>OU343218.1:120137309-120776682 GCA_910596185.1 Chrysanthemum makinoi
TTTTAATTCCCCACCTCCCTTTATTCTAAGCTTATTCATAAATATATCTGCCATCGAGAGTAGATCAAAGTTCTTATCAAAAGTCAATAGTTTTAGTGGTAAAATCAAAAGCTCTGTACCATTCCTAAATGCGCTTTTAGTCAATAAAAAATTCAAGAATTTTAGACTTTCAATTCTAAGATTTAGCTTAAATGTTTTGATAGTAATATTTAGTTGCTTAACTAAATTTTAAAAAAATAATAGTTCACTTGCTAATTTAGCTTATAGATCGCTTATTCTTAGCTTTTAAGACCCTTTTTCAAATGTGCCCCTGGTGGCATCCGTTTACCCACCAACATAAAGGGCTATCACCACCTTTAATGGGTCCCACATGCCAAGACAAGGACCCCAATCGTGTTTTCTTGTTCCATAGTACCGCCCACCACCGACTATCTATTTCGCCAAGCTTTGAGCTTAAGCTCAGGACCCACCCTAGATCACCATAAAGATTGTCCAGTTCCTAAATTGAACTGGGCTGAGGCCTTTGCTTAATCTTTGGCTTAAACTGCTTTTCATAGGTTTAGGATAGTTGGAATAGGTTAGTATTAAGTAATTATAGCATAACCTAGCTTATGTGTTCATTTTATGTCCATTTTGTGGATTTTGGCTTATTTTAGTTGCTTATTAATAAGCGTTTCAATTCTCACTCATATCTTCACGATATGCATATGTCTTTTATATTTTTCATAGATTTAGAATAATATTTTAGTATTTTCCTGAATTTTTCAGATTTTTCCATCAATATTTAGTATTTTTCCTTATTTAAAACAGGCTTTTAATCCTTTAAATAGCTTTTAATACAAATAAATCAAAAAAGTTTTAAAAATATGTTTTCAATTTTCATAGATTAAGATAAATATAAAAAACCAAAAAAATATTTTCCATAATTTCTTATTTTAAATAGTATTTTCTAGCATTTTAATTAGTTTAAAATAGTATTAAATTAATAATAAATACATAAAAAGTCTAAAAAATATATTTTCAGTTTTAAAATAAGTTTTATCATATTTTAGATTTTTCTAAGTTATAATTTCATTTTTCTAAGTTAATTTTGTATTTTCTTATATTTTAGTGCATTTTAAATACTTAATAAATAGTTTTAATTAATAATAATTAAATAAATAGTTTTAAAAATAATTTTTTTTTTCTAATAATTTTCTTTTATTATTAGGATTGTAAAAATGTCATTTTTATATTTGTAGGCCTTTTATTTCTTAAAACTCACGCTTTATTTTGTACGCTTACGCATTTTTATTTAAACGTACGCTTTAGGTTTTAAAATTCATCACTCTTTAAAATAGTGATAGCGCTTATTTAATATATTTTATCTTTTAATTTCCTTTAATTTGTATTTAAGTCTGTAATTTATTAAACTTTTCTTAGGTATAAATATATCAAAATCCTTCGATCACTATCCTAGTGATTATTCACATCCAAGTTGTTTAACACCAATTCATCCTCCGTGGGACTTAACCACCCAGAATCCACTATATTCCTCTGATCTTAAATTCATTTGGGTTTGACCTGCTTTGAGTTTCTTATGGTCATTCATACGCAAGGGCTAGTTTGTGGTGAGATAACTTGATCTGCTTTGCACCGATCAAATTTTCATACCGGCCACGGGAGGCCGTAGTTTGTTTTAAGCATTTGCATCCATTCTTGCACATATACCATCTTTTGTAAACAATTTTTAAAAATCAAAAGTTCATTAACACTTTTCCTAAAGTGTTAACAACACCAAAAAATATTTTCATTCTTTGTTTTTACAAAGTGTTTATCCTAAAATCCAAAAATATTCATCTTTAACCTCTACCCTTTTTGATTCTTTTATTCCTTTACCCTCTATCCATTTGATTCTAACTTTCTATTCTCATGGAATCTCGACTACGATTTAAATATGGAACGTAAGTTGAAAACTTCCTACTTTATCACAAATGTCAAGAATTCGTGTTGTTCGTAATGATCCATTAATTTCCAGAGGGAAATGGAACGAGAAACCGGTGACAAAGGACCGTGCACGCCCATCCGATAATGGAGGTGCTAAATACGCCCAACCTACTTATCCAAAGATCTAACCTCAATTGCTTCTAATCCGCCTAAAATTGATCCTAAACTTTCACGATTTACTGCTAAAAGCAAACATGCGTAATTTAGACCGGTGACTAGCAAGAATGACTTGCCTAATCTTCACGCTTTCAAGAACCGTAACCGAGACCATAACTGGTGATGGAAATTGCTAGCTCTCGTGAGCACACCACTTGTCCCACCTCCGATTTTTCAAAATGTTCTTCGAAGTCTTAATAGTCATTCGATCACCATGTTGGTTTTGTTGATTCTTTTGAATGAACCCATTCCTTCTCATAACTCTCAAATAGAATCTTATTCTTTGTGTCTGCTGGTGAGCCTTTTGTCTTCCCCTCGTCGCCGGTACGTGTACAAAGGTGGTAATGATATTCGGAACAGAGTTGTTTGTTTTGTGGTTCGAGGAATGCATTTGATTATAATCCTAATCCGAACTCATTTAACGACCCTCTAATTTTTCCAATTACCCACCATACTCGATTTAACTTCATATAATCAACATAACTGCCTGGAATTTTGTGGAGGTCCTCACCAAGGATTTGAGTGTCAATCCGGAAACACGCTTGTCTATGAACGCTTTTTCCTGATGCTAACTTTGTTATGACCAATATCCATATGATTCATTAATCTGTGCCAACAACGGATCAAGGTGAATATTGTGGAGGTCCCCATTTCAGCTTTGATTGTCAAACAGGGAATCCATTTCCTTGTAACAATTACGACTATCCATATCTCGACCAACCTCCACATTAAATGACTCAAACTCCTCAAGAACCCAACAAGACACTTATCCGTAGCTTCCGAGTCGCTGAAAAGAACTGAGAGTTGAGTAAAACAAAGATTTCATAATGTTCCCGCTTTTCTTGTGTATATTGTGGGGTCCTCATGATGATTATCAATGTCAACCTTCCGGTTTTGACAAATCTCCACTCCCACAATGTCCCGCCATTCAAAATTCACATGAGAAATCCATGGAAGAATTGTTGCAAGAGCGTGTCGCTAAAATAAATTCCCAAATTGCCTTTGAAAATCATAGGGAATCAATTGCAAAGAAAAAAGCGCCGATCTAGCTCTCAATTTCGCTTTATTCCTCGATGACAAGGATGATGAGGATGCACTTGGTATCCTACAATTTTATAAAGATTCATCAAGTTCATCAGTTGATATCCCAGCAGCTGAGATTCATTCTCAAACAACGCTATCACAACAAGCTCCCACTCACTCTCTAAACACGGGGACGAGCATCTTGACACTATTCCCGAAAAGGAATCGGATCTAATTCATAAAGTCTAGTGTTCGAGGACCTTGTCCCAATCGAGAGAGTCACAGGAACTTTTGACCATATGTGTGATATCCCTTCCCTCTCGAGTGTTCAAAAGATCATTTTGAGACTTTCTCCATTTTAGCTGATGATTGTAAATCTTATGGGGACATTGAGAATGTTGAGGCATCACTTTCACATTTTGATGTTGATCCTCTTCTGAGGAGTTCACCGATGAACTCACTCACATCATTCCACTTTCATCGGAAAGTGATGATGATCTCTTTGATTTCAAAGCCAACCTAGTAGAAATTGAAAGTCTCCTTTGTAATGATCGCTCACTCACTCTCTTTCACCCTAACAATCCAATAGAGAATGATAATCACTTTGTTCCTCTGCTAAAACAACTCTCACTAATCCTCTATTTGACTCGATTCACTTTAATTTCGAGAATCCACTCTTGATACTCGTGATTGAGGATAGTGATGAGTCTACAAAGTGGAACTAGAGTTCACGTGACTTACATTACGTGAATGATTCTCTTCAGGAGTTCTCCTTGAACTCACTCATATCATATCTCCACTCGGTATGATAACTTCCACTTTGATCTTGACAAAATGATCTTTGTGTTCCGGAGGGAAATGTTCTCAACCATGAGAACTTGCTTGATATCAAAATCCCATCCCTCCCACCCACAATATGTCTTGATCAAATAAGCTTAAATGATGAGATTCATGATCCAGAAATCATGAATTCTCCTTCTGATGATGAGTTAGTCATGATGTTTATCATGACTTTCTTTCTCTTCTTCACTTATCCTGGCTTTCTCCTCGTTCTTTCACTCTTCAGAATGAAGACACTATTTTTGATCCCGCATTTTCATTTATCATTTTGAGCCTATCTATATCTTTTATCGGTGTGGAACTTTCTCAAGTTTAAATATTTATACAAACATCTTGAATGAAAGTCCCATGGAGATTGTCTCTTCCACTTACTTCCCCATGAACAAATTAATCTGGTCGAAATAGTTCTTAGCGACTTAAGTAATCAAAAACGAGTTAAACATGGGCTACCGCTGTAGGTTCAATCTACATGGGGAGATACCCACATGTTGTATTTAGATCTAAAAAAAAAAATGAATAAGTGCTTTCTACACTTGGCTAGTAATGTTATCTTTTTATCTAAGTTTCCGGCATAACGTATTTTGAATATTGAGGACAATATTCATTTCTAAGTGGGAAATTGGCTAATTTGATCATAATGTACCCCTTTAGTCCCTTTTTCCCCAAAATGGCCAAATTTTAAATTTTTTTTATTTAGTGGAAGTACTATGTACTAAACACAACAAATGGTAATCACTCCACCATGTCTAACCCACAAAAGGATTGGCTAATCCAGAGCAAAGGTCTTGGTAAAGATATCTCAACCTGATGGCTTGCAATTTGCCCAAAATTGTATGGTATTCAAATTTCACCATATCTTTAATTAGTGAAAAGTTGGCTAGTCCGCAAGTTTATGGCTTGTGGTAAAGGCAGTGGAAAACCATAATTGGTAATCGACTCACCAAAGATAATATTGATAATTTATCTAAGAGTTATTAGTCCGGCAAACGTTTCGTAAAGACAAATCAAATCCATGCATACTGATTTGCTCAAAATCATTTGGTTATCATTTTACCAAGGTTCTTACTTGATCTGAAACAATTGGCTACCCGTAAGTAATGGCTTTTGGTAAATAGATGAAATCCATTAAAGTTTCAAAACATTGCTAGGGACTAGCAATATCTAGTGGGGATTGATGAGCATTTTCAAATATCATCATTTTGTACCATTCTAGATCAAAACATCTAAAACACTCTAAATGCATCAAAATGATGAAAATATCACAAACAAGTGTTTTATGTGTTTTAAATGCAAAAATAAAATCGGGTAAAACATATCAAGTTTGCATAATTGGCGCTTTAGTCCTCAAGTTTCAAAAATTGTCAAAACTAGTCCCTGGTAATTCAAAAACTTGTAAAATGTCATTTAAGGTCCATGGATTCAAAAGTTGTCAAAATAAACCCTTTAAAGTTTAAAATTTATAAAATGACAACTTTAGTCCCTAAAGTTTGAAAATGTCAAATATAGTCCTTGGTTAATTTAAAAAGTGAAAATTATCAAATATTAACCTTGTACTATTCATAAATGACAAAATTGGTCCTTATGGTAAACTTTGGAGAAATTACATGTTTGGTCCCTCAAGTTTCAAAAATGACACAAAGAACTTGATACTTTAAAATGGAAATATCTTTTATGGTCCTTGTACTAATGAAACTTGGCATGATTGATCCTGGATTAACTGAAACTCGTCAAATTCGGCCCTTAACTTTGCAAGAATTACAAGTTTAGTCCTTGTGTTTAATTAATACCAAAACTAATCTCATTATTATAACCACCAAACCAAATCCACTAACCCCTGGCCCAACACCCAAGCCCAAAACCCATGTTTTAAAATAAAACCTGCCAAGATCACTGTTCATCCTTCAACACCTCAGATCCACTCCATCTCCACATCAAGCACTACCACCTCTACCAACACTCTTCCACCTTCTCTACTCAAGGCTTGTTTACCAACAACTCCACCTCTCATAAACTACCAATATTAATTGCAAATAATGCCAGCAGACTTTTCCGCCAAATGCTACTTGGTGGTTTGGATGATTTGCGATCCAAAGGTTGAAAGAGTGGCACTGAGGTCGACAAGAAGTTAAATAAGTTGTTAAGTTTGGCGAGTCGCGTAATAATTTAAATTTCGGCAGTGCTATGGTTTTGCGTTGCAATCAATGGCCGCGGTTTTGCCGCCGCGCTGTAATGGTACAAAATGAGCTAAAAGCTGCAGCAAGTCTATTTTTAAGATTTAAACTTCTGCTTGTTTTGAAAAATTCTCAAAATTCCAATAATAGAAAATAAAAATATGTGGAAATGGAGATCAAAAGTCTGGGTTGGTTATTGGATGAAAATGTTTAGTAGCTTATTGGGAAGCCATAGGTGTGATTTGAAACCTTGATTCTCAGCTTTGTTCTAAATACAGTAAGCTTTGTCTCCTAAAAAATTTGCACTTTTGAGTATAGTTGTTATAATCTTATTAAATATAGCTTAATTCTGTTTAAATATAGTAATTACAAGTTAATAAATAGATTACTTGGTTTAAAAGTTTGTTTTAGCATATTAAGCTTCAAACCTGCTTTATATAAGGGTTTGGTTTATCGTAAATTGGTCTTAAGGTAGTTCATATCATTGTTCTTATTTGATACATGTTATATTAGGTCATATTAGCTCACTAAACAATAAAAACTAGTCCTAGTTTAGTAAAAAGTCAAAATAGTCTATAATCTTAATTTGCATATCTCTAAGATTTCATTACTATTCTCATCAAATTAGCTTAAAATTTGTTACTCTAGCTTAATTTTCACCTTATTATAACTTATATTCAGTTAATTAGAGGTGATCAAAGTTCATAAAAGTCATAGTTTTAGTGTAAACTGAAAAGTCAAAATTTCCTAAATGCGCTTTTTGAATAAAAATTAGAATTTTATATAGGACTCAATTTTAAGATTTAGCTTAAATCCTTTTGGGATAGTAATATTTAGTTGCTTAACTAAATTAAAAAAATAATAGTTCACTTACACTTAGCTTATAGACGCTATTCTTAGCTTTCTTTAAGACCCTTTTTCAAAATGTGCCTTGTGCACTGTTGAACCACCAACACAAATGGCCATCACCACCACTTTGGTGGGTCCCACACAGCCATCAAAGTGGACCCCACCGGTGTTTCTTGGTTCCATAGCAATCACCACCCAGCTGACTATCTATTTCAGTCAAGCTTTTGAGCTTGCTCCGGACCCCACCTTAGATCACCATAAGATTGTCCCATTTCTGAAATTGAACTAGTTTATGCTTTGCTTAATTCTTGGCTTAAACTGCTTTTCAGAGGTTTAGGATAGTTGGAATAGGTTAGTATTAAGTAATTATAGCATAACCTAGCTTTCGTGTTCATTTGGTGTCCATTTGTGGATTTTGGCTTATTTTGCTTATTATATTAGTGCCACTTCATATTCTCACTCATAAGCATATGTTTTTATATTTTTCATATATTAAGAATAATATTTTAGTATTTTCCTGAATTTTTCAGATTTTTCCATCACTATTTAGTATTTTTCCTTATTTAAAACGCTTTTAATCCTTTTAAATAGCTTTTAATACAAATAAATAAAAAGTTTTAAAAATATGTTTTCAATTTTCCTAGATTAAGATAAATATAAAAGCCAAAAAAATATTTTTCCATAATTTTCTTGGTTTAAATAGTATTTTCTAGCATTTTAATTAGTTTTAAATAGTATTAAATTAATAATAAATACATATAAAGTCTAAAAAATATATTTTCAGTTTTAAAATAAGTTTCCATATTTTAGATTTTTATAAGTTATAATTTCATTTTTCTAAGTTAATTTTGTATTTTCTTATATTTTAGTGCATTTTAAATAATTAATAAATAGTTTTATTTAATAATAATTAAATAAATAGTTTTAAAAATAATTTTCTTTTTCTAATAATTTTCTTTTTCTAATAATTTTCTTTTATAATTAGGATTGTAAAAATGTCATTTTCATATTTGTAGGCCTTTTATTTCTTTAAACTCACTGCTTTTATTTCGCTTTTATTGACTATTTAGTGATAGTTTTTTTTTTTTTTTTTTTTTTTTTTTTTTTTTTTTTTTGATAAATTAAATATAAAATCCTTTCTCATCACTATCCTTAGTGATTATTCGACATCTGAAGTTGTTTAACACCAATTAATCCTCTGTGGGACTTAACACCCGGAATCCACTATATTCTCTGATCTTAAATTGCATTTGGTGTTTGACCTGCTTGAGTTTTGCTGCCATTTCACAAGTTGGCTAGCTATTGTGGATAACTGGATGGCTTTTAACCGACGAAGCCTGCATTAGCAACTTAAACACTCACCCCTAATTCTTAAGTTCATCCAAACGGTAGGTGATTAGTTGGTCAAATCGCACGAGTAGAAAGGGTCGCTTGATTGGTCATATCTTACCCTTCCCGTCAAATTTCACCTAGGTCATTGGTCATATCTCCTATTCAATTGGCCTCTACCGCCATTCAAAACTACCTAATAAGTGGTAGCTACCAATAAACTATGCATACATACACTTAGAAATAATTATACGGAAGTAATATAAACTAAACAAAACAATTAAGAATCATAACTAGGCGGCACTCAAGAGGTGCTTAGCTACTCATATTAACCATACAAATCAATTCAATATTCAAAGTACAAATAAATGTGAAAGTAAAGAAAAGATAAAATGCTAATGCTTATCGTAGGGGAGTGATTTCTCCCATGGAGACACCATGCTCTCTAGATCCGCCTTTGGCTTCTTCCCACATTCTTGTGGTGTGTGGAATAGGATGCTTTGAAATGTCGGAAATCGTAGGGTATTTATAGGCCAAATATGGTTGCGATATAATTAATATAAGAGTTACCGTAATCTTCAATTCCTTCGTAATTTGCACTAGATTCACGGTTACTACAACCTTATGAGTGGTTAAAGATATTCAATATAACTTGGTTGGTGTTGAGTTGATGAAATAGTTAACAGAGTTATCAGGCGTGGAACCTCATTTGACCTAATAAGTTAGTTAGTCCTTGGGAAGAGTTACCAACCTTCGATGAGTTGGTTTTCCGAGTCACACTTTTACGCTAATGCGAGAGATGAGTACTGTAGTAACTACTTCAAAGTCGCGATACTATGATAAATCTTTGATATTTCTCCAATTCTCAGTCTCTTTAGCTCCAATGCTCGTAATACCTAAAGTGAAAAACAATGGAAAACAAGCATAAATCCATATAAATGATATAAATTCCAAGAATTATCGGGGGAAATTGACACTTAATATTAAGGACTATTTGATGTTATCAAATACGTGCCATATTTTGCACTAGGTATCGAATTTTGAAACTAATGATTTCTACAGAATCATACATGTATGTAAGTAAATCATATAGCAAGCATGGCATAAAAAGCGATATATAGGCATGTAATGATCGACCAACTTTTAATACAAGATCAAAAGTGGTAAAATTCCTATTAAGTTGTTCCAAGTTAAGTTATCCATGTTTTTAGCATACTACGACATAATACTTCTACCAAATGAAAGCAACATTGTTTAAGACATACATCACATGTTTCAAATATGATCATACAAATCCCTTCAATCACCTCCAAACTTCCATCTCATCTTCACTTTTTCTTCTTTCCCATGAGAAAATGATCAATGCATTTGAACATTGCTTTGGTTTCTTGAAACTCTTGTAAAGGACTTGGAATGTCAGGAAATTGGTCAATGTATGAGACGGGGTCGAGATGGTAGTTGTTGACGGGGTTGCTTGCTTCTCCTCCCGCTTCCTGATGAGTCGGTAGGTGGGTGAGGCCTTTTCCCATCAACCATGAACCTTGATGTTCTTCCCTCAGTGAGAGGTACCATGACCCGATTGCAAAAGAAATGATCATCCCTCAAATGAAAGGGTTCCAAAGCAAATACAAAGTTTGCTAGACGGGTGAGAAGCATAGCATATGGAATCACCATTTTCCGACCTAAAGATACTAGCCATCCTTTTGACCATGTAATATGCAAGGTTGAAGGGAGTTTTGATAAGGATTTAAAACGACATTTTAAAGGGTCATTTAAGCCCTTAACGCCCACTTTTATATCCTATGCTTAATTTCGTTTTTTTCACTTTTTAGGTCTCTTTGAATGCTGGAATGATGCTTATTTGGACGAAAAGGAATGAATATTTGAAGAAAATGGCTAAAGTCAAGATCGAGACACTCAAGCTGCTGGAAATGAACCCGACGGCATTACAAACAAAGAGCGACGCCGCCCCTGATTTTGTGATGGCTCAGAGTGAAATTGCTATTTTACACCGATGGCGCCAGCTAGAGTAGAGGCGTCCGCAAGACTTTTCTCCTCGATACAGATCCAGATTCGACGACGCCGAAGTCAGAGGTACGGCATCACAACCATAACGCGACGTCCCAAAGTTGACTCGGCCAAGACGAAACCCTAATAGCGGCAAGCACCTGAGTCAGCTTAAAGGTGCGACGCCGCAGCTTGTAACTCTATATAGAATTGGATTTTCACCTTTTAGAGGTAGACTTGTGGAGTAAAAACCTAAAATGATTGTAGTCCGTCTTGGACAGTATTTTAGGGTTCTAATACCCTATTTTACATCGAGATAAGTTATTTATTCCCTTGATTTCATTATGTATTCAATTGAATGTGTGTATGCTTGCATGTTTAACATGTCCAGCTAATTTACTTGTGTGTTTGCTTAGATCTATGAAACCTAGTTAATGAATATTGATTGGTTGTCTCTTATCTTAATTGTAATTGGCTTAGGAGTGCTTAAAGCCATCGTTGTGTTTTTAATGATTGATTAATATTTGTTGAACATTAGTTTATAATTACTAGTGGAATTGTAGGCTAAATATCAAAAGATAACCTTAGTGTTAAGTTTATGAATCCTAGAGATTTCGCAGTTATTAACCTTAGGTAGCTTTAGTTAGGGATAAAAGCACACCATCTTAGAAAACACAACACGTTAAGAATAAGGATGTGACAATTTAACCACCAATAAAAGATAACTAGGAAGTAATAGTATCTAGGTAAACACATTTTTAATCATTATACGAGCACACTTCAATAGACATAGACAACCCCTTAGATTATATGATTAGAATAGTAGAGTAATCGGAAGTACCACCCCCAAATCCAAAACCCAGGATCGCACTTTAGTTTTCTAAAAATATAAAAAAGATAAAAAATAATCTTCCTCAACCCCAACCTTAGCGTAGTAATTTCTCACTAGCATTCCTATTCCCCTAGAGAATGATATCAATACCTGAGGCTTACCTAATACTACACTACAACGATTAGGTTCACTGCCTAGGTGGTTGAAAAACTTATTCAAGAAAAGGAAGCTTTGACTCAACGCAAGCTGTAATGCTAGATCAAGTTTGTTGACGAGGCAATAAATCATGTACACAAGACAATCATTCGGATGATCCTTGTTTCCAACCAAGCAAAGAACATTTTCTCTAAGAACTTGTTCCCATTTTTGTAAAGTGGGAACATCTCAAAAGCTCCATTTGAAAGGGATCTCGCGTGGATGACTTTGAATTCCTAGTGACTGGTTTGAGAAGTTCTTTGATGAATACTTACATCTCTCTACCGTATGGGTTCATGAAAGGGGTGAAATAGACCTCATCATCAACCATATCATGGATTTTAGAAAGTGATCAATCATTGGAATACATACACACACCATGATATGGAAATGAGAACGGGTAGTCCAAGATTTAAGGTGTAGTTGTGATCATTGATGATAGGCAATGTAGATGGTTCATCATTTCTAATGATGCTAACGCTTTGTAAAACTCGAGACGCATGGGGACATATTTGTTCGTTGATATGGAGGAGACACTCAAATTTTATCCTAGAAAAGACTTCAGGAATATCGGTACCATTAAGAAAAGATTGATCAACGACACGACCTTCATGAAATAACCGTTTTTGGATCATTTTGAAGGTTTTTCAATCCTTAGGGTTAAGACCATTCTTGTGATGCATTGGTATAAAGTAAGTGTCTTGATAATCCTTGTTTTGGAACTAGGCATGATTGATCCTAAACAATAAAACTACAATGTGGTGTTAATTTGAGAAGATTTCCTTTCGAGGTTCATCACAATTGTGCTCAAAAACATCTCTTTGAATTCATTATGAGTTCTAATTTGTATTAACAATGTTTGTTCTTTGATTGGTTATCTTAGTGATGCGTTTTACTCGACCATGTTTTAATATTTATATAGTCTCGTTATACCTATGGTCTACCCAAATGCACTAACCAAAAGTAATCTGTCGTAGTGTAGTATTCGTAAAACCGAGGTCGCCCCTATGTGTTGGATTATTACTAAGTCCTGGGTGTCATGATTTTAATAATGATTTCGATAAGGAATTAATTAATGAACTACCAGCATATAAAAGCGTATAAAGGCAAAGGTTTAATCAATAGAGGAGAGTGGTGCTAACCTAGTTATTCCTCCTAGCTAGTAATGTCTACTTCTACTTACTTCCAACCTTCTGTGGGGTCAAAGTCTGGACAACATTTGGTCAATTCGCCCCTAACCTATCAAAAAGATGCCACCACAGAGAAGTCGTGTCCCCTCATAAGTCCCTTGTTCCGGTCCCCTAAGCCGAAGTCATTAAGTACCGCTACATGCTAGATTTATAATAGTGAGTGCTCGAGCGTTAGCAACTTAAACACTCACCCCATAATTCTTAAGTTCATCCAAATGGTAGGTGATCATTGGTTAATCAAGCACAAGTAGAAAGGGTCGTTAGTTGGTCATATCTTACCCTTCCCATCTCGCCTACTCACTTAGGGTCGCTGGTCATATCTCCTAAGAAACTAGCCTCTACCCATTCAAAACTACCAAACAAGTAGCTACCAATAAACTATGCATGCATACACTTAGAAATAATTATACGAAGTAATGTAAACGCAAACAAAACAATTAAGGAATCATAACTAGGCCAAGACCAAGAGGCTAGCCAGCCATATTAACCATACAAATCAATTCAATATTCAAAGTTACGAAATACATGAATCGATAGTAAAGAAAAGATAAAATGCTAATTTTATCGTAGAGAGTGATTTCTCCTCTTGAGACGCTCTCCATGCTCCTCTAGACCGCTTTGGCTTCTTCCCACGTTCTTTTGTTGTGATGTGTGGAATGGGATGCTTTGAAATGCTTGAAATCGTGGGGTATTTATAGGGCGGATATGGGTTACGCGTAACTAATATAAGAGTTACACCGTAATCTTCAATTCCTTCGTAATTTGCACTAGATTCTGTTGTTACGCGTAACCTTATGTGGTTACCAGATTCATGTTGTTACGGTTTCAGCTGATGAAATAGTTACTGCGTAGTTATCAACGGCGGAACCTCATTTGACCTAATATAGTTACGCCATAGCTTTTGGGGAGAGTTACGCGTAACCTTCCGATGAGTTGGTTTTCCAGTCACGCTAGTTACGCGTAATGTGAGAGATGAGTTACTGTAACTTCTTCAAAGTCGACTATGATAAATCTTTGATATTTCTCCAACCTGCCTCAGAGCTCCAATGCTCGTAATTTACCTGAAAGTGGAAAACAATGGAAAACAAGCGTAAATCCATATTAATGATATAAATTACAAGCATTCTGGGAAATTGACACTTAATATTGAGTGACTATTTGATGTTATCAAATATCCCCCCACTTAAACTCTACTTGCCTTCAAGTAGACCTTATTAGATAGATTCCTAAAAAGATATCTCCCATAACCGGAAAATATAAGTTTACAAATCCCTTATGCTAGAATAAAACAAAGTAACACCTCGTGAAATGGGAACAAACACTCAAATCTCTCAACTATTGTAAGTGTCAATTTCGTGATCACCAATCGCATCATAGCATGTATTCTATCATAAGGTTGGCGGTTACACAAATCTCCACCACTAGAGTTAAGGGCTAAACAATTCTTGAAGGCAATATGGGTAGACACGACAAAGGTTAAGGGTGACTCATCATTACTAACATGTCATTAAGGGACAAAATCAATGATACATGACCAAATTCATGGCCAAGACACCAAAGATTGTCATCTACACATGCTTCATGTGACTAAAGGGTAGGATAAGACATGGGATATATAAATGGTGTAAAATAAAAATCAAGCATGTAGTTTAAATCTATAACCAAGTCATCACCACTTTCACTCCTCAAAGTTCAAGCTTTGAAGTCAAGAAACCGGATCATGAAATACTAGGTAGAGGTGTCATTAGAGGGGATGATGGGCACACTACCTTTTCTCTAACTGTTGGCATAAGTACCAACTCCAATCTTCGAATGTGACCGAAGTGGCCTCCTCGATACTAAATCTATAAAGCTCATAACATAGTGCTTATAACACGACTTACAATAACTAAATAACAAAACAAAATTTTTTTCAACATAACAATAACAACTAAACATAATATCCCCATTTGAGATGAACAACGGGAATGGGGTCTTCAATGATCTTTCTGAATATGCCGCCGACGAAGTGTGATTTTGAACCTTTCCACTTGAACCTTGAACTTAGGCAAATGATGACTTCCCAATCACAAATAAAGACTACAGGGTAGGCTAAGGTGTATAGTGTAACTAAACAATATATTGGGTTAACAAAATGAAAGAAATGGCTCTAGATGGGTGTATCTAGGGTATCTTGCACTAAAGGTGAGTGCAAAAAAGGGTTTCATGGGGGTTCGAAATGACTAATCGACACACAATGGTAGGCTATTTGGGTGATAATCTTATAATATTGCCTTCTTAAACTGAAAAGTCCAAATACATCGAGCTAACTCAACATACCCGTCTATAGTCTCAAATGATGCAAAGGCCAAGTTCTAAAGTCTACAAAGCACTACACCACTCATAATTTGGTGGATTTGGGGTAAAATATTGGAAACGGATAAGGCTAATCTCACCATATAATATCAAGGGTTGTATGTGCTCGACTAAGGTCTAATCTAGTTAGGTTAAGAAAAACATGTCAAAAATTTTAAAATGGCATAATTTTTCAAAATAAACTAGAAAACGAGGGCAAAATAAAGTTCAAGAGATAATTCTACTCCCGTCCCCCCACTTGAATTGTACAAAGTCCCTTTGTACTAAGCGTTAAATAAAGGTGAAGAGAAAAGTAGAATTAGAGCAGAACTTCCCCAAATTTGCTCCAAAAAGAAAGAAGGCCCACTAAAAGAGAGACGTGCCTTCAGATAAGCATCATGAACAAACTTCAATCCCTCAAATCACACTACCGACAAGCATAATTCTAAAAAGAAAAATGAAAAACAAACCTAACTCACTTTCGGAGGAATCACGGTTGCATTTAGCATATGCAACAAGCCTTTTAAACCACTTAGTGTCCCAATTGGATGAGTGAAGTCTCGGAGGGTTTACAGGAACACACCCACATAGTTCATTAAAAATACTAATACAAGGTTATTGCATTTTAAAATGAAAGAAGTAAAGCGAGGAAAGTTACGCTGTGCCTCCTCAGGGGGGTTACTGCAACCGCAAAACCCGGCATAAGAGTGTAGCTACGGGCGTAACCATGGAGATGGTGGTTAGCACCGTAACGATCAGGTGATCATAGTGGAAGGTTACTACGTAACTCGTAGATGAGTTATGCCGTAACTAGGGTCGACGCAAAGCCGCAGCAAAGAATTACTCCAAGTTTCCAAAAAATAGTTAAAAACACAAAACCCTACAAAAATGGAAATAAAAAACAAAGAAATGGATAATTCGGTTGTCTCCCAGAGCACTTTTCTTTATTTATTTAGCTTTAAGGGGGTTTCGAGCCGCCTTACGGTTATTTACCGTGGATATGGCAATCTCCACGTTGGATCCAACTTACCAAATTCTCATCCCGCTTGTTGTCATCCCTAATTCTAAACTCCCAGTAGAAACTCTTGATTTTCGTAAGGATGGTCAATACTTTTTCTTTGTCTTCTTCACTAATATCGAAAGCAGGTTGGGCTTGGCTTAACCGCTTCTTGGTCCAATTTTAAAATTCTTAATTGTTCTCCATTTTGAAGATAGTCTTATCATCGCTATCTTTAACCATACTAACCCTTCTTTTTCATTTTTATCTACACGACATTTCCTAAAAAGGTTTTCCTAAAATTACTCCCGTAAGTCCATCTTCCACAAATTCATTCCAAAACCATAAAGTCCACCAAAAATGAGTGAGTTCCAATAAGACATGGATGTTAGTTGCAAACCCAAGAAAGTTATTCCCTTATATTCTAATTTTTCTTCATAACTCGGTCAGTAACTCTTTTGACATGATGTTGACTGGGGAAGTTGTGTCAATAAATGGATGGAAATCAATGAACCCGATTTTGCATGAGATCTTCAGATAATAAGGGTTTCTATGATGTATGCGGGTTCCTACCTCTTAAAATCTAGGTTGATTGGTTTGCAAAAAAGCCTTCATCGAGTTGTTCTTGCCAATGGGACATTTCGACGCCACTTCAGTCCGCATCGATTCAGAATTATCCTCTTCCTCTAAGTTGACAAAAACATCAAAATCTTTCCCGAATCTATCTCGCCAGATCCGGGGTCACTAAGAAATTCTTCAAGAGTGTCACCAAAACTACCTATTGGGTCAACCGCACATACCTTTAGAGGAGTAGACAGGAGTTCATTAGGTCCTAACGCTGCAATTTCTCCATTAGCTTCAAGAGTCGTTTTCCAAAGAAAAACGCCCACTTTTAGGGCAAGTGAGCAAGCATAGGTCTACCTAAAATGACGTGTATTCTTTATCTTCCGAATGTCAAGAATCACAAAATCTACTGGAAAAAGGAATTTCTTAATCTTCACCAACACATTTTCAACGATGCCAAACGGTGATTGCATAGATCGATCGGCCATTTCAATTTTCATCTTGGCTGGATTCAACTCACCAACATACACGTAGGAACATCGAACGAGGCATTATGCTAATACTTGCTCCAAGATCAGGCATTACACATATTGAGACTCCGATCAAGCAAGGAGAGTGAAACATCCCGGATCTTTTTCCTTTTGTGGTTGCTCGCTTTCAAAAACTTCAACATCTTCGTTGTTGAACTGCTCATCATTGCTTAATTCCCGCGGAATAACATCATGATTAGATTTAATGGAATAATTAATAGGGAGTTTACTGTAAATCTTGGTCTAGAAGTGATTTTCTTTCCATGCCGATTTCCGCTTAACTTTTTTGAAAAGGTCGTTGGTTCTTCAAGGATAGTTTCCACCGTGTTGACAACTTCCTCTTCCTGAGCCGCTAGGTAATCGAGAATGGCTTCTGTAACATGAGCTCACACTCTTTTCAATCCCTTAATCCTATCTTCTGAATTTTGAGAGAGATCTGTATTATCCACGAATGTCTTCATCATTTTTCAATCCTCATCTCGCCCTTGATTCCTTGATGTGGTCAAGAATCTTATTTTCAAGATTGATCCCAGTTTTGGTCCCAAATACACTCTTAACCTTCTCAATCCTACATGCTTCAGCTTCTCTTTCCAACCTTAGTTTTTCAAAAATTTCCCCATAATTGTATTCTTGCTTTGTATCCATATGCCATTTGTAGCAATGTTTATAAATCCGTTGAATACATTCCAAGGCTCAGTCATCATGGGAATAGGTCTGGAATCGGTAGTTCTCGTGTTAGCATTAATTCCCCGGTAGAAGACGTGAGACGATCCGATGTTTGTTCAAATCATGAGTGGGACATCGATAAAGTAGCTCATTAAACCTTCCCATGCCCTGTAAAAGCTGCTTTCCAACTTGAACGAATTGATAGATTTTAAGTTTGGACATTTTTAAAGAGGGCAAAATTTGGACGTCTTCTCTTAGTTTATCCCATGCTCCTTTACATTCGTTAGGGAGTTTGTTATACCATCTTTTCGCAGTTAAGTAAGAGTCAAAGGAAAAATCCTTGCGGTGACCGAATAGCTCGGGGTGCCTCTGACATTGAAAAGAGAGGATAAGTAGAGTACTTCTTCTACGTGATTCTAAACGTCCTCATCTTCATCTCCGTAAAACTTAAGTTCATGTAACTCTAATAAATTGATCCGAATAGAGTATTTTTCAAGACTAGAATCCTGCGAAGGTTCGCTGGGCTCTCATTTGGTCGCTCCAAATACTGCTCCATAGTTAAGTCATCGATATTATTTTCATCGATGACCTCCGGTTCAATGTCGATCAGTCGATTCAGAAATGAAAAGATGTTGTGAATAGGAACCGAGAGTAAACTTTCCTTGTCCAAATTGCTTCTCCGGATCATCGAATGGGTGGCCAAAAGGCCTCGAAGCTACGAAGTCTTGTATCCCGACATTTAAGAGAAGAAACAAAATTTAAAATAGACTTAATGCGAAATCCTAAAATAGCTCCCCACAGCGCCAAAAACTTGATGTGTTTCTACCACTGTGTTTTAATATTTATATAGTCTCTCATATATACCTATGGTCACCCTAATGCACTAACAGCAAGTGTACCCGGTCGTGTGTAGTGTAGTATTCTGAAAAACCAAGGTCGTCCAAGAGCTATGTGTTTTGGATTATTACTAAGTCTAGGTTTCATGATTTTAATAATGATTTCGATAAGGAATTAATTAATTAACTACTAAAGCTGATAAAAGCAGATAAAGGCAAAGGTTTAATAAATAGAGGAGAGTGATGCTAACCTAGTTATTCCTCCTAGCTAGTAATGTCTACGTATACTTACTTTCAATTATTTCGTGGGTTCAAAGTAGAGGACAAGATTTGGTCAATTTCTAACCTATCGGCAAAGATGCCACCACAGAGAAGTCGTGTCCCTCATAAGTCTGTTGTTCTGGTCCCCTAAGCCGAAGTCATAAGTACGCTACATGCTAGATTTATAATAGTGAGCTCGGCTAGTAACTTAAACACTCACCCCTAATTCTTAACTTCATCCAAAAGGTAGGTGATCAGTTGGTCAAATCGCACAAGTAGAAAGGGTCGTCATTTGGTCATATCATACCCTTCCCCGCCTCATTCTACTCACTTAGTGTCGGCTTTCATATCTCCTAAGCAACTAGCCTCTACCGCCACTCAAAAATAACTAAACAAGGGTAGCTACCAATAAACTATGCATGCATACACTTAGAAATAATTATACCAAGTAATAAACGCAAACAAAACAATTAAGGAATCATAACTAGGCCAGCACCAAGAGGTGCTTAGCCGCTCATTTTAACCATACAAATCAATTCAATATTCAAAGTTACAATACATGAATGAAATAAAGAAGAAAGATAAAATGCTAATGCTTATCGTAGGGAGTGATTTCTCCCTGGAGACATTACAGATGCTCCTCTAGACCGCCTTTGGCTTCTTCCCACGATCTTTTGTTGTGATGTGGAATGGGATGCTTTGAAATGCGGAAATCGGTATTTATAGACCAGACGGGTTACAGTAACTAATATAAGAGTTACCGTAATCTTCAATTCCTCCATAATTTTCACTAGATTCGTTGGTTACGGCGAACCTTATAAGTTACTGTCGTCTTCAATATTACTTGTTGCCAGTAGTTGATGAAATAGTTACGCGTAGTTATGCCAGTGGAACCTCATTTGACCTAATATAGTTACGCCAGTAGCTTTTGGGGAGATTTACGCCGAACCTTCTCGATGAGTTGGTTTTAAGTCACGCTTTAGTTACGGCATGTGAGAGATGAGTTACTGCATTCTTTCCAAAGTCAGCATACTATGATAAATCTTTGATATTTCTCCAATTCCGCGTCTCTTTAGCTCTAATGCTCGTAATTTACCTGAAAGTGGAAAACAATGGAAAACAAGTGTAAATCCATATAAATGATATAAATTACAAGCATTATTGGGGGAAATTAACACTTAATATTCAGGACTATTTGATGTTATCACTTAGATATCTAATTAAAAACAATGTGATAGCACATTGTGAGAAAGCCACATGAACCAAAATTCTAAAGATGTAAAATTTGCATAACTAAGAACTTGAGAATGGAAATCACAAGTAATGAAGATAAGACTTACACAAGTGACTAGATTGGTTTGATTGATGAACATAAAGCTCCTAGGAACAATAGTGTTGTGTTTAGGGTTGTGTATGAAAGAGTAAGTGGAAGATGGAAGTGTACAGTGAATTATCAAAAACTTATTCTGTTTGCTGATGTGCCTGTTCCCACATATCCTTTGAAAAAGGGATCCAGCTAGTTATAGTCGAGGGATCCGGCTATTCAGTAAGAAAACAGTTTCAGTGGGTTTGATAATTTTGACATGGGAGTTTTCGATTTCAATTTTTGCCAAAGGTTTTGCTATATACCTTAGGGTTTATTTATTGTAGATGTGATACAAGGTTTGACGAGTCTTCGTGTTTACTAAACACTTTTGACCAGGTTTTTTTTATGAGTAAACTACGAGTCGGAAGATAATGAAAATCATGTCAAATTCTATTTTAACATGATATAGATAATTAGCTAGATGATATTGACGTAGATTACTAATGCGACAACAATATCTCTATGCGAGGAACTATGAATCAAAACTTTTGGTTAGCAATATTTCTTTTTGAGGTAAAGACGTATATTTACTAGTTTATAATGTTTAGGGAAATCAATGAGGAATACTATTCCTGATGATGTGTTTAAGATGAAGAGTAATTTTTTTTTGAGAATTTGTGACATTGAAGTTAGACATCAAATCTACGAGTCTTTACATAATATTAAATATATGCAAGAACATTGTAATACTACTTAACAAACTATAGAGGCATATACCATTATTTTACCTATAAACAAATAGTATGTTTTTAGATTAACTAATTGTAATTAGGAGAGCATACTTTTGCTATATATCCTTTTTATGATTTTTGAAAATCATAAACGCGAAATACTTCATGTGCTTTTAAAATACTTAATCGCATTTTGTAAAGGCAAGTTGTGAATACTTTGGATTCTTCTTTGGGTGTTGACTTCATTTTTCTTTGGATAGAATGAAGTCATTGAATGAATCCTAGCATGAAGATTTCTCAAAAGAAAATATTAGAGTGATCTATCACTATCCAACATTTGTTAAAATATAAAAATTTCTAAAACATGAATTTTTGTTCTAAGAAATTTCTTTCTTTGTAGTTTTCAAACATACACGGATCGTATCAACTTTTTAAAGTACAATATACTCTAAGAAACTAGGTAACGAAGCTCTGATGCCAATTGTGAAAAACTATAAGAGGGGATTGAATAGTTTTGCCAATTAAAACTTTGTTTTAAAGTATTTAGATCGACTTATGTCAATCTATTTAGTTTGTGTATTGGATATTGATAGATGAATATATAAGTAAGTAATGCAAGAGATAAAGAGTAAAGGAACACAAAACCACGAAACGAGTATTTATAGTGGTTCAGCTAGAAGGACACCTTCCTTGCCTCTACTCCCCCTCGAAAACCCCACTCGAGATTTTCTAAGCACTACACAACACAAGCTCCTTAATGTAGCTGAGAAGCCTTCACAACGTCGCATACTCTTTATCCGGTACAAGGCTAGAGACCGAGTTCTTCCACGAGGTAGAACCAAACCTATCACAATGTCTCCTACACTTTATCCGGTACAAGGCTAGATACCGAGTTCCATTACAAAGGAGGAACTACTACCCAACACTAGACCACGACACAACTTATAACAACCCATAATTTTTTTTCAAGTCATTAATTAATCCTAAACATGAACTAATTCATTTTAAAATTTTATTAAACCATTTTTCTCGCGTTAATTTTTTTTTACTTGAACAATACTACAACAAATCCTATTGGTCAACAAACTATGTGACGCAACTCACATAACAATTAAACGAGCCCGCGCACGTACCGACACTACATTAGTTATGGTTTAAGTCTAATAATTATTTTCTTGAGACAATAATATTGTTTTTATATTAGTTTATAAAAGCGTTTACAAAAATGTATTTTACGCATTTTGCTCAAAAATGCCAAACCGGGGTACCACAACTACATTTTAAGTTGAAACAGGACACATAATACACGACTTAAAATTTAAAATACTTTCCCTCCTTCACCTTTACTAATTGCCGCCCCTTTTTGTCCTTACCATCACATGACACTATTGATTTCACAACATGAAAATGACTTTAGCACAAAAGACTTTCTTTTAACCAAATATACACATACATCTTTTTCATACATGGAAAGCTTAGTCAAAACTTTCTTCTCTTTGGATGATCGAATCATCAGGGACTCACATGCATTTAGTTTTCATTCATTCCTCCAAAGTTCACATGATCTTGTCTAGCTCACATGAACATAATAAATGAAAGGAGCAAACACACATGCAAACTTCGATAATTACATTTTAAAAATAGTGACTAAAGTTGGAACTTAACTCAATTTGGACACACCACAATGTCTCATCTCAGAAAGCAAAGTCAAAAATTTTCATTCTTCCTTTCTCTTATTCGGCTGAAACACCACCACACCAATTCCCATGCAAACTTTGATATTTACAATTTAGATAGTGACTGTAGTTGGTATCTTACTCAAAATTAAGCACACATCATTTTTACCATTAGAAAGTATAGTCAATATTACTCCCTTTTGTTCCTTTGATGACTGTCGAACCACATGGGATACCACAAACATTCATTTTCATAGTGTACACTTACTAAGAAATCATCAAAGTTCTTTCCCTACTCTTTCTTATAATTGTCGATCGACAACAAAGCACACACTATATCACTTTTTGACTTCAAAGTTCACAAATTACAAAACCAAAGTCTACCTTAAAAGATACAAATTTGATAGCAACCAAACCATTCTTTCTCCTAGGCAGGTACACGGCTCAAGATGGCCAACATGTGAGGTTTTCCTTTATTGAACATACACCTCCATGTGATCAAGTCTTATACCATTCAAACTTCTACATTTGCAATTATAAATGGGACACCTTTCAGTCATTCTATGTCACCAATTTTAACACACACACTCACTCATATCCCTATCTCACTCAATGACCGGAAAGGGACAGAAAACAAGGGTTTCTAAGTTGGTTAAAATCTTGATTCATTTGGTTTTAGGGCTGGTCATTTATCTAGAGTTTTGGTATTGCAACTTGGATCTTTAGTCGGAATTCTTGGGTATTCATATGTTCTCATCATCTCCATTCCTACCTTTGTAAGAATCCTCACATATTCATTTTCATTCATTTATGTCATGCATACATGATTTATGAATCACCATTATACGTTTGTATACCAAAAACCTTGTTTTGAATTTTTTTGCAAACAACCTTGTACTTTTCATTCTACAAAGTTTCACCACCCAAAATCCGATTTGTAAATAAAATCTTGACTAAAATACATAAATAAGATGTCGCTAATTCAATATAGGCGAAATCTAGGACTCGTGAGAGTGCACATGCTCAAAAACCATATTTTTCAAAAAAGTGTACAACTATCTAGTAAATGGCGTTTTCACAGATGTCACCACCAAACCTTGAATTGTTACTTGAATCTTGATCACTATACTTAAATATAATGTTACTAGTTCAATAAAGTCAGAATCTAGGATAATTGAGATAAATCCCGACATTTAAATCTTAAAAATGAAAACTGGTCTTGTTTATAAAATGTGGGCTTGAGCATATTGATGCTCGATTATAGGTACCCTAGGCTAGGTTATATGGACCGTAATAGTTACTTAAAAATCTAGCCAACATAACCACCTAGACATAGCAACTCAAATCATGTAAAACCGAATTCTAACGAGAAAGTTACAACGGGCTAAACATGGCCAAAATCGTTTTAATAAAACCCATCAAAGACTGCTTTGGAAAAGCCTCGACCCATCACTTTCAAGCCCATTTTTAGCTATCTTATGGCATGTTTGGGTAAAATATCAAAATGTAAAGTTGTAGAGGAAGCTAAAGTAGGAAGTTGAATTATCACCGAGGTCAAGTAACGAGATCGGCTCGATATAGTTGAGCAAAACTCACTTTTCAAAATTTTTAAAAGCGTTAATATTTTTGGTAAATTTTCAGATAAATCACTTTTAAACTAGAAAAACTTCAACTAAACGCTTATTGGTGATAATAACTTACAAAACACATATGCATGACATACATAACATGTTTACGCTAAAGCGTTTTATTTTACACTAGGTCGCAGTTAGGGTTCTCCCGCTTCAGGTCACATCACTATTACCGAAATTTATTCATTCAATTCAGGTGAGTTTTATAGCCCATATTTTACTTGTTTTTAAATACTTTTGGGGGAGAATACATGCTTATTTTTACGATTGAACGCAAGTACAAAATTACCGTTGCATACTTGGTCTAAGTCCCGATAACCCAATTACTACTACTATGCCCATTATCATGAACCGCGTTACTCTTTTTTTAAGTTTAAATGCTATGAATAGATCTATTGGGGTTGACACCCCATCCATAGTAGGATAAGCTCTAATCGACCATTAGTACGAGCCGGACGAACGCATATTATTTGAGTAAGTCACAAGTGTGCGGGTTACACACTTTTATTCGGGCATCATTACTACGCTAACGCTTGTTGTCATGAGCTTAGACCGTATAATACATTATTTCATGCCATTGGTCACACCTTACGAAATCTTGTGGTTCAATATTACATTTATTAAATGACAAATTTTCACTTCCAAGACATTGTGGGTTACACAATGATCTGATTTCTTTCAAAACATTGTGGTTTAGACAATGGTATAAATTTTATGATATTACGAGAGATGCAACGATTACTAAATTCTTTTGATAAATATTTCTCTTATATTACATTTCTTTTTACTCAAACCTATAAACTCACCAACAATATGTTGACCTTTTTAGCATGTATTTCTTAGGTACTTGATTTTGGCATGGTACAACATTCATGAAGTCTCATTTAGAGGTCATTCTCTATAACTTGATCTCTGTATTATGAAGTAGCACCCCAGTGATGATTCCTTCCGCTGCGGTATTTTTGGGGGTGTTACACAACTACAGAAAGGAGACACACTCCTTGTTACAATACTTAAAAGGACATCAACATCCTTTAACCCAAACTACACAACTTGTACATCGACGCACCATATCGATTGTACTCCTTCGACACCATTCACTAATTCCTTCAACATGACACTTCAGCACCATTCACTAATGCCTTCAACACGACACTTCTATGGAGGGAGAAAAGAACTATCAACAAGATGCACTTCAGTGGTCTTGATGATAACGAAGCTTAGCAACTCATGACCTTGAGCTTGCACATCTTCAAGAGGTGGTGATCTCGCCTTTAAGAGGAGCCTAAAGAACCACACAAAGATAAAACTACATAGAATGATCCTTTGGATCTATGGTTAGGGAGGTTATAATACTGAGAGAAAGTATATATAAAGCGGTGGTGAGCAAGAGAGAAATGGCTCACTATTTACAGGCAAAATGTGCCTACTGTCCGACGGTTTTGGCGGATCCCTCACTAGAGGGATCCGCTAGTGTAAATTTGGATCCGCTATCGGGTCGGCTTTAGTCCGGATTTTGGGTTGCAAACCGGGTTATGGGTTATGGACCATGGGTTATGGACTTTGGATCATGGATACCCAACAAGATGCAATGTACCTAGTCAATGGGTTATGGATCTCGGGTCATGTGTCATGGGCTTTGGGTCATGGATCATGGATAATATCCAACATGACTTCAAGCATGATGTCATGCAATGGGTCATGGGTTATGTATCATGCTCCATGGGTATGGGTTATGGACTTTGGTTCTTAGCCAAAAAGATTCATTGTACCTAGTCAATGGATCATGGGTCATGGGTCATGAGTTATGGACTTTGGTTTTTACCCATTACAACATATACAAAGTACATTATACATTTCTATAAGATGTAAACAATATTACTTGTTAGTTTTTTTATAAAAATGTCTTTGGTTTTATATAACATATTTACTAAACATGTTTTGATGGTTTTAATATGTTTAGTAAAAGTGTGTTAGTAAACTATTGGCTCAAAGCTTTTACGTATTTTATTTATTTCGTTAAAATGATTTTACGTTTGTTATCGACAAAACATTAGAAGATCGTAAATATAAATAAACGTTTTTATGATTTATTTGTATTAACACTATCCCTTGGCCCTACACCAAACTCCTCATAATCTTCCTCATCTCCTTCCTCACCCGAAGACACAAAGTCATCATGTCCCCAAACTTGTTTAGGAGATTGGTTACGTGCACGATTTCCATTGAAACCCTCATTGTTAGGACGGGTTCTATAGATACCATGTTCGTCACCCTCACGATTTGGATGTCTACCACCCCGAAGCGGATTTCATCAAGAACGGTGGATAAGCTCTCAAATTTGGTCGCGAGATCGGTAATCGCACGATCCATGTCTTCGACCGACCGCACCCACCACGGGTATGGGTTTTTGGAACTTCTGCCCCGTTCACCATCTATGATACTAATAAGCTCTAGACGTTTAATAGACGAAGAACTTCTAAACCAATTACCACCAGGAATCAACGTGTCTCTTATGGCAACTGACGTAGAACGGAAGCATGTAACACAAAACCTAACTAAGGTTTTAGCAAATCACAAGGATTTAAAAGACAAAGTCTTGAAATTTTATTGATAAACTGAATAATAAACATAAAACCCAAGCCTTATATTTATAGGGAAGTCAATCTTGAGGAACAAGCAAGAAAAACTCGTCCAAAACCGACTCAAAAACTAAAATAGGAAACTACCTCGACTAAGCTTACGGCGTAATTGAATTAATCAACTACGGCGCAACTACCACTACGAGAGTAAAATAATTTAACTACGGGCGTAGTTTCTACAATCAACATAAACGAAATTTAACAAAGATTTTCTGTAATCTTGGCTTTGGGGTTACGCCGTAGTTAAACCACAAACTACTTCTTAACTTGTCGAAGCTTCTTGTTACTCTCGATGTGCTCCATGTACTCCTCCGCAAGTTCCTCAATCTTGTCCTCATCATTTTCGCATTGAGTTCAGCATCTAACGTTCTATTAGAAGTGAATTGGGTGTCTTACCATTAGAGAATTTAAATAGAGTTTTTAATTCCGTAACACCGACTTGTGCACTAAGTCTCTTGCAAATCTCTTTGTCAAATGGTAAGGTATTGATAGTGTATTTTCACTATCGTAATGCATATAAAATGGTAGCCTTGACTTTCAAACATAACACAATGTTTATTAACAAGTCATTCAACCTTTATACATAGCTTTAGAACAAGAAAACAACAAATGATAATGCCATAGTTGAATATGTTGTACAACCTTTCCCTTTGATTAAAAGATATTACATTTATACCAACCGACATATCATTTGACCACCAACCGACATATCATTTACGTCGTATAAAACAAATGATATCTACTTGACCACCAATTAACTGTCTAATATACTACTAAATAACCTCTTCCAGTAAGAGTAATGATCAAATAAGAAATAAAAGTAAAATGTAATGATGGAAAATAATCATGACATTATTTCGGATTTGACCTACAAAAAAAGATGCATCTTCTATTAAATTCTCTTTCTATATTTGAAATGTGTGACTGAAAACATTTCTCATTCTTTTTATTTTTATTTTTCTTTTTAGTGAATCCATTCCCCTTCCAGTTATACTACTTTGATAAAAATATTCGAACATGTTAACTAAAGTATGCTTAAACACATTTGTTATCCAAACAAATAATCACAAATCAAGCGACTTACTTTACATGTGTTATAAATTTGCATAACATAACATTTGTATATTTCCAACAGGTTAACAAGCAAAAAACATGAATTGAAATTCATCAATTTGTCCTTGGTTTTTTGTAATGCAAAGATTAATTCTTTATCCATTATCACAGTTGGCCAACTTAATTAAGACTTTTCTGGGAATTCTTTTACGACAAAAAACAAACTGCTAAATTACGGTTACCACCAAAGTTTCCATTTACAGATCTGAGTCTCAATTAGTTTCAACAAGAAATTAAAGGAAACCTAACTCTCATGGTTGCCACCAAATATTATTTGCCTAGTTGCATGTCATAGTATCATCATGTATATAATAATATAGATGAAGATCCGTACTCAATTTACAGCTTGCTTTTTTAAAGCAGACAATTAATTATATTATATAGTTAAATTTCATATAACTTCAAAATAGAACGAAAAGATCAAAATGTAATTGCAAACCGTTGTAACAAGTGATAATTCAACTTAGACGAAAATTACAAGAACGCGATTTTATAGTGTCGATAATTTTAGTGAAAAAAAAGTTTACGCTATAAACTAAAAATAATAAAAGTTTGAGGATTTGGGGATTAAACATAATATTTTAAAACACGGTTCGACCCGGGTGGTACAACCGTTGAACTTCCGTTAAAAACCGGTCAATTTATACGGATCAACCCGCTGGGGAAGCCCCTGGTCAACCCGGCTAATGTATTAATAGTTTCCTTTTCTTGTTGCCAAAATGTCTTGTTTTTGTTTTCAGACTTTTTAAGAAGAGTTGATGAAAATGATGGAGAAAGAGAAGGATAATTTATACTACTCATTTTCAGTAATTATTGCTCCAAGTAGTAAATGCGAAATGGTAAGTCATTAATTGATAATTGTTTCTAACAAATTTCTCTCAGCCCATTATAAGACCATATATAAAACGGTAACACACTAATTGAATATATTAATGCAATTTCCATGATTTTCACCATTTGCAATATCTTTAAATTGATTTCGGGTTTTGAAATTTTCAATCAAAGTTGACTATTTTTCAAACGCATGGCTAGTTAATAGTTGCCTGCGATAGTAGTTGATTGCAATGCATTTCAACATTTCATTTTTCAACTTTTCAACATTAATAGTTTATAGTCGAGTACTCACGCCAGCACGGGTTGCCTTAATAGTGCATAAAATTTTGGTAGCAATTAAGCAAGTTTGATGCGCTTGATTTGAATCACAAAGCTCATGTGAGTTTGCATGGTTTATGCATAGTTTCTAGTCGTGGTTATAAATTATCGATGTATACAAAATTGAGTGTTAAAAATTATCGATGATACAAAACAAGGTTGTAAAATCAAGAAGAAGTATGCTGGTGTAGAGGGCTAGCATTAACTCGGTTAGGTGGGAATTAATCGGGGATTAATCGGATTGGAATTTTTATGCACAAAATTCTAATTTTACAAATTATATTATATTATATGTATGAGATAAGCATAGTGCATCAAAGTTCTGATATTTCAAGTGTTCAGATATAAACATAATACATAATTCTTCAAAGTTCAAAGTAAAACATAGATATTACTTGGTTTGTTGACCATTTTTAAACAATATTTGACCGATTAATCAGTTTGTTGACCGATTTTTAAGCGATTTTGTCCGATTTTTAAGCAATTTTGTTGACCAATTTTTAAGCAATTTTGTTTGATTAATCCGATTAGACTGATTTTTTTTTTATTTTGTCCGATTGATCGGTTTGTTGACCGATTTTTAAGAGATCTTTGACCAAACCGATTAAATAGGCTGATTTTGATAAATCAAGGCGCTTAGTGAGCGTTCAGCGATTATGCAGGGATTAATCGGCCGCCTGGACCGATTTTTACAACAAATATACAAAATACTAAATTGAAATAAATTCAATATTTTAGAGGACGTCACATATAAAAAATAATCACAAATGAGATATATATTCCAATCCAACCTACCAACTTTCTTTTAAATAAATTCTGATGAAAATATTTATCAATTCCCATATGGAAGATATGCCAGTACAAAACAAATTATTTAAAGATATATATGTATGAGCTACATTTCATTGAATATGAGTTTTAACATTTCATTCTTTCCTTTTTAAACACTCAATCAATACGTATAGCATTTAGCATATTGAATCGTTTCACAATAATGTTTATGTTTATATATATGGTATTGATTATGTGTTGCCATGCGTTTCGTGAACCATAACTCATTCAACAATTTAATTTTTTCAACATTCAACAAAGTCAACAATTCACCTTTTGACCATTTTTTTTAATGTAGTTACGATATTTATTTTTGACATTTTAAAAGGTTTCAAAATTTTTGACTTTCAATATTCAATATTCAAGTTTTCACTTTTCTTTTTTTGACCATTTTTGTATGTTTTATTACGTTTTCATACATTTTTATATGTTTTCGTCCATTTTCATACGTCTTTTTCTGTTTTTATACGTTTTCATCCTTTTTTATACGTTTTCGTTCATTTTTTAACATTTTCATACAAACAAAAACATATAAAAATGAACAAAAAGCATATAAAATCAAACAAAAATGTATGAAAAACGGACGAAAATGAATAAAAATGGACAAAAACATATTCAAACGCATAAAAAAGGACAAAAACGTATGAAAATGGACGAAAACGAATAAAAATAGACAAAAACATATGTTAACGTATAAAAAGGGCCAAAAACATATAAATACGAATAAAAAAACGTATTAAAACGAACACAAATGTATGAAAACGAGCGAAAACAAAAAAACAGGACCAAAACGTATGAATACACATAAAAACGGACAAAAACGTATGAAAATGGACTAAAACGAATAAAAATGGACAAAAACGTATGAGAACGTATAAAAATGGATGAAAACGTATAAAAATGGACAAAAACGTATGAAAATGGACCAAAACGTATGAAAACCTATAAAAACAAACAAAAGCGTATGAAAACGGACGAAAACTTATAAACGTATAACAACGGACGAAAACGTATAAAAACGGATGAGAACGTATAAAACCGACAAAAATGTATGATAACGTATAAAAACGAACAAAAACATATGAAAACGTATAAAAATGGACAAAAACAAGAAAATGTATAAAAACGTACGAAAATGGACGAAAACGTATAAAACGAATAAAAACATATTAAAACGAACGAGAACGTATAAAACGGATAAAAACGTATGAAAGCATACAAACCGTATAAAAACGGACAAAAACATAGGAAAACATACAAAAACGGACAAAAACGTAAGAAAACGTATGAAAACGGACGAAAACGTATAAAAACAGACAAAAACGTATAAAACCGGATGAAAACATATAAAACGGATATTGTAACCACCCGCATTTTTAGGTTACTTTTCATTTTCAAGAATTTACTATTCACTTTTACTATTCACATTTACTATTCACTTTCACTATTCATCCCATAAAATTTTTAATCCACATTCTCGTAAGATAAATTATTTTAGTAATAACCTGAGAGTTCGACCATCGTTAGATCATTTTCGCAAAATTTATTAAGTAAACATCGTTTTAAAGTTTCGTTTTAGACGGTCCACCGTTTAAACATCACGCGCATAACGAAAATCAACTCTGACAATTTTCCTCGCATCAGATAAATTTTTAGATCACTCATGATTAATTTGAAAATTTTTAAGATTCATTATTTTTAATATTACCAAATAAGCCCAGCGCATAACAAAACTAAACTTACGTTTTAAACAATTCTACTTACATCCAGACTTAACGATTCCTGCACTGTGTTTCTAATATGTTTTTGACACTTTTACATTTTTTGGAAAAGTCAAACATATTTCCCTCCTCCTTTGACCATAAAGGAATTAACCTTGTACGTTCTACATTTTTGCTTAAATCGCGTAACTTTTAAACTTCACGAATAATTGTAAAGTTATCCCGCGTATGACGAAAACCACATTTTTACATCTCATATCACTTTTAGACTAATTTTAGTCTACTCTAAATAAATTCACGGTCGTTTTCCTGAAATTTTGTTCTTTTCTGATAAACTGCGAATTACGCGTTTTTGACCCGTATTTCTAGCTTTAAGCAGCGTTTTTGCACCCAATGAGACTTATCACCCATTTTATATTTTTAGATGGAGTATAATGATGAGTTTTATCATTCCTGCAAGTTTCATATTTTTACGATACCCGGTTTTACGTTTTATGGCTTCGGTTGGCATTTAACGGAACCAAAACTCACTCCGTAATCAAGATAAGACCAAAACTATCCACCTAAGTCATCTTATCTCTATATGAACGAAATTAGGGAGGGGAGTCATCACCTTGGTGTCAAAATCCTAAGCATGCTTTCTTTAGATCATTACATGTGTAAATTTAACCATGGTTATTTTTTAACCCAATATATAGTTAACCATATTCTCTAGCCTATAAATACCAAGCTAAATCACTTCATTTTTCTTGCACCACCCCTTCTTAACATCTAAAGTCCTAAACCTAAAGGCATTTCTTATAGATCTTGTAAGAACATTCATTTGTTCTTGAAGAAAACTAGCGTTTGATCTTCGTTCTTGGAAGTTTTCAAGAAAGAGTCGTTATAATCTTCAAATATCTTCAAGTCTCCAAAAAGACGTCGTTATAATCTTCTGTTCTTCTTCGGGTTCTCAAGAAGGCGTTGTTATAATCTTCTAATAGCCTTGGGTTTTCAAGGATTGCAAATTCTACGTCGAAGCTCTGCTAATATTTTATTTTTCCATAATACTCAAGCATTCTATTTTAAGGTAAGTATTTATAAAACTCAAACTTATTTAAATACTTATAAACTTTGTTAGTTTATTTATTGTATTTATAAACTCTTAATATATCATATAATCAAGTAATCAAAAATACATGTTTTACGTATTAAGCACTACAACACTAGGGAACTTCATGTGAGGGGTTCATTTGGGTAAACGGATCGACGAGTTGCTGGATTTATGATTTAAAGTGTCCTAACTCCTCGAACGTTTACTGCATGACCTCTGAATTATGATGGCCCGAACGGTAGTACGATATCTATAAACTAAATATGTTTTCACATATTAAAGATCTTTCTATAAACACTAAATGATAATTGACTACATCATGATCAACATAGAAATATATATAGAATGGTTTATATTTTCCTAAACATTATTCCAAACCTAAGTCGCAATATTCTATTTTAGGTTGCTCGTAGAAGTTCTCACGGCATATCCATCATTCTCATTATACATTTGATATCATTTATTAAGGTGAGTTCATAGCCCCACTTTCTATTACTTAATTGTTTTACAAACCCTTGGGGGAGATACATGCTTTATTTTAAACCGAACACATTGCTTTCAAACTATATACTTATCTGATTGTTATTAGCACTAAGTTACCGCATTTGCCAAACTTAAGTCCCTTAATCATGAATCATTAATCACTATGTGAGAGTGGGCGCGAATATTGTGAATAGATCTAATGGGATTGACGAATCCGTTTCGTGGCCCCGTTAAAGGCAAACAAACGCACTATATTTGAGTAACATTAGGTAAAAATGGCAATTTACCTATTAGGGCACGTACCGACATTTTCACCAATTAATTTTGGAACACGTTAACGCCTTGATTGCATGATGCTTAGTCTAATAATAACTGTTTTGCTTTCAAACCATTGGTGTGAATTTATAACTCACACTACAAACATAATGTGTTCAACCATCAAACAAACTCTATGAATTTCACTCAACCTTTGTGTTGACAGTTTTAAGCATGTATTTCAGGTCCATATTATACGAGGCTGGCACGGAGGAGCATGGATACTCAAGAGGGCTATAAATTTTATTATCATTCGAAAACCAATTTAATGTATTTTGTAAACTTGGAACCATCTGGGACCTCATTTTTGTAAACTCTGATATTTATATAAATTGAATGATAAATCTTTTAAAACGACTCCATTAGAGTACGTTTTCTATTGTTATGACTGTTGTGCCATGAAGTAACACCCAGTTTGAATTCCGCTGCGTATCACGAAATTGGGGGTGTTACAGATTGGTATCAGAGCCACAGTTATAGAGAAACGGGTCTAATTGAAACTTAAACTATAACTACTTTTACAAACAAAAACATTTTATAGCCTTCCGTTCTCCGTGTCTTCCATCCTCCAGACGATTATGTGACTTTTGAACATTTTAAGCTACAAAAACATACTAGTATATTGACATATACACTCGACATATTTTCAATTATTTTAGCTAAACAATAGACTAAACATATCTGTGTATGTCTATTCTAAGGCATTACAGCACATCGTATTTTCCCAATCATGTATCTACTTGTGCATTTTAGGATTACGAAACTTCCTCCAAGACATTGTAAATCCTACAATGGTCTTTCCTACTTCCTATACATTGTGAGATACAATGGTTTCATTCATATTTCAAGACATTGTGAGATACAATAGTCTCTATTACATTCTTAGAAACTGTAAATCCTATAGTGGTCTTTATTACATTCTCAGACACTGTAAATCCTACAGTGGTCTCTATTACATTCTCAGACACTGTAAATCCTACAGTGGTCTCATTTATTTCTCAAGACATTGTAAGTTACAGAATGATCTCTCCATCATTTCTCAAGACATTGTGAGTTACACAATGATCTCTCCATCATTTCTCAGACCTTGTGAGTTACACAATGGTCTAATTTACTTCACAAACATTGTAAGTTATACAAAGTCTCTAAAAATTATCTTATAAACATTATATGATATCGTTTTACATGAAACCCGTCACAGTCTATCAATTTCCCTAATGGAAATTCAAGAAATAGGATTTCTGAAGGACAAAGTGACTCATCATCTACAAAAGCTGAAGTTCAGCAACTTTCTCTACCTTCATCAAATTCTATTCTGAAACCTTCATTGTTAAAGGTCCGTGATGCTAGCCAAGTATGGACTATTTTAGAATTACTTAAAATTTTCTTTCCACACGTATCTACCCATGCTATCTTCTATGCAATGGAATGTGAAAACATAGGTTACAAGTCTTTTATGGCCAGGACTTGCAACTGAATGGTTTGATATCACCTTTGCTTAGTGGACAATTTCTCAAAAGCTATGAACATATCACAAGTATACCTAATTTAGGTATTTGGAAAATTTATCGAACCTCGGCTAAATATAGCCTAATCACCTATATTTAACCTTGGGATAGTGGAACATAGTCTGATTAACTATGTTCGACTTAAATTTTTCAAACACTGAGAATAGTTATACGAAGGTTATATTCAGGTTAATTTCCTACTTAAACTCGATAAACCACCAGAATTCATTAAAAAGATATATTTACACCACTGGATGCTTAGTCCAGTGGTTGGGGCGTTACTTTGTGAAGCAAAATACCCAAGTTCAATCCCTTTTTAATTTATTTTAAAAAATAAGGACTAACGGTGCAATGAATATTAACGGAAGGACTAACAATGAAAATATGATTTAAACACTTAACGGAGAAACTAACGTCCCATCCAAAATATGGATTGTATGGGAAACGGGTTTCAAAGATAGGTATGTATGGCGTAATTAAAATGACTTAGGGACTAAACCTGATATTTAGGGTAAATAAAAGGACCAAACGTGTAATTTTTCTATTAAATGACAAAATCACTAAAAACAAGAAGGCCAAAATGGCGTTGCACTTCGAGAGCTTTGCACGATCTTAATTTTGGAGAAATTCTTTAATTCCTCTATTTTTTACGCGTTAAAAGAGCAAGGTTGGTTCAAGTGGTTAACACCCTTGTCTCTGGAAACAGAGGTCAAGGGTTCGATCCTCACCCCTTGCAAGGCCGGAGGTCTTTTTCTATCTTTGGTAGAACCGAAAGCAACCTCTCTATCTTATGTAGGGGTAAGGCTGTCTACGTCTTAACCTCACCCATACACCGTGAAAGACGGTATTGAGACCCATAACCCGTGAAAGACGATATTGGAAGTTACTTTACTTTTTTCTTTCTCTATTATTTTTGACGCGTCAAAGACAAACCGTATAGTTTTTGAATTATTATAATAATTGGTTTGCGCTAATTGAAAACATTTCTTTTTCTTGCGTGACCAAATGAATGTTAGATAAATGGGGCTAGAGAGAACTCAAACTAAAAATGCATTTTTGAACTAACATTGTTTTCATCTTTTCATTACTTTTACAAAAGATTAGCTTTTGTATTTTAGTTTAGATACATTTTGTTCAATTGATATAACAGGACATGAAAAGATAGCTTTAAACAAAGCGAAACAAAAAGAGTGGACGTAAATTAATACATGTATTCACGTAAGGGATTTGTTATTTTATCTCTTTGGAAGCTTAACATTAAAGGTGCTCAAATTCAATTATACATTTTTCACTGTATACGAGCCTAAAAAATATATGTTTTGAATAAACATGCTTGAAAATTACTATTCTATTACTGCCGATGCACTCATGCGGACCTTTCTCACATCCGTTGGATTAAAACTACTTTCAATCATGAATTCTAATTCGTTAATTATCCATATCAAGTAACTAAGAGGTAAAATTGGTATTATAACAACATGTGCAAGATGAAAATAAAATGATAAGTGTGACTTTTTGAATAAAGATAAGTGTAAACTAAAATATCTATAACAACCTTCAACTTTTATATCATTTACGTAACTTAAATTTTGATTAAGTTGATAAACGAAACCTTGCACATCATTATAAATAGAACACTAATGAAACAATTTCATTTCCTCATAAAATGCAGAGGATTCATGATACTTCATTTACATTATAATTAAGTATTCAAAATAAAGGTATACACCAAATGTTTTCTATTGAATCAATGAGGAAAGTTTAATGCAGAACAATTTTTATCTAAAGAACAAATCATGCAATCTTAACCATACATTTTTTTCATCAAACAAAAATAAAATAAAATAAAATAAAAAATACATTTTCACATTTTTTTTAAAACAACATATTTTGTAAACGGTAAACCTTCAAGCTACGAAAAATACATCATCGCGACGAGAATTAAATTATCTTTCTATAGATATGTACTTCTATATACTTTCGACGATTTTATTTTTTTCAAATTTTCCGCCCAGTAAAATCACATGTGATTTCACAAGCTACATGTGATTTTTAAAGTAATAAATCACACGTGATTTTCCGAATCACATGTGATTCCTTTGGGTAAAATTTTTGAAAAAGAATTCGTCGAAAGTATATCGAAGTGCATTTCTATATAAAGATAATTTAATTCTCGTCGCGACGGTATAATTAGTTTCGCGTAAAAATTAACGGTTTGCGATATATTTTAATTTTAAGAAAATAGATGAAAGTGGGTTTTTCTTATTTGATAAGTAAAATGAGTGGCTGAGATCGCATGGTTTGTTCTTTAGAAAAAAACTGTTATGCATTGAACTTTTCTCTTGAATCCATTATATATCGAAAATGATAATTTTAATATTCGATTTATTTCATTTACACAAATGAGCAAATCAAATAATGCATTCGCTAACATAGCAACCAAGAGCGAAATAACCGGCAAAGCGAAAATGAAAGTCAGTGAAAAAATCAAGATTAAATTTATAACTACTTTAACATCTTACTTAAAAAATATATATTGTGACGAATAACTAACATTTTCTTCCTTCTTTGGGTAGAAAATCGGGAATGTCGAACTAGGTATTTATGGGTTGTTTCATAAGCTAACATTTAATTATATTTTATTGTGTTTCGGTTTAGCTTTTCGATGAAAAGAAAATCATATATTTGTATATTTTATCTTTCATTCCTTTAATCGTAACACGACATTAACGTGAATTTGGATACCCGTTTTTTCGTTGCTTGATGAGGTGAATCACACATGTAAGAAAAGGAAAAGGGAACAAAACTTTGTAACATGGAAATTATACGATTTGAACACTTAATAATACTTTAAAAGCATTGATTACATGCCTAATTGTAATATTTAATAGTATGTCTAATCTATATAACATCATGATGCAGGTACGGTCAACAAGAGGGTCAATACGGCAAATACGCTTGGAGCATATTTTTAGGGCCTCAAAACTGCATTTTTCTATTTTTAAGACTTTATTGCATTTTTCTATTTTTAGACTTTATTTTGGACTTTCTTAATTATGTTTAGGTTACGATTTTGTTTCCTTTAATTCCTGAACTTTTCCTCCTTTATAAGGACGATTTGTGGGTCTTGTTTAGGCAGATCATTGAACTCTAATTCAATTAATAAAGAGAATTTCTCGGTTTTTTGAGAATTTTCAGTTTAGTTCTTGTGTGTTTGCTTATTTTTTCTATTGATTCCGCATCATTTGGTATCAAGAGCCAGTTGGGTGATCATGGAAACACGTGGTAGAAAGAAGATTAATGCGGAACCTGTTCGTGATCCCCGTGATGTAGAGATGATTGAAAGGATGCAGCAGCGAATCCAAGAACTCGAGCTCCAGCAGTTAAGGCCGGACTCGCCGACACAAGAGACCTATGATGATGCTAACTTCTGGGAAGCTAGGTCAGAAGAAGTCAATCCTTTTGGTCGGGGAAACCTTAAGAATCATGGTCGCCAACATCATCCTCGTCGTGATGACCATGTAGATCGCAACGATAGATATCGTGATGATCCTATTCGTAGTTTGGGATTGAAAGTTGAGATCCCTGAGTTTACAGGTAAGGTTCATCCAGATGATTTTATTGATTGGTTGAGTACAGTTGAACGAGTGTTTGATGTGCGGGATATTCCGGACAAGCTGAAAGTGAAACTCGTGGCCATTAAGCTTCGACATCATGCTTCGTTATGGTGGGATCATGTTAATAAGAGGCGACGAATTGAAGGGAAGTCGAAGGTTGAAACTTGGGAAAAGATGAAGAAATTGATGAAGGCTAAGTTTTTACCAGAAAATCATCGTCAAGAGGCTTTTCTTGACTATCATAATCTGTCCCAACGAAACATGACGGTAGAAGAGGTTATCAACGAGTTCGATAAACTTCGGATGCGGTGTGATGTAATTGAAGAAGAAGAGCAGGTTGTTGCACGGTTTTTGGGAGTCCTTAAGCCTGAAATTGCTGATGTTGTAAGTCTTCAACCTTATTGGACTTATACGGATGTTTGTCGTTTAGCTTTAAAGGTTGAAAAACATATTAAAGCAAAGAGTAAGAGTACCTCTAGTCGTTTCACATCATCCACCCCCAGAACCACCTCCTCTACGGCACCTAAAACCACCACCCCCACACCCACGGTTACAAGCAATTCTAGAGAACGAATTAACAATGGCCCTCGTTGTTACAAGTGTAATGGGCTTGGGCACTATGCACGTGACTGTTCGAACGTGAAAACTTTGGCTTTCGTACCTCATAGTGAATTCGATAACCCGATTTATGATGATCATCTGACTTATGATACCGACGCAGATGATGAGTTAGATGAACCAAGTGGTGAGTTTGTATATCCCGATCGTGGAGAAGCTTTGGTTATTCAAAGAGTCCTAAATACAGCTGTTTCGAAATCTGTTGATGATAACTCGTGGCTTCGTAACAACATTTTTAGAACCAAGTGTACTTCTAAAGGGAAAGTTTGTGATATGATTATAGATGGGGGCAGTTGCGAGAATGTTGTTTCTACTTATATGGTTGAGAAGTTGGGAATGAAGACACAAGACCACCCTGAACCGTACCAGTTAACTTGGTTAAAGAAGGGGAACACTGTTAAGGTCAGTAAACGTTGTCTTGTGCAGTTTTCGATTGGTAAGAATTATAAAGATGAAGTGTGGTGTGAGGTTATTCCGATGGATGCGGCTCACATTCTGTTAGGGCGTCCATGGCAATTTGATAGGAGAACCAGACGTGATGGGTTTCAAAACACTTATAGCTTTAAGAAGGATGGTGTAAACATTACTTTGGTTCCTTTTGATTCTCGTCAAACACCGGCCGAGGGTTCTAACTTATTTATGAAGAAGACTGAGTTTGAGGGACTTATGAAAACCAACCCTTATATGTTTACTCTTGTGGTTGTGGAAGAAAACCAGATTACCAGTGAGGTTCCCTTACAAGTTCAGCCATTACTTAGGGAGTTTGCTGATGTGATTCCTGATGACATACCCCCTGGATTACTGGCTATGAGAGACATTCAGCATTGCATAGATTTTATTCCAGGTTCCTCTATTCCGAATAGACCAGCTTATAGGATGAATCCAAAGGAGTTTGGGGACCTTCAAAGACAAGTAACCGAGTTGCTAGAGAAAGGGTTGATTCGGGAGAGTATGAGTCCATGTGCAGTACCTGCCTTGTTGGTACCCAAACATGGGGGATCTTTTCGGATGTGTATTGATAGCCGAGCTGTGAACAAGATAACGATCAAGTATCGTTTTCCCATTCCGCGATTGGATGATCTTCTTGACCAATTACATGGTTCTACCATATTTTCGAAAATTTATTTAAGGAGTGGATATCATCAGATTCGGATGCGACCTGGAGATGAGTGGAAGAAAACTTTCAAAACTTGAGATGGATTGTACGAATGGATGGTCATGCCTTTTGGGCTCTCTAATGCGCCAAGTACATTCATGCGCCTCATGAACCAGGTTTTTAAACCTTTTATTGGTCACTCTGTTGTCGTTTACTTTGATGATATTTTGATATATAGCAGCAGTCTTGAGCAACATTTAGACCACCTTCGTCAAATATTTTCTGTGTTACGGGAACAGAAGTTGTATGCCAATGGGAAAAAATGTCATTTCCTTGTGACTGAAGTGACCTTCTTAGGGTATATTGTTACGGGTAGCGGCATAAAAATGGACCCAGCAAAAGTTGAGGCGATTCTTAGCTGGCCAATACCTTCCACTATTCATGACATTCGGAGTTTTCACGGATTGGCGTCTTTCTACCGGCGTTTTATCCGGAATTTTAGTTCTATAATTGCGCCCTTAACTGAGTGTATGAAGGGTGGTCGATTCACGTGGACGAGTGAGGCTGCCAAGGCTTTTGACATTCTAAAAGCTAAGGTAACCGAAGCTCCTATTTTGGCATTACCTAATTTTGATGAAGTCTTTCAGGTTGAGTGTGATGCATCTGGAGTGGGCATTGGTGGTGTTCTAATCCAAAATCAGCGTCCGATTGCTTTCTTTAGTGAAAAACTCAACGACGCGAGACGCAAGTATTCCACTTATGATAAAGAATTTTATGCAATTGTTCGTAGTTTGGATACTTGGAGACATTATTTGCTTTCTAAGGAATTTATTCTGTTTTCTGATCATGAGGCTTTGAAATTTATTAACGGGCAACATAAGCTCAAGCCTCGCCATGCCAAGTGGGTGGAATTTATTCAGGCTTTTTCATTCGTTATTCGACATAAGGCTGGGTCGAATAATCAGGTGGCGGATGCGCTTAGTCGACGTCATTCATTAATTACCACTAAGGCTGAGCATATGACCCGAACGAATCGGACCGACCGGACCGAGACCGGACCGACCACATTCGGTCCGGTCCGCGGTCCCGGCTTTTGGGCTAATTGGTCCTCGGTCCGGTCCGGACAAAAACCGACGAATTTGGCCTTGTTGGACCGGACCGACCGAAGGACCGACCGGACCGGTCCGGACCGAGACCGGACCGACCACATTCGGTCCGGTCTCGGTCTAGGGTTTATGCCGAAATCGGTTTTCGGTCCTGTCCGGTCTTGGCCGGTCCGGTCCGGTTTTTGGACCATGTACACCCTTAATTACCACTATGCAGATTAAGGTACAAGGTTTTGATTCGTTTCGTTGTCTTTATTGTGATGACCCTGATTTTAGGGAGATATGGAGTAAATGTGGTATTGGTCCTTTCCATCAGTTCTCCAAGCTGGATGGTTATTTGTTTAAAGGTGCGCGGTTATGCATTCCTTTTTGTTCTTTGCGTGAGGCTATTGTGTTAGAGGGGCATGCTGGTGGATTAGCGGGGCACTTTGGGCGTGATAAGACATTAGCCCTTCTTCGTGAACAGTTTTATTGGCCCAAGATGGAACGTGATGTCAATAGGCTTCTTGAAAGGTGTCGTACATGTCACATTGCTAAGACTCATAGCAGTAATGCAGGTTTGTATACCCTTTTGTCTGTTCCTGTTGCTCCATGGGAAGATGTCAGCTTGGATTTTGTTCTTGGGTTGCCTCGTACTCAGCGAGCTAAAGATTCTGTTATGGTAGTTGTTGATCGATTTTCAAAGATGGCTCATTTTGTACCTTGTTCGAAAACATTCGATGCTAGTCAAGTGGTGTCACATTTCTCAAATTCCGGTCATTTCTTAAAACTAAATATGCATCATATTAGTTCATTCATGGCATTCATTTCTCAATTAACGCGTAAATTTTTATATTAAATAAACGTTATCGCGTGAGTTATTATTTTGAATATTTAATCCGTTACTTTCAAAATGATCCCGATATATTTTTATACTCACATTTAGTTTATAAAAACTATATTTTGACTTTACCTAGTGTTTTGAATTTATTTGGTATGTAAATCGTTAAAGTGATATTATTACGGCGTTTTTCTTAAAAACTACACTATAATTATTATATCACTCAAATTTTACAAGGAATACATTTTTACAATTTTTATAATATCATTATACTCTATTTTGATCTATTAAAACTTACTTGTACCAAAATTTTCCAATTGCCTATACTTGTACATTTCTTACCCTTTTACTACACTTTCTTTACAAATTTTACATAAATCTATACAAGTTACATTTAAAAAAAAAAAAAATATTATGGGGAAACATAAATCCCAAAAATCCGGCCCCTATGGGGTAGAAATTAATGTTTTTGGTGACTTTTCTTTACTTGATAGTATATGATTACACTCCTCCTCAAATTCATTCATTTCTTCACAAAAATAATTCACCAAGTATCAAACTTTCTCTCTTCTTCTTGGGTCTTCAAAACCGGTCACCATCCAAGCTCAGGGGGATCAAAAAGTTTTGCAAAATCAAGTGTTATTTCAACCTAGTTTATATCCTTTTTATGGTTTTGAAATAAAACCAAGGATATTTAAGTTAATCCTTGTTACTTACACCTCTTCATTTCACTAGTAAGCATGTTTTCATCATTTTTATGTTTCCTCTTTCATTTCATATGTCTCTTATCATTTTTGGAGCTTATATGCATGTTATGTTATTTATACCATTTTCTTAAGATTTTAGAGTTATTTATATACTTAAGGTCTTCCTATAATTACTCCCATGGTATTCTTTGGTCTTGATGGTGATTAGGAACCCATGACACCCTAAGAAGGTGTATGGTAGGATTTGATTAGTTTCGGAGTTGATTTGAAGGGATTAGAATAGGTTTTGTCCGTGAAAAACTATTTTCGATAACTATATTTTATGTTCTGTCCTTAATCCGAATTTCTGGAAAAATCAGCAGATGGTACGAAAGTTTGGCCTTGATTTTTAGAAAATATACCTTAAAACGAATCCGTGGCCGCTTGAACGGAATAAAACGGACTTATAACGAAGCCGTGGTGAATTTTTAAAGTTTGACGACGAAACGTATATTTTCAGAAAATTTCAGCTTGCTGTTTTTATTATTTTCGGTCAAAAACGAGCCTTAAGCTTCACAAATTATTTCGACTTCTCAAATATATTAGCTTACATCGATACGAAGCTAAGGACATATTAAACGTAGAAAACGGATTTAAAACGACAAATATATGCACGTTTCTATAAAGTTGCCGTAAATATTATTTTCTGCACACAATTCAACAAAAGCACCAACTTTAGCCTTTAATATCTTTATGATCGAGACCTTTTGGACAAAAACTCCTGAACTGAAACTTTTAGATATCGATACAAACTTTCCAAAACCGTCAAGTTCGTTCTCTAACGATCGACGTACACCGTTTTACGACTGTTTTTCCGAGCTATTTTGTTGATTTCACGATTTTTCCGACGACATTGTTTTGCGACGAAAAGTGGTAATTTCACCAAAAAATCATTTTAAAACCATTGTAGGATGACATTTTGACGTAAAAACATGTAAAGTCATTTTGATTTGGTCGAGACGTCAAAAAGATTTTTCGACGACGAGTAATATTTTTCAAAAACCGTAAATGGTATAAATTACATACGTAGTGCATGCATAACATTACATTGCAATTCATGACATATCATATCATTGATAATAGGTCCCAGTTGACGCATCACTTTAAACCTCAGTGTACTCACTTTTGTCGTCGCATCTATTCATCAAGTGAGTAATCACATCCCTTTTTACCGTTTTTACTATATTTTGGGGCGAAATGCATGAACCATACTTGAATTAAATTGATTTTTACTTTTGTGAACTCTCTTAACTAAAACTTGTGAACTCGAATCAAATCCTTGAACTTAATTACGAACATATGACTTATTTGAACTTATTAAATTGTGCGCGTTATGACCTTGTCCTAAAGTCTCCCTTGTTCGGAGCATCACTATAATTCTCGCCTTGTCGGTGGAGTGTTCACAATAATTCTCGCCTTGTCGGTGGAGTGTTCACAATAATTCTCGCCTTGTTGGTGGAGTGTTCTCAATAATCCTCGCCTTGTCGGTGGAGTGTTCTCAATAATTCTCGCCTAGGTGGTCGAGTGATAAAGGAGTCTCCCTTGTTGGAGCAGTGCAAAGTCTCCCATATTCGGAGCATCCCGAAATTATTATATACTTGATACGCTATATTTTTGTGCAATGGGTTGTGTACCCACAGGTTGCAAGTTTTGTATGGGCGGAACTTGGAACTGAGTGGATACACAATGCCTTTGCTTTGTGGACCATTTTCGTTGACTGAAAGCTTTGATTATTTCTTTCGAGTTTTCTTATTTTGCTAAGCGTGTTTACTCACCAACTATTTTCATAGTTGACCCGTTTTTCTCTCATGCATTTCAGGTGATCGTTGTAAGCTTTTCTATCAGGTCTTGCATAAAGAAGTTTTCACTTGTCACTTCTAGTTGTTATGAAATCAAACGTAATATTTTGGAATCTAAACTTTGTAATATATTTGCCGATGTCGGCTAAACTGGTATTGTAATGGTGTAATATTTCTTTTTAATATTAATGTTGGTATGTTCTATTATTATCTGTGCTTATGTTCCCTTTCCTTACACTCGTGTTTCCGCCTCCGGCGAGGGTGTGACAGATTGGTATCAGAGCCATAGGTTATAGAGAATGCCGATTTTTCAAAAATAAAAATCACAGCTATAACCGGAAAAATTTTTATTTTATTTTATTAAACATTGAACATCATCCGAGTCATCTAGTCCTATCGTTGCATCGTTAATCATAAATTATACATAGCCTGATCAACTATGTCTAATTTATGAAGAACCATGCAATGATAAGAGTAGTAGTTTTAAATCATGTTTAGTCGAATCTTTGAGTCTGGTCACCTGAAGTTGCATTGGTCGGGTGGGTATGCATAGCATGTTTTACGTTCACGTCTACATTACCGTACCTTGTTCATATCTTCTCTTTTCCATCTGTCGACTTGTTAGACAGCAAGATCTCTGTTCCTGTCATGTTTCGATCACTATAACACATTACCACCGTTCTGCACCTCATCTGACTTCGTTCGAATGTCGTTTACTCAACCCGATGTTTTGGTCCTCTGTAGAATCATGGCTACAAGAAACACACGTTCAGGAGGTAACAACAACGGCAACCCAAACAACAATGACAATCCAGACAACAACGCTGCTGGAATAGCGGATCTACTCACCCAAATTATAACACACCTCGATGCTAGACGAACCAACAACGGAGAAGGTACTTCAAACACTGGTCAAGGATGCAGCTACAAAACTTTCATGACATGCAAGCCAATGGAATTTCATGGTACTGAGGGTGCCATTGGACTGCTAACCTGGTTCGAGAATGTTGAGTCGAAGCTTAGTATCACGAAATGTGCTGAAGGAAACAAGGTTGAGTTCTCTGCTGGTCTACTACAAGGACGAGCTTTGACCTGGTGGAACAACCAACTACAGATCAGAGGAAGAGAGGCTGCAAATGCATTATCTTGGGAAGTATTCAAGAAACTACTAACGATGAGTACTTGCAGAAAAGATGAAGTGCAGAAACTGGAAGAAGAATTTTGGAACCACTTGATGGTAGGAGTAGAAATCGACAAGCACACGATCCGGTTCCACGAGTTAACTAGGATGGTTCCTCACATGGTTTCCACTGTGGAGAAGTTGATTGACCGATATATATGGGGATTGATACCAGAAATTAGGAGGGATGTCACTTCGTCGAAACCAACCACTCTACAAGCCGCTGTGAGTATGGCGTATCGCTTGACAAATGATGTGATCAGTCCTGAGAACTAACAAAGCAAACGACAATGGACGAAAGCGACAGAGGATCACCGGGAAACCGAGACCAGAATCAGCAAAACAAGAGGCAGCGAATAACTCAGAACTATGGGGCGACCACCCAGGAGCGCAGAGGATATGCAGGTCCACATCCTTTGTGCACTCAATGTAATTATCATCACTCAGGAGACTGCCGAAAGTGCAACAAATGTGGACAGACGGGCCACTTCTCTCGAAATTGCTCAAACAGAACTGGAAATCAAGGACAGAGAAAAGCATGTTACGAGTGTGGAAGTCTAGATCACCTTCGCAGTACCTGCCCAACTGAAAAGAACTCCCAATCAAGGAGGTAATCGTCCAAACCTGGCGTTGGCAATAGAAGGCCCACAAGATCAGAACATTGAAATTCCTCCCGCACGTGGTCGAGCATTCTATTTGGGTACCGAGGAGGCCCGCGACGCTTAACTTACATTCTTCGAACAACTACCTTATTTCAGTACGGCATAATTTTGAGTGCATAGCTTCCTTCCAATCTTTATCACGTTCACGACCTTGATTAATTTGAGACCTATTGATATCGACCTTAGTTGTTATATATTTTGTTGATTGGATTTGATTGTGTAAGCAAATCGAATATCGAGCGAATCTTTCAAAAGACTTCCTTCAAGGATTTGGAATCCTACCTTTCTAACAACTTGTTTCCTAGCTCGATCTAGTGACAGTTCTTGTTTGATGAGTTGCGAAAATCAAGCTAAGAGACAAGTTTACTCAAGTCGGTTTAGTTTAATCTCATGACAGTTCTTGTTTGATGAGTTGTGAGATTAGATTATAATCGACAACCTAAAGGTCTTTTGAGAGTTACGTTCGATATTGGGTAAGTTTACCCTATCAAATCTAGTCACGGGCACGTACTTAATTGAATGGGGAACCTGTACGCATGGGCATTGATATGTTCATTTAGACTGTTCGTACGATCATGAACTTTTAGAACTCTTGTCGAGGTTCGGACCATAGTATCGTTAATCGAATCATGAGGACATGATTCCGCTGACATGGGAAGAATGTCACATTTCTCAAATTCCGGTCATTTCTTAAAACTAAATATGCATCATATTAGTTCATTCATGGCATTCATTTCTCAATTAACGCGTAAATTTTTATATTAAATAAACGTTATCGCGTGAGTTATTATTTTGAATATTTAATCCGTTACTTTCAAAAATGATCCCGATATATTTTTATACTCACATTTAGTTTATAAAAACTATATTTTGACTTTACCTAGTGTTTTGAATTTATTTGGTATGTAAATCGTTAAAGTGATATTATTACGGCGTTTTTCTTAAAAACTACACTATAATTATTATATCACTCAAATTTTACAAGGAATACATTTTTACAATTTTTATAATATCATTATACTCTATTTTGATCTATTAAAACTTACTTGTACCAAAATTTTCCAATTGCCTATACTTGTACATTTCTTACCCTTTTTACTACACTTTCTTTACAAATTTTACATAAATCTATACAAGTTACATTTAAAAAAAAAAAAAAATATTATGGGGAAACATAAATCCCAAAAATCCGGCCCCTATGGGGTAGAAATTAATGTTTTTGGTGACTTTTCTTTACTTGATAGTATATGATTACACTCCTCCTCAAATTCATTCATTTCTTCACAAAAATAATTCACCAAGTATCAAACTTTCTCTCTTCTTCTTGGGTCTTCAAAACCGGTCACCATCCAAGCTCAGGGGGATCAAAAAGTTTTGCAAAATCAAGTGTTATTTCAACCTAGTTTATATCCTTTTTATGGTTTTGAAATAAAAACCAAGGATATTTAAGTTAATCCTTGTTACTTACACCTCTTCATTTCACTAGTAAGCATGTTTTCATCATTTTTTATGTTTCCTCTTTCATTTCATATGTCTCTTATCATTTTTGGAGCTTATATGCATGTTATGTTATTTATACCATTTTCTTAAGATTTTAGAGTTATTTATATACTTAAGGTCATCCTATAATTACTCCCATGGTATTCTTTGGTCTTGATGGTGATTAGGAACCCATGACACCCTAAGAAGGTGTATGGTAGGATTTGATTAGTTTCGGAGTTGATTTGAAGGGATTAGAATAGGTTTTGTCCGTGAAAAACTATTTTCGATAACTATATTTTATGTTCTGTCCTTAATCCGAATTTCTGGAAAAATCAGCAGATGGTACGAAAGTTTGGCCTTGATTTTTGGAAAATATACTTAAAAACGAATCCGTGGCCGCTTGAACGGATAAAAACGGACTTATAACGAAGCCGTGGTGAATTTTTAAAGTTTGACGACGAAACGTATATTTTTTCAGAAAATTCAGCTTGCTGTTTTTACATATTTCGGGTCAAAAACGAGCCTTAAGCTTCACAAATTATTTCGACTTCTCAAAAATATATTAGTTTACTTCGATACGAAGCTAAGGACATATTAAACGTAGAAAACGGATTTGAAACGATAAAGATATGCACTTTTCTATAAAGTTGCCGTAAATATTATTTTCTGCACACAATTCAACAAAAGCACCAACTTTAGCCTTTAATATCTTTATGATCGAGACCTTTTGGACAAAAACTCCTGAACTGAAACTTTTAGATATCGATACAAACTTTCCAAAACCGTCGAGTTCGTTCTCAAACGATCGACGTACACGTTTACACTGTTTTTCCGGAGCTATTTTTGTTGATTTCACGATTTTTCCGACGACATTGTTTTGCGACGAAAAGTGGTAATTTCACCAAAAATCATTTTAAAACCATTGTAGGATGACATTTTGACGTAAAAACATGTAAAGTCATTTTGATTTGGTCGAGACGTCAAAAGAGTATTTTTCGACGACGAGTAATATTTTTCAAAAACCGTAAATGGTATAAATTACATACGTAGTGCATGCATAACATTACATTGCAATTCATGACATATCATATCATTGATAATAGGTCCCAGTTGACGCATCACTTTAAACCTCAGTGTACTCACTTTTGTCGTCGCATCTATTCAACAAGTGAGTAATCACATCCCCTTTTTACCGTTTTACTATATTTTGGGGCGAAATGCATGAACCATACTTGAATTAAATTGATTTTTACTTTTGTGAACTCTCTTAACTAAAACTTGTGAACTCGAATCAAATCCTTGAACTTAATTACGAACATATGACTTATTTGAACTTATTAAATTGTGCGCGTTATGACCTTGTCCTAAAGTCTCCCTTGTTCGGAGCATCACTATAATTCTCGCCTTGTCGGTGGAGTGTTCACAATAATTCTCGCCTTGTCGGTGGAGTGTTCACAATAATTCTCGCCTTGTTGGTGGAGTGTTCTCAATAATCCTCGCCTTGTCGGTGGAGTGTTCTCAATAATTCTCGCCTAGGTGGTCGAGTGATAAAGGAGTCTCCCTTGTTGGAGCAGTGCAAAGTCTCCCATATTCGGAGCATCCCGAAATTATTATATACTTGATACGCTATATTTTTGTGCAATGGGTTGTGTACACACAGGTTGCAAGTTTTGTATGGGCGGAACTTGGAACTGAGTGGATACACAATGCCTTTGCTTTGTGGACCATTTTCGTTGACCGAAAGCTTTGATTATTTCTTTCGAGTTTTCTTATTTTGCTAAGCGTGTTTACTCACCAACTATTTTCATAGTTGACCCGTTTTTCTCTCATGCATTTCAGGTGATCGTTGTAAGCTTTTCTATCAGGTCTTGCATAAAGAAGTTTTCACTTGTCACTTCTAGTTGTTATGAAATCAAACGTAATATTTTGGAATCTAAACTTTGTAATATATTTGCCGATGTCGGCTAAACTGGTATTGTAATGGTGTAATATTTCTTTTTAATATTAATGTTGGTATGTTCTATTATCTTGTGCTTATGTTCCCTTTCCGTTACACCTCGTGTTTCCGCCTCCGGCGAGGGTGTGACAAGTGGCAAGATTGTATTTTGCAGAAATTGTCAAATTGCATGGTGTTCCTAAGACTCTTACTTCTGATCGAGATGTCAAGTTTGTGAGTCACTTTTGGCGTACTTTATGGACTCGCTTGGGATCTAAGTTACAGTTCAGTAGTTCTCATCACCCCCAAACTGATGGACAAACCGAAGTCGTCAATCGGAGTTTAGGAAATCTTTTACGCAGTTTAATTGGGGAAAATGTTAAACAATGGGATCTTATTCTTCCACAAGCAGAATTTGCCTATAACCGGTCAGTTAATCGCACTACAGGTAAGAGTCCTTTTGAAATTGTGTATGGACGGAATCCAATTACCCCTTTAGATATGATTCCTATTCCAGAATTGGGACAATCTAATAAGGAAGGGGCTGACCAGTCTGAGCAGATTAAGGAGTTGCATCGAGCGGTTCGAGAACAGATTGTAAAGCATAATGAACAATACAAGGAGCATGTGGATAAACGTCGTAAACAGGTTTTGTATCGGGAGGGTGATCTTGTTTGGATTCACCTTCGTAAGGAGCGTTTCCCAGGAGGGCGTTTTGGGAAGTTGAAACCGCGAGGAGATGGTCCTTTCCGTGTTCTTAAAAATATTAATGATAATGCTTACAAGATCGAGCTTCCTGGGCATTATAATGTTTCAGCTACTTTTAATGTGGCGGATTTGTCGCCATATAAAGGAGGTAGTGATGATGAGCCAGACTCGGAGTCGAGTCTTTTCCAAGAAGGGGAGGATGATGCAGGTACGGTCAACAAGAGGGTCAATATGGCAAATACGCTTGGAGCATATTTTTAGGGCCTCAAAACTGCATTTTTCTATTTTTTTAGACTTTATTGCATTTTTCTATTTTTAGACTTTATTTTGGGCTTTCTTAATTATGTTTAGGTTACGATTTTGTTTCCTTTAATTCCTGAACTTTTCCTCCTTTATAAGGACGATTTGTGGGTCTTGTTTAGGAAGATCATTGAACCCTAATTCAATTAATAAAGAGAATTTCTCGGTTTTTTGAGAATTTTTAGTTTAGTTCTTGTGTGTTTGCTTATTTTTTCCATTGATTCCGCATCACATCATATTATTAATGACATGAGAAAAGGCATTTTTTTAACAAACTAATAAACTATTAGCACATCAATTTAGGCACAAAATTAATCGTATTATTAGTTTTCCAAATAATGTATGAATTTGTTACCCTTTTACCGAATATAACTTGATGTGGATTTTTTTTAATATTTTTTATCTATATGTAAGGAACGGAGGTGGGTGGGGTTTTATTACAGGACAATATTGTCAAGTAAATTATTATTATTATCATTTTTTTGAACCGCGGAATGATATAAAACTAGCAAAAGCTAGGAAAATTACAAGGAGTTTATGGTTACAATAGGATTTTTCAACCAATCTACCCAACTAAATCTATACTTAGGGTTTCTAGAAGAAATCCATAAAAAAGCTTGCGAAACAATATTATCCCAAAGTAAACTCTTCTTCGGCAAGGATTGAGAGAAGACCAACTGATTTCGGAAACTCCAAATCGACCAAAGAAGAGTCATTCCCACACCATCAAGGAAAAGCCGAGCTCTACTAGGAATATGCAAGGAGGACCAAGCAAACCACTCCGAAGCATTTTCACAAAGAGGGATATCAAGCTCCCACCAACTAGCTAACAAACCCCATAAAATTATTGAATTATTATATTCGAGCAACTCACGAGTATTGTACGCACGGGGATTGCACTTAAAGATATTTTGTTTCCACTTGTGTTAATGTGTCTGTTCTAAGTTTTTAATTTTTTTAATTCTTTATTTTTTAATAAATTGTACTCACAGCTTTTAAATATACATTTTTTAAAATTATTGAATCGTTATACCCGGGTAACGCAAGAGTATTGTACTAGTTAAAATTACCAAGAGTGGATTTACCTTTTTCTGACACAAGTATTGGTGCAAATTTATACATCTATTTCCTTTATGATTTAATGAAGATAAAAAATATAATGAAAAATTTAAAATCGTTAGTGATAGCTCAAAACACAAAACAACATGAACAATAGGTGCAACACTTTGCACCCACGTGCCAGCTCGCCGTACTGTCTTTTAAATATCGCAAGTTTTCCAATCTATGTATGCACATCCGAAATCATTTGATCTTTCAATACAGGTTCGTACATGAAATCTAACGTGTTTATTAATATCATTGGTTTCGGACTTAGAGAGCTTGCGTCAAAATATCGAGACACGTTTTTAAAAACACCAACTTTAACATTTTATAAAACAAATTCAACACTTACAATTAATGCAAGTCTATATTTTATAAAATGATCAAATGCAATTAACCAAATGAAAGTAATCTTCTTTAAAGCTTAATTAATTGCTAACTAGGAATCTTCTATTCTAAAAGCTTTTCTATGCGTTTTTAGCATTTGGTTGGAGAAATCCGCTTAGGAGAATTGATATTCAACTAGACTTTTGAACATAGTACTAATCTTCTGAGAAATCACCGGGTTAGCAAACATAAATACTTAATCGAACCTAATGAATTGTGAAATTGCACTTTTGACGAAAATAGCTAATTGCAAGTTGTGACCACTGTTATCATCAAAGTGAGATCTAGCATAAGCATAATCACTAAGTTATATGAACTATCCAAGCAATCCAATCTCCTTATTATTGAATTTATATCATTACTTTGTTTTGTTATTTGTTGAAATATTGTTTTGCTTAAGTTTGAATTACCTTACGTAAAAATCATTTCAACACCTGTCTAATCCTCATATGGATCTTATTGAGGTGCCTCGTGAGGCGAGATGCTCACTAAACCTGCCCCATCTCCTACTGTGGATCTTATTAGGTTGTCTACTTTGGGAGCGATGTTCCTCCAAACTCATGTGGTTCCTGTTAATTGTTATTTTTACACCATTAATAATATAATTTTATGCAATAAATGAAGAATCGATAACGTATTAATAATAAATTAAGCATTAGGAGTATGATGTCTTAAACAATACTATTAAACGTAAATAACGATATGTTACTCATGTCATAAATCACAAATTTTTTAGAAAATCGTGAAGCAAAACAAAGCTTCTATAATCACAATTTGCAATATTACAAAGATAAAAGCTAACGAAAATTAGAGAGTTATATTTTTAGTACGTACAATATCTTTTGTATATAGATATATGTGTGTGTATATATATATATATATATATATATATATATATATATATATATATATAAATATATATATATATATTTCGGGGCGGAGCGGAAAGGGACGTTGTACCTCGTCCTCGCACCAAATCCGATAAAAAATTCCCGTTAAAGTCTTGAAACCTGATAAAAATACCCCTTCACCTCGAAAGGTTTGGGTTTCGAGTTTCCCATCAGCCTCGAGTTTATTTGCCATCCCTGTAAAAAAATAGATATGATTTTTAAATAGACAATAACTTTATCCCTAAATGATTTAGTGAAATAGCCTGACATAACTATATCGATCGTGTAAAACATATACACTAATACATTGAATAATACAAATTTGAATGAGAAGTGATCAAGGTTATAACTATCGCGAGGCTTGTCGTGGCGGCATGACTAAGCTTTATGTTTTAACGGTCAAAGCAAAGCTTTTGCATTTATAAGGCGTGGCATAAGGCGACATAAAATATGAAAATAGTTATATATTTATATTAAATTATATACATATCGAGTTTAACAAAAGACGTGACATAAAGCGACATACGCGTGGCGCGACGGCATGACTAATCCTCACCTTTTTATGGGACATTTGTGAGGCTTTTGTGCGCCTTTTGGAACCATTGACATGATAATTGGAGATGGGTGATATCGTGATCAAAAACTTTTTATTTATTTATTTATTTTATTTACGTGAAAAATTAAAAGTTAATAATTTAGAACTCAAAACAAGAAGAAAAAAAGCCTAACATCTAGGCTTTATCTCGATACTACGTTACGATAGTTTGAAGAAGCCTCTTCATATTGTGTCTTTGATGTGATCATGCTTCTCTTCACTATAGGTAGAGATTAACTACCATCTTCGTCGGTTTCGTAGCCATGGTGTATTTGACTTTCAACTAAAAAAGTTGTCCAACTCTTTTTTTTTTTTTTTTTGCTACATATGTGAAAGAGAAATAGCTGAAAAACAAAAAAGGGGTGAAAGCTAAAGATACGTAACATAGTTTTTCAAAACAGACGATGTACGCAATGAACTTTGAAAACTACCATTGAACGCAAAATATTTTCAAATTTGGAACGATGTACGTAATATGACCGGGAACTAGTAGGTTACCAGGTCACAAAGTTTGAAAATTGGCAGAAATGGTCCCTATGGCTTGCATTGACTTTCACCGGTCATCCCCTAACTTTTATTTCAGTTAAAAAAGTTACAGTAATGGTCCTTATGGTTATTGACTTTCAGATTTAGTCCATTTTTATACTTTTTCACCCGTTCTCTTACGTTTTTATCCGTTTTTCTTACGTTTTGTCCGTTTTTCTTACGTTTTTATCGGTTTCATCCGTTTTGGTCCGTTTTTCTTACCATTTTTTAGATTTTTGTCCGTTTTTATCCATTTTTCTTATGTTTTGTCTATTTTTATTCGTTTTTGCCCGTTTTTGTCCCAGTATTTTTTTACATTTTTGTCCGTTTTTCTTACATTTTATCTGTTTTTCTTACGTTTTTGTTTGTTTTTGTACTATTTCAACATATTGAAAATTTTGAAATTTTTTTTCAAATAGAAAAAAAATTTGAAAAAAAATTTTCCCAAAAAAGTGGATTTTTTTCGCAAATTTAAAAAGAAAAAATTCCAAAAATATTTTTAACAAAAAAATTGGAAAACAAATTTCCGAAAAAAAAATTTGAAAAAAAAAATTCCAAATTTTTATTTCGTAAATACTTTTTTTTCAAAAAAAAAAGAATTTGGATTTTTTTTTCTAAATTGTTTTTTTCGAAATTATTTTTACAAAAATAATTTATTCGAATTCACACACCTGAAAAAATTTGAAAAATAATTATTTTGTAAAAAAATTTCCAATTTTTTTTTTTAAATATGTTTTTTTCAAAAAAAGAAATTGGAATTTTTTTTTCTAATTTGTTTTTTTCGAAATTCTTTTTACAAAATATTTTTTTCAAAATTTTGTAGGAAATTTTTTTTTTCAAATTTGCGAAAAAATTCCAATTTTTTTTTTTTTTTTTTGAAATTTTTTAAAAAAATTTTAAATATGTTGAAATAGTATAAAAACAAACAAAAACATAAGAAAAGCAGACAAAATGTAAGAAAAACGGACAAAAATGTAAAAAAAGAACAAAAACGAATAAAAATAAACAAAACGTATGAAAAATGGATAAAAACGGACAAAAATCTTTAAAAAATGTAAGAAAAACGGATGAAAACCGATAAAAACGTAAGAAAAACGGACAAAAACGGATAAAAACGTAGGAGAACGAGTGAAAAAGTATAAAAACGGACCAAATCTGAAAGTCAATAACCATAAGGACCATTACTGTAACTCTTTTAACTGAAAAAAAGTTAAGAGATGACTGTTGAAAGTCAACGCAAGCCACAAGAACCATTTCTGCCAATTTTCAAACTTTGTGCCTGTAACCTACTAGTTCCGGTCATATTACGCATATCGTTCCAAATTTGAAAGTATTTTGCGTACAATGATAATTTTCAAAGTTCATTGCGTACATCATCTGTTTTGAAAAACTATGTTGCGTATCTTTAGCTTTCACCCAAACAAAAATTATATAAGAAAACATCCACATAATAACATGTTAGTTATATTTATTGATGTATAAATGAGAAAGCATTTAAAAAGAAGAGAAACAATAACACAAATTAAAAGACATGTTATTATGCGGATATTTTTTGGTAAATTTTTTATGAATCTATCATTTCTTTGGGATAGGTTATGCATTATGGATCCAATATCTTCAAATGTTATATTGTAAAAACGTCTCTTGCAAACCATGTTTGGATGTTAAAAAGTAAAATATTTGGTTTGTTGATGTTTTAATAGCGTCTTGAAAGACTTTTCATGAATGAAGATCAAAATTTGCATGATTATATGACGCAAAATCGCGATGCATTATCAAGGTAATATTGTCGCGCGTTGTTGTTTTTCTAATGATATTTAAGATATAAGATTTGTGCCAAATTGTTGAAAGATCCAATGGTTCAGGGATCTCTTTCGATAGACTATCAGATTTTCTAAATCAATTTGGTTTTAAATTTTACGTTTAAAGAACAAAAGTTTTTAGTACTATCCATTACAGTGGCATAACTCGAAGTGAGCAATATGGAATATCCGACAAGAGATGAAAAAGAGCAAGTAACTCCTACAATCGATCACCTAGTATCAACACTCGCAGGAGTATACATGAGATCATAAAAAATCGGCACTGAAACCGAACAATGAGACAAAGTTAGAATCAACTACTGCACAAAAAATTGTTAATCTATTCACATTTCCGGTAAAGATTAATGAATCGCAACAAAAGGTATTGAACGGCTTCGAAGAACAATTTGAAGATTTCACACGACAAGTCACACTCCTACCAGATGATTTCAAACGTATACTATGCTGACACTTATCCCGAGCACCAAGACATGAATGCGAATACTAATCTACAACAAACATCGAGTAACCAATGATGGAATAAAACAAAAAGTCAATAATGTGAATAAAGAATTATTTTTCAAATGATAGAAGAAATGCCACGTGTTTAGGAACATATGTACTTAGTTTAATGTGCCAACTATTTATGCACTGCTTTTTTCCTTAGTGATGTGATGGTTTGTAATACTGTAATAATGTAAATGAAAAATAATGTAAGGCCTGGAGGTCATCTGGTTTGTTAGGTCATGTAGATGCTACTATTGCATCTACTTTATCTTTGTATAAATAGAGGGTGTGCCTCATGATATAAAGCAAGAGTTGTATTGGTTATATCTATGTGATTGTACAATAAATTGCATTACCAGGCTTCAATGATGATCGAAGGTAAGAGGGGTGTGTGTTTCAGCCAAGATTGTCTTTCACATGAGAATAAGAAATACGAAGACACTACGTTAAGTGATTACGCGTGAGAGTAAGTATGAGTTATGGTTGTATAACTGAGTGTGAGTAAAGAGTAAAGTGTTAAGTGAGCTTACCATAATCTTCTATCCGTCCTACCTATTTATAGTAGATAAAATAGGCTTGAGGGCACCTCTGTGCTAATATTGGAGAAGATGGGGGCGTCCCATGCTTTTGGGTAACCGCTAGGGCTTAGTGACCCACGTTCTCAATCTTGGCGGGAAAGCCAAGGATGAGAGGGAGATCGTGGGTTTGACCAAGTCAGGATGGTCCTCTGTCCTTTGTTCTCTCAACAGCCACACCCCGAAGGTAACCTTCGTGCGTACGAATGGTTTGACGCCAATGAACATTTGGGAGAACTAACTCGGGATTTCGTACATAAGGGCTTCGACATAGTTCGAAGGGGTGTCCTTCTACCTATTCGGAGGGTACATCATCAAGCCCCCCAGTTGAAAGTGATGCCTATGAACAAGGAGGCATTGCTTTCGACTCTAACCTTCGAGCAAAACCATCTTATCTTGCCCACAACGGCATACACAACGTAAGTGTTTACACCCCTTAATGCGCATTAAATGCTATCTTATCAATGCTAACAACCCGCTACAGGAACTCCTAACGACCCTTTTACCTCGGATATCCCAAACGATATTTCAAATTTAAACACATTTGAAATCCGGATAAGATTAGCCAATGGGACACGTGTGCGGCCCATATGTAAATTTGAAAAGAGTATTTAAAGGGTGTTAGATGAAACCCTAGATCATTTTACCTTCTCCGCCCACTTTTACACGCAGTAAACTTCCTTCAGCTACCGGCTTCGAGCAAAAGGTAAAGTCATATTTTCTTCTTTTCCTTAGCATTGATTAGTCATGGATTCCAAATTCATCATCAAGCAACAAAAATGTACTCTGACATCCCAAGACTTGTACGAATTTCTTGCTCAATACCCCATTCCCCAAGAGTATAAAATCTTGCTCCCAAAACCAAATCAAGGTATTTTCGATGCTCCAAAAAATTTCGTTGGGCTTTATACTCATTCGTTTAGCCAGTCGAACCTTAGGATACCCATTCATCCTTTGATTCTAGAACTATTACAGTACTATGAAGTACACATTTCCCGTTTTAACCCCTTTGGCCTTGCCAAACTCACGACATATATTGTGATTTGTAAGGCTTACGGTTTTGAGCCCACACTTGAGGTGTTGAGGGGGTTTTTAAACTTGTATCCTGGTGGAAGCTGGCTGACCCTAGCGAAAAGGGGTGAAGGGGATGTTCCCAATGTTATTCTGAAGCCTTTTACGAATATAAGAGATTGGAAAAGTAGTTTCTTTTATATTCAAAACACTATCCTCCCACCTCAATATCCAGCATTGCCAAACGAGGCCTTCAGATTTGATGCCAAGCGCTTTAATGACCCCCTTCCATATAAAGTCCGAAGGAATCCTCTGTACCAGTCTCTGGCCAAGTACCCCGTTGATGTTCGATCCTTTCCCAAGCCTATTCTGTTTATGGCTGGGATTGCTCAAAGCTGGGAGGGGTCTCCCGCGAAGCCCATGGTCATGTATCATGGAAAAAGTATGTGTACTTCCACTTTCTTTAAGTAGGACCAATTAGCGCTGATATTTATCTTTTCTTGTTTCTTGTTTCTGTTCTTGGATCCTTCCCAAGAGGACCCTATAGAGAACTTATCGGAGGCTTCTCTTTGTTCGACCGGAGCTCCGTTGGCTGCTACTTACTTGGATTTGATCCAAGTATACGTCTTTTCCATGAGTGCCTTGTAAGTGGTCGGAAGATCGGTGGATAGAAATTCCACCAGACTTCGTGTTCGTAAGCCATGCACGAAACCAGAAATCCTTTGCTCTTCGTGCAACCCCAGAATCTGCAAGGTTTCGTCAGTGTACCGAGTGACGAAGGCCCTTGTGCTTTCGATTTCTCTCTGCTTGATGGTATGTACGTCTAAGTGAGTGTTAGTGTACTTCTTCTGCTGGCTGAAGTATGATCGAAACTTAGCCTTGAGATCATCCATACTTGTGATGCTTCCTACTTTTTGTCCATTCCACCATATTCGTGCAGAATCTTGGAGAGTGTAGGTGAACATGTGGTACGCTACTGGGCATAACCCATTCTGCATCCTGATGGCGCCTTCAAACAAGTGCAAGAAGTTATCCGGAACACCTTTCCCATCGTAAGTGACTATGTGAGAAGGCATCTTCAACCCATCAGGTAGAGGGTAGTCTTCGATCCATTTCACGAAAGGTGTGCAGGTCCTAGAAGCTTCCGCATAGAAAGGTTTTATGGAGGTACATAGGCAGGTGTAGGGTTGTACGGACTGTGATTTGCAGGGATAGGTGGTTGCGAGAACATGGTATAAGCTGAGGGAGCTTGGAACTAAGGGTTTCCCCCCACTGGGTGTGTAGGGTGCATAGGAAAGTGCCCATAAGGCATGTGCTGGTAACTCTGGTTGTGAAGAGACCTATTCGGAGGATAAGCACTATAGGGTTGAGTAGGCAGGTAGGGATTCATGCCTTGAGGTGGTAGTTGGTTTATCCCAGCGTACGGAGGAGGCCCTCCGACACTCGAAAAGTACGATGGAGGCACTGGAGCACCCATTCCATCTCTCCCTAGATGAGCTGCTAAGAGAGGTGGTAGGTTCATCCATCCGTTTCCTACTGGTTTCCGCCTCCGTTGGAGTTCTCACTCCTCCTTTCTCCCAGCATTCTCTCCTTCTACCAGGATCTCCGCCGGGACCCTCTTCAAAACCTACAGTTCTTCCATTAGGCCTCCTTACAGATGGAGAACCAATTCGTAAGGCTGAGCGCCCCCTGTTTGTTGGTCGAGGCCTTTCTTCTACCTCGATCTCTTCATCATATTCCTCGGTGGAATATTCCAATTCCCTTCGCATTTCGGTGTTACGAATTTACCTCTTGTGAGCCCTTAGCAAGGACTCTAATGCTTCGAAGTTTGCCTCAACGAAGCCAGTGCTAATTTCTGGAATGGGATTAGCTAAAGTTGAGGCGTGATGTATGGGAGTTGTTTCTAGGCGAGATCGTGTAGTGAAGGTGGAGGCGGTTATGGGGGCGAGATTATCGGTGTTAGTTGTGGTGATGGGTACCAGGGTAGAAAAACCTAGTGGAGGTGTATCTTCTCGTCCTGGTTCCATGCCGAAAAAGTAGCATAATGAGTTAGGAGGTTAGAACTTGGTGGTTACGGGACTTATAGTAGCGGGTCCCACGGATGGTGTTACTGATTGTACAATAAATTGCACTACCAGGCTTTAATGATGAACGAAGGTAAGAGGGGTGTGTGTACCAGCCAAGATTGTCTTCCACCTGAGAATAAGAAATACGAAGACACTACGTTAAGTGATTACGCAGGGGTTGGACCCTGCGAACCACCTCCGGCGTGAGAGTAAGTATGATTTATGGTTGTATAAGTGAGTGTGAGTAAAGAGTAAAGTGTTATGTGAGCTTACCATAATCTTCTGCCCGTACTACCTATTTATAGTAGAGAAAATAGGCTTGAGGGCACCTCTGCGCTAATATCAGAGAACATGGGGGCGTCCCATGCTTTTGGGTAACCGCTAGGGCTTAGTGAACCACATTCTCAATCTTGGCAGGAAAGCCAAGGATGAGAGGGAGATCGTGGATTTGACCAAGTCAGGATGGTCCTCTGTCCTTTGTTCTCTCAATAGCCACACCCCGAAGGGCTTAGGGCTTCGAGTGGCGAATTCCCCGTAGGTAACCTTCGTGCGTACGAATGGTCTAACGCCAATGAACATTTGGGAGAACTAACTTGGGTCTTCGTACAAAAGGGCTTCGACATAGTTCGAAGGGGTGTCCTTCGAACTGTTTGGAGGGTACATCATCACTATGATAATACTCTAATTATCTATTGAAACTTATAGTTTTTAATATTCGATTCTTATCTTCTTTAAAATACACCTCCCGCAATATCAATAAGATAATCATCAAATCGCATAATCATTCATAAAAAGACACAATCATTTATTAATCATGTTTCGTTCCCTACATACAAGTATCTATAATGCACAATTGCATAATTCATGCATATTCCGTTTATATGCATAATTTGTTTGTCGAGCCAGCTATAATTCATTGGAGTCAGCAATAATTCTTTTTCCTTTCCCATATACAAGTCTTTATAATTCAAAATTGTATAATTCATGCATATTCTATTTGTTTGCATGATTCATTTATAGAGCCAACTCTAATTTGTTAGAGTGTTTGAAAAATATAGTTTCTAAATAGCATATTGTTATCCTTCATACAATACACATCCCGCAGTATCAATCAGATAATCATCAAATCGCATAATCATTCATAGAAAGAGAGAGTCATTTATTGATCATGTTTCAGTTCCTACATACAGGTCTCTATAATGCACAATTGTATAATTTATGCATATTTCGTTTGTATCCATAATTCGTTTGTGGAGACAACTATAATTCGTTGGAACCAACAATAATTTCCTAAATACAAGTCTCTCTAATGCACCATTGTATAATGCGTGCATATTTTGTTCGTTTGTAGAGCCAGCTATAATTCGCTAGAGTCAACATTTGGAACTTATAGTTTCTGAATAACATGTTGTTATCCTATTTACAATACATGTCACTCAATATTAATAAGATAATCATAAAATCATATAATCATTCAGAAAATGATATAGTCATTTATTGATCATGTTTCATTTCCTTAGATACATGTCTCTATAATGCACAATTCTATAATTCATTCATATTTCGTTTGTATGCATAATTCATTTGTGGAGCCAACTATGTTGGGATTTAGAAAATCCATGATGAAGTGTCGGTCACCCCAACAATAGTCTAGCACATATTAGCTCGTAGACATAACGTTATTTATTAGTTATTTAGTTAGTTTAGTAATACCGTGGAGAACGGACGGGTCTTTACCTACTGTATGCCTGATCCACAGCCCGTAGGTGGCGTTATGTAAGATGTATAAATACTCCTTCCCTCTAAGGGAAAGGTTGGCGGTTTTCATTTTAATAAACACACACTAGGTGTTTTCTCTCTCAAGAAACTACCCTCTCTACTCTTTCTCTCTCTAAAATGGCTAACTTGTTCTTCCATAATCCTAGACCTCCCGAATCATATGAACAACATAAAATAATGATCCTACAATTGGTATCAGAGCCAAGGCTTTGTTTTTTGTGTTGATTCATGTGGTCCGATTCATGTTATAGTGCGGTTTGAGATGCGTTTTGTATGCGATTTATGCGGTTCTTGTTGCTTTTTGTATGCGGTTTTGAATCTGTTATGATTAACTGTTTATGAAGTCATTTACTGGTTTTAATATTGAAGTGGTCAAACTGTTTTTTAACAAGTCTTATAACAGTTTTATTATAGTTTCTGAATATATATTGGTGGTAAAATAATCTTTATGGTTAACTGTTTCTGTTATCACTTTGTGGTCATAAAAGGTTCACTCATCTTTCTGGTCAAACACTGTATTTGCTGTCATAAGTTATATTGGTCGGATATTGGTAAAAAATCTGGGTTTAAACATGTATACATTCTTCACTTCGTTTTGCCACAGTTCTTGACTGCGGTTTGTATACTTGGTCCTGGCTGCGGTTTGATGTTAAAGAATGTCCAAGATCCAGTTTTTATGGTAACAGGTGCAGTTTGATGGATTACTCAACTGCGGTTTGGTTCCACTACGGTTTGGCTCAACTGTGACTTGACCAGACTACTGCATTTTGACACTAATACTGCGTTCTGACATAAGCGATACTTGACTAATGCGTTTTGACTCAAAAAGTGCGTTTTGAAAATAATGCTGTTAGGAATTATTAAATTGTAATAGTTCATTGCTGTTGATGTAATAGTTTTGGTTTCTCCTGGCAGGTATATAGTTCCTACTGGTATAGTACTTATATGGTTTCTGTTGTTACTGCAGACTAGTTCCTGCTGTTAGTTTTGTTTCTGCGGGTTACAGTAATAGTCAAACCCGTCTAAGTTTATAAGTTTCTTAGAGAAAAGGATATGCATTAGATATATTAGGAAGTGATAATGCATATCTCCTCTACACGTTTTCTAGTAAATGTCGATTAGGGTTTCTTGTAGTATAAAAGAAACTCATGGTTATGAAGAATGCAAACCTTGAAAAAACACTTTTAATAGTTAGTAATATAGATCCATAGAGGATCATTGTTATTTAGTTATTCTTCTTCAACTCTTTTGTTTATATTCCGCATAAACATCAGTTTATCATTAGAGTTTCTCTTGTAGTTTTCTTGTGATTACATAAGTATTCTACTTATTCCAACCGGCTCAAAAGATCTATCTAGGACTGATGATGTACCCTCCGAACAACTCGACGGACCCCCCCTTCGAGATGTGTCGAAGCCCTTTTGAACGAAGGCCCAAGTTAGGTCTCCTGAATATTCGTGGGCGTCAAACCATTCGTACACACGAAGGTTACCTACGGGGAATTCGCCATTCGAAGCCTTAAGCCCTTCGGGGTATGGTTGACGAAGGAGTAACAGATAGGAGAACTTCCTCTCTTTCCTGGCTTTCCCGCTAAGTTTGAGAACGTGGGTCACTAAGCCCTAGCGGTTACCCACAAACATGGGACGCCCCCATGTTCTCCGAAAATTTGCGCAGAGGTGACCTAAACCCTATTTCTTCCACTATAAATAGGTTGGACAAGCAGAGGATTATGGTAAGCTCACTCAACACTTATCTTTTTACTTACACACACATATATAACCATAACTCATACTTACTCTCACGCCGGAGGTGGTTCGCAGGGTCCAACCCCTGCCTAATCACTTAACGTAGTGTCTTCGTATTTCTTATTCTCAGGTGAAAGACAATCTTGGCTGGAACATACACCCCTCATACATTCGATCACCATTGAAGTCTGGTAGTGCAATTTATTGTACAATCAGTGGCGCCATCCGTGGGACACACTACTATTAGTCCCGTAATCACCAAGTCTTGATACCCTAACTGATTACGCTACTTTTCCGGCATGGAACCAGGAAGAGAAGATACACCTCCACCAGGTTTCTCTACCCTGGTACCTCTCACCACAACTAACACCGATAATCTCGCCCCCATAACTGCCTCCACCTTCACTACACGATCTCGCTTGGAAACCACTCCCATACACCATGCCTCAAATTCCGCTAACCCTGTTCCTAAAATTAGCCCTGCCATCGTTGAGGCAAACTTCGAAGTGTTAGAGTCCTTGCTAAGGGCTCACAAAAGGCAAGTTCACAACACTGAGATGCGAAGGGAATTGGAGTATTCCAGTGAGGAATATGACGAAGAGATCGAGGTAGATGAAAGGCCTCGACCAATTAGCAGGGGACGTTCGGCCCTACGAAATGGCTCTCCTTCCATAAGGAGACCCAATGGAAGAACTGTTGGTTTTGAAGAAGATCCCGGAGGATATCCGAGAATAAGGGAAAGAGTGCAGGGAGAAAGAAGGAGTGAGAACTCCAACGGAGGAAGCAACCCAGTAGGAAACGGAGGGGTAAACCTACCACCTCTCTTGGCAGCCCACTTAGGAAGAGAAGAGATGGGGGCTCCGATATCTCCATCATACGTCTCGAGTGTCAGAGGACCTCCTCCATACTCTAGGATGAACCAGCTACCCCCTCAAGGCATGAATCCCTACCTACCTGCTCAGTCCTATAATACCTATCCTCCGAATGGGTCTCTCCACAACCAGAGTTACCAGCAAGTGCCATATGGATACCTTCCTGTACACCCTACACAACCGATGGGGGGAAACCCTTCGTACCAACCTCCTGTGACCTATGCTGCATTCTCAAAACCACTTCCTAACCCGTACAACCCTATGCCTGTTTATCCACCTCCGTACAATCCTTTCTATGCGGAACTTCTGGAGCCTGCACACCTTTTGTGAAGTGGATCAAAGACTACCCTATACTTGATGTTGTGAAGATGCCTACTCACATAGGCACATACAACGGGAAAGGCGATCCCGACAACTTCTTACATTTGTTTGAAGGCGCTATCAAGATGCAGAAGTGGGTTATGCCTGTCGCATGCCACATGTTCACATACACTCTCCGAGACTCCGCACGAATATGGTGGAATGGGCAAAAGGTGGGAAGCATTGTAAGTCTGGATGATCTCAAGGCTAAGTTCCGATCACACTTCATCTAGCAGAAGAAGTACACCAAGACTCATCTAGCTGTGCATACCATCAAGCAAAGGGAAAGCGAAAGCACAAGGGCCTTCGTTACAAGGTACACCGATGAAACTTTGCAAATTCTGGGGTTACACGAAGAGCAAAGGATTTCTGGCTTCGTACATGGCTTATGAACTCGAAGCTTGGTAGAATTCCTGTCCACCGACCTTCCCACCACTTACAAGGCACTCATGGAAAAGACTTACACTTGGATAGAGTCCAAGGAAGTAGCAGCTAATGGAGCTCTGATCGAGCAAAGAGAGGCCTCCAACAAATTCTCTAGAGGGTCCTCCTGGGAAGGATCCAAGAATATATAGAAGAGCAGAGACCGCTTCACTCCCTATAACAAAGGCTCGAATTACGGACTCTTAGCAAACCTGGTCAAATCTCCTAGGGAGATCCTTGCTACCAAGAAAGCCGCAAAGTCCTTCAACCCACCACCTCGGATGTCAGCACGAAACAAAGCCAGGGATATGTCAAAATACTGTCACTTTCATGAAGACCATGGGCACGACACTAACAGCTGCAGAGAGCTGAAGAAGCAAATTGAAGAGGCAGTACGCTCTGGGAAATTGGTACATCTGGTTAAAGGCATCAAGAAGGGGAATGACACGTTCTCCGACACTCAGTTGGGTGAATGGAAGGGGAACAAAAAGGAAGCTACCCCTGCGGAAGCTCCGATAATGATGGTGCACATGCACGATCCAACCTTAAAGCGAAAAGAAGCAGATGGAGAGCTGGGAAGTGTAGGAGAAATAACATTCCCCTCCATTCTGGGGCAGACACCTTCAAGTGACCCCGTGGTCATCAAGGTATGGATCTCCAACAGGGAGGTAAACCGAGCATACATGGACTGTGGAAGCTCCTGCAAAATCATCTATGAGCACTGCTTCCTAAAGCTCAAACCATTGATATGCTCGCAGAGGGTAGACTCAAAAGTACCCTTGGTAGGGTTCTCCGATGAACACTCATGGCCTCTCGGAGAGGTACCTTTGGAAATCACTATCGGCGAAGGGCCCTTATCTCGCACGGAAATGCTCACCTTCGTCATAGTCAGGTCAGATTCTCCTTACGATTTGCTAATAGGGAGAACAATTTATGCAAAAGATGGGCATTGTAGTCTCCACCATACATGCTGCCATTAAGTTCCAAACTCCCTTCGGAGTGGGAACTGTTCATTCTAATTATGGGGCATATAAGGGAGTATATGGTGTCAAGAAGGTCAAAGAAGGGCCGAAGGAGCCTCCGATGGCAATTCTAAGATGTATGGATGAAGAAGAACGGGTCGTAGTAAACCCTAGCTACCCCGAGCAGACAGTGGTGATAGGAAAGCAACTCCCAACGAATTTCAAGGCGAAGCTCACTGAGCTGTTGCGGACAAACCTTGATATTTTTGCATGGAAATATTCTGACATGACAGGAGTCCCAAGAACATTGCTAATAGATGGAAAGCCCTTCGGCACGAAAAGAAGGAGCCTAGCCCCCGAAAGAAATGCTGCCGCCTGCAAGGAGGTCGATGAGCTGACACATGCAGGCATTCTAAGGGAAGTTAAATACCAAACTTGGGTGGCCAACCCAGTCATGGTAAAGAAAAGCGACGGAGGGTGGCGCATGTGTGTTGACTTTACTGACATCAACAAGGCATGCCCGAAGGACCGCTACCCCTTGCCAGAAATCGATTGGAAGGTAAAGTCCCTAGCAGGCTTCAGACTGAAGTGTTTCCTAGATGCCTATAAAGGGTAGTACCAAATCCAGATGGCAAAGGAGGATGAAGAAAAGACAGGCTTCTACACAAGTAAAGGTGTCTACTGTTATAGAAAAATGCCCTTCGGATTGAAGAATGCAGGGGCAACATACCAAAGGCTCGTAGACAAAGCCTTCAACAAGCAGATAGGCAGAAATATTGAGGCCTACGTTGATGACATGGTTATTAAGAGCAAAATGGAGGAGGACCTACTCCTTGATGTCCAAGAGACCTTCGACCAGCTTTGGGCGATCAACATGAAACTAAACCCTAAGAAATGCTCTTTTGGTGTCGAAGAAGGGCAATTCCTGGGGCATTTGATCACAAAGCAAGGGATAAAAGCTAACCCTTCTAAGGTCAATGCAATTACGGATCTCCAAGCTTTGAAATGTTTAAATGATGTACAAAGCTTGAATGGGAAGCTAGCCGTGCTAAGTCAATTCTTGTCGAAGGGGGCTGACAGGTCCCTACCATTCTTCAAAACACTTAAAGGCTGCATCGACAAGAAGACCTTTCAATGGAGCCAGGATGCAGAAGCTGCTTTCCAAAAGATGAAGTAGTTCATCGAAATCCTTCCAACACTTACGTACCCCAATCAAAGGCGAAGTGTTGTTCATGTACTTAGCATCCTCAATAGAGAGCATTAGCGCTGTCCTAATGGTAGAACGGGAGAAGAGGAAAATCCCCATTTACTTTGTCAGCAGGGTCTTACAGGGAGCAGAAGTTAACTACCCAACATTGGAGAAGCTAATATTAGCTCTAATCTACGCAGCAAGAAGGCTCCGACGATATTTCCAGGCCCACCCAATCAGAGTCTTAACCGACAAACCACTCAAGCAGATCTTTTCAAAGCCTGAAAAGTCTGGAAGGGTGGCAAAAATTGGCTATCGAGCTGGGGGAGCATGAAATAGAGTTCAAAGGTCGAAACTCTATTAAAGGGCAAATTCTTGCAGAGCTCTTGGCAGAAACACCTTCCGAATCGAGCGTAGAAAAGGAAGAACCTAAGGCTAAACTCATCGAGGTGCAGGATGATTGGAAGCATTATACATACGGAGCATCAAGCTCCGACGGTTCCGGAGCATGTCTAATGCTGGTCAGTCCTGAAGGGAAGGAGCATACATATGCCCTTCGGTTTGAGTTCGAAGCCACCAACAATGAAGCGGAATACGAAGCCCTATTATCAGGGCTTCGACTAGCCAAAGATATGGAGGTCAAAGATCTTTCCATCTTCGAAGATTCTCAGTTGGTAGCAAACCAAGTGACAGGCTCCTATGAAGCAAGGCAACACGTCATAAATCAATACTTGGACAAAACAAGGGAGATGCTGGATAGTTTTGATTCTTACACCATCCAACATGTTCGCAGGAATCAGAACAAGAAGGCGGACGCGTTAAGCAAGCTAGCCTCCATGGCCTTTGCTCATCTCACGAAAGAAGTGCTCGTTGAAGTTTTGCCCGAAAGATCCATTATCAGAAAAGAAGTCATTGACGTTGTTCATGAAGAAGGAGAGACAAGGATGACTCCCATCAGGGAGTACTTGAAAAGTGGTATTCTCTCCGAGGATCCTAGCAAGGAAGATACAGGTTAAGTCTCCACAATACCGGCTAATGGGAGAAAACCTGTACAGAAGATCATTTCTCTCACCTTGGCTCAGATATGTCGGACCTAAGCAGGCTTCGAGCATCATCGCATAAGTCCACGAAGGATCCCCGCGCCTCCATGCAGGCCCCGCTCAGTTGTCTTGAAGATAATGAAGTTAGGCTACTATCCGGCCTTCGATGCATAGGGATGTTGCGGAAATCATTATAAAATGTGAAGCTTGTCAGATACATTCAAAGGTTCCCAAGCTGTCGAAGCAGGACATGACAAGTGTTACATCCGCATGGCCCTTCTCCCACTGAGGAATTGATATCGTAGGACCTATGCATGTGGCTCCTGGTGGGGTCAAATTCTTATTGGTGGCAATTGATTACTTCACAAAGTGAATTGAGGATAAAACTTTAGCCTCCATTACGGGGAGACAGATCGAGAAGTTTGTGTGGGAGCACATTGTATGCAGATTCGGAGTGCCCCACATCATCATATCTGACAATGGCAAGCAATTTGCCGAAGGAGTCTTCTATGACTCTTGTAAGGGGCTTATTATAAAGCAGTCTTGGACGTCCGTTTACCATCCATAAGGCAACGGACAAGTGGAAGTTACTAATAGAGACATTGTCAAAGGGATTGAAAAAAGGCTGGGATGAACTCATCAGGGGCGGGTGGATGAGCTTCCTAAAGTGCTATGGGCTCATAGGACGCACCCCAAGTCAAGCAATGGTGAAACCCCCTTCAGCCTAACATACGGAACATAAGCGGTCATACCTTCGGAGCTAAGTGTGCACACGGAGCGTGTGGCCACGTATGAAGCTTCTCAAAATGATGAAAAGATCAGGGAGAACCTTGATCTGTTAGAAGAAAGGAGAGAGATAGCTTCCATCCGAGAAGCCATGCACAAGTATAAGATCAAAGACTACTGCAACAAAAGGTTCAGGCCTTCCACCTTCAAGCCTAGGGAATATGTGCTACGCCTCAACAGTGCAAGCAAAGAAAAGTACCAGGGGACGCTAGGACCTACTTGGGAAGGACCCTACATTATAGCTGAGGCCTACGGCAATGGAGCCTACAGGATGGCTACTCTTCTCGGAGAACCCATCGACAGAACATGGAATGGTACGAACCTCCGAAAGTTCTATGTTTAAGAAGTATTTTTACTTTTCATTCTTGTAATTAAAAGCTTCTCATGGGAAAGCAAGCATTATTGGTAGTTGTCTTAGTATTCATTTCAAGAATGATGTAATCCTCTCTACCAATTCAATGATGAATAATACATTTCCCACAAATCTCTTGCTTCGTTTCTTAAACACAAAGGTTTGTTCAGCCAAGTCGTTTATGAGTTTCAATGTCGAATTGGAAGGCATACGGTGTAACAAACACCTCATACCACTTCTTAAGCCTACAAACACATTCACATTAACTCTCCTAATAGTTTATGGAGATTATGAAAATAAAAACTAGCCATATTACTTAAAGGATTTGAGATAGAGTGGGTCGCGACCCTCTTTCAATGATAAAAGTTGGTCATTATATTTTTGGTGTCGTAATTTACACACAATGAGGTTGTTCAACCATAGGTTGTAAAGTTTAAGCGTTGGAAAAATGGCGTAAGAGAAGTTCACAAGACAAAAATAATTAAGTGTGTAGGAATATTTTTCCACACTGTAGCATTCAAAAGAAGGTCCTATGCCCTTATCCCTGCATACGAGGCCAAAGCCTCGTTCAAATTGTCTTTGGCCGAAGCCATGCATCACAAACATTCAATTGTTTAAAGCAACAGACCAACATCATAAGATACATTAAATTGTTTTAAAAAGGGTACATGCTACCCTTGGAACCAAATTACTGCCAACATGGCAGCCTTCATTCTTGCTTCTGAGGAGATAGAGTTGGGGATGGAAGACCTGAGGCAGGCTTGGTGGAGGCTGTTTTCTTTGTTGGGGTCGCAGGCTTGATCTTGCGCGGCTTCTTAGAGAGGAGGTCTTCAAGAGGTTCCATGGGGTCTTTGGTAGCTTCAGCCAAGAAGGGATACTCTGTGGTTGCAAACGCATTTCCCTCATCTTCATATTTCGCCTTTGATGAGGGACAATAGCAGTCAACTGTAGAGAGGTCTACAGGCTTACCTGTTTTAGCTACCTCCTCCAGAGCCAAGCACCGTCCATGGAAGATAGCTGCCTTGATCACTTTCCACATCGCAGCTCCCATCTCATCACTATGATATAGTTCCATGGCTATGTACGACACCACCTTTGATACGACCTCAACACGGTCCTTTTGGAGCATTTTATACCTCATCTGCAGGCCATCAATCTCCTCTCTCAATTTCACCTCTAGTTCTCCAAGCCTAACCTTCTCACCTTCCAAGCTGGCACACTTTGCCTCTAACACAAAGATTTTGACCAGTGAGGCTCACCATCTTAGCCTCCTCCAACCTGAGTTTGCCATACTGGCACTGCCAACTCGCTATCTTATCTCGGAGGTCTTGGATGAGTGGATTCTTCTCGATATCCTTCTCAATTTCATCACACTTTGCCTCCAAATTTTGGCATACTCTTGGTCTCTATGCTTCTCCCTCTCCAAAGATAACATACCTCTCTTGCCTTGCCTTTGTAACGCACAAAGCAACTCCCGGTCCGCCATTCAAGTGGTTGTCCAACATACCGCCTTGAAACACTTTTATCGCTAAGATCGCAAACCCCTTCGATGGACATATTGTCCAAAGAATCCTTTCCCCTGAGGAGGGGTGACATGATCCACTATTCGGTGGTAGGACAAGGCATTCGGAAGCTCCTTCGTGTCAGGAAGGCCTGCGACCAATACAGTACATAAGGGCAAAGTTAGTCATGATAATTAGTATTTTATATAATTTAAAAGGTAAATGCTTACCATGCATCTCCTCAGCATCAACCGGAAATTCAAAGGCATATTTCACAACTTTTTTGACTTCGACAATCTTCTGTCGCATGGCCCTGGATCCGGATGCTGGGAAAGGAGTATTTCTCTTGGTAGTAGACGTGGTGGCTTTACCAGCTGTTCCCATCCTACTCTTTAACCTGTCAGCTAAACCTGTGGAGCCTGTGATTCGAACTTCCTCATCCGCATGATCGTTCGAATCTGCCACGTTCTCAACCAATTGGGAGGGACCCTCCAGCAATGCTTGTGGGGGTGCTGAGGCAACAGGCTCTGGTCTGGGAGTGTCCACATCATTGTTATTGACAGAGTTAGAAGGTGAACCAACACCATACGACTCTTCAACCTTCTCCGTAGGCATAAAGCTCAAGTCTTCATCAAAGTATTAATGCATGAAGTTCCTAAATGCCATTTCTACAAAAAAGGAATACGAAAAGATAAATATCAGCGCTACATTGGTCCTACTTAAATAAAAGTGGAAGCACATACTTTTTCCATGATAAATGATCATGAGCTTCTTGGGAGACCCCTCCCATCTGTGTGCAATCCCAGCCATATACAAGATTGGCTCAGGGAAGGCTTGAACATCTGCATGATACCTAGCCAAACACTGATAACATGGATTCCTCCGAACCTCATAAGGTAGGGGGTCATTAAAACGTTTTGCATCAAACATAAAGTCCTTATTCAAAGCATGCTGGATAGTCAGGTGGTACAATGGTGCTCTGAACATAAAAGAAGCTACCCTTCCATTCCCTTATGTTTGTGTATGGCCTTGTGACAAGATTAGGCACATCTCCTTCAGGCCTTTTTGCCAAAGTCAACCAATTCCCACCAGGGTAAAGATTCAAAAATCCCCTCAATACCTTAAGAGTTGGTTCATAGCCATAAGCTTTACACATAACTATGAATGTGGTAAGTTTAGCTAAACCAAAGGGGTTAAATCGAGAGATATGCACTTCGTAATACTGCATTAACTCTAAGATAAGAGGGTGGATAGGAATCCTAAGATTTGAATGACTAAAGGAGTGAGTATATAGCCCTACGAAGCCCTCGGGGGCATAAAAAATACATTGGTTTGATTTTGGCAACATAACCTTAAACTCCGTGGGGATTGGGTAATCAACAAGATGATCATGTAGCTCTTTAGAGGTCAAAGTTCATTTTTGTTGTTTAATTATAAATTTGGAATCCATGATTATTCTAAGCAACGAGAAAGTAGGAGGAAGACTTTACCTTTTGCTTCGGAGCCGGTGATTCTAAGAGGATTACTGCGTGTAAAAGGTAGACGAAGAGGGTAAAGTATCTTAGGGTTTCATCTACTTCCCCTTAAATACTCCTTTTCTACCCCTTTTTAACCGAACACGTGTCCTGCGGATTAACCCTTATCCAAATTTCAAAAGGGTTTTAAATTTCAAAAATTGTTTTGGTCAACCGAGTAACTTGGGATATGGAATCACTGTAGCGGGTAGTTAAAAGGTTTAGGTAGCATTATATGCGCGGGCTAAAACATGATTATTTTGTTTACGGTAAACTTTGCAACGAACGGTTGATTTTATTCGCGGGATGAAGTCGAAATCAATGCCTCCTCGATCATATGCATCACTTTCGACTGGGGGGCTTGATGATGTACCCTCCAACGACAATTTCACGAACCCCCTTCGAGATGTGTCGAAGCCCTTCTGAACGAAGGCCCAAGTTAGGTCTCTTGAATATTCGTGGGCGTCAAACCATTCAAAGCCTTAAGCCCTTCGGGGTATGGTTGACGAAGGAGTAACAGATAGGATAACTTCCTGACTTGGTCAAACCCACGATCTCCCTCTCTTTCCTGGATTTTCCGCCTAGTTTGAGAACGTGGGTCACTAAGCCCTAGCGGTTACCCACAAACATGGGACGCCCCCATGTTCTCCGACATTTTTGTGGAGGTGCCCTCAACCCTATTTCTTCCACTATAAATAGGTTGGACGGGCAGAGGATTATGGTAAGCTCACTCAACACTCATCTCTTTACTTACACACACATATATAACCATAACTCATACTTACTCTCACGTCGGAGGTTGTTCGCAGGGTCCAACCCCTGCGTAATCACTTAACGTAGTGTTTTCGTATTTCTTATTCTCAGGTGAAAGACAATCTTGGCTAGAACATACACCCCTCATACCTTCGATCACCATTGAAACCTGGTAGTGCAATGTATTGTACAATCAAGGACTAATACAACAAGTGGTATCAAATCCTGGTGAAAGTCTCTGTAAAAAAAGAAACCTCTTAAACAAATCTCTTAAACCTTATCCAATGACAGCATCCACATTAGATGATTCTTCAAACAACCAAGACAAATCACAGACACAGAATGTCCAACAAATTCTCACAACCTCTGTAACAAACAATAATGCAAAATTTCCTTACCTGAAGAAGGATGAATATGAGACGTGGGCCATGAAAATGGAGTACTAGATCACAAACAGTGATTACAATCTCTGGAACATCATTCTAAATGGAAACAACAAGAAAAAGACAGGAAGAGATTCAAAAGGGAATGTCGTAATTCTTCCCCTTGTTCTACAGAAGAACATGTTGCTGCTCAGAGGGAGACCAAGGCAAGAACATTACTTCTTCAGTCTCTCCCAGAAGACCACATGGGTGATTTTCATCACCTAGATGATGCAAGGGACATCTAGTTGGCAGTTAAAGCCAGATTTGGAGGGAATGATGAATCAAAGAAGATGAGGAAGTCCATGTTGAAGCAGGAATTTCAAGAATTCAAGATATTTGAATCTGAAGGTCTGCATAAAGGGTATGATAGGTTCCAGAAAATCTTGAGCCAACTCAATCAGCTACAGGCAAGACCAGATAATGAAGACTGCAATGCCAAGTTCTTGAGGGCATTACCTTCCTCTTGGTCACAGGTATCCATCACTCTTAAAGCAAAGGGTGGTCTAGAATACTTGAACTTTGATGACCTGTATAACAAACTCAAGTCTCTTGAGACTGATATTAAGGGAGGCTCAAGCTATTCTGTTAATAACTACACTACTCCAACCCACTCAACATTTGTTGGTACTACCAGTACTAATAACATGATGACATATGTTGATATCCCAAGCTCATCATCATCAACCTCATATACCTCTGCTGTACCAAGATCACATTCAAATCCTGGTAATCTAATTGAAGATGTTCTTCATTCTTTTGTTGCTAAAAGTGAACCAAAACCGCAGCTAGCATATGAAGACTTTGAACAGATTGATAAGATGGATTTCAAAGAATTGGATATCAAATGGCAAATGGCATTGCTTTCAGTAAGGGTGAATAAATTTGAAAATAAGGTTGGTAGGAAGATTCGATTCAATCAGAAAGACTCAGCAACGTTTGACAAAAAGAAGGCTAAATGTTATAAATGCTCTCAACTGGGTCATTTTGCAAGAGAATTCAGTGGAAAGAAGATAGGTGATAATGCCAGATACTCTGCATTCAAGGTTCACGAATTAAACTCAGAAGAGCCTAAAGCCTTGCTATCTGCGGATTCAATGGTGAACTGGTCAGATCATGAGGTAGAAGATGAGGAAAGTAGTGCTACTCCAACATTCAGTATGGTTGCATCAGGAAACAGAGGATGAGACAGAAGTGGTTGAAGAATTTGCTCTAATGGGTGTCTCCTCTCAGGTACAAACTTGTCCTTTTGGTTGTCATGATAAATATGCTAATCTTCAAAAAGAATTTGATGACTTAGAAACTCAATATAAAGAGTATTACATACAAGTTCAAGCTTTTAAGAGTACTCTTCAAACTTTAGAAAAACAAAAGGCTTGGTACAAAACTAATGAGTTAGCTTATGAGGAAAAGATTAAGGTTTTGGAAAGAGATTTGGAAAACACTTCTAACTTATTGAACTAAGCTAGATAATACGTTGGCCAGGTTCAATAAATGGAAAGAAACATCTAAAAATCTAGCCAAGCTAATTAATAGCTATATGTCTATAAGAACTAAGATTGGGTTGGGATATGGGGACTATATAGGGCCAAATGAAGTATATGACCCAGGTATGCCAAGTATTTTTGACTCTACCCCTGAAGATGTGGATCTTACAACTCCTGTTAAGTTTGTTAAAGCCAGAGGAATGAATGTTGTCACCCCACCTATAACAGGGAAATTTAAGCCTAACTCCATCCACACAGACTTTGATGAATCACAAATGACCTATGACAAAAAGACAAATGACTTATCTGAAACTAATAGTGAATCTAATGATTTTGTCTCTTGTTCTTTCAGTGATAAGTCCTCAGAACCCAAGAACAATGACTTTTTCTCCTGTGATTCAAATGACAAGTCACCCACACCCAAGTCTAATGACTTTTTTCAAGAGTAGCTGATGATGAATCCAATTCAAAGACAGCTACTACAGAAGACATTTTCACTCCTTTTGTTCCTAGTTTTTCTTGTGATAGGATTTTGTGTAATAAGACAAGACATGTTAAAGACAGTTCTTTTCGTAATAAATCATGTTTTGTTTGTGGAAGTTTCTCTCATTTTATTAAAGACTGTGACTTTTATGAGAAAAGGATGGATGTGTATAGTGGCCAACAGGAATCTAGATCCTTGTCGAAAAATATTGACAATATTGCCCCCTTTATCACTCAAGCAACACATGTAAGGACTGGAAAATCTGCCTTTCCTACTGGTAGTGTAAATAGGCCATCACCTGTTTCTGCTGGTAGACATACTAGACTAGCACCAGTTCCTGCTGGTAGTTCTTTTCTTGCTGGTAGAAAGAATTTCTCTCCAGTTCCTACTGGTTGGAGAAGAAGTGTTGCTAGACCATTGACCAGACCTACAAGCTCTTACTTTCATAGTTATTATAGGCCTGTTACTTATGACCACATGGATATGGGGGAGATGGGCAACTGCTATTAAGTCCTCAGCAGGTTGTTCTTGGAAACATAATAGACCATATTTAAAAGGGGCATCCAAGAACAATTGTGGATCTCATCAATCTACATGGTCTAATTCTCACTGATCCACTAGGCAGGCCCAAGTCAGTCATGACTTGGGTCTCCCAATGAAACTAATGTTGTTGTATTTGTTTTCTTTTATGATAATCCTCATTAAAATAAAGATGTAGGCATAGTTGATAGTGGCTGCTCCAGTGGCAAAGGTTGAAGCCATTCGACTGTTTTTAGCCTTTGCCTCTTATATGTGTTTCTTGGTATACCAGATGGATGTAAAGACTGCCTTCCTCTATGGGGAAATTGAAGAGGAAGTATATGTGAATCAAACCAAGGGATTTGTGGATCCTCAGAATCCTAAGATGGTCTACAAAGTGGTCAAAGCACTCTATGGTCTTCATCAAGCACCCAGGGCATGGTATGCCAGATTATCTACCTTCCTGTTGAAGCATGGATACAGAAGAGGTACTATATATAAGACACTATTCATCAAGAAAAATTCCAGGGATATCATCATAGTCTAGGTTTATGTGGATGACATTATCTTTGGTTCCACAAAGGAGGCTTGGTGTAGGGAATTTGCGGTATTGATGAAAGGTGAATTTGAGATGAGTGCTATGGGTGAGCTCACATTTTTCTTGGGCCTACAGGTCAAGCAAAAGTCTGAAGGGATTTTTATCAACCAGGACAAATATGTGCAAGACATACTTAAGAAGTTTGATTTGGAAAATGTGAGGACTGCTACAACTCCATATGAAGCTCCAAAGCCTAAATCCAACAATGAACCTGATGATGCTGTTAATGTCCATCTCTACAGATCCTTGATAGGTTCCCTTATGTATTTACCAGCTTCAAGACCTGATATCATGTTTGCTGTCAGTGCCTATTCAAGATATCAAGTCACACCTTTGACTTCCAACTTGAATGCAGTTAAGAAAATCTTCAAGTATCTAAAAGGCCAACCTAAGCTGGGCCTTTGGTACCCAAGAGATTCTCCTTTTGTGTTGGAAGCTTACAGTGACAGTGATTATGCTAGCTCAAATCTTGATAGAAAGTCCACTACTGGGGGTTGTCAGTTTATGGGTAGGAGGTTGATTTCATGGCAATGCAAGTAGCAGACCATTGTGGCTACATCTTCTACTAAAGCTGAATATGTTGCTGTTGCTAACTGTTGTAGCCAAGTCCTTTGGATACAGAATCAACTGCTAGACTATGGGTTCAATTTCATGAACACAAAAATCTTTATTGATAACCTGTTGGGTTTTAGGTTTCTTGGATTTGATGAGACAAAATAAATACAAGAATGAAACAAAGGGACTTAAAGTGACAAAGAAGAAATCTACAAAAAGATGGAAGGACTTGCTTGCAAAAGAAGATTTATTATTTAGTCCTTTGTAGAGATTTGTAAACCCTAATCCTCTAGTATATAAAGAGGACATGGGATGTAGGTTTTAAAAAAATATATGTCTTCCATAATGTAGTCGACTAAAGGTGTGTGTGTGTGTCTAGGTGTCAAGTCCTCTAAGTGGACGCCTAGGATTTGTGTAGTTTAGCCTCAAGGATCTTTGATCCCTGTTACAAGTTTAGTGTAACCGTATTATTCCGATCAAATAATATTTGAGGCTTGGAGTGATTATAAAGATAAACCTTGTGTCAAAAACTATGATTTGTTTTATTCACAAGCTGCACCAAGTTTATTGTCATTGTTATTGTTAACCCTAGAGGCTCTAAACGATCTCAAGGAGTCTTAACAAACTCCACAATTGGTATCAGAGCTTGGGGAGCTCGTTACCTAGGGATTCACAAGGTTTTATTGGTCGAAGAATGGCGAAAAGAAGAAAAACTACGAATCTGAAAATTCTCGTATTTTTCTGCAGTACTGTTTTAAAATGGCGATAACTTTTTCGTTAACCGTTGGATCGTGACGATATTTTGGTGGACATTCTATATATATTCATCTAACTTTTCACCGGAGGGATTGTCGATCTGAGCTCTCAATCAAAAGTTATTCAGTGTTGAAGTTAGTAAAACAGTTTAACAATTCGAATTTTTGGGTTTTCTTGGATATTCAACTTCCTAAATCCATGTTTCTTTGAATTAATTCATTATGGAAGTTGGTTATATGTTGTGTGGTGTCTTTATTTAATGGAAGAAAGCAGCTTTGATAGTGTTTTTCGAAACCACTTCTAGTGTTTTCTCGAAACCACTGATAGTGTTTTCTCAAAACCACTGATAGTGTATTCTCGAAACCACTGATAGTGTTTTCTCGAAACCACTGATAGTGTTTTCTCAAAACCACTGATAGTGTATTCTCGAAACCACTGATAGTGTTTCTCGAAACCACTGATAGTGTATTCTCGAAACCACTGATAGTGTTTTATCGAAACCACTGCTAGTGTTATCTCAATTCCACTGCTGGTGTTTCTTGCGTTATTCGTTTCTGCTGCTGAGGTTTTGGAATTGAGGGGAAGCTGTACATGTTTTTGGTACTGAGATTTTTGGTGACACACACATGGGATTTTGGTTCGCACACACAAGAAGATTGGTATTTGTTCTTAAAGGTGTTAAAAAGCTCGTTTTTGAATTATTTGAAGAATTGATTACGAAGAAGGTTAAATATCATTTATTTGATGTTGTAGTTGAGTTTCACAAGGTTTGTGTTCTTATCATATCTCAAAGTAGGTGTTACACTTTTGAGATAACTTGTTCGTGCTTAAAGGATGTTGACAAAGACTTGAAAAATCTAGTTTTCATAGGTCAAGGGGTGGATGGATGAAGACCTAGTTAACTATCACTTAAAGGAGTTACATTGTAGTGCTCAGTGTCTCATTGAAGATGAGGATTTTGTCAAGAGATTGCGGTCTACTTATATGGTGTTAGTATAAGTTTGGAGTCACGTGGATAGTACAAGACATAAGACACAAGTTTGGGTTATTTTACTTCTTCATCAAATTCGTTATACTTGGTTTTCTTCACAAGTGATCATTACATAGAGCTTACTGATTTGAAGAATCATTTTCATGCACCACTCAAGGGGAAGTTTCTAATGTTTACATTCTCTATTTGTTGATAACAAAAAGGGGAAGAGATATTGGAGTGCAATGGCATGGATTAAGGAGAAGACAAAGGAAGACAAGAATGTTTCATTCACGGAGATGTTTACATCTCAACCGCTACTGCCTAGGGAAGTTCGTACACGACTTTGTTTGTTTTGTCATCATCAAATAGGGGAAGATTGTTGGGTTTTAGGTTTTTTGGATTTGATGAGACAAAATAAATACAAGAATGAAACAAAGGGACTTAAAGTGACAAAGAAGAAATCTACAAAAAGATGGAAGGACTTGCTTGCAAAAGAAGATTTATTATTTAGTCCTTTGTAGAGATTTGTAAACCCTAATTCTCTAGTATATAAAGAGGACATGGGATGTAGGTTTTAAAAAAATATATGTCTTCCATAATGTAGTCGACTAAAGGTGTGTGTGTCTAGGCGTCAAGTCCTCTAAGTGGACGCCTAGGATTTGTGTAGTTTAGCCTCAAGGATCTTTGATCCCTGTTACAAGTTTAGTGTAACCGTATTATTCCGATCAAATAATATTTGAGGCTTGGAGTGATTATAAAGATAAACCTTGTGTCAATAACTATGATTTGTTTTATTCCGCTGCGTACCAAGTTTATTGTCATTGTTATTGTTAACCCTAGAGGCTCTAAACGATCTCAAGGAGTCTTAACAAACTCCACATAACCAAAGTACAATTTTCATTGTTAAAAATCCATTTTTTCACCAAAGAACAAAGCACATTGAAATTAGGCACCATTTCATTTGAGATGCTCCTGAGAAACATCTTATTCAAGTGCTTAAAATTCACACTGATGATAATGTGGTTGATTTACTGACTAAAGCTTTTGATGGCCCTAGGTTTAATTTTTTGGTGGTGAGCATTGGGTTGCTCAATCCCTGATTGCTGTGATTAAGGGGAGGCATAAGCCTAAGGGGAGGCTTATTGTTGTATACTTTGTATTCTATCATCTGTTACAGTTCATCTTCTGTGTATGTGGAATTTGGAGACTTGGCCTCTGACTTTTGTGTTTCTGCTGATTGTGGAGTTATTGGTTTTTGCTGGTGGCTTAGTGTTTCTGCTGGTAGAACATATTTAATGGTCAACCAATTTTTTACGGATTGACTTTCGTTTATACTGGTCACAAGGAAAGAGGGTTATCTTTGGGATTACTTCATTTAAATTGGTTAAAGATTCTTTTAAGCGAGATACTTGCCATTTAATATGGTAACTTTCCATAATCCCCAATATCAAATTTGACCATTCAATCAGCATACCCTCTCTTTCCTCTCATACCAAATTCATCAATCTACTGGTACCTATTCTCAAATGGTGGCCTTACAATTCAAGGGAGATCATAACAAGGTGGTTTATCTGGACAAATCAAAAGGGAGTGAGGATTATCATCAAATCCTTGATTTTTTAAACTGCTCTTCAATCAGGTTCCTTGACGCATTGCCCTCCCAGTGTCTATGACTCGTTAGTCAGGAAAAATTCTGGGCTGCGTCTACACGAACTCTTGAGGGTAGGCCCCAAGAGATTGTAGCCACTGTTGATGGTAGGGAATGTGTGATTACTGAGTCCTCTGTTCGGACTTATCTTCAACTTCATGACGGGGAGGGGTTGTTTGATTTTACCCAGACTGAGATACTTGAGGGTATGACCACCCTTGGTTATCCAACTGATGGCACGTTTACCTTTTACAAGAATTGATTTTCTCCACAATGGAGATTTCTTGTTCACACCCTACTTCAGTGCCTCAGTCCCAAGTCAGGAGGTTGGGATCAATTTTCCAGCTCTCTTGCCTTTGGTATTATCTTTCTGTCTGATGGGAGGACCTACAATTTTTCTAAGTATATTTTTAGGGAGATGGTTGGGAACATAGGGGCTACTAAGACTAAATTTCTCATGTATCCTAGGTTTCTCCAAATGATACTAGGTATTCAGACCACTGACACCTCACCCAAACCCATGGTTAGGCTTACTTCAAAATTGTTTGCCACCATGAAGACTAAGGTGTCGTTTGTTTTTTCCCAATAAGCATTTTTTTCCTCTTTTCACTTCTTTTGTCTGCAGGAGGGCAGAGGTTTCTGTTTTTTTTTTGCAGACATAAGTACTTCTTTTCACTTCTTTCCTCTTCTAAATTTCAGACATTATCTTTCACTTCTTACCCCTTCTTTCACAACCCCTACATCTCTTTCTCAATATCTTACATTTCTTTTATGTTTCGTCCGTCTTTTACGCCACTGCTTTTACGTTTTCGTCCGCTCTTTCACGCTTTTCCTTTTACGTTTTTCGTCGCTTTTCTTACGCTTTCGTCCGCTTTTTACGCTTGCCGCTTTCTTACACTTCCGCTTTCTTAAGTTTTCGTCCGCTTTATTACATTTAAGTCCGTTTTTTTATGTTTTCATCCTTTTTTTTTTATGTTTTGGTCTGTTTTTTTTATGTTTTTGTATGTTTTTTACGTATTCATCCGTTTTTTTTCTGGTTTCGTGACGCTTACGCTTTTGTCCGCTGGCCCATTTTCACCGCTTACGCTTTCATCTATTTTTTACGCTTTCATATTTTTCGCTTTCGTTTTTACGCCATCCGTTTTCTTACGCTACCGCTTCACGTTTGTCCGCTTTTATATTTTCGCCCGCTCTTTTTACGTTTTGGCCATTTTTTACGTTTTCGTTAGTTTTCTTATGTTTTCGCAATTTTTTAGTTTTTCATCCTGTTTTACGCTTTCATCCGTTTTTTACGTTTTAGTCCATTTTTTATATTTTCGTCTGTTTATTTTACGTTTTCATCCGTTTTCATATGATTTTATAAGTTTTTTGTACGTTATTTTATCTTACCTAACAAAACGTATGATAATGTAATAAAAAAGACGAAAACGGATGAAAACGAAAGAAAACGCACTAAAAAAAAAAAGCAGGTGCATTTAAAACGTAAAGAAAACGAAAAAGGTAAAACGTAAAAAGACGTAAAACGAAAAACGGTTGAAAACTAAAACTAAAAAGTAAAACGCAAAACGTAAACGACTAAAACGTAAAAAACGGAAGAAAACGTAAAAATATACGAAAACGTAAAAAAAACAAACGAAAACGTAAAAAAAAAATAAAAAATAAAAAAAAATACCAGTGAAAAAGAAAAGAAAAATACCAGTGAAAAAGAAAAAAGAAAAATAAAAAGAAAAAAAGAAGAAAAATGAAAGAAGTACTTCAATAGCACAAAAAACAAACGGTCTTTTTCTTGCAGATGAAGAGCTTAAATGTACCTCTTCTTTTGCAGACATGGTTTGCAGATGAAGAGGTAAAAGCTCTGAAAAACAAACGACACCTAAGTTTACTGGGGAACATATGCCTTTGTTGCCAGCTATGTTGCCTAATGGCAATGATGGTACTGGTGCAGATGTTTCTGCTGGTGGTGATATACCCCCTCGCACACCTGGCAATGATGGTGTTGGTGCAACAATTGTTGTTGGTGGTAATATACCACCTCCCACAACTGGCATTGATGGTGCTGGTGCAGCTGTTGCTGCTGCTGGTGATATACTACCTTCTTCCCTTGAGACTGATGATCCTAGTGCAGCTGATGCTGTTGGTTCTAATCCCCCATCACCTCCTAGACAAACCACATGTGCTGTCCCAGTCACTTCTACAAGGCAACCCACTCCTAGTCCAACTAGGCAGCCTTTTGAGGATGATACCTTTTTTGGTGCTAATTATAATGCTTCTCCTTCCAGGTCCAATGCCGCTCCACACTCACCGGGTAAACCTGCTGGTGGAGCTAAGGATTCTGATACTCTCACGTCTATGTCCTCTTTACTTGATAGGTGTATGCAGAAGGTTGATGCTTTGGAGTCAAAACTTAGGGACACTAGGCAAAATCTTGGTTGTGTAGTTCTTACTTTGATTGCCAGAGTCAAGCATTTGAAGGGCCAACTTAAGAGGCGCAAGAGATCTGCTGTGCTTTTTGACTCAGAGGATACAACGAAGCACCAAAGGATGATATTGACATGGATGCACTCCACGTGTTGGCAAGTGTGTCACTAGCTGATGCCAATATAGAGGATGCAGAGCTTGAACTCCACGTGTTGGCAAGTGTCTCACTAGAAGGGGGGGTTTAATAGTTTTACCGATTAAAACTTGGTTTTAAACTATTTAGATCGACTTATGTCAATCTATTTGGATGTGTGTTGCATGTTGATAAAAAAACATATAGAAATATAAATATGTAATGAAAAGATAAAGAGTAAGAAGCACAAAACCACAACGCGAGTATTTATAGTGGTTCGGCTACAAGGACACCTTCCTTGCTCCCCGAGTCACCTACTCGAGAGTTTGTAATCACTACACAAAACCAACTCCTTGTGGCGCAGAAACCTTCACAACGTTGCCTACTCTTTATCCGGTACAAGGCTAGATACTAGGTTCTTCCATGAGGTAGAACTAAACCTATCACAACGTCGCTTACCCTTTATCCGGTACTAGGCTAGATACCGAGTTCCATTACAATGGAGGAACTACTACCCAACACTACACCACAACTAACCCCAAAGGAGATCCACTCCTTATAACAATATCAACAAGGATATCAATATCATTTGACCCAATACTAATCTATCTTGTACATCGAATCACACCATATCGAATGTACACCTTAGGCACCTTTCACTAACGCCTTTGGCTTGTCTTCTATGCACCCTTCACTATTGCCTTGTGACTTGACTTCTAGGAACACTTCACTAATGCCTTTAGCCTTGACTTCTAAACACTCTTCACTAGTGTTTTCAATATGGACGTTCGACACCTTTCACTAATGTCTTCGTCTTGACCCTTTAGACATCTTTCAATTATGTCTTCGATACTACACTTCTAATGAGAAAAAAGAGAACTATCAACAAGAGAACCTCAGTAGTCTTGATGATAACGAAGCATGGCAACTTATGGACTTGAGCTTGCTCGACTTCAAAAGGTGGTGATCTCGCCTTTAAGAGGAACCTAGAGAATCACACAAAAACAAACAAACTACATACATAGATCACTTGGATCTGTGGTTAAAGAGTTTATAACTCAAAGAGAAAATCTATGTGAAAGGGGCTCAGAAAAAATGAGGAAATGGCTCACTATTTATAGAGGAAAAATAGCTACTGTTCCACGGATCCCACGGATCTCTCACTTGAGGGATCCGTCCAGTGTATTACTGGGGATCCGTGGGACGCTCCCTTTTGCCCATGGATTTTGGGTCATGGGTCATGGGTTATGGATCAAGGGTATCCAAGTAGAAACAATGTATCTACAGGATGCAATGCATCTAGTCCATGGGTCATGGTTTAAAACCATGGGTCATGGATAATATCCATATGTGACTTAAGTATGATGTCATGCAATGGGTCATGCTTCATGGGTATGGGTCATGGACTTTGGGTTATACCCAACTACATTCAATGTATTTGGTCAATGTGTCAAGTACTTAAGTTTCTACCCATTTATATTTACCCATTATAATACATACTAGTTATGTATATATTTACCCAATACGTAAACACTAGTGTTTTATGTGAAAACGTAAGTGTGTTAGAAAACTATTGGCTCAAACCATTTACGTATTTTATTTGTTTCGTTAAAATGATTTTACGTTTGTTATCGATAAAACATTAGAAGATCGTAAAATATAAATAAACGTTTTTACGGCTTATTTGTATTAACAATCTCCCCATTTTTGTTGATGACCAAACATAAAATTATTTTAAGGAAAAACTAAAATTCGTAAAAGTTTGAATTGTAGTTTTTACTTTCTTCTCCCCCTTTTTGTCGAAACAAAAAGAGCTTCGAAAAGAAACTAACACATTGTTTTAAGAAAAACATGTGAAGAAAAGAAATTTAATAAGAAAAAGTAGAGAGCAAGTAATGAGAGGAGTTCTCGTCTTAACTCCCCCTTGACGAGTCCATCCCTTTGTGAGGGCGTCAAGTAATAAAAACTAGTTCATTTGCCCCTATGTTTGTAAAAGATTTCGTTTATGTGACGAATATGCTCCCCCTTGATGATTGCAACTTTGCAAGGGGATGTCATGAAATGTAATATTGCAAGTGATTTTGCAATGTATTTCTTTGACACAAAGCTCCCCTAGCTTAGTGTGTCAAAGTCTTCATGTGTAAATTGAAAATCTACAAAACAAAGGTTAGAAAACAAGTATATAATGCATAATTTCCTGCAAATAAGACTTAAGTTAGTAGAAAGCTAGTCTTCTGTTGCACGGATCCCACGGTTCTCTCCTTGGAGGGATCCGTCTAAGCAAAACGTAGGGATCCGTCTGTCTGTAATTAAAATACAGCAAAGGTGTTGTACCAAAAGATGTTATCATCAAATTGAGATATGTATTAGAACAATAATCATATACTCAGAACAATATAGCAAATATCATGTAATTTCATTTAATAAAACTAGAAATATGATATACATGACTCTAAAAACTAATAAAATGAACAATACATGACTTTGAATTACTAGACTATCTAAGTCGCGCTAGATACTAGGACACCACTAGAATCCTCTAGCTCAAGTTTGTTTAGGTTTAATATCGTCTAAATGTTCGAGGAGGTGATAAAACATGAAACGTTGATCTTCACGTACTTCATGTATCAAACTTTCAACATGTTGACAATGATAACAATCTTTGTCATGGCTCGGTAGTGGTGATGGAAGAAAGGAACTTGCTTGATGTGAAGGATCAAGTGACGTGGGTTGAGGAGCCTCAAAAGAGGGAGGGATTGGCAGAGGCGCATTCGAGGAAGGCTCAACTAAGTATGATGGTGGTGGTAGAGAGTGTCAACTTCCATGTGGTCGAGTGGTTGACTTTGATGATTTCTCATAATCCAAAAGGGATTATTTGATGGTGACGGAGAAAAAGAAGCCGGAGCTAGTGTTGACTCAACACCTTGATTTTGTTCCACTATTCCTTCTAAAGAGGGGAATGTTGTCGGTGGTGGAGGATGAGATGGCCTAGGAGGCAAATCTTCTAGATTGTAGAGGTGTGGTGATGAGAGTGGAGTGGTGAATGATAGGGCTCTAGGCACCAATGGTGATGGTTTAGTGGAAATGGGGTTGTTTGGTTTAGGAGGTATGGTGGTGTTTGGCATTGGTAGTTTTGTGGGTACAATTCTTTTTGGGATTGGTTTTATAGGTGGAGGGGAGATTCTACCATTTGTGGATTTAACGGGAGATGATTCGGTTGAGGAAATTTCGTGTACAACACGAGCAATTTTCTTGGGTAGTCCTTTGGTGGATGAATTACCACTAGGAGCTTTCCTCATGATGAGACGATTCAAAGAGATTTGTAAAGGTTTCTAAGTGCTGAAAATGAGGATGAAGATGATGACTTTAAGAGTCTTAACAATGTAGTTTATAAAGAAAGAGATTTGGCAAGTGCATTCAAGATTTAAGCCACTAAGATCCTTTGGAATGTGATGATTAGCATGCACAAGAGTTTTTAGGTCACCATATTGTAACACAAGCATCAATATGTAAGAAATATAGATAAGGTGATCGGATGAACACAAACACAATACACACGAATAAGAATGATAGAACTTTTGGCATAGGAATAAAGTGAAAGTGAACAACCAACCTTCAAATGAAGGTTTACATGTGCTTATATAGGTAAAGAAACTAGGGCAACACACAAGTTCCCTTCCTTTCCTTATTGGATATGGGCCAAGGCTTATGGGCTTTCTACATAAGCCTTGCCATTAATACTAACATAAAAGCCTAATTAAGCAAGCTATTACATATTGATTACAAACACTTGAAATATAGTTTAGGAGTGATTCCAACATTCTCACCCAAGTGTTGGTAATTAATGACTTAAGTAATCTTGAAACATTGTAGGTGCTGATGTAATAGTTGCTTTGATGTCTTCTGACATTCTTCTTTCTTGTGAGAAGAAGTGCCGTGATTCTAACAATCTCCCCAGTGTGAGGATATTGTTTTTCTTTGAAGTTTTTCAGTTTTGACGTCTTCATTTATCTTTGTTCTTTGTTCTGGTGTGGATATGGTGACGTTATGTTGTGGTAATCTGCATCAGGTCCGCTTCGCTGCTCAGGTGTCTCCACGTCCTTCTCCAACATGCTCACACGCTCTTTGACGTTGGATTTCAGTGTTGATGTAGTTCTCTTTAGTCATTAAACTTTGTAGATTCTTTGGCTTTAACTAAGAATTATTCTGACTTTTGTGTTGCTTTTTGAGAGAACTTCAATTTATGTTGTTGTTGGTATGAGCATGTGGAGAATCTGCACGATCATCTCCCAGGAGCATCCATAAGAAGAAAACATAAGAATGGGTTAGTAATAAACACCAATCGATCACGGTGGTCGTTTCTTAGAGAATTGACCACTACGATTGTTCTTCTAATGAATGTCTTGATTCCATTCACCTTGGTCGGGCGAATCAGCCGTCTGAATCCCATAAGGGGACAGTTGGCATCACTTTGAACAAGTTCAAGTAATGACCCACATCTTCAGGACTCGATTCTTGAAAGGAATCTACTTAGCGGGATTTCCAGCACTTACAAGTTCGAACTTCTAGCATGTTAACAACATAGTGTGAAAACACATCTCTAATTTTAGCAATGGCTGTTCCTGAACTGGAGTCCCTCAAGTAGGATAACACGATGTACCGAAGTACATCTACAATTCAGGTGAGTCGCGAGGTACACCAAGCATCACCCCACGACTGTAGACCGCTTGAGACAACACTAAGCGTAACCCACAAGGAGTTACCGAAGTGACCTGCTGTCGTGGCGTTTGATGTTGACCTGGCAGAGTTTCCATTCAATCACCGAGGATCACAGCTTAGAACCCCTCATAAATGTTCTCGACAGATTGCTAAGATTTGTGTAGGACTCTAGAATTGTATCACTTGCGTTCTTAATGTTGAACGACAAGTGATGAAATGTCGATTGTTCCTAAGAGATCTTTTGATGAATCTCGTGGATCTAGACTCAATAGTGTGCTTTGGTTTTCCTAAGCGGAGACTAGGGAGAGGGTCTCCTTCTTCAATACCAGCAATCTCTAAGAGAAAGCCGATAGTTTACGTAGGGTTCCCTGTGAGAATGAAACAAGCTTCTGTTGAGAGAAACTTGAGTGGCTAAGAAGGTTTAGTGCATGCATCACTGGGTCCATGACGACTTTAATCTTCAATACTGGTGTCATCTAGTGACCAAGAGCATATGAATTGAACTCGGTGTCGCCTAAGTTGAATAATTTAGAGGGCTATTTCTTTTCACCCTTTTCTTTACTTTTCTTTTTAATTATTCAACTCCTTCTTTCTCCGATTCTCATTTTCTCCTTTTTTTATAATCATACCTAAGGACTTCTAAGTTCTAACTATTGGTGGTGTCCTGGGTAGATCCTCCTCGACTCGGCGGATCATAGGATGGTTATTCCTAACCTTAGTCACCTTATAACTCCATGACTAACCTATGTTGCCATAAAACCATTTTCTTGAAAATCTCTCAAAGTGTTTATGAGTAAAACCATTTTGTACCACTGTGAGAGTTTTTATATTTTGTTGAAATACTCCCCCTCCACACGTGCTTAAGTGTTTTGACAGAAATCTGCAAGGTGAGAGAAGAGTGCGCACTTTTGAATTGATCGACTCAAGATAGACAATTCCCCGCGAGACACGGTTATGTTGCATAGTTAAAGAGTTACATTGTTAGCTTTTAGGTGACAACTATCTCTAATAACTACCTTGAAGGTGTGGACAAACCTCGAAAGGTTGTCAAACCCGTCAAAATTCATGTCTATCAAGAGCTTCTCGAATAGGTACAATCTACTCGGATAAGTCTTGGAAGACAAATCTTTTCTATGTATGACAGTTCAGATCTCGCCAATTCGTGGGTTAAGTCTTAGCACAAGGATTCAATCACAATTTTCACAACATATTTGTATCACACAATTTTTTTCTCCCCCTCAAAAATGGCATGTAAATGTTATTTTTGACGAAATTTTGATATCGAATATGTCCATTTCGAGTTTTATGGGAAGATTTCCACGAAGAACCATTTGTTAAAAAAGATTTTAGCAAATACTCCCCCTCAACAAGTGATATTAACTTTTGAGGTTTTGAAAATAATAAAGGGAAGTACTTGTTCTTTTGAGAAAAACTTTGAAAAGTGAAAGTTTTGATAAGTTTTACTGAAAAGTAATAAGTTTTCGCTCCTTTTATAAGGATTGTGGCACTGATGCGTACCACAGGGTCCTTTTATTACACGTACGGGTTGTACACTGTTATGTGTGCACAAGCCATTGTCAAATATACAGATCATAAAATCCAAAAATTAATCAATGAAAGAGTTTAAGGAGTACCAAGCAATTCGTCAATAAGACCGAGAGTTCTCTCTTGACGTTGAAAGCCAGTAAGAGTGAAGCTCTCTCTTCCACCGACAAAACTCTCTAGCCTTCGCATCTGATCCCAATGAAATAGCCTTTCATCAATCCTAGTAATTATCTTCCTAGCATCGCTCCTTTCCTTAGAATTCTAACGCTTCTTTGACCCAATACCTTGCTTAATATCTTTCAACCGATATGCTAACCCATCACGAACCGACTTCAACGTGTGATCGCAAAACTTGTGAACCTCAGTGTACGCCATTAAACAATTGTGGTGAAGTTCACTGTGGTAAACAACCCCAAATTTCGGTTTCTTGACAATGGTTTACTGTAGCAACTCGTAAATTTTCATAAGGCAAAATGACTAAATTGCCCTTTGACTCTGACTTTTGACTATTTGACTTTTACCATAACGTAAAAGCAAATACTGTAACTGGTAATTTTCCAAGTTAAATAATTCACTCTAGTTCGAATTATTACACTCTGGACATTTTTGTTCACCTATGGCTATAAATAATTATTTAAAGTTGTTACTTTATTAATTATGAAAGTTTAATCGTGTAAACTTTCCTCGCAGTCAACACAAGACTACGATAAGCCTATTTGTCCAATATACTCTATTTTCACCAATAGTCATATTGGATATGAACTATTGCCACTTTATTATTTTTACGTAAACATTATACTCTTTACGTAATACGCGTGCTCGAACCTACATTATTAGGTTTTAACAACATAGACGCACCTAAATAGACTTATCACACGTTTAATATACCTAGTTGGAGTATATCGATAAGTTAAGACATTTTCATAAGTATTATATTTTTATGTTACCCGATTTTAAGTTTCGTGATTTAAGGGCTTAACATTAGTAATTACTGTGACCAAACTACACCCCGTAAACTCAAAGTTATACAAGATAACCATTTAAAACACAAGCACCTCACCACCTCATAGATAGGTGGCGTGCAATTGACTAACACAAAGCTACATGGCTTTGTATTAGTAACTATGTGTTTATATGTAGACACATGTGCTCCTAAAGGGATATAAGAGCTTATACTAAACTTCATATCAAATAAAACTTAAGCAACTAAGAAAGAAACTCTCTAAATTTCTTGGTCTCTCTTTCTCCTAATCGTATATCATAAATCACCATCACCATCCATAAGTGTTATTCAAGACATAAGTGGTACAAGAAAGATGAAAGTGTTGATAAGCTCTACATGATTCAAGTGTTGTTTTGGTGATTACAAGGTTGATTTCAGAGATAATCAAGGGTTCAAGGGCTGAGGTTAAGAGTATTATTGGGTGATTAATAAATTTTAGTATCATGTGGTGAAAAGATTCAAGACTTGGGTTGAAGATTGAAAGAAGTTAGGCTTGATTATTAGTAACTTTTCATCCTATCCTTTGTAAGGTTTGAGTATATTTTCATATTCATTCAATATGGTTGTAAAAATTTATATTCATTGGATGTAATTTGATATAAGTAGTATACGTAATACGGCATGATTGATGTTGTACATGAAGTTTGTAACATGAAAAGAAGCTAGAAAAGCCTTAGGTAGGTTTTATGAACCTGAAATTTACAATAGTCACAAACATTGATTAACCTGATCATCTTAGTAAACTTTGAGGTTAATTCAATAAGATAGACTTGTAGAGCTATGTCTTATGGTCGTTTCTCCGGGTGGCGCACCTCATAAGTCCTCCCGATGAGTAAATGAGAGCCAAAATGGCAAAACATGTCAAAATCTGCACACCAGATTTCATTTGGGAAACGCCCATGGTTCTAAACATTTCTGGAAGTCAACTCAGTTTTATGAAATGTAGCTAAGACCTAAAATTGAAGTTTGGCAAAATCCGGGTGTCAAAAAAAGGTGTATAACTCAACTTATGGTCGTTTTGGCAGGGCTGAATGTGCAGCCAAACTTTTTGCAATGAAATATAAGTAATTACTTGTAATTAGACTATTGATATAAGTAAACTTTAGACTTTGGACTTTATTAAGTTTGACAAACTGTTAGAAGAAGTAAAAACTAAAACTTGGACTTTTGAATCACTTAAAAAGGACTTATGGTTAAAAAGTTATGGCCAAATGAAGATGACTAGAGGTGAATATGTTGTTGGATCAAAAAGTTGCTGATACGGTTTTAAAACGAGGTTTTAACCATTTTCTGGTCCGAATCAAAGAAAAGTGTAAAACAAGAAAGTTGCTCAGAATGATTTTTCTACGAAAACTCAGAAGCACATAAGCAGAAAGTGAATGAAAAAGCCTAAACACTACAAAAACTAACCGGACCTGTTGTATACCGGAAAACAACCATGGCTAAGAAACCTTAGTGTATTTTGATTCTTTGAGGCCAAAACAAAGCCAAGGTTAAGCCAAGGCTGATGTCTCAAGGTATTTTGACTTAAAAATAGCCATTTGGTATGGCCTTATTGTTGTCTCAAGTTGCTTAACCATAACTTAGCCGCACGGCTAGTTTGGGCTTGATAACCCAAAAATTGTTTCAAAAACTTGTTCATTAGATTGGACTTTGCTAGACTTTGACAAACTAAGTAAATAATCATATGCCAAGTTAAACTACTTTACGACACACAACTTATATCATCATATCGTCACACAAGTCAATCAATAGTCTTTGACGAAACACGACACATGTTTTATATAACATTTGTCTCGTCAAATACTTTACTTATAAATGACAAGTACAATAATAGTAGGGAATTTCATTATCATAAAGAGGTCTCTTTGGGGCGTCGTATCGACGAGTTGTGAATTTATGATTTAAAGTGTCATGGTTCCTCATACGTTCACTACATGACCTCTTGATTTTGATAGCCCGAACGATGGTACGACGTTATTTATAAAAGGGCTATAAGCCAAACAAACACTTAAGGGATATCTTAACTTAAGAATTCATGTACAACATCAAATTGAAAGCCAACAAACTACATATACTTGTACACTTATATCGTACACTATACTAAAACGCGATTACTATGCTTCCGTAGGTGATCATTAAAGATCGTGGTCCTGCCATACTCTGTTGTTGACGTATAATATATCGTTACACTCCGCTGATGATCACTACAGTGAGTTTCATAGCCCCAACTTTTTTTAACTGTTTTATAAACTCTTTGGGGGAGATACATGCTACTACTTTTACTACATGCTAAAATGCTTTATTATGGACAATTACTTGCAAAATGAATGCATTGACTGTATTATTGCATGTCTAAGTTTTTTTTTGCCAAAAGTGCCCAACATCATGGACCACTAAACACTGGGAGTGAGCGTAAATATTGTGGATAGGCCTATCGGAATTGACGAACCCGTCTATGTTATCGGAAATAACAAGGCGTACTATATTTGAGATTATCTAGGTAAAGGGCAAAATACCTACCCGGGGCAAAATATATATATATATATATATATATATATATATATATATATATATATATATATATATATATATATATATATATATATATATATATATCGTCAGGATATATATACAACAGTCAGTCGTGAGTGCAATGAGCTTAGAGCAATAATAACTTTCAAGAAGATAATTGTACACATTGCAATTATACTACAAACTATATTGTCCACTACTGTTTTCAAACCTATGTGGTTTCTATCGTTTGTATTGATCGGTTAGGCAATCAAACGCACTTTGGGATTATAACAACGTAGCCTACTACTTTCATAAACTTGATATCTTGTGATCAACTGTTTTGCTTACAAACCTATGAACTCACTCAACCTTTGTGTTGACACTTTTTAGCATGTTATCTCAGGTTCGAAAAGAATTAGCTGGCATGGCATGTGAAGGCGCACGGAAAATATTTTGAAGACAATGCATATATTATCATTCGAAAAACTTTACAACTTTTATGTTGTACTTTTTATGATATTACAAACTGGTGGGACCTCTGTTTGTAAACTCTGATATTTTAATCGAATGATAATTTATTTTAAAACGTCTCATTTAGAGTCGTTTTCGTAACTTGTCTGTGAACTATGAAGTAATACCCCAATGACACAATCTTCCGCTGCGATAATTTTGGGGGTGTTACAGATTGGTATCAGAGCTTCAGTTATAGAGAACCAGGTTGCATATGAACCTAGGCTATAACTACATATTACAGTTAGACTCATTTCACTCATTACTGTCTTCAACATTCCGTGCGCCTTGCCTACTCCTTAACACAATACTATGTTATTTATATAAAGACTATTTATATAAACGATTAACTAAACATAACTGCATATGCATATTCCAAGGCATTATGGCACAACTAGATATCCCCGATCATATACATTTTGTGATCTACAAAACTTTCTCAGACATAGTAGTTGGTGCAATGGTTTCATTATTATTAAGACATTGTAAGTATGCAATGGTCTTCCTTATATCTCAAACATCGTGAGATACACAATTGACTTAGACATATCTCAGGCATCGTGAGATACACAATTGGCCTAAATATATCTCAGACATTAAGAGATACACAATAGTTTTATCTATTTCTCAGACATTATGTATTGCACAATGGTCTCACTGGTATTTCTCAAACATTGTGAGAAAACTACTTCATAACTATGAACTCACCAACTCTTTTGAACACTATGTTGATTCTCTTTGATTATTTAATTCCTCGTCTTCGAAGATGAGTGTGAACATTCATTCCATAATCTTGGAACACCTACGTCGTCTCGTGATACACCACCTTGTAACTCATCGATTAAGTATGAGTGTTGCGTCGGAAATTCTTAAGTAGGATGATTTGGAATGTCCTTATTTAAATGGACTGGGACGCCTTTTCATTTAAATAAAAAAAATTCAAATTGCCGAACCATAAATTTATAATTTCTTACTTACATAGATTGGGACGCTTCTTTATGTAAGTAATGAATTATAAATGAGTGGGCTTATTTGTCTCCGATATGACATGAGTATGAACTCGGACTCAAGAATCACAAGTATTCTTTGAAAAGATCTAGAAAACACGATATTGTTTTACCACTCAGCAAAAATCTTAAGATCTCATTTGAACAACCTAAGTTCATTATTAAGTTATCACTTTTGATGTTACAAATCCTTACAAACTTGAACCATTTGTTAAGCTAAAAAAATTGGTTAAAGTCAATTGAAACCCGACCTGATAGAATCAGATGTTTCAAGAACATAATTGAAACCTGACCTGATAGAATCAGATGTTTCAAGAACATAATTCGGTTGCCACAGTTTTGATTATGCACGAGGCGCATAAGTCAAAGTATTCCATATTATTGAGCTAACGGACTTGTTACACTCATTGAGCTAATGGACTTAGTTCAGTCTCGAACTAACAAACTGGGTACGATGTCCCATTATCCATCACATAAGCTTTCCCATGAGCTTCTCCGATTGGTTGCCCATTATTTTGAGAACATAATTTCTCGAAAGGTTCTCACTTTCCACATCCCATCACCGTTTGTTACTATTGTCGTTACTATTGTTACTTTTGCTATTGTTGGATCCTTGAGCAGTCTAAGCTCGCATAACTTGATCCCTAGGTTACGAGACATCTGAATTGTTTCATCTATTGTGAGTGATCAAATGAAGTTACGTTCTCTTGAAAACTGAGTAGAAGTTCTCGGATGAACTTTTCCCATAAGTTCTCATTGGTTGAGACCATTACTGGGCACACTATTGCCAACTCTTGAAAGCGTTGAATATAAGTTGTGATATCAACACCACTGATAGCAAGGAAACTTCACCTCCATTTCTTGCACCTCATTCCGAGGGCAATACTTCTTGAATTATAACTACTTCAATTTGGTGCAAGCAATCTTGTGTGTATTCTCAAAACTAATAGATTGAGCAAAAACATTCTACTATGACAAACCATTGTCCAGAAGCATGCTTGAGGCATATTTGACTTTGCAATCTTTGAGCATAATTGCTGATTAAAATTTCTGAGCTTGCCGTTTACGAAATCCTTGTAAGGAATCTAGTATAAGATTCACTTCCTGGCCCCGCAATATTAGGCCACACATTATCACCAGAAAGGTTACACAGATGTAAGCATTAATTTTCAAAATTTCATGATAGGATTAAGGTTTTGTTGAAAGCCTCGTAGCGGTAAGGCACGATTCATTTGTGGAAATTAGAAAAGCCAAACTTAAGATATATTGGACTTTATACGATATTAGCTAGAATTGGTCTGGTAGCTTACAGACTTGAGCTACCACTCGAACTTAGCAGTGTACACACTGCCCTTTGTGTGTGCATCTGAAGAAGTGTCATACTGATGAGACACTCACTATTTATCTGGAAAAGATCCAGATTGATTAACGTTTGAACTTTATCGGAGAATCTACTAAGATCACGAATCGTGAGGTCAAATGACTTAAGAAAAGTCACATTCCTATTGTCAACAGTCAATGGAACTCTAAAAGATGTCCTGAATTCACGTGGGAACGTGGAGATGAACTCAATTATACCGTTAGCAGATAACACTCACTGAACTTCATGACGAAGTTCCATTACAAAAGTACCCCCACCTCTTCTCGGGAACATCATTAACTCATAACACAAACTAAATCATGAGGACATGATTCCCGTAACTGGTGAAGGTTGTAGCAACTCGTAAATTTTCATAAGGCAAAATGACTAAATTGCCCTTTGACTCTGACTTTTGACTATTTGACTTTTACCATAACGTAAAAGCAAATACTGTAACTGGTAATTTTCCAAGTTAAATAATTCACGCTGGTTCGAATTATTACACTCTGAACATTTTTGTTCACCTATGGATATAAATAATTATTTAAAGTTGTTACTTTATTAATTATGAAAGTTTAATCGTGTAAACTTTCCTCGCGGTCAACACAAGACTACGATAAGCCTATTTGTCCAATATACTCTATTTTCACCAATAGTCATATTGGATATGAACTATTGCCACTTTATTATTTTTACGTAAACATTATACTCTTTACGTAATACGCGTGCTCGAACCTACATTATTAGGTTTTAACAACATAGACGCACCTAAATAGACTTATCACACGTTTAATATACCTAGTTGGAGTATATCGATAAGTTAAGACATTTTCATAAGTATTATATTTTTATGTTACCCGATTTTAAGTTTCGTGATTTAAGGGCTTAACATTAGTAATTACCAGGACCAAACTACACCCCGTAAACTCAAAGTTATACAAGATAACCATTTAAAACACAAGCACCTCACCACCTCATAGAGAGGTGGCATGCAATTGACTAACACAAAGCTACATGGCTTTGTATTAGTAACTATGTGTTTATATGTAGACACATGTGCTCCTAAAGGGATATAAGAGCTTATACTAAACTTCATATCAAATAAAACTTAAGCAACTAAGAAAGAAACTCTCTAAATTTCTTGGTCTCTCTTTCTCCTAATCGTATATCATAAATCACCATCACCATCCATAAGTGTTATTCAAGACATAAGTGGTACAAGAAAGATGAAAGTGTTGATAAGCTCTACATGATTCAAGTGTTGTTTTGGTGATTACAAGGTTGATTTAAGAGATAATCAAGGGTTCAAGGGCTGAGGTTAAGAGTATTATTGGGTGATTAATAAAGGTTAGTATCATGTGGTGAAAAGATTCAAGACTTAGGTTGAAGATTGAAAGAAGTTAGGCTTGATTATTAGTAACTTTTCATCCTATCCTTTGTAAGGTTTGAGTATATTTTCATATTCATTCAATATGGTTATAATAATTTATATTAATTGGATGTAATTTGATATAAGCAGTATATGTAATATGACATGATTGATGTTGTACATGAAGTTTGTAACATGAAAAGAAGCTAGAACAAGCCTTAGGTAGGTTTTATGAACCTGAAATTTACAACAGTCACAAATATTGATAAACTAATCATCTCAGTAAACTTTGAGGTTAATTAGATATGATAGGCTTGTAGAGCTATGTCTTATGGTCGTTTCTCCGGGTGGCGCACCTCATAACTCCTCCAGATGAGTAAATGAGAGCCAAAATGACAAAACATGTCAAAATCTGCACACCAGATTTCATTTGGGAAACGCCCATGGTTCTGGTCATTTCTGGAAGTCAACTCAGTTTTATGAAATGTATCTAAGACCTAAACTTGATGTTTGGCGAAAGCCGCGTGTCAAAACAAGTTGTAGAACTCAACTTATGGTCGTTTTGGTAGGGCTGAATGTGCAGCCAAACTTTCTGCAATGAAATATAAGTAATTACATGTAATTAGACTATTGATATAAGTAAACTTTAGACTTTGGACTTGATTAAGTTTGAGAAGCTGTTAGAGGAAGTAAAAACTAAAAGTTAGGCTTTTGAATCACTTAAAAAGGACTTACGGTTAAAAAGTTATGGCCAAATGAAGATGACTAGAGGTGAATATGTTGTTGGATCAAAAAGTTGCTTATACGATTTTAAAACGAGGTTTTAAACATTTTCTGGTCCGAATCAGCAAAAGTGTAAAACACGAAAGTTGCTCAGAATGACTTCTTCTACGAAACTCAGAAGCACATAAGCAGAAAGTGAACGAAAAAGCCTAAACACTACAAAAACTAACCGGACCTGTTGTATACCGGAAAACAACCATGGCTAAGAAACCTTAGTGTATTTTGATTCTTTGAGGCCAAATCAAAGCCAAGGTTAACCCAAGGCTAATGTCTCAAGGTATTTTGACTTAAAAATAGCCATTTGGTATGGCCTTATTGTTGTCTCAAGTTGCTTAACCATAACTTAGCCACACGGCTAGTTTGGGCTTGATAACCCAAAAATTGTTTCAAAAACTTGTTCATTAGATTGGACTTTGCTAGACTTTGACAAACTAAGTAAATAATCATATGCCAAGTTAAACTACTTTACGACACACAACTTATATCATCATATCGTCACACAAGTCAATCAATAGTCTTTGACGAAACACGACACATGTTTTATATAACATTTGTCTCGTCAAATACTTTACTTATAAATGACAAGTACAATAATAGTAGGGAATTTCATTATCATAAAGAGGTCTCTTTGGGGCGTCGTATCGACGAGTTGTGAATTTACGATTTAAAGTGTCCTGGTTCCTCATACGTTCACTACATGACCTCTTGATTTTGATAGCCCGAACGATGGTACGACGCTATTTATAAAAGGGCTATAAGCCAAACAAACACTTAAGGGATATCTTAACTTAAGAATTCATGTACAACATCAAATTGAAAGCCAACAAACTACATATACTTGTACACTTATATCGTACACTATACTAAAACGCGATTACTATGCTTCCGTAGGTGATCATTAAAGATCGTGGTCCTGCCATACTCTGTTGTTGACGTATAATATATCGTTACACTCCGCTGATGATCACTACAGTGAGTTTCATAGCCCCAACTTTTTTTAACTGTTTTATAAACTCTTTGGGGGAGATACATGCTACTGCTTTTACTACATGCTAAAATGCTTTATTATGGACAATTACTTGCAAAATAAATGCCTTGACTGTATTATTGCTTGCCTAAGTTGTTTTTGCCAAAAGTCCCCAACATCATGAACCACTAATCACTGAGAGTGAGCGCAAATATTGTGGATAGGCCTATCGAATTGACGAACCGTCTATGTTATCGGAAATAACAAGGCGCACTATATTTGAGATTATCTAGGTATAGGACAAAATACCTACCGGGCAAGTTATGTGTATATATATATATATATATATATATATATATATATATATATATATATATATATATATATATATATATATATATATATATATATATATATATATATCTATACATTATATATAGGAGGAGGCATGCCACGTCATAATGCCACTTGGCATCCCATAAAGTCACATCATATTTTCATGTCATCACAATTAAAGCTACATCATCACAATTAAATTCAAATAAGCTTTTTCCATTTAAAATTTCGAATTTAATAATTCCATGTCATCGCAATTAAAGCTACATCATCACAATTAAATTCAAATAAGCTTTTTCCATTTAAAATTTCGAATTTAATAATTTGTTAAAAAATGCATAAATTAAATTCAAATAAGCTTTTTCCATTTAAAATTTCGAATTTAACATCACAATTAAAGCTATCACACAATTAAATTCAAATAAGCTTTTTCCATTTAAAATTTCGAATTTAATAATTTGTTCAAAAATGCATAAAGTTTGCCACATGAAAGAATTGAACCTAAGGTGTTATAAACATTAACATGCATGATAACCACTAGACCAAACACATTTTTTTGAATTTATGTTGCAATTCCAAATCTATAAACCTACAAGTAGTATCTATTTGTATACAATTAATATCTATTCCTTAATTATCTTTACTATGTTTTAAATATATATACGCTTTCTATTCGGTGTTCATTGGAAAGCTAATATCATTCAGCTTTTTTCTCAGAACCCTAATATCAATAATTAATTCACTTTTTTCTCAGAACCCTAACATTAATGATACAGTTTATGTAGTTTATATTAAATCATGCAAATTGTATTGTTTGTTTTGACGTATACTGATTATCTTTTATTCTTATGGATACAGTTTGTGAGGGAGTTTGGTTCACGGCAAGATTTTGATGACAACTTACTTTTCATTAATGAGTCGTGCATCTTAGGTTCGATCCTATTTTTTTTCAGTGTTCTTAACTCAGTTTGTCATAGGTATTTTGGTATGATCTATTTTGGTGGAGTTAAAATATATCTCCACATATATGAACCCTAATTTTTGTATTTTAGCAGTCTTCAGCTTCTTTTTTATTATTTAGTTTTGCCACGTTTGGTTCTTCATCTTCTTGACAAGGTTTTTGATAAAAGCGGTAAATGGTTATATTGATTTGACGAATGTAGTCTATATATTGTTGAAGTTCGTATGTTTCTACTTAAATGTTTAAGTATTTTATATTATAGGTTAAAATTGATTTCCTTCTAACTGTTTGGAAAAAAATATCAAGCATGTGTCTGCTTTCTTAATTATATGTCAACTTTACTTTATCGGAATACTAGCTTTTTAGGTACTGGGACTTGCGACAACAAACTCCAGTTCACACTCAGCAACTTCTGGAATGCTGCTATGCACTTTCTGTGAAACATCCACTAATGGTTGTTGGAACTGCAGATAGAAATCTTATAGTATTCAACTTGCAGAACCCTCAGGTACAACAATTAATATTATTTTCTATATATGCCAAAATTTTCAGAAACATGATATTGACCTCACGATTTTGGAGCACTGTAGACTGAGTTTAAGAGAATCACTTCCCCCCTGAAGTATTAGACTAGGTGTGTTGCTGCATTTCCAGATCAACAAGGGTGTTGCCAATGAAAATGCTATCTTGCATTGTCAAAGTGTCTGTAACTCTTTATGTAACAGTATTCGAGTTTTTGGCAATTCGATGTGTGTATGCTTATTATGATCATGACGCATACAACTACGGCATTTTGATTTCTGTAAAATTCTTTTGATTTTTGGTTTTTTATTTTCTAGAATGGAGTCGGCTTACAGGAATGTGTTACACAGAAGAGAGGTTTAGGTTGCTTAGTTAAATTGGCATATATACTGATCCATATATAATCTCTATTCTGGGAACCTCATATGTTTTATAGTTATGAGGGTGGATTAACATTTTTTGATGGAAAGTTGGCGGTTTTACAGTACATAGGAAAGGTCCCATGTGCACATGTTTTTACTGATTTTTTCCGTAAGGTTTCAATTACTTATCATTAACAATAGCTAAAGAATAGTTGCATCATCTATTTGTTGATGTTTTTTATAAAATTATATTCCCTAATTTTGATTAGTATCATTTTTTACATGTTCTGATTTTATTACATGATATAAATAAAGTGTATGATAACCTTAGTTAGGACCTTTTTTCAAAGAATTAGTACGAAAGACGGAGGTTGTCTTTTTTTTAAATGCATTAAGGCTGGTCTATATGGCAACACCAACAGTATTCACATATGTTGGTTTAAGGTGATCTTACAATTACATTCGAATTATTAATCGAGTAACTATTAATTACACATACATGTTAATGACTGAGTTTCTGTATGCTTATGTGGATCATTAAGTTGCAGATTAGGAGGGACTTTGCAATGCAAAGAGGAGGTTTGGGTCGAGATTTGCGGTTCTTGCTGATGGTACCCTTTCATAATTGACTCCAGTTTATTTCTACATGGCCAAAAATACACATGGAATTTTAGGAACACAAATTGGTACTGATAAGCTAAGGTGAGTTTTAGTGTTATTGGCATCGATGTACCTTTTTTTTCATGGGTCATCATACCCATTAATCTTGCCAACCCTGCATTACATGCCCCATGGAACAGATTGTGTACATGTTTGCCCATATAGGTCCGCAGAAAATGACACGAGCCCAAACCCGAAGACTATCGATGATGATAATGTTGATGCACCAGAAGCTATGCAAATGGATAAGCCTGAAGTTTCAGCGTAAGGCTAATGATTTTATTTTAAATTTACAATCTGAAGGTTGGGTCGTAATAGGTCTAACGCCATGATCCCATAAAGCTTTCTTTTCAGTTCTTACTTTTTGTTATAAAAGCTATCAAAAACTTCTGTTTCTGACTACATATAACAGTATAAGAATTATAAAAAACACGTTTTATATAGAAAAGTTCATAGCAGAATTAGACTAGAATTGTTTTGTTTTTGGTTCAACCCAACCCGCCCCATACAAGGAATTAGTCGTGATCTGTTACCCAACTTCAGTCCCGTCTTATTTATCATCTCTACCATTTGTTGATTGAAAGATCCACATTCTTATTAAGTAATGGCTTATGCAGAGAAAGTTCAGAAGCATGAGATCCTCGGTGATTACATTCCTTCCAAAGTTCCAAGCGTGAAAGCACTTGATTCTAAAAAGTCAAATGGCAATCTTAAGTTGTCTTCTCTAAGGTCCCTTGCTAAGATTATGCAGTTGCTAAGAAGGTAATATAACCATTAGCGATATCATTATTTTACAAACTTCTGAGTTTGTTATTTAATAATTGCCCAACATCTTTTATCATTTGATCATTAGAAACTGAAAACTCAAGTTTTGATTATTTCATTACTTGAAATCAATGTATACAAATACAAAGACCCATCTGCGCATTTCAGCATAATATCCCATATGACCCATTAGAATCCAATGACCCAGCTCATCCATTTGAATTAAATGACCCATCTGATGTGTTTTAAGATAATTAGACCCATTTAATAAAAATGAATGGAGTTTAAGTTTGTATTATGGTTCGGCCTTATACATGGTGTTTCGGTCTTGGTAGAGCAAATTACTGGTTATGGTTGCTGTAACAACTTTTTAACCAGTGTTTGGGTCTGTTGGCTACAAATATGCAACTATAAGGGTTGTTTGGCTATGCCTCAAGCACCAGTTATTAACTGGTGTTTTTGACTGCGTGCTGCAATAATATTTAAACAGCCGCTTGGGTCAACCTGCAATGGGTTATGTAGTTTACTCCAACACATAATAAAAACTATGATGGGAAAACACAGTCAAGGAGGATTCAGACTGGGTTGATCCTTTTTCTTCAGAAAAAAAAGATACAAAAGAAACACCACCACCTGCTCCCTACTCATGAGTTTTGATTGTATTCAGTTTTGGTAGATACACTGTATGACTCACTATTTACAGGGACCAGCTCATAGTTCACAAGGCATTGATAAAATTTCAGATCGTGGCTATTGTAGCGTATTAGGTAACTATGCTTAAGATATTCACACATTCATGCAAATGTTTTTGTCAATTTTACCTTTCAATCCATTTTCATCTTCTTTTTATGAATTTATTGCAAATCTAAATGCAATTGTAGCTCTTGTGAAAGAACTTTAGGTAAATTTCCATGCTTTATTTTAATGATCTGCATTTAACTTAATCAATCAAGGAAGTTCCAGATAATTTGCTTTTTGCCTTCCAAAAAAAAATAAAAATCAAGGATTTTTAGGTTTATGCTGAGTGGTTACTTTCTTTTAACAAAATATTAGTCAAATAAGAATTCATATGAACTAACTCATAGTTTCTCACGGGTCCAAGATTTATCCTTTTTGAGAGTACAATCCCGTTGTTCCTCTTTTCCAAACCTCTTACGATTTGCTCTCGAGAGTGATATTCCTGCCATTTCAGTTGTCATGGGCTCCCAGAGATTGCCTTTCCCGAGTAAGATTTTTTACGCCATTCATTGTGCACGTTGTAGAGTCCCTTGGCACATTGAATGTGATACTTCCAAACACTATTTTCCCTTCGAGTTTTTTTCTCTTTGTTTCTCTACTTTTGGTGAACTTAACAATGATTTTATGATGAGAATAATTTAATGTAAAGAGGCAAATATGTCTTTCAGGTGGAAAACTTCTGTTAGAGCTCAACCATCTTTTTCGACCTGGTGGCTATTTTGTTTGGTCTGCTACTACTGTTTAACAAAAAGAGAAGGAAGATTTGCAAATATGGGAAGGTATACTTTCCATAGTTAAATCCCAATTTATTTCATGTTAGGGTCTATTATTGTGTCATTATAACAAGTATGTGTGTCATGGAAACTTCAGTATTAGATGGTCCAACTGGCGCACCCGTTCTAGGAAAAAAAATAAAGAGACGAGTACATGAACTATACCCTTTTGCACTAATCCATTTCGAATGTGGCAATCTGAACACATTTGTATGGAAACAAGGGTGGAGTTGGTTTAACGTACTATAATATTAGCTAGAAAAGGAAATGGCTCAAAATGATTGAACCAGTCAAACATCGCCTAATGTGTTTCCAACTCTTGCAATGTTCTAAAATTTTTCATATACTGAAGATTATCTGATACTTTCAAAATGAACGGATTATAAAAGATGTACCACAAAATTGGCGGGTTGCTCATCTCATCCCATTTTGACCTGCATATAAGACTAACCGTCTTGACCCAACCCACTTTAACCCATTCCCCTGCGCGCCCGACCAGTCAGTTTTTCCTCCACTACTATATGTCATATATCATCCCTGTTTTAGAATGAAAAATTTAGATTATGCAAACAATTGTTTACAAATTTAACGTTGGCCTCTAATTTAATGTAAAGTAAACATAACATAAATCTGTAATACTTTAGTTTACAAAATAAAGATGCATTCACAGACGGCTTTATGTACGGTGCATAAATTCTTTAAGGATGGTGATTATCAGGCCCTCAATTATTTTATTTAATTCTTTACTATATCGGCCATATTTAGTAATAGCTCTTTTACATCAAATGTTATAAATGTCATCTCCTTTTCTTTTATCCATCTCATGTGTGAAATTTTGTGGCAGCTATGTCTAAGTTGACAAAGGCCATGTGCTGGGGGCGGGTGGTGATTTATAAAGATAGATTGAATAGACAAGAAAATGATTCGCCTTTATGTGAAAACAATGATGATCCAGATGCTAAATGGTAAGGCTTTTTACACTCGGATGACACTTGCTCAGATGTGTATGAAAAATAGGCTGGTTGGGTAACAAGTAATGGTTTAGAATGGGTCGTATGAATTGGCGACATGTAACGCTCACCCTTAAAAACTCTTTTGTCTATTTTTTTTTCAATTTATAAAGAATTAATTTTTTTTTAATATAATCAAAGAAAAGTATTGTTATAAGGATCATCTAATTTTTAAATAAACAAATTACAAGGCTTTATGCATTTTGAATAATCTTTGAGTAACTTTTATGTTGTCTGACCCGTCAATATTGGTTTGGTATGACGAAATGGTTCTTTGCAACATATCCATCAGTTATTACTAATAGTGTGTGTTGGATGCATGATATGTTTACCTTGCAAGTTGCAACTTATCGATCAGTTATTACTAAGCATGCATAAATGGTTCTTTGCGTGTCTGAGAAAAGAACTAAAAGGTTTTTGACTATTTATTTCTATATAGTTTATAAATGGTTATTGAGTGCAAAAATATATGTAAGGATTTGTATATCTGAACAATGTCTTAATGTTGGGTCGTAACAGGTTATTCTCCTAAGGCTAGGAGAGTTGACGATTCTAATTGGAAAGTTGAGGTTGCTAAGACTAGTAAATCGTCTTCAAGCCCACTGGAATGAAATTCATTTGACATGCATGCTATTGTCAAATGATATAGTTAAATTTTTATATATGCTTCACTACTTTATTGGTCCACTTATATGTTGTAGGAATAATTCAACTTTCTGATATCGAGATCGACAAAGTTAACAAGCCATATTTGGTGCTAGCATCAAAGAAATTCCTGTTAAAACTGGCATTTTACTCACATCGTTATATGCTTTTTTGATACAAGTTAACAGTTAAATAAAATCTTCATCATATAAATAACTATCACATCTATGATTTTGACCAAACTTTTACACTAATGGTACATGTGCTGATATGCTTCTTATGGATTTTGCTTAGGATGGAGTGTTAATTTTTGGCCTTTGAATATGGGTTTGTTCTTAGGGTATGCTTTTGGAACTGCATACTCTCTTGATGTGAGTCGTATATTTAGCGTATTTCAAACATAATTAATTATGATCGTAACTTATTTGACTTGGTAACACCCTTATAATGTGTATATTTGTTGAGTGTTTATAGGTGTAAGTAATCCTGATGTCATCATACGTCTTTCAATCAGTTGAAAGAATCTCCACATATAGATGTAAAAGTTTTTGTAATTTGTTTACACCTATCTTCGCTAGGTTTGATTTGGGTGCACTTGAGTACCTTGAATTTGATGGTGCGCGTTTTAACATCAACGAATCAGATGAAAGGAGCCACGAGGTATGTAATGTCACATCTCACATTTCTTTCAACTTTCAGAAGGAATTCCTACCTTCCGTTTCAACTTATAGAAAGAATTTCACATCTCACATTTGTTTTATGTGATGATAGCTACAGATTAATGATATAAACAAGGGAGAGATATTACAAGCTGATGATATTATTTCAGATGTGAATGTTGCAATTCCATTCCATGTATATTTAATTATTCAAAATGGAGCAAAGTGAAGTTTCCCATGAAGACAATGTGTACTTGGCCAAGCTAGCATATTAGGCCGAAAGGTACGAGGAAATGGTTGAGTTCATGGAGAAGGTTGTCAAGGTGGTGGATGCTGAGGAGTTGATTGCGGAGGAAAGGAATCTTCATTCTGTCCCTTACAAAAATGTGATTAGTGCAAGGAGGGCTTCATGAAGGACCATCTCTTCTGTCGAGCAGAAGGAAGAGAGACATGGTAATGAAGGTCATGTTTCCGTAATGAAGGAGTACAAGAGTAAGATCGAGACTAAACTGAGCAAAATATGTGATGGGATTTTGGGCCTTCTCGACTCGCATCATGTTGCATCTGCTTCCGCTGCAGAATCTAAAGTGTTTTACTTGAAGATGAAAGGTGATTATTACCGATACCTTGCTGAGTTTAAGACTTTGTAAATAATTCACTAAAGATTTTGTCAAGTGTTTTGCTTAGATTTTGTAATATAATGCTTATGAACTATTTAGGGTATGGTTAATTTGTAATATTGCAGGTATACTTTGTTACCCCCGGTAAAATAACTTCCTGATTGAACTTCTATTTTTAATAGGTTGAACATAAAATCACACCACTGAACCGTGTTGACCCGATGACTGATGCCATATTTTGGAGTAGCATAGTACGATGGCAAATTACCACTTTTTCCACACATGTCCAAGATATCATTTTACAAGCAGACCACTTTCGCCTGCCTTGAACCCTTTGATAACAATGTCAAAAGCTTCTTACTCGAGTCGTTTAATTATTTGCTTGACACAGTGTTGTTGGTATGGAGCCTTTATATACACTTCAAAAAAATAATATATTTTCATAGCGTAATAGATGTATTAACAATCATTATAAATATCCTCTTTGCAGATGTTATTGGCACGGTTGTGGCCATTGCAGACATTGTTCCTGTTAACTCTGTTGGTGACTGTAAAATAAGGACTATGGTTATTCGGGATGCAAAGTTAGTATTATATTTTTGTTATAGTAAACAAAGATAAGGACTTTTCACAACTGATATAGATAACTTTCTTTTACAGGAAAACCAGATTGATTGTACGTTCTGGGATAGCTGGGCACAAATATGTAACGAGTATGCTGAAAATCGTTAAACTAAAGGTCATGTTGCAGTTGGGAAAAGTGGCTTATTGGAATGGTAATTTTTTTTTGACCCTTTGCATCTGGTATGGATAAGCACATCAAAGGAAATGACACAGGTTCATATATACGAAGCAACATTTAATTGATTTAATACAAAGTAATTTTTTTATGGGAGGATAAATGTAGTATATTGTAATATAAATAACACATGGGTACAAATTTTCACAACTGGAGAACGTTAATGTTACTTTTTGAAAATTTCAGCTAGAAAAATGAAGAAACCATTTATAATCGTACCTCAATTTTGAACCTTTTCACACATCTGAATCAACAGGTGTGTCAACCGATGTTGGTTCAGCGAGGTCAGTAATGGCCAACATAATTCTCAAAACATCATTCTAAAAGGTAACGCTAATCGTAGATTTCAATAAGGGGGATGTGATAGACCTTTTGTGCAATGTAGAGTCATTTATTGGTGATTATTAGATTATTTGCTCATGGATGTACTAACATTTATTTATGTATATTTATATTTTGTTGGCTACAGTGAAGTTATCAGCTAGCAATATAAGTGCCATTGTAGACACGTCGAGATTGAATCCAAGCATAAGCTCAGGAAGTCACACGGATACTTCAATCAAGTTCACGTTTAAGAGGTTTGTAATATTTACCTATAATAGGCAGATAGCCGCAACGAATATGGGTTCTTCAATACTTGCAATGGATTTGGTGATTTTAAATTTTGAGTTTGCTGCAACTTTTGAAATGAAATATTGCACTTAAGCTAATTGAAATATTCCACTGCCAGTTGTCAAGTCTTTGATTAGGCCTTATTTGGTTGTCCTTTCTTCCACTGTAAACGGGTATGAAAATACTTGAATGAAGGGCATAATGATATTTTAATATCTGAGCTGTTTGTTACATCATTCACATATTTTCTTGCCCAATTTTAACAACCACTTTATGATAATTTTTCAGATATGAAGGTACAGGGTGATCACTATCTTTAAAGCTTCTGATGCAATTAGAAGAAGAAAGTCGAGCAAATGATGTTCCTGCTGGTATGATACTGTCACGATTCACATATTTCAGTATTCAGTATTTATAAATGAACATGCAAATAACTAATAAGACATGGCTTGAGTATAAGAAATTACAACCTGAATTCTTAATTATAAAACTGGATTTACTAAGAAGTTAAATCTTATTTTATATTTACTCAAACATTTGATGGATTAATGTAGTGTTTTTACAACCTAGATATGGTTTAATAAATAATATTGCAAGCCGACTCTTCAAAAATGTATCTGATATGATTTTTTGGATCCACAATATTCATATTACGATAAAAGAGGGCAAATGGGAGCCATATTATAATATTATTGTTACATATACTTTTTGATCATTCATGTACATTTTGATCATGAATATTGGGTGTTTATAGATATACTAACTTGTGATAATGGCCTTTTTACTGTAGGATATTGTTGTGATAGGTTTAGCATTTTAGGATTGGTGGCTGCTGCTATTAATGAATTTGTATTTGTTTCATGGTTTGCCCCAGTTGACATTTAACTATATCATTAAAATTAGCCAAATTTGTGATCATACAAATTATTACAAAGAAAATGCACATGGTCATGTAAACAAGCCAAAGAGATAATCAAGAATCTCTGCTCCTTCCCTACTTGGAGTCCTTAGATTGTATGTGATGGAGAATATGAATGGAAGTGTAATTGGGATAAATTTTTTTGTTCTACCACACAATAGAAATCCTCTTTCCAGAACCTGAAAACCATATCTCTATTAGTGTGCAAAAAAATAAAGTATTTGCTCCCACCTTGCATGATTAAACATCTTTCCATCTTACATAAACTTTCCATATCTCATTGTAATGCTATTGAAGAAGTTATTTCAAATAGAGATGATGGATATGAAGAAATAGCTAAATCTTCCCAAACGAACACTAATTTTTAGCATTATGTTTCATGTTCACATGATAGACTTCTTTCTTTTACTTATGAAACAAATTTATCTATGTTGCAGATGGATAACAATGTTTTGCTCTTAGGCCAAAATTCGGTGTAGCTGGTGCAAGTGTATATGCTCGAGTATATGATTATGCCCGTATGCGCAAGGTAAATGACGATAATGTCTTATTTCTTCCTTTTCTTAGTCAAGCATGGCTATGTCTTACCAAATCTACTCATTTTGTTTACTTCTACAATTCTTGTGTTTGAGAACTCGACAAACAGGTTCATGGTTGTGGAGTTTTTGAGAACTTAACTAATTAAGAGGTTTATGATTATGGACTTATATGAAGTGAGATGAAATAGTTTTCTCATGTTTTGTACAAACTATTGTTACTTGCTATTCCAAACACCCCAATGTTACTTATAAGTTGACTATTTATAGCTATTGTTATCATAGAATATCCGTGTTCATGTTTCTTTTACAGATTCTATCCGCTAAAGTATGAGAAAGGAAACTTAATGCCTGAAGAGTGCATTAATCTTTTAAAGAAGTTTTTTTTTCAGCATGGTAAAGTGTATAAGAATATAAGTTGATGGAAAATCTAGGTTATCATTAGTGGGTACTATACGTAGGTCCAAATTGAAAGTAGTGCATGTATGTGTAGGATCTATATATTTGAGTACTTAAGTTATGTAAACTTCATATATGTATATATCAATTAAAGACCTTGACCTCAACTATAATAGTTGCCAAAATAAAATTTATAACTATGAGTGCTCAAGTCAAGAATGTTGATAACTTTTAACCTTATTTGTGTCTGTTTCATTAGTTGGATTGTCGGTTTCTTTAAAAAGGTGTGATTCATTAACTGAAAAGCTCATGTATCCAGGTTTACTATAGAACTATTGGGCTTAACAAAAAAATTTCTATCATGTTACTGCACAATGAATGGGTGTCTGGATCAGGTCACTACAAAAAAAGGAAGTACATATAACACATGTATATATCGTCTCATTGTATAAATGAGCTAAGTTTGAGCTAATATTTTTGCTGCACATCCACAATAAAAGCTTTAAAAACTGATCTAAGTTATTAATATAGTTTTTTTACTAGACATAAGATGGATTTAAGCCAATCTAAAATGTACTGATTCATTTCTTTCTAACATCATATACATGAAATACATGACAGCCTCAGCTTTATGTTGGGAGGGGAATGCACGAGAGCAAGTTCTCTGTTATCAAGTAAGATATCTAAAGAAATACGAAGTAATTTATATGTTACTGTTGGAACTTGGAACCTTCAACGAACCCACGCCAATAGAACACGGAACGAGATCACTTTAGATCAGTCACACAAGAACAATAATATACGATCAAGCTTCATTGTGAATGGCACATCACAAGTAACTGAGCTTTATATTAGAACAAAGAATCAATCAAGAGAAGAATACAAGAAGAATGCCTCAACAGAGTGTCAACCCCTCATTATTTTCACTGTATAAATATTTGATGATGTTCATAATTCATTAACCCTTAAGTTATTTATTGGAAACTTTTTCAGCCATTTTTTACCCACTTTTTTTCGATATAGTAAAATATGTTCATTTAGGTCCTGCTTCGAGATATGAATGCAACATAGATGATAACTAAAATATCCGATAATTAGCATCATTAATATATTCTTTGCAATCATGTTCTATACTTGCTTTACATTCTATATATCTATAGTACTCACACTCAAACATGAGCTACACTATTGGTCTAGACGGGAGCTAAGGATTGATCCTGAAATTGCAATGCGACACCAAAAGATTATTAAATCAAACAGGACGTACACTTTAAACATAAAATAGAAGTAAATTTGAAGATTCAATATCGAGATTGTGGACTCATTTTGTAATTGTTGTATCGAAACTCAGTACTATATATTTGAAGCCTCTTATTGAACGTGGAATTATTGGTGGTGTAAGTTTCTTTTATCTGTATTCATTCATTTCAAATTTCTTCTTAAAAATCCGTTCTTTCAACGTGTCCACTTTTCTAGCCATTCTTGACCAACCTTCTTTCATTATAAAAAAATATGTCAACGATAACTACAAAACATGCCCGTCCATCGGCCGAGTTTATATATATATATATATATATATATATATATATATATATATATATACACACACACACATATCCTTTTAGCCGTTTTATGGATTATGGTAACATTAATTATAGTTCTTAACCGTTTAATTTAACTTTTAATAATTTTTTAGCATATATTTGTTCTACTAAATCGTAAAAATAAAAACCACAAATCAAAGTACTTACCTGCTTTTAGCCGTCTTATGGATTATGGTAACATCAATTATAGATGTTAACCGTTTCATTTAACTTTTAATTACTTTTTAGTATATAATTGTTCAACTAAATCCTAATTAAAATACTTACCCACTTTTAGCCGTTTTATGGATTATGGTAACATCAATTATAGATCTTAACCATTTCATTTAACTTTTAATTACTTTTTAGTATATATTTGTTCTACTAAATCCTAAAAATAAAAACCACAAGTCATACCCGTCCATCGGACGGGTTTTGCCACTAATATATATATATATAGTTATAGTTAAGATCAAATAAGAAGTAAACTTAAAATAAGAATGATAAGAAGTAATCACAACCAATCAATTTTATTTAGCATTAAAGGTATTTTTGACATTTCTCACTATACTTAATACATAACCTCCTCCTTTTTTTTTCTGTAAATCACGTCTCCTTTTTCAGATGCATTTCAAATCATATTTCTTCTTCTCAATGTTCACGTTAAAAAATGGACGTATATATGCAACACTAATATAGATGCATATGTTTAATTATATTAATGACAAATATTACTGGTTGGTTGCATCTATTTTTATTGCATACTATCTTAAATGCATCTAATTAATTCAATAGATGCAAGATGCGTCCATGCAATATGACTTATATGAATAAATAAAAGATGCATGATTAATTGTATGTAGATGCACGCTTTGATTGTAAAAAATATGTTACGTTTATCGATAATAATAAACAGATGCATTAAATAAATTTGGATGATATCAAAAAAGTTCCCATGATACAAATTAAAAGGTGTATATACACTGTAAAATTTGTTACATCGATGCATCGTCGGGACAGATTGTGATTTGAAAGACGATGATGATAGGCTAAGAAGAAGGAAACAAGTGCAATTTACCTTTTTACTTTTCTAGACTAAATAAAAACTCTTGTTATTTACATATTTGCCATCATTCATTTCTAGCCTTTGATCTTTTGATCTAATGGTCTCAATCTCTTCTTATTCTTCTTATTTTTATTAATCTTCTTATTAGATCCCTACTCTATATAGAGTTAAGATCAAATGAGATTTAAACTTAAAATAAGAATGATAAGAAGTAATCACAACCAATCAATTTTATTTAGCATTAAGGGTATTTTTGACATTTCTCACTATACTTAATACATAACCTCCTCCTATTTTTTTCTGTAAATCACGTCTCCTTTTTCAGATGCATTTCAAATCATATTTCTTCTTCTCAATGTTCACGTTAAAAAATGGACGTATATATGCAACACTAATATAGATGCATATGTTTAATTATATCAATGACAAATATTACTGGTTGGTTGCATCTATTTTTATTGCATACTATATTAAAATCATCTAATTAATTCAATAGATGCAAGATGCGTCCATGCAATATGACTTATATGAATAAATAAAAGATGCATGATTAATTGTATGTAGATGCACGCTTTGATTGTAAAAAAGATGCTACGTTTATCGATAATAATAAACAGGTGCATTAAATAAATTTGGATGAGATCAAAAAAGTTCTCATTATACAAATTAAAAGGTGTATACACACTGTAAAATTTGTTACACCGATGCATCGTCGGGACATATTGCGATTTGAAAGACGGTGATGATAGGCTAAGAAGAAGGAAACAAGTGCAATTTACCTTTTTACCCTTCTAGACTAAATAAAAACTCTTGTTATTTACACATTTGCCATCATTCATTTCTAGCCTTTGATCTTTTGATCTAATGGTCTCAATCTCTTCTTATTCTTCTTATTTTTATTAATCTTCTTATTATATATATATATATATATATATATATATATATATATATATATATATATATATTTGTATTTGTTTTTATAGGTGTGGGATGATACACGCAGTCTACAACAACTGAGATCGACCAAGTGGCTCTTATGACGTCGTTGAACGAGTTTTATTTTTATAGGGTTGTTATTGCTCCTTTAGATACATCAGCCCCTAAATAGTTATTTAGAGGTTTTATATATTCATGTTGATGTCGTTTAAGCAATTATTATGTATAATCCTCTTGTCGAATTCAAATTGTCACATTGGTTGGTTGATATATATATATATATTTATAGAATGTTTAAGTTTGTTGAATATTGTTTGTGTATGATGTGCAAATGTTACTATTTAGGTATGCGAATGCGAATGATATTGCTTCGATAGTATTTGGTTACAGATTTTGAAAAAGGAAAATAAATAGTATATTTTTTTTGTAAAGCAATAGATTTTGGTGCGGTTTATTTAGAAACCGTAGCAAAAAATAACCTTATTTGGTACGGTTATTAAAGAAACCGTACAAAAAAATGATTTTTTAACCGCGACCAAAAATATTTCATTTTTTGGTTCGCTATTATCTAGTACGGTTTAAAAACCGTACCAGAAGGGCCTAAAAACCGTACCTAATGACTTTTTTCTGTGGTAGTGGATGTACGACACGAGTAACATATTATTTTTTATGTTTAATATTATTGTTGAAGACATCATAAGGCTAATGCTTTAATTATTTTAAATACGTTCTCGATTCTTCATTTATTGCATAAAATCATATTATTAACGGTATAAAAATAATAATAAAAACGGAGAAGCACACAATTTTGGAGGAGCATCGCTCCGAAAGTAGACAACCTGTGGAGAATAGGGAGGGTTTGGGAGAGCATCTCGCCCTGAGTGGGCATTTTAATAAGATCCCCGATGGGAATTAAAGCGGGTTTTGAGATGATTTTTGTAATCAGGTTTGGACGCTTAGATTTTTTCCCCATTGCTATTCCTACTTTGTTATGGAATTTTCGTCATTACACGTTGTACATTAATACTAAACACACACCCCTTAATTTAACTACTTCCAACCAACTTTATGTATAACCCGTTAACGCACGACTGAACATAAAAAATAACCTAAAAATAATAACTAAGTTTGAGAACTCTTAATGAGTGTAATTGTTATCCGTGAGTTGCTTCGGACTTTTATATATTTTTATTAAATAGCTGATGAATATTTTTTTCTATAGAAGATTTGTCAATCCAAGATCCGGACTCAACTAGAGTGTATAATAACGATGATTGAATGTGCACAGCGGAATAATAAGAACACAATCAAAGTTACCAACAAGGCTTTTCTATTAAAACTAATGATCCTCTATGGATCTTTACACCCTCTCTATAGAGGTTTTTCTTGAATGTTTTTCTGAAAAGTTATCTCTAAAACATAAGACCTATGTTCCTTTTATAGACAAGGAACCCTAATCCCTTTCTTGGGAAGAGAACAAGCATGCAAATAAATAAATGTAAAACCCATACATATGCCTATGCTAACATTGGGCAGAACAATATAAGCCCATGCTAACCTATAATTAATACAGTAGCATGCATATCCTACTGCTTCACTATATCACAGATTCACGGCTTCACTATTTCACCGTATTATATCTTCAGCAGATACCAACACAGAAACCGTACTTCACTACTTCGCAGATTCCACTGTTTCTCGTTCAGCAGAATCACAGTTTCACAGAATTCCCAACAATCCTCCCCTAAACTGGAATTTAACTATGTTAAGTTCCAGTTTCCAGATCTTTAAAAATTTCAGAACTAGAGGATTGTAGCAACAAATGACAAAACTTCCCAACAATATTTAACACTTCGGAACTTGAGGATTGTACTCGAACATCAGTAGCAAAGAACCAATAACAATCTCATCTCTATGATGACCAAACTTTGAAACGCCAGGTCTTTGCAGCAACAAATGACATAATGTACATCAAAACTTATTAGTTGCATACTATTCTCATCACATCCAGGTGTGTGAACTCCTGTGAGAGGTGAATCATTGAAAATAATGGATTTGATGTCTCTTTACCAATAGCCATCACTACTGGAGTAGCCAGATGTTTAAGTCCGAAAACTATGGTACATTGATAACCATCTGATTTATGAGCAAATCAGCAACTATATAAACGGATTTGATGTGTCTTTACCTGGAGCCGTTTGCTCAGGACTAGCCAACTCTTTGATGGAATGCGTCATCATCATGGTGAGTTGATAACCATTTATGGATTTCCGCAGCCTTTACCACAAGCCATAATCTTGTGGGCTAGCCAACTCTTGTGTCAGAAAGACATGGTGAGATGGAAACCATGAGTGGTGTAGTAATGAACCAACACCAAAACCTGCAAGCAAGAGAGAGTAGAAACTGAACACAGACAGGTTAGAGTTTTTTTTTTTTTTTTTTTTTTTTTTTTTTTTAAATAAAACTAAGAAGAAATAAAAATAACCAAAACATGTACAAGATACCATCAAGCAGCAGCAGAAACCAAAGACAGTTGTTCATCAGAAACACTAAGCCTCCCCTTAGGCGTATGAGGATCCAACAGCTGCAAAAAAGGTTAGAATACAAAAATACAACAATAAGCCTCCCCTTAGGCTTATGCCTCCCCTCAATCAATGCACCTGACAAAGACTATTGTTCTTGGGTACCCAGAATGAACCTTTCCTTTGAGTTTTCCAAGAATAACATGTTGAGGGCTTAACAACAGTTGCCACACTAACTCCACCATGTGCCTTATTCATATGAGATACATAAGGTGTATATGACTGAAAATAAGAACTTTTAGGTCTATAGGGCATAAGCCTAGCCTTACTGTTCCACCATCCAGTAGTAACTGGTGAAGAATATCCTCCACCAGAGGGAACTGGAAAAGGCCTATTAAGCCTGTCAGCAGAAACAGATGCATACACCTTTGGTTTACCAGAAGGAACTGGTTTACCTCCTTTCACATGAGCAACTTTGGGAACAAATGGAGGAATACTAGCAACATTAGACCATGTGGGTCTAGAAGTCTTATGGCCAGAGGAAACACCCATCTTTTTCTCATGATAATCACAGTCTATAATAAGATGGAGTTTACTACCACACACAAAACAAGATTTCTTCTTAAAAGGCTTATTCTTAACACAACTTTGTTTATCACATTTAAACTTATTAGAAACAGAACTAGAAGCAAAATTGTGTTTAACAGAATAAGTAACTGGCTTTGTTTTGGGCTCATCATCAGCTACTTTGGACTTAGGTGTAGTCTTGGGTGTGTGCCTAGGTACGTCAGACTTTTCACTTGAATCACATGAGGCATAGACAGTGGACTTTAGGTCTGACAACTTGTCACTTTTAGAGCAAGAGACATAGTCATTAGTTTGGCCACTAAGGTCTGGCAAGTCACTTGACTTTTTGCCATATAAATGGTGTGATCCATCAAAGTCAACTGGAATGGACAGGTCAATGGGCATGAATTCACCTCTAATAGGTCCACGAACAGCATGTAAATCACCTTCTTTAACAAAATTAGCTAATCCTGCTGGTGTTGATTTACGAGTGTCATCCCTAGCTTCTATTCCTACATACTTCTTAAAGCCTAAACCTATAGGAGTATTAGGATTTTGACTAGCATAGATGTGACTAGCTAACTTATTTCCATTCAATAACCATTCCTTATGCCTAGCAATTTCCTCATCTAGTTTCTCTTTTAGCACTTTGTTTTCAGACACTACAACAGCTTTTTCTTTCTCAGTGCGCTTTAAATCAATTATAGCAAATTCTAGATCACTTTCTAGCACCCTAATCTTTTCATCATAAGCCACTTGATTCTGTTGAAACCATACCTTTTGTCTTTCTAATGTTTTTAATGACAGTTTATAAGCTTCATTATCAACATAGCATGCATTGTACTTAGGTTTCATTTCATCATAGGCTTCCTTAAGTTCATTATATCTCTCCTTACAACCAAAAACACAAGTATGTACCTGAGAGATGCCCATGAGAGCAATTTGTGGACTGGAAAATTCTTCAGCATAACCTTTAGCATCAACTTCCTTGCTCATCTTCTTGAATTATGCCTTTCCTCCATACCTTGCTTTGAGAGCATTCCATATAAGACTTGCATCATCCATATAGCGAAAATCTGCTACATGATCAGCAGGAATAGATTTAAGCAAGATAGTTTTGGCCTTTGACTCTCTTTGTACAGCAATATGTTCATCTGCAGTCGTTGGAGGAAGAATAATGATGTTTCCCTCACGATCACTTCTAATCCTTTTCAAACTGTTGCCATTTTGGATCACCTTCCAGATATTCATATCATTATTCATGATCCAGTGTTCCATCTTCTCAGCCCAGACCTCGTACTCATCATTCATCAAATAAGGAAACATAACATCATCCCTATTTCTATCAAAGTCTGCCATTTTATGTGATGACAACAATAAAGTTATGTGATCAGCAGTAACCAACACAAAGAGAATTAATTGTTGTACCCACGTAATGACCTATCAAAATCAGCAGTACCCACACCTTATACCACGTCATCTATCAACTCTTCAGTAGGAAAGAAATATCATAAACCGAGACCCAATCTTATTGACCAATCATACTTCGAGACCCACTATAACATCTATATACCATACCACAGCAAATCAACAATTTGAATGCTCAAAAAAGGTGGGACCCACGATGAAAGTAACACACGATGTGGACCAAATACCAGTGGGGACCAGGGCAGCAGCAACAATATATCAAAAGTAACAAACGATATATGTTTTGTAGGTCCAATAAAGCATGCCCAAACCAATCAAAACGATGACACCATTTAAACCATTAAATGACTTAGCACGTTAACCCACGACATCCAATAGTAAAAGCTATCCCACTATATCAAGCTGCAACTTTTGACTATTGACTAAAACATTGGACAAATGAATAAGATGACAACACTTGAGAGATACCCACGTGATAGTTACTAATCAAATGTTGTGTTTCAATTATATTTCAAGCCCCACAATCAATAAACCCACCGTTCAGGTTATATGATTAGCCAACACAAAATCCAAATCACTTGATCTTGAAAATAATATTAGCCAATCAATGACCCCACACAAGCAATCAAATGTTCATGCCTACTTAACCAATCACATACGAGACCCTCGTCTGATCCAAATCGACAAGAATGTTGACAGTATGTATGAACAAAACATGAGACCCACTGACTTATGATCAGATCAATACTCGTTGCTTCATAAATGAAAGATTTGACCAGAATATTACCTAAAGCTTTTGATGGACCAAGGTTTCAACACCTAGTGGTCAATATTGGGATGCTTAACCCTTAACTGCCTAGTTTAAGGGGAGGCATATGCCTCTAGAGAGAGTTGTATTTGATCTTATTTGTTTTACTTTGTAGTTCTTGTATTGTTTGTTATTCTTAAAAAAAAAAAAAAAAAAAAAAAAAAAATCTTTTGCAGTTTTGGTTTTGAGGGTTATTAACTCACCAGATATGCCTTGTGTGTATCAAAGAGTTGGCTAGTCCAAAGGGTACAGCTTTGGTAAAGACATGTCAAATCTGTTGATAGCTGTAACGGTTTGCTCAAAATCATAGGGTCTGCAACCACCCATGCTTAATTGTTGAGAGTTGTATGGTCCTCAATTCACCATGGTCTATTCCTTTTGGAATCCAAGAATTGGCTAGCCCACACGTATATGGATTGTGGTAAAGGCAACTATCTCCATATTTGGTTATCAATTCACCAATTCTAAGAATTGACTAGTCCTGAGCAAACGGCTACAGGTAAAGACACCTCAAATCCGTTTATATAGTTGCTGATTTACTCATAAATCAGATGGTTATCAATGTACCATAGTTTACGAACTTAAACATATGGCTACTCCAGTAGTAATGGCTCTGGTAAAGAGACATCAAATCCATTATTTTCAATGATTCACCTCTCACAGATGTTAACACACCTGGATGTGATGAGAATAGTATGCAACTGATAAGTATTGATGTACATTATGTCATGTGTTCCTGCAAAGACACGGCGTTTCAAAGTTTGCTCATTATAGTGATGGTTTTGGTTTTGGTTCTTTGCTCTTGATGTTTGAGAACAATCCTCAATCTTGAAGTCTCTACGATCTATCAAGGTAGGAAACTGGAACTTAACCCAGTCAAATTCTAGTTTAGGGGAGGATTGTTGGGAATTATGTGAAGTAGGAATCTGCTGTCATTCTGCCAGAAGGTTTCTGAAGTAGAAGCAGTTCTGCGAAGAAGTGATTCTCTTGAAGAGTACAAGCGTTGCCATGTTATCTGAAGAGTGAAAGTGACTAGGATCGGCATAAGCCTTATGAATTAAATGCTAAACTCATTATTATCTTTTAACTGCCCAAGGTCAGCATGGGTATTATTGTACTACTCTATAGTTGTTTTAATGTATTAGACATTAAATGCATGCAAAGATGTTTAGTCGTTTGGGTAGTAAGAGATTAGGGTTCCTTGTATATAAAAGGAACTTAATAGTTTGTAATAGAAAACTGAGAGGAAACATAGAGTTTCAATGAATAAAAGGATCCATAGAGGATCTAAGTGTTCTTAGTGATAACAGCTTGTGTTTACATTCCGCTTTAGAACACGAGTTGTAGAGATTTTCTATTAGTTTGCTTATGATTACATAGGCAACACTAACGATCCACGAGTGCTAGATCTTTCAAGGTCTGAGTGTGTACAACGTGCGTAAAGCGTTCACTATATCAGCGCATGCATATCCTACTCTGCTTCACTATATCAGCAGATTCACGGCTTCACTATTTCAGCCGTATTATATCTTCAGCAGATACCAACACTGCTTCAGCAAAAACCGTACTTCACTACTTGCCAGATTCCACTGTTTCTCATTCAGCAGTATCACGGTTTCACAGAATTCCCAACAATTTCTGCTGAAGTAGAAGCAGTTTCTGCTTCACATAATTCCCAACAAGATTTGACAATGTGTTTTATAAAACCATGAAAAACTAGAAGCATTGACGGATATACTTTGGCTCATTATGAGCATATTTAGAAACAACGAGTAATTAAGTTGTCGTGCATTGCGGCGGAGCCAATTTATATCGATATTTTTTGAATAAACTTAGTGGATGAAGCTCAAAACTTGGCTATGAAAGCGGAGAGATTGGCTTCTAAAACCGGAGTTGGGTTTAAACGGTCAACTTTGGAGAGTTCAAGTACTTATGAGGGTCGTCCCAATCAAAGCCAATTTTCCCTCCCTAGTACTACGACTTCTAAGGCTAGTGGAAGTGGGTTTGACAAAGGTAAGGAAGTTCAAACGAAAAAATCTAATCCTTATGCTAAACCGATGGGTGAATAATGTTTTAGATGTGGTGAACCGAGGCATAGGTCGAATGTTTGTCCTAAGAGGAATACACTCTATACATCGGAGATTAGGAATGATGGAGTGTTTGGTGACGAGTCGTTTAAAGAGGAAGATGAGCTTAAGTACACGCCGCCATTGGATGGAGAAGTGGAACAAATGACGTGTGTCATTCAACGGACTTTATGTTCGCCAAAGGTTCGTGATTCTTCAAAAAGTAATAAGATTTTTCAAACTAAGTGTTTGGTTAAAGAAAAGATTTGATGTATTATTATTGATGAGGGAAGTTTTGTGAATTTGGTGTCTATGGCATTGGTTAAGGCTTTTAAGCTACCAATCGAGCCTCATCCTAAACCATATCAAATTGGAAAGGACCGGCGATTAAGGTGACCAAAATTTGTAAGGTTCCTCTTGCTATTAGGAAGGACTATAATGAGTTGATTACTATTGATGTGGTTGATATGGAAGCATGTCATGTTTTGCTTGGTCGACCATGGCAACATGACGTGGATGCTACGCACCAAGGCAAGTCAAATATGTATTTGTTTAAATGGGGTGGAAAAATTATTGCTATGTTACCTTTAGGTATCAATTCTCCCGGAAAGAAAGTGGAAAGCAAGACTTTGGTGACGATGGTTTCATCACCAAAGGAGTTTCAAGCCAAAAGGAAGGATACAGGGGTTCCTTATGCTTTGGTAGTGAAGGGTCTTGAAGATGGTATGGATAATGTGATTCCGTAAGTGGTTAAGCCCGTGCTTGAAGAGTTTAGTAAAATAGTCTCGGTTGATACACTGGATTCTTTACCACCGTTGAGGAACATTCAACACCAAATTGATTTGGTTCTCGGAGAAAGTTTGCCAAACCTTCCTCACCAAATTGTTGAGAAAGGGGCATATTCAAGAAAGCATTAGTCCTTGTGCGGTTCTGGCGCTTCTTACACCGAATAAGGATGGATGTTGGAGGATGTGCGTTGATAGTCGTGCCATCAACAAAATCACGATAAGGTATCGTTTTCCTATTCCACGTCTTGATGATTTATTAGATCAACTTTCGGGTGCTAAAGTGTTTTCTAAGATTGATTTAAGGAGTGGGTACCATCAAATTTGGATTAAACCGGGTGATGAATGGAAGACCGCCTTCAAAATGAAGGATGGGTTATAAGAGTGGCTCATAATGCCATTTGGGTTATCTAATGCACCTAGTACTTTTATGAGTTTGATGACTCAAGTTCTTAGACCATTTATGGGTAAGTTTATGGTGGTCTATTTTGATGATATTTTGATCTATAGTCAAACGAAGAAAGAACACTTGGATCATTTACGGAAGGTTTTGAAAGCCTTGGCGGATAATGAGTTATTTGTTAATTTAAAGAAGTTCACTTTTCTCACTAATAAACTTTTGTTTCTTGGTTGTATTGTGAGTTTGGATGGAATTCATGTGGATGACGAAAAGGTTAAGCCGGTTAGAGATTGGCCTTCACCTAAGACTTTGACCGAAGTTAGGAGTTTTCATGGATTGGCAAATTTTTATAGAAAATTTGTGAGAAATTTTAGTAGCATTGTGGCGCCAATCACAAATTGTTTGAAGAAAGGTCCGTTTAAGTGGTCAAGTGAAGCGGAAGAAAGCTTCAAAGCTATCAAGGAGAAGTTGACAACCACACCAGTACTTTCTTTACCTAACTTTGATAAAGTTTTTGAATTAGAGTGTGATGCCTTTGGAACCGGAATTGGAGCTGTTTTGTCTCAAGAAGGTAGGCCCGTGGCATTTCATAGTGAAAAATTAAATGAGGCTCGACAAAAGTGGTCGACTTATGAACAAGAATTTTATGCGGTTGTTCAAGCAATGAAGAAGTGGGAGCATTATTTGATTCAAAGGGAGTTTGTGGTTTATACGGATCAACAAGCTCTCAAGTACATTCAAACCCAAAAACATTTAAATAAGATACATGCACGGTGAGTATAAATGATTATATGATGAAAGTATCATGAATAGATCCAATGGCCCCTAAACACAACAACTTATGTAAACATGCCTAAAAATACGCACAAATGCTTTCTTTTCTATCTTAACTGCAAAACATGCCTGCATAAAATGCTACTGACCTATACAACTCGATCTCCTTTGAAACATATATTTCCAATTCTTTGACTATTTTGTTCATGTCGACCTCATAAATGTGGCCCACCATTCTTGACCCCATGTTTTGTTTTGCTGGTGCTTATAAGATTTCCAATTCTTTAACTATTTGCTGGCCACGAACCTGCAGCAGTTAAGTCCTTGCAGCCTTAAACCAAACTGTTCTGGAACTTTGGAATATTGGGCAAAAAAAATTTCATTATCTTTGATGGGCTATAATTCATATCTATAGGTTGACCCAGATATATATAACCAGAAAGAAATGTGCTTTCATTTCCAAACAAAATTTCAATTCCCACCCTCAAATAAGCAAGCATCCTAAAAATCAAAATGTCAAACAACATACCATTTGAAGTCTAAGAAGGAATCATAAAAAGGCTTCCTGCCAAATCACTAATTCACCCGCATATCGATCTGGTTATTGTCCGGGAAATTGGTTTTTGGGTGTTTCTACTGAATTTTTAGTTTTACCTAGAAGGATCCATTCGCTTCATAATATGCATATTATATCTACATCGTTTCACTTCATAATGTGCACACATATGCCTGGAATAGTTCCATTAAGGGGTCAATTTGGTTACGTTCCTAAAACTGCTCTTGAACTAAAACTGGTTACAAACTACAAAACAATTAAACCTCGACAATATGTATTCAATGACTTCATAAATAAATATAATACAATATCAATTTATGATCAACACAACATGCATACAATTCCTACTAAGGTAAAGACTAACAAAGGCCATTCATCCGACTCTTCATATAGAAATGCACCTAAGACGTTGTTCTTTTTGCAGTTAGAATATGCAAAAAATGTAAAATGGACATACTAGTATTGAAGTAATATATATGGAAAAATGTATTGGCTTAAACTAAATGTTGATTGTTTAAGGTATTGGCGGTAGCATTGTTCATTTTTGTGTATTGGCTTAAACTAATGCTTCGTTGTCTAAAGTATTGCTGGCACCAGTAAGGTGAAACTATCAATAAGTTTGTAAGATCATATATTTGTTTGATATTCGTTAATCGGGAGGTCGGGGAAGCTTGTACAATGAGATAGCCATGACTAGTGAGGTAGTAGAGAGAGAGAGAGAGAGAAAAAAGAAAAGTTGGTGTTTACTGAAGAATATTACAAAGTGACAATACAAACACCTACCGAGCTTCACCCTTCTATGAAAGCATAGAAGGGTATTTATAGGCCACCAAACACTAGACTTTATTCTAATTACAACTTTAGTCCATGTGTTTGTGACTTATGATAAGACTAGTGTAATTCTCGTAATGTCATCACATTTATGTTTTAGGAGCAATCCTAACAATCTTCCCCCATGTGTTGACATACGGGATTACTTACAACATTTCTTACTAGTATAAATACAAATAAAGAAAAATTCTTCATGAGTTCTTCAAATGCTGAGGATTTCCATAGTTGACACTCATTATCTTCTTCTTTATCCCTGCATGAGAACATTTCTTTACATGTGAGTTCTTCAAATGCTAAAGATTTCCATAGTTGATGCTCATTATCTTCTTCTTGTATCCATGCATGAGAACATTTCTTCACTTGTAAGAAAATTTTGTAATATGTATGAATTGGATTGGCTTCCCTCCCCCCAATTCATACTGCCAGTCTTTAGCTTCTTCATACACTTCCCCCTAATTTGTACTAGTGTAGTAGCGAGGTAGGATTACTAGCGAGGTAGAGACTAGGCCTAATGGGCCGGACTATATTTCATAGTTACTAATCATCTAGCCTACCTCGCTTCTATTACAAAACATAAGATAAGGCACCACATATTAATACCTAGAATAATAATGCTTTCTAGAGTGAATCCTAACAATCTCCCCCTAAGGGTTGATTATTCAGGTCTTGATTAAAAAACGTCATATCTTAGTCTTGTATCACCTTGGTTTCCTATCATCACATATATTCACAAAGCTTGATACGCGTCTCTGAAGAATCCATGTTAACTCCACCTAAAAGATCCACATTTCCTTCGTGATGTTCAAAAAGTTAGGTTTGAAGTGATTCTTGTGATCTTTTCTTTTACATTCTCCCCCCCCCCCTCAGGATTACCGTTTACACGGTTGTCCTGGGAAGCTTCTTTGATGTTTGCTCTAAGTTTGTGTCTCTTGATCACTTGTATCACTTTTCTTCAAAACTTCAAATAATTAGGGATCTTCGACTTGTAGTGATGGATTGTTAAGAATGTAATCTTACAAACTTCGTCTTTTCTACGTGGGTATCTTCTTTTGCACAACACCGCTCATATGCTTGTGTACTTCCTCAACTATGACCTTAGCAACTTCACCTGAAAGTTGGGCGTGTTCATCTCTAGTGATTTCTTTCATGACATTCTTTATTTGTTCGAGCTGGGTGGGTGTGAAGTTGTGTTGAGGAGATGTTGGTAGTGGTGATGAGTGAGATGTTGTTGGTGGAGTGGTTGGTTGTGTAGTAAGAATATTAGTAGTATGAGACTTCTGATGTGAGGTGGTGGTAGCAGCATCGTCCATGTTCTTCTGTACCTGTGCTGAATCCAAGGGATTCGTTGTCAAAGCTGGAGAGAGAGCACGAACTTTCGACTCGTGAATGGGTGGATTTTTACTATATGAATATTAGGACTCACTCCAGCTTGACCTGATTGCTCAAGATTTCCTCCCAATCCCGGTAGACCAGAGTCTACTACAGGAGTTGTGACGGTTGTTTCTACTGGTTTTGAGAGTGTAACCATATTAGAAATATTTGGCTCTTCTACAAGATGGGTATCATCTTGTGAAGTTGTTTTCCTAGGGAGCAACGGGTGTGAGAGCTGGACTTTGTTGCACCAGATGATTCTTCGTTTGAAGCTATGATGTATTGATTTACATCGTCATCAGATTCAGTCTCATCGGAATCATCGTCTTCATCATTAGTGTCATCTTTCTTTTTCCTTTGGCCTTTGACACTTTCTCTCCTTTCTCAACCATTTCTTCTACATCTTCGTATAACTCTGCTCTTTAGAGAACTTCTTTTCTTGCTCGTTTTCTTGCATCGCGTTTACTTATTTTCTCAGCAAGACTTATATCAATTACTTCTTTAGCATTCAGTTCTTCAATTTGAGCAGCAGTTAGAATAGGAGTGTCTTCCTTTGTTTTCTCCTCAGTGTCTTTTATAATTCTGAGCTTCTTCTTCTTTCCCGTCTCTTTGATTTCCTTTATCGTGACTCCCGCACTTGATTTCTTTCTTTTAATCCAAGGGGTGCTAGATTCTTTCACTTTTCTAGGGCCTCTTCTTTTTAACCTTTAAAAAAGCCTAGGATAACCATCATTGATCTCACTAAGCAAGATAAAAACACTCTCTTCTGTATACACCAATAGCACCAAGTGCATCCATGAAAACTCCATCAAATAGAGAAACTTCTTCTTCTTCTTCTTCTTTCTAGACCATACTCATAGTTCACACTACCAACACTTTTCTGGTCTCACATCCACTTCTTTTTCATTCTTCACTATGAAAGAACTTCCACCTCTTCTCCTTTCTTATGTTCACTTCTTCTTGTTAACACACCTAACAAAACTAGGGTCGCATGCAACTAATTTAAACATGTCAAGCATCATTGTGAGTGCAAACGATCCTTTCATTGTTTCCTCACACACATCTTTATACAAATTACTTATTAACGTCTTCAACATATGCCTATATTAAATCACCAACTTCTAATAAGAAGTCTTCCATCTTCTTCATTTCTTCTCACCTTCACTCATTTTCAATTCAAATGATTCGTTAATCCACACCGTCCTTGCCAATCTTGGCTCAACACCTTTCATCTTCATTTTTGTTCACTCTTCCCCACTTTTCAAACTTTATGGAGTCATTTTCTTTTTCATCTAGGAGCATATCGTATTAGACATTTGTCTTGATTCCTCACTTTCTTGAAAGAATTTAGATAATGGTGGTCAGTCAATAAATGAATTACTTTCTCTTTTATAAATGTCGATATAATTGGGTGGACAATTATAATAAAGGGTGTCGGTCGAGTCATAGTCCGTAAGCATGTGTCTTGATTGAACCAATGTTTGTATATGTCTAGCTTCAATTATGCCATACCTTAGAGTACTTATATCTAAGTCGTGCATGTCTTGCTCTCCGATAGAGTCTTGCTATATATATATATATATATATATATATATATATATATATATATATATATATATATATATATATATATATATATATATATATATATATATATATATATATATATATATATATATATATATATATATATATATATCATTATTGATTGTACAATAAATCGTACGACCATGCCTTCGATGGTGATCGAAGGGAATGAGGGGTGTTATGCTTGCGCCAAACTTGTAGCCAATCTGCAATAAGAAATAGAAGAAACTTCGTTAAGTGATTGCGCAAGGGTTGGACCCTGCGAACCACCCCCGGCGTACGAGTAAGTATGTGGTACGTGTGGTAAGTAATGTAGAGAATGTGAAATACTGTGTTAAGTAAACATACCATTGAAATGACTCGTCCAACCTATTTATAGATAAAGAAATAAGCTTGGAGAGTGTTTGCACACGTTTCAAAGATCATGGGGGCGTCTCATGATTTGTGGTAACCGCTAGGGCTTCATCCCCACTCTCTTTGTCTTGGCAGGGAAGCTAAGGAGATAGTGGGACCGTGGGGGAAGACCAAGTCATTGTTCTCCTTTGTCTTAGTGTTTCCAAGGTTAGACCCCGAAGGGCTTAGGCCTTCGATTGGCGAATTCCCAGCTAGTAACCATATCAATAATGAATGGTTTTATGCCATCGATGACTTAGGAAGATAGACTTGGTCCATCATTCTGCCAATTCGACTGAGGTCGAAGGGGAGTCCTTCGACCTGATCGGAGGGTACGTCATCAAGCCCCCCAGTCGAAAGTGATATGTACATACGAGGATATATTGCTTACGACTCAAAAATACATACGAAACCCCTCCTTTGTCACAAAACTGAATGACGGAAAAATGTCAGATAGACATTGAGTGCGCATTAAATGCACGGTACTTAGCCTATCCACCCTCTTTCTCGGTAATCTAAAATGTCATTTCAATATTTAAAATGAGTTTAAAATCCGGAAGTTAGGTGACTCAAAAGACACGTGTAGGGCTAGGATTAAAGATGCGATAGGGTATATAAACTTCAAATAGTAAAACCCTAAATCACTTTTTATCCCTCGCCAAAAAAATTACACTTACAACTCTGTCTTCCGAGCAAGCTTTCAACCAGAAAGGTAAGGTGTTCCTTCCTATTGCTAATTTTTATTACTTTTTTGTTGAATAAAAGTATTATGGGTGCCAATTCTAAATTCATCATAAGGCAACAAGGTTACACCCTGACCAAGGAAGAGCTCAAAGCTTTCCTCACAGATTACCCAATTCCTAAACAGTTTAAGATCATACTACCCAGTAAACGCCAAGGCATTTATGATGCTCCTAAAAATTATGTAGGCTTGTACACACATGCATTCACCACCTTAATCTTAAGGATACCCTTGCATCCCCTTTTTCTAGAGCTCCTTCAATATTATGAGGTACACATATCTAGGTTTAACCCGTTTGGCCTAGCCAAGCTCACAACTTACATTGTCATATGTAAAGCTTATGGGTTTAAACCATCCTAGACCATGCTTAGAGGGTTTGTAAATATATACCCTGGAGGAGATTGGCTGACTTTGGCCAAGAGGGGTGAACATGATGTGCCCATTCTGATTGAGAAGCCTTTCACTAACCTCATGAATTGGAAAGGTAAGTTCTTTTATATCCAAGATACTATTATGCCTCCCCAATACCCTGCGTTGTTGAACCCATAGTTTCGCTTTGATGAGAAGAGATTTAATGATCCCTTGCCCTATACTGTGAGGAGAGACCTTCTGTACCAATGCATGTGTCGCCATCCAACTGACTGCCAGAATTTTCTATAGCCAATATTGTTTATGGCTGGTATCGCTGAACGTTGGGAGGGTTCTCCGTTACATACTGAAATAATGTGTTGTGGAGAAAGTATGTAAATTTCTAATTAAATTAAGATATAGGAACTTATCTTGCTGATATTTATCTTTCTCCTTTCTTTTTGCAGGAATGGCTTTCCACAATTTTGTTGTGGCTGGTGGTGCCAAGGAGGTGAGCTTCATCCCTAAAGAAGCCAAGGAAGTCAGTTATGGTGTTGGTTCTCCGTCTGTTTCAGTGAACAAAAACGATGTGGATGCCCAAAGAATTGAGCCTGTATCATATGCCCTGCCTACAAAGGAAAAAGAGCCCGTGAAAGAGGAAGATCAGTTAGTGGAGAATGTTGCAGATTCGGATGACCCTGCTTCGGAGGACCAGCTGGCAATTGTAGGGTCCTCCGGCATTGCTGATAGGGTCTGAAGCAGAAAAGGTACTAGTACAAAAGCTATGAAGTCTGCCTCAAAGAGGAAACTCATATTGCCAACCCCTCCATCTAGAACAACCCGATAGAAGAGTGCCCAGGGTAAGGCAGTTGTTTTTCCAGCCATCAAAAGGCCTAGCAGCGAAGACATCCATGGTAAATCTCCATTCCTGTTGTGAAAAAAATTTCTACATATTATGTTATTCTAATAAGTTTATTATTGTTGCAGGTCTTCCTGATACAAAGGAGCTTCCATCCCCCTAGCCTGTCACTTGCTCGTAGAGCGTGTGACCCTATCTGGCTGGAAAGGGGTGACGGAAAACATGTCCTTGGAGAAGCTATGTGATCTGGACGACAAGAGCTATGTGAGACAATGTGTTCTGGATAATTAGCTCAATACTCGGACAAGGGAGCTTCTTCATGCTGTAAACAAAGCTAGGGAGGAGATGGATGTCATGCTCGCCAGAGAGAAGGCAAGAGATAAGCAATATGCAGACTTACAAGAAAAATGTGAGGATGCTATGGAAGATTTCAACAAGAACCCCCTGGTCCAAGATCTCCGAGCAGATGTTCAGAAGCTCAAAGGTCAACTAGCCAAAAGCCATGCTGAGTGCAGCAGGCTAACTCTCGAAGGCACTAAAGTCACTGGCTATACGGAGCAAATTTATGTGCTGACTACCAAGTGTGCAGGCCTCGAAGAAGAGAGAGCAATGCTTGTTGATCAAGAGATTAATCTCAGGGAACAGGTGGATGGTTTGGATCTTTGTCTCAAGATGCTGAAGAAGGATAGAGTAGATCTGGTGACCAAGGTTATCCCTTATATTGCTATGGAGCTTTATCATAACGATGATGTAGGTGTAATGGTTGGGAACTTAGTGAATACAACCATTTTTCATGGTAAGTGCACTAATCTTGAGGAGGTGGCAACCACAGGTAAACCAGTGGTACTTGCAAGTATTCCATATTACAGGTCAACCCATGAGAAGGAATATGAATGAAGCAGGTAATGCTTCGTCCACTGCTGAGTTCCCTTTCCTTGGTGAGGCTACGAAGGACCCTATAGCCTTCATTGAGGACCTGGTATCAAAGAAGCCAATGAAGGTTCAACTTGCTTCCCCATCCAAGAAGACACCATCTGCCAAAGTTCCATCTCCAAGATCTTTCAATCCTACCCATTCAAAGGTTTGATGAAGGCTACCATGTGGTAGTTATTTGATCTCCGGGGTGGTATGTACCCTGTTAAAACAATTGTCTTGTGTTCCTTTCCAGGCGTGATGCCTGATGAAACAATTTACTTTGTGTGTTTTGTGAAGGCTACAGCCTTAAGACAATGCTTGTTTGGTGATCGTTAAGGCTTCGGCCTCTAGACTAGTTAAACTAGTCTTTAATGAATATCTACTAATCGCCTCTAAGGCCTACATTTTGTTTAAGTTTGATTCTTCTCGTACGTTTCATTTGCACGTAACTTATTTTACAACCTAAGGCGTATGGTAGATGCATAGCCTCATTGTGTGTAAATTATGCACCAAGAATATAGCAATCGTATAATTTAATTGCTGACAAAGGGTCGCGACCCACTCTGTCTTAATCCTTTGGGTAGCATAAGGCTTGAAATACCTTAAGACCACTTAGGAAAGTTAATGTGAAGTTTAGATGGATGTTATGCATTTGAGCAAGACATATTGTTTGTCTTGTTACATCCCTTAGACATTGAAACTTATAAAACGACTTGGCTGGCAAATCTTTGTTGTATTAGAACGAAACAAGAGATTTGAGGGAAAATGTGTTATATCATTAAGTTGGTAGGGAGGATTACATCTTTTTAAGAAATGAACACCAGACGCCTACCATTAATGCTTCTTTCCCCAAGTGAGAAGAATGTAAATACATTGATTAAAAACAAAGTAAAAAATGTCCTTACACATTGTAAGTTTTATATGTAAAACTTACGAAGTGTAGTGCCATTCCAAGTCCTGTCAATAGCGTCTCCGTCAAGGGTTTCCAGCTTGTAGACTCCATTGCCATATGCTTCCGTTACGACGTAGGGCCCTTCCCATGTAGGCTCTAGTTTTCCTTGATACTCAACTTTACATGCACTGTTGAGTCGGAGGACGTATTCTCCTGGCTTGAATGTCGAAGGTCGAACCCTACTGCTGTAATACTTTTCAATCTTTTATTTATGAATAGCCTCCCTTATCGAGGCTATTTCCCTTTTTTTCTTCAAGTAAGTCCAGATTGCTATGGAGTCTTTCTTCATTTTTTGTTACTTCGAAGTTCATGACACGTTCCGTTTCAACACTTACTTCCTAAGGATTACAGCTTCGGTGCCATATGTTAGGCTAAAAGGTGTCTCCCCATGGCTTGACTTTGTATGCGTCCTGTGAGCCTAAAGTACTTGGGGTAGCTCATCCACCCAATCGTGGTGGCTGCTATCGAGCCTTCGTTCTATGCCTTGGATGACATCTCTGTTTGTGACTTACACCTGCCCGTTACCCTGAGGATGGTAAACGGAGGTGAAGGACTACTTTATGTTCAGACCTCTGCAAAACACAGGAAACACCCCTTCGGCGAACTGCTTCTCGTTATCTGATATGATGATGTCAGGGACTCCGAATCAGCATATGATGTGTTCCCACACAAACTTCTCTATATGCTTCCTTGTGATTGATGTTAAGGGCTTGGCTTCGACCTATTTCGTGAAGTAGTCGATGGCTACGACCAAAAATTTTACCCCTCCTGGAGCTATCGGTAGAGGGCCAACGATGTCCATCCCCCATTGGCTAAAAGGTCATGCGGATGTCACGGAGGTCATATCTTGTTAGGGTAGCCTTGGTACTCTTGAATGGATCTAACAGGATTCACACTTCTGGATTATTTCCATTGTGTCCCTGTGCATCGAAGGACAATAGTACCCTATCCTCATTATCTTAGAAACAACGGAGAAAGGTCCTGCGTGTAGCCCACAAGACCCTTCGTGCACCTCTTGAATTATGTTCGAAGCTTACCTAGGTCCTACACAACGGAGCCATGGATACAAGAAAGACCTTCAGTATAGATAGTTCCCTATGATCCTGTACTATGGTGCCTTGATGCGGACCTTTCGTGCTAACTTTGGATCCTCCGACAGGATCCCACTTATCAAGTATTCTCTTATCATAGTCATCCAGCTTGACTCTTCTTCTAGTATTACGTTAGATACCTCCTTTCGGATGATTGACCTTTCTGCCAATACTTCGACCAGAACTTCCTTTGTTAAATGGGTGAATGCCATTGATGCCAACTTGCTAAGTGCATCAGTCTTTTTGTTTTGGTTTCTTCGAACATGCTCAATGCCGTAGGAATTAAATCCTTCAAGCATCTCATTGAATTTATCTAAGTACTGCTTAATGACAGGTTGTCTTGCTTCGTAGGAGCCCTTTATCTGGTTTGCCACCAGTTGTGAGTCAACGAAAATAGCCAAATCTTGTACCTCTATGTCTTTAGCCAGTCAGAGGCTGGCTAGCAATGCTTCGTACTTCGCCTCATTGTTGGTAGCATCGAATTCGAAGCGGAGTACATAAGTATACTCCTTTCCTTCTGGGCTAACTAACATTAACCCTGCTCCTGATCCGTCAAAGCTAGAAACCCCATCGGTGTAAAGTATCCACCCTTCGATTACATTCGCAGGCTTCTTGTCAGCAACTTTATTGTTCTGCTTAGGCTCGGAGGGTGTCTTTGCTAAGAAATCTGCCAGTATTTGCCCTTTGATGGAGTTCCTGCCCTTGTACTCGATTTCATGCTCTCCTAGTTTGATGGCCCACTTAGCTATCCTTCTAGATTTCTCTAGTTTCAATAGTATCTGCTTGATTGGCTTGTCAGTGAGCATGGTTATTGGATGAGCTTAGAAGTAACTTCGAAGGCGTCTTGCAGCATGAACCAGGGCTAGGATCAACTTTTCTAGCTCCAGATAATTTAACTCAGCTTCCTGGAGGACTCGACTAAAAAAGTAGATAGGGATTTGCTTCTTTTCCCTTTCTGCCAACAAAACAACACTGATGCTTTCGAAGGAGGCTGCGATGTACATAAATAACACTTCGCCTTTGATTGGAGCGGTAAGTGTAGGTAGAATTTCCATAAACTCCTTGAGCTTTTGGAAGGCAGCTTCTGTATCCACGCTCCATTGGAACGTCTTTTTATCTATACAGCCTTTAAGTGTTTTGAAGAATGGTAAGGACCTATCTGTACCCTTCGATAAGAATCTGCTGAGGGCTGCTAGCTTTTCATTCAAACTTTGTACATCCTTAAGAGATTTAGGAGCCTGTAGGTCTGTGATGGCTTTGACCTTCGAAGGGCTGGCCTTGATACCTTTTTTTATGATCAGATGTCCCAAGAATTGCCCTTTCTCCATACCGAAGGAGCATTTCTTAGGGTTTAACTTCATATTGATGGCACGAAGCTGATCGAAGGTTTCTTTTATGTCAGAGAGTAGATATTCCTCTGTTCTGATTTTGATGACCATATCGTCTACGTATGCTTCGAGGTTCCTTTCTATTTACTTGCTGAAGGCTTTTTCCACTAGCCTTTGATAGGTGTCACCTACATTTTTCAGACCAAAGGGCATCTTTTTATAGCAATATACGCCTTTTCCTATAAAAAGGCTGTTTTCTCCTCGTCTTCTTCTGCCATCTGTATCTGGTGATAGCCTTTGTAAGCATCCAGAAAACACTTAAGCTGGAACCCTGATAAGGACTCCACTTTTCAATCAATTTCTGGTAGAGGATAACAGTCCTTCTAACAGGCTTTGTTGATGTCGGTGAAATCCATACACATTTGCCATCCTCCATCATGCTTCTTAACCATCACTGGATTGGCTACCCAGGTTTGATATTTTACTTCCTTGAGTATGCCTGCTCCTATGAGTTCGTCCACCTCCTTGCATGCTGCTGCGTTCCTTTCTGGTGTAAGGCTTCGGCGTTTCTGCTTGATAAGCTCTATGTGCTTGAACTCATTGAGCTTGTGTTCGGTGCCAAAGGGCTTTCCATCTATGATGAGGGTTCTTGGGACCCCCGTCATATCAGAGTATGTCCATGCAAAGACATCTATGTTAGCCCTAAGTAACTTCTCCAATTCTGCCTTAAAGGTGGCAGGGAGTTGTTTTCCAATGAGCACCGTCTGTTTCGGATGTAAGTCATTTACTACGATACGCTCTTCGGCATCAGTGCAGCTGAGAATATCCTTCGGAATCTCTTCAAGACTTTGTCTGGCCCTCTTTCCTACATCCGTAGGCCTCTTCGTGCTGTAGCTAGAAAATACCGTTCCGATACCGTAGGGTGTTTGGAATTTGACTGCAGCATGTATGCTGGAGACAAAAATGCCCATTTTTTGAATTGCAATTCTTCCTATCAACAAGCTGTTGGGAGATTCAGACCTTACGATCGCGAAAACCAGGGTTTCTGTTCTTTTTAGCTTTCCTTCTCCAATGGTTACCTCCAAAGGGACTTCTCCCAGAGGCCATGAATGTTCCCCTGAGAATCCCACCAAAGTTATCTTCGAGTCTAACCTCTTCGACCGTGTCAAAGGCTTGAGCTTTAGGAAACAATGCTCATAGAAGACTTCGCAGGAGCTTCCGCAGTCCAAGTAGGCTCTATTTACTTCCCTGTTAGAGATGAAGACTTTGATGACCACGGGGTCATTCGAAAGAACTCTGCCAGTAATCGAAGGGAACGTTGCATCCCCTACCCCACATAAACCTTTATCTGCTGCCTTTCTCTTTAAACCAGACTCGTCCCTATGAACCATTAGGATATGAGCCTCAATGGGCGCAATATCCTTCCCCAACTGTGTATCAGAGATCTTCTCTTTACCTTTCTTTATACCCTTCACCAAATGCCCCAGCTGACCTGACTTTATGGCCTCTTCTATCTGCCTTTTGAGCTCTCGATAGCTGTTGGTGTTAGGTCACCATCTTATCACAACAATATGTATTTCTAGAGAGAGAAAGTTATAGAGAGAGAGAGTGGAAGGAACTAATGAATGATTAGTGAAAATGATAATTGCAATTAGAACCAACAACCCTCTCCCTTCTAGGGAGGGGGTATTTATAGTCTTTACATAAGTAGGGATGTTTCCCCTTAGTTCTAGAAGAACCTTCTATCACAGCTCATGGGCTTACTACATGAGCTGTGAAACTAATTACAAACATTTATAAACCATAATTATTAACGACCTATTACAAATGAAATGACCTACACTTGATAATAAAACATGTTCCTAACAATCTCCCCCTAAGGGTTGGTCATCATTTGTTGTTTTGCTTAGGTCGCTTTGGACGTCTTGAACTTCTTTGGCATTCATAGCTTGTGACGTCTTTGATTCTTTGAATCTTTGTTCTTTGTTCTTGTTGTTGTGATCGGTTGTGAAATCTGCCTTTTATCAACATCTTTGTTGTTAGTGATGAAAGTCATTTCCGGCATGCTCATACTTCTGATGAAGTTTGTGATTCGTATATTTGAAGCTCTCAATTTTTAACTTTGATCTTTATCTCATAACTTTGCAGATTCTTTGACTTTGATGTAGAATCTTTCTGAAATTTTCTTTGCCTTTTGAGAGAACTTCAATTTTTGTTAATGTTGGTATGAGCATGTGAAGAGTCTGCACGATCTTTTCCACCCGTGAGCATCCATAAGAAGAAAACATAAAACATAGGTTAGAAATAATCCGGACTTACAAGTTTGAACTTCGAGAGTGTTAACAGCATAGTGTGAAAACACAACTCTTAATTCTCACAAAGGCGTTCTGAAGCGGAGTCCCACAAGTGAGATAACACGATGTATCGAAATACACCTACAGTTCGGATGAGTCGCTGAGGTACACCGAAGCATCACCCCACGACTGTAGACCGTTTGAGACACACTAAGCGTAACCTACAAGGAGTTACCGAGTGACTGCTCGTGGCTGTTTGATGTTGACCCTGGCAGGAATTTCCATTCAATCACTGAGGATCACAATTGTGAATTCCCTCATAAATGTTCTGGCAGATTGCTAAGATCTGCGTAGGACTCTGGAAAAGTGTCACTTGTGTTCTTATTGTTTGAACAACAAGTGATGAAATATTTAAGTGTTCCTAAGAGATCTTTTGATAAATCTCATGGCTCTAGACTCGATTAGTGCGCTTTGATTTTCCTAAGCGGAGACTAGGGAGAGGGTCTCCTTCTTCAATACCAACAATCTCTAAGAGAGAGTCGATAGATTACGTAAGGTTCCCTGTGAGAATGAAACAAGCTCTTTTAAGAGAACTTGAGTGGCTTAGAAGGTTTAGTGCATTGCGTCACTGGGTCCATGACGACTTTGTCTTCAATACCGGTGTCATCTTGTGACAACCAGTAGCATATGAATTGAACCCGGTGTCCGCCCTAAGTTGAATAATTTGGAGGGCTATTTCTTTTCACCCTTTTCTTTAACTTTTCTTTTTAATTCTTCAACTCCTTCTTTCTCCGATTCTCATTTTCTCCTTTTTAAATCATACCTAAGGACTTCTAGATACTAACTATTTGTGATGTCCTTGGGTAGATCCCTCCGACTCTGGCGGATCATAGGACGTTTATTCCTAAACTTAGTCACCTTAAAACTCCATGACTATCCTATGTTGCCACAAAACCTTTTCTTGAAAAATCTCTCAATATGTTTATGATGAAAAACATGTTTTGCCAACACCTTGAGAGTTTTGGTTTTTGAAATACTCCCCTCAACATGTGCTTATGAGTTTTGTGAAATCTGCAGAGAGGGAAGAGCTCGCACTTTTGAATTGATCGACTCTTGATAGACAATTCCCCGCGAGACACGGTTACGTTGTATAGTTAAAGAGTTCCATTATCCGCTTTTAGGTGACAACTAGCTCTAATAACTACCTTGAAGATGTAAACTCTCCTTGAAAAGGAGGTTAGACCCGTCAAAGTTCATGTCAATCAAGAGTGTCTCGGATTGGTACATTCTACTAAGATAAGTCTTAAAAGACAAATCTTTTCGACACGACATTCAAAGATCGTCAATTCATAGGTGATATCTGAGTCGAACGCGTTATGAGATTCCATAACTTCACGATCAACAATGTTAATCACATTTCTTCCCCTCAAAAATAGCATATGAATGTTGTTTTTGAAAAACATGTTGATTAAAATATGCTTTTTGAGGCATTGGAAATTCATTTGGAAAGAAATGGATTTCAAGAACATTTGATTTAGAACAAAGATTTTGCAAATACTCCCCCTCAACAAGTGATACTAACTTTTGAAGTTTTGAAAACATAAGGGGAAGTACTTGTTCTGTTGAACAAAACTTTGAAAAAATGAAAGTTTTGATAAGTTTTAATCAACAGTAAGAAGCTTTCGCTCCTTTTATAGGATTGTGGCACTGATGCGTACCATAGGGTCCTTGCGTGGAATCAGATTTTGTTTTCGTTGAACAAAAGTACTCCCCCTCAAATATGGAAGCATATTCAAGAGATAGCCTTCTTGAGTCGAATTTGAAACAGTTTATTACAGGTTGTAAAAAACATATTATCAGATTTGTTGTACTTGTGAAAAAAATTCGAGCTCAAGGTTTAACAGAAAAACATAATCAATTAAGATAAGCATACGAATGAAAGTAAAGAGTTAGAGTTATTACAGACAGATGTTTAAATGTTCCAGTAATGTTCCAAATAAACTAACTAACAACAGTACTTCATTCAGTCGACAAACGTCAAGATATTCAGAACCCTTGCTCTTCCTCCAACATAGCCTTCAAGTCGTCGCATCTGAACTCGGAACTTGAGTCGTGAATCAATTTTCTTGACAAACTTTTCAGCTTGCTTAACATCGCTTCTCTTCCATGTCATGTTCCGTAACCAACGTTGTTTTCGCCGCATTCGATCTTCAAGAATGTTGACAAGCTCAACCTTTACCTGTGTCAACGTATCATCACTGAACTTGTGGATTTCTTCATATCTCATGTATTTGACGATGTTGTTCCGGATGAAGTGTAATCCAAATGGTGTTGTGGTGAATGTATACGGTTGCTGGTCATAAATGCTGGGTGGTTGGAGATCAGGTTTGGTAAGATTCAGACGTTTCGATAACTTTCAACACCAAGATGAAGATCTTCAACTCTTGACTTAATGACAAGACTGCGGATAAAAATGAGGATTGAGTTGAAGATATCATATTGTAAGCTTCCAGGAAGATGCTCAAGTTTTCCTTGAACTTTGAGAAGATACATATCTTAGATATCGTTGAGGTTCTAAACTGTAGTCGCCGTTGAAACTATACTCGTTGTCGTCAGCTCTGCGAACCTTGATGTTAGTTTAAAAGTTGTACCCGTATTTATCCATAATCTCTGCACTTTTAATGGACAAGATCCGGTGGTTATAACACACTTTGTGTTTGGAGGTGAATGTGAGCCGCCATTTGTAAAACCATTTACGCATATTTGGCCAGTGGAAGATGCCAAGTTCCGCCTCATCATTATAATTAACAACCGAAGAACTAAACAAGTCAGCAACTTCTTCCTCAATTCCCTCTTGAGTGTAAACCGCAACATGAAACTTAGACAATGATGTTGCATACCGTTTCTCTGGATCTGTGTTTCCATACATTAGATATTCTAGATCATGATTAAAAAATAAGGTGTGGGTACCTTGAGATTGTGAGTATGACCCATGAGTGGTAAAGGTTGAGAATAGTCATGAAACTTGAACGTTTTGGGAGCACGGAGGGCGTGAAACATCCCAAGTAATGTTCTCAGACATTGCTCGTGCAACTTCCTCAAGATTGTATTCAAATTGAAGCCTGGAAGTTGTGGAAGTCTTAAATTGTGTAAACCCTGCTCGGCGAATAGTGGCAATGTGAGACAACTGAAGTTTTTGCACCTTCATGATCTTTTTCAAATTCTTTGTGAAACCCACAATGGAAGCTTCATTAGGAAGATCATCTTCTGGATGAGCATCAACCATATCTTCAAACCAGTCAAACTGAGTCGTGGAAGAGTCAATCCATTCTGGAGCATCATCTTGTTGCATGTTGAATGGTGGCTGGGATATGACTTGAGAGACAGTCTGTTGTGGAGGTTGATTGGAGGATTGTGGTTGAATTTCATCTTCAGGTGAAATATCATGAGAAGTGGTTTGAAAAACTGAAGATGACGGTGCAGTGAATTTGGAACGTTTGTCGCGTGGACGTGACTCATCATCTTTATCATCGGGTCTGCGTTTACGAGGCGGGATATCCTTGCACGTTGCAGATGCACTTTTCTTATCAGCCCTCTTCATGGATTTGAGTAGAGCGTCTCGAAGTTCCACTTCTTCATCATCATCAATTATCTTCTCCAAAAGTTGACTTTTGAGATCAACGACAGCAAGCGTTGATGGTTTTGTTTCAAGGGTTATCGGGTGTGTTTGAAGATGAGTGGCTACAGCACTTTGAAGCTTGTTTTTAACATATGTGCGTAAGGCCGATGGTAGAACTTCATTAATGCAACTCTTGACCTCTGTAGGAAGAACCTGTTTAAGAATTTCCTCAATCTGCCTCGGTAATGGAAACTTCGAATTTGTTGATGTTGTTCTTGAAGTTGCTTTTGTTATGTCTGAACTTGGGTTTGAAGAGAAGTGAGCTATGCTTGAATGTCTTGAAATTTATCTTTCTCAGTTGTTTCAGATGTTTGTCGAGAAGGGAGCCTGATCTTAAAAGTGGTTTTGGAAAGAACATTCGTCTTTGATCGTTGATCCGAGGATGCCTTTGGAGGTGGTTGTATTAGTGATTGTTGGTTATGAGCATTACCTTGCAAATGTGGTTTCACAACGAAAAGCATCATCGAATCATCATTCTCAGATTCATCATTGTTGACTGATTCTTCATTATCGAACGAATGAATTGATCGATTCATCTTTGGATGAAGAGTGTGCGCAGAAATTGAGTTATCCTCTTCGGAAGATTCGATTCATTCATGGGTTGTTGAAGTGGTTCGAAATCATCTTAGAACTGATCCTGCACCCTTCTTCTGCAACCTTTCAATATCAGCTTGGTGATGACGTTTGGTGATAGCCAAGGTTTTCTTCAGAATTGCTTGGTCTTGTTTGTGAGTGCGAGGAGATTGAAGTAGTAGAGTTTGACTACTGATGGTTTTACCACTTTGTCTTGCAGCTTTTCTTGTTTCACTTTGAGAATTCTTTGAGTTTCTGTAGGGTTAGCATCTTCGTCGTGAGGATGCACTTGTTCTTCTTCAAAGAACATGTTCGATTTGGACAAATCTTCATCAATCAGTGAGGTTTGCTTGTGTTTTGCAGTGGATTTCCTTCTTCTACCTTTAGAAATAATACCAACTGTTCTCGCTTTTTACGCTTGATCATAGTCCCGTAGCGGTAGTCACTTGATGCCATCATTAAAGAGACGATCAGGAATTCTTAAACCTTTGTTTGTTGTGCTCGTGCTTTGAATTTTAACAGTTTTAAGCACATGATCCATGTGAGAAGTATGATACTGATCAGTACTTGCTATTCGTTTGTCGATGCTTGGATCTACTTGCATGAAGTATTCAATAAGAAGCTTGGTGTAACGAGCAAATGGAATTTTATACCCTTTCTTATTGGTAAACTGCCGTGCTTGATATATCATATCATTCCAGATTAGCTGTGCATAATCAAGATGTTGTGTATTAATGATACCCCAGAAGATTTGAAGTAGTTCCAATCGAGGGTGTTCATGGCCGTAGCTTTTCCGTAACACAATGACGAGTATGGTAAACAATGATAACCATGGTTGGGGAATGAATTTGCGATGTACATCGAAGCTGGTTGACAGCGGTTGAGAAGACTCATCATAACCCATTTTATGAAGAGATAATGCAATTTGTGAAAACGATGGAGATGGTGTGAATGAAGTGTTGGTCTTTGTTTCTTCAAGAGGAAGATGAAGAACATGACGAAGAATGCTAACATCAAATTTGAATGGAGTTCTGTCAATAACTGACTGTCATGATGGTGGAATCGTTACTTATCTTGAGTGAATGCCGAATTGATGCGGTAGATCGCGGGGACACTTGCGGATAAAGTCGAAGATGCCTACAGAAGTGCTTCTTAAGAATTTCCACTACAATCTGACACGTGGGATGGCATAGAAGTTGTTCGAAATCAATACGAGAGTTTGAAAGCGCAATATTGCATTCATCGTCAATGGGATACATATCTTTCTTTGTGAGAGATCCTTGAGACATGTTGAGACCTGAAACAAATCATTTACCAAGATATCCAAGAATAGGTAATGACATGTTAGAGAGATAACTCATATGATCCTAACATACAAACAATGCAAACACACAAAATCATTTATGATTGAAATTCTCAAAATTAACTGAGTCATACTTGCTAAGACTCACTTGAAACACACTAGGAACATCAAATTCATGAAGAATAACAAGTATACAAACTCGCCAAAGTTTATTAATGGAATCCTAAATGCTCATTAAACTCTATTAATAAACCTTAAACGCATAAACATGTCCTTAAACCTTGAACCAATGACAAACTTGCAAATAATCATAAGGCAGGTAGAAACTCGCCATTAATCAATCACACAACAAGAAACTCGCAAGCAACACAAACTCGCCAAAATCTAAAGCTAAAAGAAACTCGCCAAGTTATTGTGTGGAGGAAAAACTCGCCAAACTCTGAACTATGAGAAACTCGCCAAACAAACAACGTTGCTAACATTCAAACTCGCCACTCTATAGATCTAAACAAACTCGCAAGAAATCTAAACCTTGTCAAACTCGCCAAAAATTCTCGTGTGGTAATCAAACTCGCCACTTTTGAAGATAGACAAAAAAAAAACTCGCCAAATACAAACTGAAGAGAAACTCGCCAAAGTTCATAAGTAAATAGCAAACTCGCCAAAAATTTAAATAAATGGCAAACTCGCCAAAAATTCATAAGGAAGTGGCAAACTCGCCAAAAATTTAAATAAATGTCAAACTCGCCAAAAATTCATAAGGAAGTGGCAAACTCGCCAAAAATTAAAATAAATGGCAAACTCGCCAAACAGTCATAAGGAAATGGCAAACTCGCCAAAATTTAAATAAATGGCAAACTCGCCAAAATTTAATTTGACGGCAAACTCGCGAAAAATCACAATTAGTCGGCAAACTCGCCAAAATTCATAAGACCATGAGAAACTCGCCAAAACGCATAAGTTTATCTGAAACTCGCCAATAATCATAAGTTCATACTAAACTCGCCTATATTCATAACTTTACACAACTAGAGAACTCACCAAGCATTCATATAAATCAAGAACCCTAAATTCATAAAGCTCAACAGATTAGCCAAATACCTAACCTAAGATCAGACCCGCATAATCCTAAGTTCCGCATAACCTAAGATCGATTATGTCCTATATACGAGAAAAGGAACCCCAATTAAACATACATAACACAACAATTGGTGAATGATACTTACAATTGATTTGGAATAACAAAAAACTTGATTGGATCGAATGATAACAAAGAAAATAAGCAGCAGCAGGTGTGTGTTAGTTTGAGAATGAAGGGAATTGGAATAGTGAATAAAAACTAAGGTTTTAAAGGAAGTGAAATGAGAAAATGACACTTTTAGTCCCTAGAGTATTAAAAATCTTTTTGGGTTTTGTATAGATTTTATATTGTTGTATTTTGATTTTGAAATATGTATTTACAAAGAAATGTTTTTGGTGTTTGACGTTTTAAGAATGTTTGATTAGATTTTCCAGATCTTCTGGAGTCAAACACCGCATACCAATTTGATGGACAAGCTCAGTAAACCTTGCTGGTGGCAAGGCTTTGGTGAACAGATCCGCCAATTGGTATTGAGTACCCACAAAGTATAGTTCAATTGTACCTTGTTCAACATGCTCTTTGATGAAATGATATCGGAGAGCGATATGCTTTGACTTGGAATCTTGAACAGTGTTGCGGGGATATTGCAATGGCACTCTTGGAGTCACAGTACATCGGAATCTTGTCGAATACAAAACCGTAGTCCATTAGTTGTGATCTCATCCAAATTATCGAGCACTGACATGCTTTGACATGGCAACGTATTCTCGCTTCGTTGATGACATCGATGTACAGTCTTGTTTCTTTGTTGCCAAGACACCGTTTATCTCAGAAATTGAACACCACCGGATGTACTTTTGCGTATCTAAACACCTGCGTGATCAAAGATCACGAAAAAGCTATTAGTGCAAAACCGGAATCCTTCGGATACCAGATTCCCAAGTGAATGGTTCCCTTTACGTAGCGAAGGATTCTTTTAGCCTCATTGAGGTGTCTTTCAGTTGGTCTTGACTGATAACGGGAGCAAAGATATATAGCAAATACAATGTCGTCTGCTGGGTTAGACACATGAGAGACCCAATAATACTTCGGTATTTTGTAGGGTCAATAATTTTCCCATGTAAATCAAGACATCCGGCTTTGGTGAGGTTGCAGACATAGGTGTGTTATAAGTATCACAACCGGTCATTCCATGTTTCTTCAAGATTTCAAGAGCATATTTGGACTGATTTAGAAATATGCCACGGGGAGATTGATGAACTTGAAGTCCTAAGAAGAACTTTAGTTCACCCATCATAGACATTTCAAAATTTTGTTTCATTAATTTTGCAAAAGCATTTGAATACTTTTTATGTGTTGAACCAAAAATGATATCATCAACATAAATTTGAACAATCAAAATATCCTCCCCGTGACGTTGAATGAAAAATGTTGGATCAACAGTTCCTTTGGTAAACTGATTAGTGAGAAGAAATTTTGACAGTTTGTCGTACCATGCCCGTGGAGCTTGTTTAAGACCATAAAGAGCCTTTTTGAGCTTGTACACGTAGTTAGGATGATCTGAATCAACGAACCCGTCCGGTTGACCCACATAAACTTTTTCACGGAGTTGACCATTCGAAACGCCGTTTTACATCCATCCGATAAACCGTGATATTCTTGTGTGCGGCATATGCCGAAATATCCTACAGCTTCAAGTCGAGCCACCGGTGCAAACGATTCTTCATAATCGATTCCTTCTTCTTGAGAATACCCTTTAGCCACAAGACGAGATTTGTTGCGAATAACATTGCCTTCAACATCTAATTTGTTTTTCCAGATCCACTTGAGTCCAATGACATAAATCCCATCTGGTCTTGGAACAAGTTCCCAGACTTCAAGACGTTTGAACTGATTCAACTCTTCTTGCATTGATTCAATCCAATTGTCATATGTCATAGCTTCTTTGATGTTTCGTGGTTCATCATGACAAACAGTGAGAGCATAAACACAAGTTTCAAACATCGGTATGAAGTCGTTGTCTCGTCATAAGTGGGTTAGAAGGATCGCCAATCACATTTACTAAGGGATGATCTTTCGTCCATTTATGTGTCGAAGGGTGGTGATTGAATGTTGCATGCATATTAGACGGTTCCAAATTGCGTGAAGACGACTCGCCAATGTCCGGAATGGTTGGAGCCGGAGCAAATGGATTGAAGAAAGCATTTCCGCCATAATCTGCAGTGTACGGGTACTTCTTGATTTTGTGATTCATGGTGTCGGTGTTGGATGCAATGTGTTCTTGTTGATTGAGAATCATGCAATGCATCTAGTGCACAGCTTGTTGTTGTTGGAGCAGTGTATCGGGTATTGGAATATGATCGGGTGTGCGGAAAGCAGTCGATACATCCGAGCACTACTTTCGAAATCTCATCAAACAGAGGAGCAAACAATGTTTCTAATTGTTGACGAGTGAATTCCATGGGTGGAACAGGTGATGAAGAAGGAAAGTTTAGACGGTTGGATGCGGGTCCTAAGCGGTTTTGCTCGAAGCCATTTCGTAAGCTCATCAAAGTTGACATGAACGGTTTCCATCATTTGTCGAGTTCGACGATTCCAAATTTTAAATCCTTTCGAATTTTCACAATAACCAATGAACACTCCAATGTCGCCTTTGGTGAAGTTTACCAATATCATCATGATCATTTTTCGGATAGCAAAGTGCACCAAAAACATGAAAATATCGATATCGGTTTGCGGTTGTGAACAATCTCATATGGAGTTTTATTATGACGTGTATGAATGATGGAACGGTTTTGAGTAAAGCATGCAGTTGAGACAGCTTCAGCCCACAAGAAATCCGGTAATTGTGAGAAAATCAACATCGTTCGAGCGGCCTCCACTAACGTTCGGTTTCGTCTTTCAACAACACCATTTTGTTCAGGAGTACGAGCAATTGAGGTTTGATGTGTGATTCCAACTTTCTCAAAATAAGCACGAAGTGTTTGATTTTTGAATTCAGTTCCATTGTCTGCATTCTTATAATGCGGACAAGATTTCGAGTTGAACTCGAATCTTTGTGAAAGGTGATAATCATTGTTGGAGCTTGATCTTTAGTGCGGAGAAAATAGACCCAAGTCCATCGTGAATAATCATCAACAATAACAGAATGTAACGTTTGCCATTCACACTTTGTACACGCATAGGGCCACATAAATCCATATGAAGTAAGTTAAGAACATGTTGAGAACTTGGTTCCGGTTTTGAGGGAAAGTTAGATCTCTTGCTCTTGCCTTGTTCACAAGCCGAACATAAATGATCTTTGGTGTATCGGAACCTTGGAAGACCATCAACTAACTTATGACGAGCGAGTTCAGTCATGGTTTTGAAGTTTAAATGAGAAAGCCTTTTATGCCATAACCATGATTTAGTCGAAGTTGCTTTGGAGAGAAGACAAATCGGTGATGATGCAAGCATATCGGACATAGGAATCGTATAAAGATTTGTGCTCCGATTGCCGGTGAGTAAATCATGTCCATCCAAGTCACGTACGTAACAAGTTTTGGAGCGAAACGCAACTTCCAAATCATCATCACAGAATTGTCCAACAGAGAAAAGATTGTGTCCAAGACCTTCAACATAATAAACACGACTGATCTCAATGTTTCCATTGACATAATCTCCATATCCCATGATTGCAGCAAAATGATCATTCCCAAATCGACAGATCGATAAACTTTGAAACAAAGTTTATTAACACTTTAGATTTCTGTCATATGTCGGGTACATCCGCTATCAACAATCCACGAACAATTTGAATCACCGCAACACACGAAGACAACGAGGGTGGTATGATAGAAGCAGTGGAACCCAAAGAGTTAGTGGGTTCCATTATGTTAGTGTTACATACATTTGCACATTTAGGAATCCATTTAAAACTTGAGGTACGCTGCAACCATTGTTGCCATAACCAATTATGTTTCGCTTTGGTCTTAGTGAAGTCACTAGGTGAGTACATATGCTTAGGAGATGTTTTTGCAGCAATGGGTGTGTCTACAAGTTTCTCAGAAACTACATTGTGCACCTTCCCTAAATTCGATTTTGCAACTAGGAGGACCTAGAGGAGAGCCAATTATAGATTTCTTAGAACGAGCTAACAGAGATTTTGCAACACATTTATCATGATTACCAGACATCATACTTTTACGACAAAACACACAAGAAGCATTAACGTTTGAAATGTTTACAGACCTATCATTCGTTACATCGACATTAGAATTACAATTTGCCAAATTTGAATCTAAAGCAGATGCAACATGATTTTTATTCGATTTCTTAAGATGAACTTCTACTTGATGTCGGACGAGTGCTCTTCCTATGTTGCGAGATCCTAGTATTTTCTTGGTGTCTCTTATGCTCGGATCTTCTAACATTAGTAGACGCAACTATTCCTGTAGAAGTGGAAGAAAGCAAATTAGTTCCCTGAGGTTTATCAATTATATATATACCTGGAGCAATCACTTTAGTGTTACTAGACTTGCTAGATTCTTGTTTAGCTAGCTTTTCTTTAAGCTCAATGATGATGTGTTTTTGATCCTGAATTATGGAATTTAATCGTCCTTGTTCACCCAACATTTGTCGAGTGTATTCAACATGGTGATCAAGTTCTTTTGACGCTTCAGAGCGAACAGTTTTAAGAGAATCAAAAATCGTTTTATATTCCTTTTTGACTTGTGCAATCTCTTGTTCATATTTGAAAATTTGACATTTTAACGATGCATTTTCATTATCAAGAAATTCGACTTTTGAAATTCGCGACTGATCCAAAGACACCTTTTCCATGTGATTTTGCAAAGCAAGTTCAGATTCAATTGTCTTAGACTGACACCATTGAAGTCTTCGTTTAAGTTCATAAATCTCCATTGAAAGTTTAGATTTGACATCATCATTTTGTGAAAACAGTTTTTCATTTTCCTCTTTTAATTTCTCAATTTCATGCCTTAACATCTGATTGTCCATTTCCAACGTTTGAACCACATTAAGATTCTCAGCAGTTAACACATTTTCATTCACAGAAGCAAATTTACAATATATAACCACGAAGCAATATTAGCGAAAGAGCATCTTCTAACAATCGATCAAGGGCATTTTGAAGATCTTGGTATTTGCATTGTTCTTGTGAAACCGAAGTTTTCAAGTGTGTTAAAAGCTTCAATCATTGAAGTCACCTCTTGTTGAAGTTCCCTTTCCGGTGTGTTGCACACAGACGCAGATGTGCGACATGAGGTGAGATTTGGGTTTGAAACATTTGTCTTTGCTCTCTTGCATAAGCAGATTGAAAATTAGATGCTTTTAACTCAGAATTTTTCTCAATTGCCGTTTCTAAAATGAAATATCTTCCATAAACGTTTGAAAGTATCGTAATACTAAACAAGATTTAGGAGTTTTTGGCAATGAGTTGCTTTTGCAAGAGGACGGTAAAGGACCATTTAGTTGTGCAACACTGTGAACGGGACCTTCTACACAAGATGCCTCAGTTTTTTTAGAAAGATTATACGTTGGTGTTGAAATGACATTCAGTTTGTTAGAAGCATTTTCTCTTGTGTAATCATATGGTAAAATTCCATTTTGTCGCATGTTTAAGCGACTTCGATCATCTTGTGTCCATTGTTCCTCACAATCAAATACAACAAGTTGCATGCTTGGATCTAAAAGACATTGAGCACTATACAATATGGGCATTTCCTTGAGAGCGTGTGAAGAAAAGCGTGGGTGATTATACCCAAGAGCAAAGCGTTTTGAGTCATCAGGACTCGGAAGTAAAGTTGACATTTCAATCTGTTTAACCGAGTGGCCAATCTTATATACAACAGTACCAAAATCTTTTAACCGTCTTTCCAATCGAAGAATTTCCTCGATTTGATCATCAATGCGCTTCTTAGATTTCTTCTTGAATTCAGAAAAATTTGACCGACTTGTTGAAAAATCTTTTTAGTATTTGAAAGTTCCGTTTGAAGATTGTCGATGTTTTTCCGAAGTTCGACTTTTCTTGTTCAATTTTAGAAATCTTTTCATTATTTGTCGCAACAATTTCATGCATTTGATGTTGAAGATTTTGTTCGTTAACGTAAGATTTTTGAAAAGCCACTTCAAAACTTGTTTCTCGGGTGTTTTTGGTTTCAAAATCATTTATCCGTTTTCGACAACTCTCAAGTTCAGCAGTCAAGGAGGTAATCTCAACCCTAAGGTTATGGTTTATTTCATTACATTTTGCAGTTTGAGCTTGAAATGGCAGAAGTAATGAAGTCGGATATTCGAATCGGACCATGAATTGCTTCACTCTGTTCAATATGCTCATTATTTTCATCATCACTTAAGTCATCAAATGTAACCACGGGGTTAATTTGATCAACTTCATTATGATTAAATGAGGATTCATGTTGAACAGATTCTTGTCATCAGATGAATCTGAGACACAATTGCATTTATGAGACATATATCGATTAATCGGTACGAGATAGACCGTTCGTGTCATAGACTGGTCCATTCTCTGTTTGACTGATGTGATGTTCTTGCATATTTGCCATCAAAATAACTGCAGCATTTGCTTCCAAATCTTCATATTCATCATCTGAGAGAGTATCCGCCATAAAACCTTCGAGTTTCACGAGTTCTCCTCCTGCTTCATCCTTGTATGCCATCAGCATGACTTGCTTATAGTAATCTCCTCCTCTTGTTCGTGGTTCTGGACAAGCATTAGCAAGATGTCCTTGCTTTTTGCAATTATAGCAGCGAATAGTAGATCCGGCGGTGAATCCCTGTTTCCACAACTTGAACATTTCTCTTGAAAGTATTACCCGATCCCCTGGCGATGTTTGACCATTTCCGAATTACCGAATACCCACTTGTAATCATACGGCGACCACTAGTTCTGTTTTGAACCTCAACTTTGCCACCTTGTATAACAGCATGACTTTTGGGATTTGATGATGAACGAAGGCGATTGTTTGGTAGTAGAGAACTTGGAGAAGGCTTTAGCAATAAAGGCCATTCCATGATTTAATGCTTCAAAGGCATTAGCTTGATCATCATTGAGTTGGCGAGTATGCATTGTTAGAATCACCGGCGGGTGTGAGTTGATGAGAAGGTGTAGGTGGAGCATAACTAAAGTGGCGTTGTTGTTGATCGAAAGCATGATTTGACTTTGGGTAAGGAGTTGGATAACCATGTGCCATGAGAGCAATTTGATCAGCAATGGGTGGTGTAGGGAAACCATGTGTGCCACGAGCTTCTTTATCTTTGATAACGTCATATTGATGATGTTTGAATAATCATACAATAATCCATGCTTGACTTCATGAAGATCCTTGACTTGTCGAACAAACGTAACATACTTATGCCAATCCGGTCCTAATGAGTTTAGAAACTTGGTGTTAATAACAATTGTTGGAAGATCAATCTTATGTCGATGCAAATCATTGACCACATTTGTGAAACGATGATAATATGATTCAAGTGATTCTCCGGGCTCAATGGTAAACACATCAAAGATGTGATATAACTTAGACTCCATGTCGATCTTATTGATTCGATGCCTTCCATTAAAAGATGAATTTGTTCCCACATAGCTTTTGCAGTTATCTGTGCATCAATACTTTTGTAAATCGGATTAGGAATTCCAAGTATTTGTTGCATAGCAAGCTCATCGGCTTCAAGATGAAGTAGTTGTTCTGGTGTTAAACGACTAAGTGAAACAATTGTGATAGTATCGGGTCTCGGTGGAACAGTTGTAGGATCGCAGGAGCAGTTTCGATTGGCATTTGAAACGGTCCTTCTAATATCACCTTCTTTAGATACTTACCATGAGGTTTCTTAAGTTCCATATACCTTAGAAATCGACTTGACCATTGCACATAATTTCCTAGTGTAAGCATTGGAGGACGAGTATCGAACCGGCTTCATGAATCGATTGTTGACTTGTAACACCACATTTGAGAGAACCAAGTTTGTTGTTGAGGGATTTGTGGAACCATTGACGTTCGTTGTGGTCCTTGTTGAGGATGGTTTGGAGTATATTGTTGATTAAATTGTTGTTGATAAATTGCTTGTTGTTGATTCCATTGTTGATGTTGTGGACTTAGTTGTTGTTGTTGTGGTTGATTATGAGTGTAAGGAAAATAGTTGGATGATGGTGGTTGAGACATATTTGTGAAGTGATGTCGATCGTTAAGGATAATTAGAGTTGAGGTTGTTTAGACTTAAGTAGATGAGTAGAAGAAAAACAAAGTTGCGAAATTCAAGCGTACTAGCAAGAAACTTCAGAACAAGAAACTCAGAACTTCAAACTTCGCGGAAGAAAACTCGCCAAACTTCAAACTCAAGTTCGCATGAAACCTCGCCAACCCGCAAACTCGCATTTAGACGAAACTCGCCAACTCGCAAACTCGCAAAAAATTGAAACTTCGCCAACTTTGCAAACTCGAAATCAGACAGAAACTCGCCAACTCGCAAACTCGCGAAATTGACGAAACTCGCCAACTCTGCAAACTCGCAGGAATTCAGACAGAAACTCGGCAACTCGCAAACTTCGCAGAATTCAGAAACTCGCCAACTTTGCAAACTCGCTAAATTGAAACTCGCCAACTCTGCAAACTCGAGAATTGATGAGAAACTCGCTAAACTTCAAGGAGAAACTCGCAAATACTCATGAGAAACTTCAGAAATTCATGGCTAACTTCGCCAAACTTCATAAAACTCATAAAAATGTCGAAACTTCGAAACACGTATTCAGTCCAAACAATCCATAAATTTCAATCTAAAACACGTTTTTAAGTACGAATTTCTATTAAATCTAATCAATATTAACCTAAACTATCCCTTGGCTCTTGATACCACTTGTTAGGTCACCATCTTATCACAACAATATGTATTTCTAGAGAGAAAGTTATAGAGAGAGAGAGTGGAAGGAACTAATGAATGATTAGTGAAAATGATAATTGCAATTAGAACCAACAACCCTCTCCCTTCTAGGGAGGGGTATTTATAGTCTTTACATAAGTAGGGATGTTTCCCTTGGTTCTAGAAGAACCTTCTATCACAGCTCATGGGCTTACTACATGAGCTGTGAAACTAATTACAAACATTTATAAACCATAATTATTAACGACCTATTACAAATGAAATGACCTACACTTGATAATAAAACATGTTCCTAACAGTTGGCATCATGACCATAATCTTCATGGAAGTAGCAGTATTTTTTTGTATCTCTGCCTCTACCCTTACTTGTAATACGAGGGTGAGGTTCGAACGCCTTTGCAGCCTTTTCGTAGCAAGTATTTCCCTTGGAGATTTAGATAGATTAGCCAAAAGTCCATGGTTGGTGTTTTTGTTGTAGGGTGTGAACCTGTCCCTGCCTTTGTGTCTGTTTTGGGACCCTCCCCTGAAGAGTGCTTTGAGAACTTGCTGTGACTTTCTTTGCTTTCGATTTGAGCCCCATTAGTAACTACCTCTTTGGCTTCGATCCAGCTATATGTCTTCTCCATTAAGCTCTTGTAGGTTGTGGGAAGGTCAGTGGATAAGAATTCCACCAGATTTACGTTTTAGCGAGGCCATGCACAAAACCGAGATCGTTGGTCTTCGATGGCACCTAGAATCTGCAAGGTGTCATCTGTGTATCTTGTAACGAAAGCCCTAGTGCTCTCGTTTTCCCTCTGCTTGATGTTGTGCATTGTCAAATGAGTCCTTGTGAACTTCTTCTACTGGCTGAAGTGTGATCTAAACTTGGCCTTGAGATCATCCAAGTTTACTATCTTTGCCGCCTGTTCCACCATATACGAGCGGAGTCTCGCAGGGTATACATGAACATGTGGCAAGCAACAGGCATAACCCATTTCTGCATTCTAATATCCCCTTCGAACATATGTAAGAAATTATTTGGTCCCCCTTTCCATCATATGTACCAATGTGTGCGGGCATTTTCAACCCGTCGGGTAGAGGGTAGTCTTCTATCCATCTTACAAAATGTGTTGTGGAACCCATAGGCTCCAAATAAAGGCAGTTGTAAGGTGGCATGTAAGTGGGGACAATATTGTATGGGTTATGGTTCGGAGGTACTCCGACAGGATTTTGGTTAGCATAAGGAGGGTAAGCAGTAGGCATAGAAGATGGATGGTTTCCTACAGGATAAGGAGGGTATACCATGGGTTGCCCGTAGGGCATGTTCCTGTAAGGTTGAGGAAAGCTAGGGTTGCTAGTGCGCCCATTAGGTGGGGATAGACCCATGGGGATAAGATTGAGTCTGAAAAGGAGGGTACATAGTATAAGGAGGAAGATTTCCTCCCCCATTCATTTGAGGTGGATTTCCTTCTACGTCGGATGCGTGAAAAGGATGCAACGGAACCCCTGCTTCAGTTCTCCCCAAGTGGGCTGCCAAGAGTGGTGGCAAGTTAACCTCCGCAGTCTCCCTTCGGTGACTCCTTCCATTGGAGCCTTCCATCATTCCTTCCTTTCTTGTTGAAGCCCTCTCCGAAACATCTTCAAAACCCACCGATCTTTCACTCGGCCTTCGACTTCCAGGCGATCCTATTCTCAGCACTGAGAGTGTAGCCCCAGGACTCGAGGGCCTAGTATCCATCTCTATCTCTTCGTCATACTCATCACTAGAGTATTCCAACTCCCTTCACATCTCTACGTTCCTAGTCTGCCTCCTTCGAGCCCTCAATAAGGACTCTAGTGCTTCAAGGTTAGCTTCAACGAACGCAGGACTGATAACTGGTTCGGGGTTGGCTGATGTCGAAGCATGGTTATTGGGAGTTATTTCTGGGTGAGATCGTGTGGTGAAAGTAGACGCCTTGATTATATTGGGAAGGTTGTTAGGATCGTTGAGTGGGATTGGTGTCAAGGTCAAGAAACTCAGAGGGGGAGTACCTTCTCTTCCTTGATCAATCCCGTAAAAGTAGTGAGTGTGATTGACTGGTTATAATTTTGAAATAACGAGACCAATTGTAGTGGGTCCCACGGATGGCGCCACTGATTGTATAATAAATCATACGACCAGGCCTTCGATGGTGATCGAAGGGTATGAGGGGTGTTATGCATGCACCAAACTTGTAGCCAATCTGCAATAAGAAATAGAAGACACTTCGTAAAGTGATTGCGCAGGGGTTGGACCCTGCGAACCACCTCCGGCGTGCGAGTAAGTATGTGATACGTGTGGTAACTAATGTAGAGAATGTGAAATGATATGTTAAGTGAACATACCATTGAAATGACTCGTCCAACCTATTTAAAGATATAGAAATAAGCTTGGAGAGTGTTTGCACACATTTCAGAGATCATGGGGGCATCCCATGATTTGTGGTAACAGCTAGGGCTTCATCCCCACTCTCTCTGTCTTGGCGGGGAAGCTAAGGAGATAGTGGGAACGTGGGGGAAGACTAAGTCAATGTTCTCCTTTGTCTTAGTGTTTCCAAGGTTAGACCCCGAAGGGATTAGGCCTTCGATTGGTGAATTCCCAACTGGTAACCATATCAATGATGAATGGTTTTACGCCATCGTTGGCATAGGAAGATAGACTTGGTCCTTCATTATGCTAATTCGACTGAGGTCGAAGGGGAGTCCTTCGACCTGATCATAGGGTACGTCATCAATTATAATTATATACATGTGCGCTTTTCTATTAACTATGTTTTATAGTACTCATCCATAGCTCGATTCTTTGATGGCCCAAACAAGGGGGAGCATTTGCAAATGTCAAACTCATTTGCAATCGTTAACCTTTTGCAATATATTTGATCCATGGATCCGCTAGAGTCGATATGAAAAGAATAAAATGATCATGGGGATGCAATGCGCTAGGGGATTTCGAAGGTATTTGGCTACATGGTTTGGAGTTGGTTAAATCATGATGTTAGGAGCAAGAATTCACCAGGATGATGCAAGCTCGCCAAATTACTACAACAACTTCATTCTTTTAATCTCTACATCACTTGCTTCTTCTAAGTTATATTGGTACAAGCTCACCCAAAGATGCAAGCAAAGAAATCTCTCCTATACTCGCCGATCTTCTTTCTATCTCTAAATTGGCAATACCTTTTTGTTTCGACAAAAGGGGGATAAGGAGTGTAAACAAGTAACTTTTACACTATACTATGAGTTATAGTGTACATATTTTTTCATCATCAAAAGGGGGAGATTGTTAGTGCAAATGTTATGACATTTAATCTACACAATCTCTTTGTATTTTAATGAGGACAAACATGCAACTTTTAATACATAACGTAAAGTGCACAAGTTACTGTTTACTCAAATCAAGAATGCATACACGCATCAACATCTCTCAATGTCTCAAGTCTGAACTTAAGGTATGAACAAACAATATACGAAACTAGTTAAGTGATCAAAGAATTATTTTTGTCCTTAAAACTCACAGTTTTATAAATGTGACAAAACCTTTTTACAAAATTAAATTATACAAATTATTTTTGTATTTTAAAGAAATGTTTTAATAAAAAAAATAAGTTTGAAATATCCAACATCTATTTTTCCCGCCCATAAGGATAGCACCTTTACTAGAGAAACATTTTACCATGTTAGGACAAAAAGGGGAGCGTTCTATGGACGATCCCTTATAGGGGTGACGGTCCCTTATATATAAGGGACCGTCCATGTTTAAGAAACTATCCCCCACTCCTCGAGCTGCCGATAAATACTGGCCCATTTCCAACCTCTTGAGCACACAAACTTTCTTTCTTCTTAATCTCTTTTCGTTGATCACATTAACTTGTTTAAATCTTGTTTAAATGTGATTCTTTCTTTCTCTCCTCAAGTGCAAGAGAAGAACTTACGTTATCATCTAGATAAGAAGTTATGTAGTCTAGTTAGTCTATGTGTAACATTTGTTACATATAGATCCAGTCCACATCTTTCAAGCTTGTGTAATAGTTAGATCTGGATGGTGACGGTGTGTAAGTCCGTGAAGTGTTATAGTGGTTAGTGTTGTGTAGATATGGATGGTGTGTAAGTCCATTAAGTGTTGTAGTGGTTAGTGTTGTGTAGATCCGGATGATGTGTAAGTCTGTGAAGTGTTGTGTAGTGGTTAGTGTTGTGTTGTGTGGTGTGAGTGTAGATTGGTTCTAGCTAAGATTAGAACTCTACATTTAGCTTAGTGTCGTAAATCAGTGTAAGCTACATTGTATGGTTTTCTCCACCTAAAGGTAGCTTGTTGACTAGTAAAGTAACTCTCGAGTTGGGTACTCAGAGAGTGGAGTCGGGCGAAGAGGTTCTTCATGACCGAACCACTATAAATCATCATGTCCGGTTTGCGCTTTCTTTTACTTATTGCTTTACGTTTATATTCGCTCTTATTGCTTATTATTATGTTTATGTCTTGCTTATGTTTGTGTGATTGGTTATTTATATTGTGTTGATAATATGTGTGTCTTGGTTTGGTAAATATATTGTATTCATGTTTGTGACATAATCTACAATATATATATATATATATAGTTGTTATAATTGTTGTAACCACTATTCATATTTCATCATACTTGATCGGGAATTTGATATGAAAGATTTCTAGATTATAAACGAAAACGTATTCAACCCCCCCCCCCTTTACATTTTTACACAGCAGTTACCATATTAGCATAAAGTGTGCACCATTTCAAGCACTTTACAAGCATAAGTGTCGCTCACCTGTTGTTTGGGCTGAAGCCGGAGAAAGTCAAATGATCGGACCTGAGATTGTACAAGAAATTACCAAAAATATCTTTCAGATTAAGGGTAGACTTAAGCTGCACGAGATCGTCAGAAAAGCTACGCCGATAACCATCGCAAACCCTTAGAATTCTATTTCGGCGATCATGTATTACTTAAAGTGTCGCCTTGGAACAATGTCGTATGTTTTGGGGTAAAGGGTAAGTTAACACCAAGGTTTGTGGGGCCATTTGAGATTACTGAGAGAATGGGTCCGGTAGCCTATCATCTGAGATTGCCACAAGAGTTAAGTGGCATCCATGACACGTTTCACGGGTCAAATCTTAAGAAATGCCCTGCTGATAAACCTTACACGTGCCATTGGAAGAGATTCAAATAATGCTAAGTTACACTTCGTAGAAGAACCAATGAAGATTATGGAACGTGAGATCAAGAAGTTGAAATGTAGCAAGATTCCAATCGTCAAAATTTGATGGAACTCAAAAAGATGACCTGAATTTACCTGGGAACGAGAGGACCAGATGAGACTTAAGTAGCCACAATTTTTCAAGGATAGACCTGCCTATGAGTAGTACTCTTTGAATTTCGGGACGAAATCCTCTTAACGGGAGTAGATTGTAGCAACTCGTATTTTCCAGGTCATTACTTTCCTATAAACTCAAAACTATTTACTTTGAACGTTTAAATATTTACTTAAACGTATAACCGTTAGGTTAAATCGCGTAAACCAAAAAACGACTTTAAATGTAAACTGACACTAGACTAAGTTTAGTTTATGTTAGATATGTACTTATGACTTTTACAAGCATGTTTTATTAACCTATGCATTTAATTTTACAAGGTTTACGTAAAATGTTTACTTTTTACATTTACGTACGCGCATGCATGCATTTTGCACCACCACCTTATTTTACTTATACTTATAAAATTTCAAATTTATCCCCCCCCCCAACCCTTGCCACCCACAACTCACCAAAAAGAGAAAGCCCAACATATTTTTTCTACCTTGAATAACATATTACCATTTTTATGTTTAAACTTCTACATATGAAGTCTTGTGACTCTTACACTAGCAAATCACCTTATTCCTCCCTTGGGACTCATAAAACACGGCAAACCCAAGCTCCAATACACATAATCCCCATTTATGTTTAAATTATTACCCTGCTAGCCAAAATAAGATTCAAACTATCCCATATTTGTTTCTATAAATAACAACTACACCTACCATTTCATTTCCTCACAAAATCATACACACAAAACAATTTTTTTGTTTTTTTTGGTAGCAACAACACCAAGGAGTATGGTATTTTGACTTGGTTAGGTCTTGGTTGTGTGTTCATAGAAAGGGTACTACTTATTCTTGAGTTTTGAAGTTGTAATCTAGTGTTTTATAGTGTGTTCTTTGGGTTCGTTTGCACTAATCATCCACCAACATTTAGTAAGTATCTAAACTCATTTACATACTCATTTTTACACTTATATAGCATACCTTGTTCATTTATATCACATATGTATACTTGATGTGTTGCAAAACTTGAGTTAATTATAAGTTTAGAAAACATGAAAGTTGTCTAGATTTTTAGTCGTGTATCTTACCATAGAAACCCATATTAAATATTTTTCTGGGCCACATACTTAAATATCTGTCTTAGGATGTTCCCTGAAAATTTTAGTAATTTTAGGAGTTGATTTATTATTTTTAATAAATGATATGCAATCGTTAGTCGAAACCGACAAGAAACTAAGTATCAAATTTCATTTGAATAAAATTGCCCCTTAAGAGCATTTTGGTATGTTGAGCTATATGAGACTTTTGTAGTCGAGACTTTAAATTAAACGTAGACTCTTAAAACAAGTTATTTCATTAGAAAACGAGCGATAAATAGTCGAATTAAAATGAACGTTTTCTGAAAATGTGTAACAGTAGGTCACAATTTGATTTCGTATAAACCGACACCCAAAACATGTTTTCACGAATCGAGGCCATGAAATAATGAAAGTAGACATGTTTATCAACGTTTAGAGAGTTTAATAGAGAAAAAATAGCTTAAAACGAATTAGATATGTTCACTTGAAGTCGGGCTAAACTTGATAAGTAATACATTGTTTTCTAAGGTTTTTAAGTGTTAAAAACGCAAGTGACCACTTTCGCGCCTATTTTCGAGGACCTTAGGCTTAGATCCATTAAGAGTGGTAATTGAACTTTTTATAGCCCTCGCGGCATACTTGACACTAGAATTCGAAACGGCCCAAACCAATAATACAAGAAGAAGTTATGATCCTATAAAGATGATCAGAACTCATTTTTGGACACTTTTGAAAACTTAATATTAAAAGGTGAAACTTTCGTTTTTCTGCGTTTTAAGTCGTAAAACCTCACTACAAGTATATAAGGGTGATAAAACTTCATAAAACTCATACGCATTTAGTATATGTTGCATTTTCCCTATGACGACTTATTTCTTAGGTCGCTGTTAAGGTTCTTTGCACGTTGGACATTGCTATTTTACATGCTTTCATGTTGTGTTACGTTTTCGTATTTATGGACAAGATGTGCGTTTTGATTGTAATATGTGCCTTACAGTATGGTATAATTTGTGATTTGAATGTACACAACTATTTAACTCCAGATATGGAGCCGAATGATGAATCAAAAGTACTATTTGGGTTGACACCCCACCAATGCTTATTGTGAGTTAATGGAGGGTGAATTTCATCTGGAACACTTTATGTGTGTATGCAGTCATGAGGTTTAGTTGTTGCTATCTTGTGATTTCGTTAAGTGCTTGCATTTGCATATCTTACTCAATATTGTCTTACAAGTTTATTCTACGCAGAAAACGCGGTTTACACCCTAAACTTACGAGCTCACCAACTTTATGTTGACGTTTTTGAGTATTCATGTTGGAATCACTCCTAAACATTAATTCAAGTGTTAGTGATTCATATGTAATAGTTAGCTTAATATAGCCTTTATGTTTGTTATTAAGCTAAGGCTTATGTAGAAGGCCCATAAGCCTTGGCCCAAGCCCATAAGAAGGGAAGGAGTCTAGAAGTGTTGCCCTAGCTCCTTGCCCTATAAATACCTCTTGTAAACCTTCTATTGAAGGTTGGTTGTTCATTTACACATTTACTCTACGCATAACTCTTATCCATTTCATACGTGTGTGTGTGTGTCTTTGTTCAACCGATCACTATCTCTTCTATACTTCTTATATTGATGCTTGTGTTACTAATATGGGAACCTAACAGTGGTATCATTCGCCAAATAGTTGGGTGAACATCTTTTGTTTTTGAAGTTAGTTTCTTGGTCTTACGCGTAAAACGGGTTTATCACTTTGTCACGCTTAAAACTTATTTTTACACTTTTCAATCCAAGATTCTTGTACTTTCAACGTTTTTAGGTGTTAAAATATCAGTTTTTGGCAAAAGTTTCAAACTTTACGTGTGGATCATTGTTTTTAAGCTTGGTTTTAAGCGTGGGTTTATTTCTACGCATAAGGTGTTTAAAATTTTTGGGTCATCAAGTTTCACACTTTTGTGTTATTTTGGTGATATTGAAGCTGTTTCATCACAAAAATCTGGTTTAGAAACATCATTGGGCAAAAATTAGTTTTGGTCAAGTTTTACGCGTATCAAAACCCTATTTTTACGCGTAACTTTTCCTTGGATCGATCTTCAGTCTTCGTGATTTACTCAGTGTTTTCTTGCTTGGATAAGCCTGAAAACACTGCAACTTTGGATATCTTTTACACTGTGATAGTGTAAAGGATCTTTTGGGCAAAACCCTAATCTTACGCATAAGCTCAAACTTATGCGTAGAACTCTTTTCGCATAAGATTTTTCTTACGCCTAAGCTCTGTCTTACGCATAAGCTAATCCTACACCTAAGGTTTCTACGCTTAACTTTCAGTTTACGCATAACTTTAGTGTTTCTCAATTCTTACGCGTAAGCTAATCCTACGCGTAACTATCACTTTTACACGTAAGTTTGGTGTTTTTACGCTTAAGTGTTACTTTGCCTACACTTGGTTTCTACGCCTAAGAATACTTCATCAACAACGTTTCATTTGACTACAAAGATCCATTTAACAACATAAGTTTTCAACATGTCACAACCACCATACTCTAGCTATTTTCCTTACACTTATACTCAACAACATCAACAACAACTAAGTCCACAACATCAACAATTTAATCAACAACAACAAATTTATCAACAAAAATTTAATCAACAACATACTCCACAACTAGGAGCAATTCCACCACAAATGGTTCAACCACCACCTAGTCTTCAAGTACAACCTTACACAAACTTTTACAATTAACATCCATCCAGGAGTACTATGAAGGAACCGACATGGTTTGGCAAGATGTGTGAAGCCTTAAGTAGCCAACAATCAATTCATGAAGCTGGCTCACTTGATAGACCTCCAATGCTCACTCCCGGAAATTATGATCAATGGGTGATAAGGTTCTTTAGGTTTGTGATCTAAAGAAGCCACATGGAAAGTTCTTAAAGAAGGTCATTATGGAAGGACTATTTCAGATGCCTACTTGTTGTCACACCCAGATCCTAATGCCAATCCACCAAGAGATCTGTCACCAACATTGCAACTATCTCGGACCTCACTGCTGCCGAACTTCTACATTTTGAAGCCGATGAACTAGCAATGCAATACATCCTTTTGGGATTACCCAATCCGATCCTTCGAAGTGTTGATGCTCAAAAAACAGCTAAAGCAATGTGGGAACATATTCATCTTCTAATGGAAGGCACAACACTCAATCAGGAAGACATGGAATCCAAAATCTACTTGGCTTGTGAACACTTCATGATTGAACCAGGAGAGACATTAGAGTCATATCATCATCGCTTTTCAGATATCATTAATGATTTGGATAAACAAAACATCATCATGCCACGAATTGCTATCAACACTAAATTCCTAAGTAGTCTTGGTCCGGAATGGGAGAAGTATGTCATTTTTCTCCGTCAAGCTAAGAATCTTCATCATGCTACATACGGATTGTTGTACGACTATTTGAAGCCTCACCAAAAAGAAGTTGACAAAGAAAGGACTATCCGTGGACTCCCGGCTCCACAGTCACTTTCGGACAATCAACAACTTGCTTTGTGGGCTAAAACTAGTGTTCCTCCTCAAATAGCTCCTCAACCCGCTCCTCAACCAACTACAACCATCACACCATATGATCCGTCACAGCAACAACCTCAACAAACTCAATTGGTTCCATACAAAAACAACAATGCTCAAGCACTTTACAGTGAAGCTGATGAGGACTCCGATGCTTTCGATGAATTGCAACAAGGATTTGTTATGATTGCTAAAGCCTTCGGCCGGTATACAAACAAATCCAACAATCGCATTCGTTCCTCATCAAACACAAGGAATCAGGCTATTGTGAACAATGGACGCGTTGAAGTTCAGAATCGCGGTTATGGTCGTCGGATGGGAGGTGGTCAAGGGTTTAATGCTATGGGAAGGAATAACATGGGTGCTCCGCAACAACAAAGGGCTCAAGTGGTTGAACAGGGTAATGCTGAGAATGGGGTTAATGGTCTTCGTTGTTATAACTGTAATAAGAAGGGTCATCTGGCTAATGCATGCCCTAAGCCGAGGACAAGAGGTAGTGCCTATCACAAAGAGGCTTTGCTCTTGGCTCTCAAGGATGAAGCTGGTGGCACTCTTACCAACAAGGAACGAGCTTTATGGCGGTCAGATTCGATGATGATATGGAGGACTTGCAGGCTAATGCAGCAGTGATGTTGATGGCACATATGCAAGCTCTACACATGAGTGACACAGGCCCGGTGTATGACAGCGGCGGCTTGTCTCAGTCCGGAACAAAATATACTAATTACTGATCTGATATCTCCGCCAATTTCTCCATCTGACAAGGATCAGAGTGTTCAACATGAGCCATCTACATCTCATTCTGATGATTATCAAATAGATCCCGTAGTTATATTTGACGATCAAGATAACCTTATGGTTAATATTGATCATCAAGTTGACTCCGTGGTTATATTTGAAGATCTAAATAATGACCATGTTGAGACTTACGTTGAACAAGATGAGCTTTTGTCTAATAGAGAAATTAAGCTCCTGACCTTAATTAAAGACCAAGAATCTCGTTTGTAAATTTGCAAGCAATTAAAAGATAAAAATGCACTGTTAATTAGGGATAATGAATGCTTAATCAGACAAATCAACGCTTTTAAAACTCAAGAAAAAGCGTGAAAAGTTTTTGAAGTCGCTTTTGCTAAATCTCATTAAAACGAAAAATTATTAGAACAACAGATCATGTGATCTAGCGCATCCAAGAATGCTTTGTTGTCTCAAATAGAACAACTGAAACATGAACACAAACAACAACTTAACGCTCTTACTTTGGAAACTCAAAAAGCCAAGTCTGAGTTGTTAACTTGTCAAAAACAGTCCTGTGAGTACAAAAAGCATTCCACGAAACGAATAGATAACTATCTTAATGAAATTGTCGACTTACAACACAAAATCAAAGAGTTTCGAAATGTTGTTTATAAACATGGTGAGTCAATCACAACTATTCAAAAGTTTACTTTTAAACCAAATCCAAATGGATATGGACCGATTCTTGCTGATTACAAACCTAAGTTTTCAAACAGAGCATTCAAACCAAATCCTAAAGTTTACAATGCAGAACATAGAATTGATGATTCAATTATGACTGTTGTTGAATATAATCTCATGGAGGAATTAGATGCTGATGACGAGAGTCGGTCAATAATGGAAAATGTCGTTTATAACAAACCATTTAACTATTCAAAAGCGTAACTTTTGTCACACAACAAGATACTTCTAACAAACCTTTGGTTATCACACCGGTTCGAAGTTCGTCCCCAACACAATGGTGCACAAATTAATGGTCCTCTACCTTCACTTAGTGAAGTTAAAACAAAAGCCGAAAGTTGTCGTGTTATCAAATATTTTGACACTTTCTTATCTGACCTCAAAATTTTGGAACATGAGATTGAATTTCATTCTCGAAATAAAAGTTGAACATTTTAATCGCCGATGGCGCGAGAACAAAGAGATATTCTTGAGAAAAGAATTTTACCCCATGTCAAAAATTTGAAAACTTGTGCACTATATTGGTAAAGGGATTTTCACAAGGAACTTGGTCTCATGAAAACAGCTTTTTGAAAACGAAACATCGATTTCAAATACTAAACGTAAAAAGAAATTGTTAAGAAAAGATGTTGATCGACTCTTGGAAGATGTTATCTGTGCTGATATCCATAATGTTTTGTTGTTTCATAATATTGCTGATGCATCTGATTATATCTCTGCTGATACTGTTGATTCTGTTGAAATTGTTGAGAATACTGATAATGCGCTTCAGATCGAGTCTTTCAAAGTTGAAAATGAACGATTGTTAAACGAGCTTTCAAATGCAAAATGTCGTCTTCAATGGTGTCAAAAAGATTTTCACAATCATGAACTTGATTTGCAAAACAAAATCAACCAGTTGCATTCCAAAATGTTTAATCCAAAACTTGAGCAAGTGGATGATCAAAACGTGTCTTTGAAATGTCAAATCTCAAAATATGAACAAGAACTTGCAAAAGTTAAAAAGGAATATGGTGTCATATTTGATTTACTCAAACAGACTCGTAATCAAGCATCAAACGAACTTGATCATTATCTTGCACACACTAAAGAAGTCATGAACTTTTCTGGAAATCTTTGTTCTGAAAATCAAGATTTGGTGCACACTATCATTAAGTTAAGGGAGATGTTAGGAAAGTATGAACAAGTTCAGCCTAGCATCATTAAGAAAATTGCACCTGTAACACTTAGCAAACGTGAACCCATAATGCCTACTGATAAACCACAAGATACTAATGTGCTTCCCTCTACTGAAACAAGAATAGTTGCCTCTTTTCCAAACGTCCGCACTTCATAGCCTAGGAGCAATACAAGGAAGAATAGGAAGTTGCGACCTAAGAAAAGGACAATAAAGAATGCTGAAGTAGAAGAACACCCTAGGAATTTGAATAAGACTCAAGTTGCACCCACTTTAGATATTGCGTCTGACAAATGTAATGTGTTGTAACGAATGCTAAACCTTTAAGTACTTTTGATATTAAGTCTGACGCTTCTTGTGTTATTTGTCGTAAAAGTATGCTTTCTGATTGTCATGACAAATGTGTTGCTAGAGCTATCTTGTCTCGTTTAAGGAATCCTAAGAAGCGGAATACCTCTAGGCCCACTCATGCTTCTAAGTCTGTGCTTGGTAAACCGCCTTCTTTAGATTCTAAGAAACGCATTAATGTCCCTGTAACTCCAGTATCACCTCCAAGGAATGTAGTACCACCTAGTGCATTTACTAAGACTAAAGCTAAGACTAGTTGGAGATGACAAAAATGGATACATAATACACTAGGATTTAAATGGATGACTAAAATCATTGATGTGTGTATTTCAACTATAACTGCTTCAGAACCCTCTAACTCTTCGAGTTCCACATCTACTTCTATTCCATGCGTGTAGTGCGTGTACGTCTGGTGTCTGATCATCCTTTGATTGTTGATAGCGGATGTTCCCGACACATGACAGCAATCTTAAACTGTTATCAAACTTTATTGCAAAGTTCATAGGCACTTGTCAGATTCGGAACGATCACTTTGCAGCTATCATGGGCTACGGCGATTATATCAATGGTAATATCGAAATTAGCAGGGTTTATTATGTGGAAGGCCTCGGTCACAATCTTTTTTCGGTCGGTCAATTCGTGATGGAGATTTGGAAGTTACTTTTAGGAGAAAACTTCTTTCATTAAGTGATCTACAAGGAAACGATCTTATGTACGGCTCTCGCAATTCTAGTCTGTACACAATCTCAATGCAAGACATGGTTGCTTCATCACCCATCTGTCTACTTTCAAAGGCAACATCAACAAAATCTTGGCTATGGCAACGTCGTCTCTCACATTTAAACTTTCAAACCATCACCAACCTTGCTCGACACAAACTTGTTGAAGGTCTCCTGAGATTCCGGTATTCCAAAGATCACCTTTGCTCGGCTTGTGAACAAGGGAAAAGCACTCGTGCTCATTTTCCTTCAAAGGTGGAACACAACTCTCGGCATGTGCTTCATCTTCTTCACATGGATTTGTGTGGCCCGATGCGCGTGCAAGCGATTAATGGCAAACGCTACATCTTGGTAATTGTCGATGACTACTCACGATGGACTTGGGTCTACTTTATTCGAAGCAAAGATCAAGCTCCACATATGATCATCACCTTTCTCACGAAAATTAAAGTTCACTCAAACACCGTCCGCCAAATCGAGCGAAAAAAGCTGAATTTGTGAACCAAACTCTTCAAGAATTTTATGAGAAAGTGGGAATTGATCATCAGACATCTATTGCACGTACACCAGAACAAAATGGAGTTGTTGAAAGGCGAAACCGTACGTTAGTGGAAGCTGCAAGAACAATGTTAATCAATGCTAAACTTCTAGATTACTTATGGGCGAAGCTATCAATTTGCATGCTACACTCAAAACCGATCAATGATTACAAAGCGCACAACAAAACTCCTTTTGAGCTTATCCACAATAGAAAACTGAATCTCAAACACTTTCATGTATTTGGATCCCTTTGCTACCAAAATAATGATCGTGATGACTTTGGAAAGCTCAAAGCCAAAGCTGATATTGGAGTCTTTATTGGATATTGTGAGAATTCTAAAGGTTACGGATCCGGAATCGTCATACAAAGCGAGGTTATGGAAGCGATCCATGCTAATTTTGATGAGCTTACGAGATGGCTTCGAGCATAACAGACTTGGAACCCGGTCACAACGTTTAAACTTCCCTCAAACCCCATCATCATGAATCAAGCCCCCGACTTACTGCGTCAACAAATGGAAAAGCTATTTGCTCATTTGTTGATGGCGATATTGATGAGCGTGCTCTAGGTGTATTCGATGTTTCCACAGCTCAACGATCATATTCCTATACGATACACTGCTACAACAACTACGGTTGAAGAAGCACCACCAGTTGACTCTACGACAACAGTTGAACAAAGCGCATCAACGACGCTGAACGGTGATGATGTTCTGAATGAAGTACCCCCACTGCGATTTTGATCCAAATGCGCTCTTTAACCCGTTTGCTAATGGCTGGTACTTGATGTTGGAATCATCTACAATCCATTTGAATCCTCAAAATCCGCACAATGTATACCAACATCAACCCTCTACACATCGTTGGACAAAAGACCATCCTCTTGAAAACATTATTGGTAACCCGAATCAACCCGATCGTAACGAGACAACGTCTTCACACGAGATGGTGAACATTGCATTTATGCACTCACCATGTACCCAATCGAACCTAAAAACATTAAAGATGCATTGACAAAGACAAGCTGGATTGAATCCATGCAAGAAGAACTCAATCAATTCAAAGCGTCTTGAAGTATGGGAGGCGGTTGAAAGACCAACAGGGGTCTACGTCATTGGTCTCAAATGGATTTGGAAGAACAAATTGGATCTTTGAAGGCAGCGTGTCGAAAACAAGTCACGTCGCGGCTAAGGGTTATAGGCAGGAAGAGGGTATTGACTTTTAAGAATCATTCGCTCGGTTGCTTTCGTCTTGAAACATTCGGATCTTTCTCGCGTTCATGCTCATATGAATATAACGGTCCTTGGATGGACGTCAAAATTGCTTTTTGAATGGGCAAGCTGAAAGAAATGGTTTATGTCGACCGGCCGGAAGGATTCGTTGATCCCGAGTTCCTCGAACCATGTCTACAAACCGAACAAAGCTCTGTATGGACTCAAACAAGCTCCTCGGTGTGCGATAAGTTATCATCCTTCCTCATTGCCAATAATTTTACCAAAGGTTCGGTCGACCCAACTCTTTTCATACAATATCACGGGGCACACATTTTAATTGTTCAAATTTACGTGGATGACATAATTTTTGGGTCAACACATAAAAAGTACTAAATCGATTTTGCAAAACTAATGAAAAAACATTTTGAAATGTCCATGATGGGTGAACTTACGTTCTTTCTAGGACTGCAAGTTCATCAATCACCCCGTGGTATTTTCTTGAGTCAGTCCAAATATGCCCTTGAACTTTTAAACAAATTTGGAATGCAAAACTGTGACACCTATGCCACACCAATGGCACATACCAAGAAAATTGACGCTGATTTACATGGGAAATTGGTGGACCCTAACAAATACCGTAGTATCATTGGGTCTCTCATGTATCTAACACTAGCTTGGGCCGATATTGTTTTTGCGTATATCTTTGCTCCGTTATCGGTTGAGACCAGCTGAAACCCACCTCTCTAAGGCTAAAAGAATCCTCTGATACATAAAGGGAACCATTAATTTGGGGATCACGGTATCAGAAGGATTCGGTTTTGAACTAATAGTTTTTGGGGCCGACCACGCAGGATGCTTAGATTCTGGAAAAGTACTTTAGGAGCATTACAATTTCTTGGTGATACGGTGTCATGGCAATCGAAGAAGCGGGATTGTACATCATGTCCTCAACCGAAGCGAGAATATGTAGCCATGTTTGTGTGTTGTGCTCAAGTCATTTGGATGAGAACACAACTCAAAGACTATGGTTATGTATTTGAGAATCTCGATGTTGCGACAATCGGAGTGCTATTGCAATCTCGTGCAACTTCGATACAACATTGAAATCAAAGCACATCGATCTTGATATCATTTCATCAAGGACCACATGGAGCGAGTGCCGTTGAATTATACTTTGTGGGTACAAAATACCAATTGGCAGATCTCCTCACCAAAGCCTTAGCTCCTGCTAGGTTTAATGAGTTGGTCCACCGGATTGGTATGCGGTGTTTGACTCAAGAGGAACTCGATGAACTCTTAAAACATTCTTAAAACCAGTCAAACACCAAAACCTCTTTTGTAAATATTTTTCAAAAATAAAATACCAAAGTATAAAATCTGATAAAACAACAAAAATATTCTTCTATCTATATTTCTTTTCACATGGCAAGTACAATTCCTCCGTCAACACTCTAATCTTTCAAAATTTTGTATTTTTTCGATCAAGTGTTGAGGGGGAGAAAACAAATATTTTACGGTTTCATAAAACCTTGTACTTGCATGTTACCTTATCCCGGTTGTTTCTTTAATAATGGTGGTTACATTTCTAGTTTACTGACACTCCTCGGACTAAAATTAACAAAATTTCATTATTTTTTAAGTCGAGAGGGAGTGTCATCAAGTTTCTTTTCAAAATATTCTTCGTTTGGTAAGCAAAATGGAAGTCATGGGCGTTGGATGAAAATGGTTAAGGTGGAGGGACTAAAGATGTCAAATGTTCAAACTATTTTTAAACAAAAACACCTCCACCAACTTCTCTTTCACATTTACTACTTACATTAAATATCTCAACCACCATCATCCTACGCGTAAAAATCAACTCACAAATCCGTGTTTTTGATCTCAAATTTGTAAGTGTTTCTGTGTTTGTAACAAGATTTTAAAACTAACGGTTAAATCTTTACTTATGAATGATTTGGTGTTCTACGCATAAGCGTATGAACACCTAATCAAGTGTGAGTGTTTGTGATTAAAATGGTTGTGTCAAAATGTTTGTATAATATCTATGATACCATTTTTATCCTCAAAACTCACCCAGATACATGAATTGAATGATTTTCGAAAACTAGGGTTTATGCATGAAATTGGGTATTTTCATTTGTGAACGTTTCTGGCTAATTGGTTGCTTGAAAGATGTTGTTTACATGTTTAATTGATTGTATCTAGGCTTTGAATTTACCCAGAAACACTAATCGCATGAAAATTGAAGATTAGGGTTTATGTTCTTAGTATTTGGGTATTCTTGATCTGCTTAGATTTTGATGTTAAAACGTGGATAAAACAACTCATTAGGCTTCTTAAACATCCCAGAACAAGTTTGGTGTTAATCCCATGGTTAAAAATCTTACTCGTAGAAATTGAACTTTAGGGTTTTAGGTCTACGCGTAAACCAGTTCTACGCATAACAGATTGAATGAGTATTCATGATTTGATTTGAAAAAGAATGAATGTATATGTTAATATTGGTAATATGGTGACTTTATTTCAGGTTTCTTCGTGTTAATAACTCAGAATCAAGGTTACTTGCCATCTACGCATAAGGATCACCTTACGCGTAGCATGTTATGCTTAAGAGAAATCTTACGTAGCGTTCGTGTAAGGTTCTACATTGGGGACTATCGTTATCTGTGAAGGATATGCGTAAACAGTAACCTATACGCATAAGGTTGACTCTTACGAGTAAGCATTACGCGTAAGGTTCCATATACGCTTACGCGTAAGCTCTACGCATAAAGCCCTCTTTTCCTACGCGTAATATTTCTTACGCGTAAATCAAGAACCTACGCATAAGCTTACGTTTACGCGTATACCACTCCTGTTTACGCATAAGCTTGCCATTTTTACGCCTAAGCCTAGTCTTAACCTTAATTATGATTTGTTACGCGTGCAAACTTGTAAATAAATAAATCATAACGCCACGAAACCAATAATGTCACTAATAAGCTTAAACGTTAAATAAGTTGTGATAAACAAGTCAAAACTTGGACTTTAAAACTTGAAGTTAATCAACTCACGAAACTTATCACGACGTCTTTGGACTATTAGACTAACAAGTGACATTGGACTCGTAACAATCATCGACATATCACATTCAATAATTAGACAATAAAACCATCTGTTGACTAACGTAATGTCTTTCGATATGTTGGTTCTTTTGGCAAAATATCTTTCAGATCACGACATGGACGCTCAAATACAACACGTGGAAGCACCAAACGTTCTCACCATTGAAGATATCTTCCCTAATGGCTATCCGATGAAGATAGGAAAGAACAACCTTCGAGTTGATTTTGATAGTCTCACCGCTTTCGAGTCTTCTTGTCGATTCTGTAGACATTCGAAGAATCACCCTTATCGAGAATATGCTCACCAACTCTCTGCTTGGGAGATCTACATTCACCAATTCGGCATACAATGCAAAAGATCAAAGGTCGAGAATCTTTGTGGCGGTGACACTCAACCACAAACAAGTCACCATCACACCAGCAGACTTAAGGGCTATTCTTCTCATTCCCATCACCGAGCCAACTGAATACAATGCCACACCAACTGAAGAGGCCGTTCTGCAATTCATGATCGACATTGGTTATGATGAAGCTACAGGAGTAATCACAAAGCATTCATACGTGGATCTTAAGAATATTCCTCAGCCATGGAGAACCCTCTACATTATCATCACCAAATCCTTTTCTGGACGTGATAGTGGCTATGCGCATCCCAAGCTCATGGAACTACAGATCTTTTGGGCTTTGGTCAACATGAAACACATTAAAGTTGAAGCTTTAATATGGGACGACATGATGTCTTTCCTCAAAAAGCTTGGCTCCAAGATCCCATATATCAGATATACCAAATTGTTGATCCAAAGAGCTCTAGGGAATAATCCTGATATCCCCTTGAGACTCAATGACCCCAACAATCACTCCATGTTGTATGAGCCTACCCTCACAGTCAGATTTAAGGAATCAACAACAAAGAAACAAGGTGCAGTGTTGCCAGATCACCTTCTAACTGATGCAGTCAAACAACTTTACTCATACAAAAGGTATCTGGTGGCAGTTGATAAAGGTAAAGTAGGTTTTCTTGATGACAAGTCCTCTGGTACACCTACTAGGAAATCCAGGAAAGGCAGTGCAGGGAGTGTTACACGCATTGAGAGTCAAAGAAAGTTTCCTAAGAGGTCACATACTCTCAAAAGGAAAGTTCCCTCTAAGGAAGCCATTCCTATTCCCATTCCCAAGCTGAACCTGCGAAAGCTACTTGGATGAAAGCTCGAGGAAACCGAATCAGACAAAGAGGTCACCTACTCAAAGCATATCGATGACACTCCAACAGTAGCTAAACCTCCCAGTCCAATAGCTGAAAAAGGAAAAGGAAAAACTCATGTGCTTGTGAATGATAAGGAAAGTTCTGAAGAAGAACCTTTTGATGAGGAAAGAGAATATCAAAAGAAGTTGAAGAACCTCATACTCAAATATCTTGCCGATGAATTCATAAAGGATCAAACTTGTGGCCCTGGAGGATCAAGTGGTGGAACTCAAGCCACACCAGTTTCCGATGCGGTTAATCAACCCGATAAGGGAACTGGTACTACCACCACCCACGAACAACAACAAAGGCAGATTGAGGAATCCATCAACTTTGACATTGAGGAACCAGACATGGAAAAGACTGAGAAAACTTCTGGTGAAGACATTAAGCCTGATGAAACGGCTAAGTCTGGAAATGATGAAGATACTGATTATGATAATTTTCTTCTAGACAGTCCCACACGCTCCAAGGAGGAAACTTCTGAGCCACCAAAGGACCTAGAGTCACCTCACGACTCCTCATCATCAGACTCGTCTTCTCACTCTTCACCTCCACCATCCAAAGGCACAACCAGATCCACATCTAAATCTGTGAAGAAACAAACAGACTCTTGGTTATCCCGGGCTAAAACAAGGAGTGTTAAAGTTGTTAAGCAAGTTAGGAAGAAAGACGCGCTCAACAAAAAGCTAAATCAACTTGCTGACAACAACAATTTTCTTCATGCCGAGATAGACAAGATGTCTAGTGATTGTACAATAAATCGTACGACCAGGCCTTTGATGTTGATCGAAGGGTATGAGGGGTGATATGCTTGCGCCAAACTTGTAGTCAATCTGCAATAAGAAATAGTAGACACTTCGTTAAGTGATTGCGCAGGGGTTGGGCCCTGCGAACCACCTCCGGCGTGAGAGTAAGTATATGATATGTGTTGTAAGTAATACGATGTATGTGAAAATACTGTGTTGAGTGAACATACCATTGAAATGACTCGTCCAACCTATTTATAGGTGATGAAAATAGCTTGGAGAGTATTACCACACGTTTAGGAGATCATGGGAGGCGTCCCCTGATTTGTGGTAACCGCTAGGGCTTCATCCCCACTATCTCGGACTTGGCGGGGAAGCTAAGGAAATAGTGGGAACGTGGGGGAAGACCAATTCAAGGTTCTTCTTTGCCTTGGCACCTTCAAAGGAAGACACCGAAGGGCATAGGCCTTCGGCTGGCGGATTCCCTACTGGTAACCATGTCAATGATGAATGGTTTTACGCCACCAATGACTTATGAAGAAAGACTTGGGTCTTCGTAAAGCAATTTCGTGAGGCGAAGGGGGTCCTTCGACCTGATCGAAGGGTACGTCATCAAGCCCCCTAGTCGAAAGTGATATGTACGAACAAGAAATATTGCTTACGACTCAGAAATAAAAATGAAAACTCCTCTTCGTCACAAAAAACGAACGAAGATAAAAAGTCTTGTAGTTATTGACTGTAATTAATGCAACTAATTATCCTAACCACCCCTTTTCCTCGGTAAAAGAGAACGTCTTTTCAAAATTTGAAATAGTTTTGAAATCCGGTGGTAAGATGATAAGTAATTACACGTGTAGGGCCGAGATTTTTTACCTTGTAGGGTTTATAAATAGCAAAAACAGTAAAACCCTAACAAAGGTTTTCTCTCGCCCAAGTTTTTTCACCTACTAAAACACCTTCCGATCAAGCTTTCGATCAAACAAGGTAAAGTGCTCCTTTTTTTCTGTATTTCAAATACATTGTTGTGTATTTTAGAAGGCCCCATGTCAACCAATAAAAAATTCGTAATAAAACAACAAGGTTGTACACTAACGAGGGAGGAGCTTAAAGCGTTCCTCACTGATTACCCCATTCCAAAGGAACATAAAATTATGCTACCGAGTAGAAATCAAGGGATATTTGATGCCCTTGAAAATTATGTAGGCCTGTATACCCATGCTTTCACTACTTCCAACCTTAGGATACCTTTGCATCCTTTGATCTTAGAGTTCCTCCGGTATTATGAGGTACACATTTATAGGTTCAACCTTTTTGGCCTAACCAAGCTTACAACATTCATCGTAATGTGTAAAGCTTATGGGTTCGAACCATCCTTGACTGTGCTTAGAGGTTTCCTGAATCTATACCCGTGAGGAGACTGGTTGACCTTAGCCAAAAGAGGTGAAAGGGATGTGCCTATTCTGATAGATAGACCTTTTACGAATATAAGGAACTGGAAAGGCAAATTTTTTTATATTCAAAACATCATTATTCCTCCGGCATACTCTGCATTGTTGAATCCAGACTTTCAATATGATGAGAAAAGGTTCAACGATCCCTTGCCTTATACTGTGAGAAGGAACCCTTTGTATCAGCGTTTGGCTCGTCATCCAGCTGATTGCCAAACCTTCCCTGAGCCAATCTTGTTCATAGCTGGAATTGCTGAAAGATGGGAGGGGTCTCCTTTGGTACCTGAGATAATTTGTGATGGAGAAAGTATGTACTTTTATGATTAACATAAGAAATTAAAACTTATCTCTCTGATATTTATCTTATTTGCTTGTTTGTGCAGAGATGTCGTTCAGGAACTTTGTTGTAGCTGGTGGTACAAAGGAGGTGAGCTTCCTTCCCAAGAATCCCCAAGAGACCAGCTATGGCGTGGGCTCCCCATCAGTGTCCATAAACAACAATGATGTGGATGCCCAGCCCATCGAGCCTGTATCATCTGCTCCTCCGTCAAAGGAACCCATAGATGTGGAAGATCAACTTGTGGAGAATGTTGATGACTCTGACGAACCAGTCTCCGAAGGACAGTTTGCCATCGTAGGACCCTCTGGCATAGGTGAGAGGGTCCGAAACAGGAAAGGTGGCAGTGCTAAAGCTGTGAAGTCTGCTTCGAAAAGAAAACTCATCCTGCCTACCCCTCCCTCACGAACTACCCGGCAAAAAAGTGCCCAGGGTAAGGCTGTGGAATTTCCAGCTATCGAAGGCCCCAGCGGTGAGGACATCCATGGTAATGTTTCTTGCCTGTCAACAAAAATTAGGTACCAGTAAAAATATATTAACAAATTTACCTATGTTGCAGGACTTCCTAATACGAAAGAACTTCCTTCTCCCCTAGCTTGTCACCAACTTGTGAGCCATGTAATCCCACCCAAGTGGAAGGGGTGATGGATAACATGTCCATAGAAAGGCTCTGCGACCTTCATGACAAAAGCTATATCCGCCAGTGCATGCTAGACAATCAGCTCAATTCTAGGACAAGGGAACTGCTCTGTGCTGTCTCAAAAGCTCGAGAGGAAATGGATGTTATCTTTGAGAAGGGAGAAGGCTAGGGATCAAGTATGCGACACTGGAGAAGAAGTGTGAGGATGCCTTGGAAGATTTTGACAAGAACCCCTTGGTGCATGATCTCAGAGCTGAGAATGAAAAGCTCAAAGGTCGGTGGCAACGAGTGAAGCTGAGTGCATCAGGTTAACTGTCGAAGGCTCAATGGTCGTTGGCTATAAGGAGCAGATATCTATTCTTTCATCCAAGTGTGGAGGCCTCGAAAAAGAGAGGGCAAAGTTGCTGGACCAAGAGATGAAGCTCCGAGAAAAGGTTGATGGTTTGAACCTTCGTCTAAAGATGTTAAAGAAGGATAGGGTAGATTTGGTAACCAAGGTGATCCCCTATATTGCTATGGAACTTTACCATAGCGATGATGTGGGCGTTTCCATTGGGAATGTGGTGAATCTTTGCCATTTTCCATGGCAAGTGTACTACCTTGGAGGAGGTAGCCAAGACTGGGGAACCGGTGGAGCTGGAGAAAGTTCCTTACTACAGGTCAACTCATGAAAAAGAGTATGATGATGCGGTAATCAATTAAGCGCTTTAGAGTTCCCTTTCCTTGCAGATGTGATGAAGGACCCAGCGGCCTCAATTGAGGACCTACTTGCCAAGAAGCCAAGGACAGTCCAGCCTCCGTCTTCCTCCAAGAAGACTCCGTCACCCAAAGTTCCCTCTCCAGGTTCAGCTGATCCTACTCATTCCAAGGTTTGAAGGCAACCATGTGGTTGTAATTTGATCCCTATGGTGGTATGTACCCTGTTAAAACAATTGTCCCTGTTCCTTTCCAGGCTTCATGCCTAATGAAACAATTATCATATGGTATGTGTGGTGTAGGCTACGGCCTAAGACAATATTTTATTTTGTTGGATCATGAAGGCTACGGCCTGTTTTAGACTAGTTAGACTAGTCAGTAATCTACTTTGAAGCCACTAGGGCTCGAATTTTGCTATGTGTGATTCTTCTCTTTTTATTTTTACTTGCGTAAAAATATTTTTTACAACCTAAGGCGTATGGTAGATGCATAGCCTCATTATGTGTAGTTACTTCACCAAGAATATTAGCAATCGTATAATTTAACTGCTGACAGAGGGTCGCGACCCACTCCGTCTTGATCCTTTGGGCAGCGAAAGGCTTAAAATACCTTAAGGCCATATAGGAAAGTTAATATGAAGTTGAGATGGATGTTATGCATATGAGCAAGACTTGTTGTTTAGTCTTTGTACATCCTTTCGACATTCAAACTTATAAAGCAACTTGGTGGACAAATCTTTGTTGTATTGAACAAAACAAGAGATTTGAGGGAAATGTGTTATTATCATTAAGTGGTTAGGGAGGATTACATCATTTTAAGAAATGAATACTAGACGTCTACCATTAATGCTTCTTTCCCCAAGTGAGAAGAATGCAAATACATTGATTGAAAGAAAATAAAATTTGTCCTTAGACATTGTAAGTTTCATACGTAGAACTTACGAAGAGTAGTGCCATTCCAGGTTCTATCAATAACATCTCCTTCCAAGGTTTCGGTTTGTAGGCTCCGTTGCCATATGCTTCCTTAACAATGTAGGGCCCTTCCCATGTAGGTCCTAGTTTACCACGGTACTCGGCTTTACTTGCGCTTGTTGAGTCGGAGGACGTATTCCCAGTTTGAAGGTCGAGGCGGACCCGTTTGTTATAGTACCTTTCAATCTTTTGCTTATGGATAGCCTCTCTGATTGAGGCTATTTCCTTTCGTTCTTCGAGTAGGTCTAGGTTGCTACGGAGTCTTTCTTCGTTATCTGCTTTGCCGAAGTTCATGACTCTTTCTGTTTCGACACTTACTTCCGAAGGGATGACAGCTTCCGTGCCATACGTCAGGCTAAAAGGTGTCTCTCCGTGACTTGACTTTGTATGCGTTCTGTGAGCCCAAAGTACTTGAGGCAGTACATCTACCCAACCGTGATGACTGTATCCCAGCCTTCGTACTATTCCTTGTATGATGTCTCTATTAGTAACTTCCACTTGTCCGTTACCTTGAGGATGGTAGACGGAAGTGAAGGATTGTTTGATGTTGGGGCATCTGCAAAAACACTGGGAATACCCCTTCGGTGAACTGCTTCCCATTATCTGAAATGATGATGTGAGGTACTCCGAACCGACAGATAATATGCTCCCACACAAATTTTTCCATGTGCCTTCCTGTAATGGATGCCAAAGGCTTTGCTTCCACCTATTTAGTGAAGTAATCGATGGCTACGACCAAGAACTTTACTCCTCACGGAGCAACTGGCAGAGGGCCTACAATATCTATCCCCCATTGGTGAAGGGCCATGCGGACGTTCTGAAGTCATATCTTGCTTTGGTAGCCTTGGGACTCTTGAGTGGACTTGGCGGGTTTCACACTTAGAATGATGTCGACAACGTCCCTGTGCATCGAAGGCCAGTAATATCCCACCCTTATGACTTTGGAGACAACGGGCGGGGTCTGCGTGAAGTCCGCAGGATCCTTCATGTATTTCTTGAATGATGTTGGCGGCTTGCCTTGGTCCTACACAACGAAGCCATGGGGACAGAAAAGATCTTCTGTACAAGTAATTTCCCATGATTCTGTACCGTGGTGCTTTGATGCGAACCTTTTGAGCTAACTTCTGATCTTCCGGCAGTATACCACTTATTAGATATTCTCTAATTGGAGTCATCCAATTCGAGTCATCCTCCTGTATTACATCAGACACCTCCTTTCGGACGATGGACCTATCTGCCAACACTTCGACTAGAACTTCCTTAGTTAAATGAGCAAATGCCATTGATGCCAGTTTGCTAAGTGCATCCGCCTTCTTGTTTTGATTTTTCCGAACATGCTCTATGTTGTAAGATGCAAACCCTTCGAGCATTTCTTTGGCCTTATCCAGGTATTGCTTGATCACAGGTTGTCTTGCCTCGTAGGAGCCTTTTATCTGATTGGCCACCAGTTGGGAGTAGGGGTGGAAACGAGCCGAGCCGCTCGTAAAAAGCTCGAGATCGGATCGGTAAAAAGCTCGAATGAGCCGAGCCTAAACGAGCTCGAGCCCGAGCTCGAGCCTATATTAGAGCTCATTTAATAATCGAGCCCGAGCCCGAGCTCTATATACAAAGCTCGAATAGGCTCGCGAGCCCTAAACGAGCTCTAGTAATATTATTATTTTTGATATATGTGAACTAAAGCTTGCGTGTCTTGCACTTCCATAAATTAATTCATGAGCGTCACCCTCGACCATTCCCCACTTGCAGCTCCACTGTCTTCTCCAACACCTACTAATTTGCTGCCAAATAAAGGGATTACACATTCTTCAAAGAAAATAATAATAAAGGATTACACCACCCTTTCTTTCTTGTTATCTTCAAAGATCAAACCTTCGAAAAGATAATTTTGGCTTCCTTTTTTTCAAATGAAATACGGCTTCAAGATCTTTCTTAAAGGTTTTGGGTAAGGTTAATTTGTTTTTTCCTTAATCGAAGGAAGTAAAGGATGAAACAAGTTTTTGTTTTGTTCTTTCTTTGAAAATTTTCGGATATTAAAAATAAGTTAGTCTTCTAATAGATCTATGATGTGTTTTCTAAACTTGTAAATCCTTTTAAAGATTTGTGATCGAGTTTAAATCTGAGATCTTGTTCTTTGTTTATTTTTCGAGATTAGTTAGATGTTAGAACTAGGTTTGTGAGTTGTGGGAGTGATGTGAGCAGTGGCGGTATATTGGTTGTGACTAGGCTGCTAACGAGCTCATTAACGAGCTCGAACAAGGAAGCTCGAGAAGCCAAGCCAGGCGCATCACAAACGAGTCGAGCTCGAGCCGAGCTCGAGCTTTATATATCATATCACGAGCCGAGCTCGAGCTCAAACCTTAAGGCTCGAACCGAGCCGAGCTCGAGCTCGAGCTCTCTAAAATATAAACGAGCCGAGCTCGAGCTCTGACGGGCTCGGGCTCGGCTCGGCTCGTTTTCACCCCTAGTTGGGAGTCAACGAAAATATCTAAGTCTTCTACTTCCATGTCTTTGGCCAATCGGAGTCCTGCTAACAAGGCTTCGTACTCCGCTTCATTGTTCGTGGCGTCGAATTCAAAACGGAGTGCATAAGTATACTCTTTCCCATTGGGATCAACGAGCATGAGACCCGCGCCAGAACCGTCGGAGCTGGAGGCTCCGTCAGTATAAAGCTTCCACCCTTCGACCACTTTATCCAGTTTCTTTTCAGCAACCGTTGTGCCATGTTTTGGTTTGGAGGGTGTTTCTGCTAAGAAGTCTGCCAATATTTGCCCTTTGATCGAGTTTCTACCCTTGTATTCAATTTCGTGCTCTCCTAGCTCAATAGCCCATCTAGCTATCCTTCCAGATTTTTTCGGCTTCGAAAGTATCTTCTTAATTGGTTTGTCAGTAAGTATGGTTATAGGGTGAGCTTGGAAGTACCTTCGAAGGCGTCTGGCGGCATGGACCAAAGCCAAAATTAGCTTTTCCAATGCTGGATAATTTAGCTCGACTCCCTGTAGAACCACGCTAACGAAGTAGATAGGAATTTGCTTCTTCTCCCTTTCGCCAATAACACAGCGTGACGCTTTCGAAGGAGGCTGCGATATACATGAACAACACTTCGCCTTTGATTGGGGCTGTAAGTGTAGGTAGAATAGCCATGAAATCCTTTAGCTTTTGGAAGGCTGCTTCTGCGTCTATGCTCCACTGGAACGTCTTTTTGTCTGTGCATCCTTTGAGTGTTTTGAAGAACCGCAAAGATCTGTCTGCACCCTTCGACAAGAATCTGCTGAGGGCTGCTAACTTTCCATTCAGACTTTGTACTTCCTTTAGGGACTTAGGAGGCTGCAAATCTGTGATGGCCTTAACCTTCGAAGGATTGGCCTTAATACCTTGCTTGGTGATCAGATGCCCCAAGAATTGTCCTTCTTCCACACCGAAGGAGCATTTCTTGGGATTTAACTTCATGTTGATGGCGTGAAGCTGGTCGAAGGTTTCCTTGATGTCGGAGAGCATGTCTTCCTCCGATCTGCTCTTGATGACCATATCATCTACGTACGCCTCCAGATTCCTACCTATCTGCTTGTGGAAGGCTTTGTCCACTAAACGCTGGTAGGTGGCACCTGCATTTTTCAAACCAAAAGGCATCTTTTTGTAACAATAAACACCTTTTCTTGTAAAAAAGGCTGTCTTCTCTTCATCCTCTTCCGCCATTTGTATCTGATGGTAACCCTTATAAGCGTCTAGGAAACACTTCAACCGAAACCCTGACAAGGATTCCACCTTCCAATCAATTTCTGGCAGAGGGTAGCAGTCCTTCGGGCAGGCTTTGTTAATGTGTGTGAAGTCCACGCACATTCGCCATCCTCCATCATGCTTTTTGACCATCACCGGATTGGCCACCCAAGTTTGGTACTTCACCTCTCTGAGTATGCCTACTGTTACAAGTTCATCCACTTCTTTGCATGCGGCAGCATTTCTTTCAGGAGCCAGGCTTCGACGCTTTTGTTTGATGGGTTCAATATGTTTGAACTCATTGAGCTTGTGTTCAGTGCCGAAGGGCTTTCCGCCTATGATGAGAGTTTTGGGAACCCCCGTCATGTCGGAGTAGGTCCATGCGAAGACGTCTGCGTTAGCACGTAGTACCTTTTCCAATTCTGCTTTAAAGGAGGTTGGGAGTTGCTTTCCGATCACTACCGTCTGATCGGGGTAGAGATCATTTACCACAATGCGTTCTTCGGCGTCAGTACAACTAAGGACATCCTTCGGAGGCTCTTCCGAAACCTGTTTGATTCTTTTGCCTACTTCCGTAGGCTCCTTCACCTTATAGTTGGAGAAAAGTGTTCCAATGCCGAAGGGTGTTTGGAATTTGATCGCGGCATGTATAGTTGAGACAACGATGCCCATTTTATGCATTGCTGTTCTCCCTATCAATAGGTTTTAGGGAGATTCGGACCTTACGATCGTGAAAACCAGAGTTTCTGTCCTTTTTAGCCTCCCTTCTCCAATCGTAACCTCTAGAGAGACTTCTCCCAAGGTCCATGAGTGTTCCCCTGAGAATCCCACTAAGGGTACCTTCGAATCTACTCTCTTCGACCTTATCGAAGGTTTAAGCTTTAGAAAACAGCGTTCGTAGATAACTTCGCAGGAGCTACCGCAGTCAAGGTAGGCCCTGTTTACTTCTCTGTTGGAGATCAAGACCTTGATGACCACGGGGTCATTTGAAAGAACTTTCCCTATGAGTGAAGGAAAAGTTAAATCTCCTATTCCGCACAAAGTTTCCTCCATTTCTTTCCTTTTCGAACCAGAGTCATCCTTGTACACCATGAGGATGGGTGCTTCTACAGGTGTGGTATCCTTCCCCAACTGTGTGTCGGAGACCTTGTCTTTACCTTTCTTTATACCCTTCACCAAGTGTCCTAGTTGACCGGACTTCACGGCCTCTTCTATCTGTTTCTTGAGCTCTCTGCAGTTGTTAGTGTCGTGTCCATAATCGTCATGGAAGTAGCAGAATTTGGAAGTATCTCTGGGCCTGCCTCTGTTTGCTAAGCGAGGAGGAGGATCAAAGCCCTTCGCAGCCTTTTCCGTAGCAAGTATCTCTCTTGGAGATTTGGACAGATTAGCCAAGAGCCCATGGTTGATGTTTTTGTGGTATGGTGTAAACCTGTCCCTGCTATTGTGTTTGTTCTTCGACCCCTACCACAAAGGATGCTTCGTGGCTTTGCTGTGACTTTCTTTATTTTCAACCGGAGCCCCATTGGTAGACACTTCTTTTGCTTCGATCCAGGTGTAAGCCTTTTCCACCAAACCCTTATAGGTTGCAGGGAGATCAGTGGAGAGGAATTCAACCAAACTTCTGTTTCGTAGGCCATGCACGAAACCCGAGATGCGCTGGTCCTCATGCAAGCCCATTATCTGTAACGTGTCATCGGTGTACCTGGTAATGAAAGCTCTGGTGCTCTCATTTTCCCTCTGCTTGATGTTGTGCACTGTTAGGTGCGTTCTTGTAAACTTTTTCTGTTGGCTGAAATGTGATCTGAACTTGACCTTGAGATCATCCAAATTCACAATGCTACCTGGTTTTTGCCCGTTCCACCATATACGAGCAGAGTCTCGTAGGGTGTATGAAAACATGTGACAAGCGACAGGCATAACCCACTTCTGCATTCTAATAGCCCCTTCGAACAAGTGTAAAAAGTTATCCGGATCCCCTTTCCCATCGTAGGTACCAATATGCGCGGGCATTTTCAACCCATCAGGCAAAGGGTAGTCTTCTATCCACCTTACGAAGGGTGTTGTGGAGCCCATGGGCTCCGAATAAAGGCAGCTATAAGGTGGCATATAGGTAGGGGCAGCATTACACGGGTTATGGTTTGGAGGTATTCCAACAGGGTTTTGGTTAACATATTGAGGGTAAGTAGTAGGTATATAAGGCGGGTGACTTCCGACAGGGTACGAAGGATATACCATAGGTTGCCCGTAGGGCATACTTCCGTATGGTTGAGTAAAATTGGGGTTACTAGCCTGTCCATTAGGTGGGGGATAAACCCCTTGAGGGTAAGATTGAGCCTGAAAAGGAGGGTACATACCATGAGGAGGAAGATTTCCTCCCCCATTCATTTGAGATGGATTGCCTTCTACGCCCGATGCGTGAGAAGGCTGCAACGGAACCCGTGCCTCAGTTCTTCCCAGATGAGCTGCCAAAAGTGGTGGCAAATTAACCTCCATAGCGTCCCTTCTGTGACTCCTTCCATTGGAACCTTCTATCGTACCTTCCCGTCTAGTCGGAGCCCTCTCCGGAACGTCTTCAAAACCAACCGACCTTCCACTAGGCCTTCGACTTCTCGGAGACCCTATCCTTAGCACTGAGCGTGTAGCCCCATGAGTCAAGGGCCTAGCCTCCATTTCCAACTCTTCGTCATACTCGTCGCTTGAGTATTCTAACTCTCTACGCATCTCCACATTCCGAGCTTGCTTTCTTTGAGCCCTCAGTAAAGATTCTAAGGCTTCGATGTTAGCTTCGACAAACGTGGGGCTAATTACCGGTTCAGGGTTAGCTGAGGTTGAAGCGTGGTTGTTGGGAGTTATTTCAGGGTGAGATTGTGTGGTAAAAGTGGATGCGGTTATATTGGGAAGATTGTTAGGATCATTGACTAGGATTGGTGTTAAGGTCGAGAAACCCGGAGGGGGTGTATCTTCTCTTCCTTGATTCATGCCGTAAAACTAGTGAGAGTGATTGACTGGGTGTAAGTTTGGAATAACGAGACCAATAGTAGCGGGTCCCGCAGATGGCGCCATTGATTGTACAATAAATCATATGACCAGGCCTTCGATGGTGATCGAAGGGTATGAGGGGTGATATGCTTGCGCCAAACTTGTAGTCAATCTGCAATAAGAAATAGTAGACACTTCGTTAAGTGATTGCGCAGGGGTTGGGCCCTGCGAACCACCTCTGGCGTGAGAGTAAGTATATGATATGTGTTGTAAGTAATACGATGTATGTGAAAATACTGTGTTGAGTGAACATACCATTGAAATGACTCGTCCAACCTATTTATAGGTGATGAAAATAGCTTGGAGAGTGTTAGCACACGTTTAGGAGATCATGGGGGGCGTCCCCTGATTTGTGGTAACCGCTAGGGCTTCATCCCCACTATCTCGGACTTGGCGGGGAAGCTAAGGACATAGTGGGAACGTGGGGGAAGACCAAGTCAAGGTTCTTCTTTGCCTTGGCACCTTCAAAGGAAGACACCGAAGGGCATAGGCCTTCGGCTGGCGGATTCCCTACTGGTAACCATGTCAATGATGAATGGTTTTACGCCACCAATGACTTATGAAGAAAGACTTGGGTCTTCGTAAAGCAATTTCGACTGAGGCCGAAGGGGGGGTCCTTCGACCTGATCGGAGGGTACGTCATCATCTAGTGAAAGGGAGTACGTCCAGAAGTTCATGCAACGTGATCTTCAAGGGGAAATGAACGAGATGATCAAGGGATATACTCACAAGTTCGTTCTCGACACCGTTCCTGGAGTTACAAGGGAGATGTTTACCAGACATCTCTATCCAAATCTCATGAAATTGGTCAAGCAAACAATGCAATCCTCTCCAGTTACAATGACGATCAATCAAATGGAGCCTGCAGTTCTCTCTGATGCAGAGTTGATTTCCAAGCTGGTGCTACAAATGGGTAAACGATCTGGAACTTTCACCTCTGACAAAAGTAAACTATTTGAGGCATTACTGGAATATCAACTCAAGACTTCATACAAGGAGCAAGCTGAAAGGCCTAAGCGTCCAAGAGACGATGATAAGGATAAAGATAAAGATAAAGAGCCTAAACGCCTGAAGAAATCTGGTGAACCCTCCTCCATGCCACCTCCACCCCAAAGGACTCCATCTCAACAACGATCTCCTCCACGCTCTTCTGCTGACAAACCTCAGGACTCTGAGTTACCACCTCAGATAGAAAAAACCGGTGATTATTTCGAATACACTGGTGGTGACGATGAGGAAGTCCCTGAGACCCAAAAACAACCCACCTCTCCCGCTTCAACAAAGAAACCAACATCCTCATCTAGGCCAAAGAAGAAGAAGAAGGCGCTTAAGGTTGATGTCGTCTCATAGCTAGACGAAGATGACACCGAGTTTGAATGGTTCTCTACACTTGTTGATGCTACTCCCGCCCTTACTGATGATCAAGATATTGTAGAAGGTCGAACATTGGAGCATGCTAAGTTACTTCAAGAGAAGTTTCGGGTGAAGAAGATGACGAAATCAGAGTTGAAACGAATCAAGAATGAAGCCTTTCAACTACTCAAAGACAGCTCGGAAAGTGCTATTGAAGTTGAATATCACCTTGAAAACATAGCACGAGCCATGTCTAACAACATTGATTGGCTCAACCCTGAAGCAAAAATTGACTTCACCAGAATAGACAACGCTCCATACTACACCGACTGGTCTAGACCTCTACCAACGATTGGCCAACCAGATCAACCTAAGATTCCATTCCGCTACTTCTTCAACAATGACTTGGAATTTCTTCTACACGGTAGCGATGGTTCAAAGAAATACGCTACATCACTTACACTTCCGTTCCCGGCAGCCATATACTCCAACTGCATAGCCATCGAGGAAAAGGCTACTCACATGGTTTTTAACCATGTGGAACAGTATGACATTGATGCAATGTATGGGATTCACCATTGGCCGGAACGCCAACGAATCTACTACAAGAGCTTCTAGGTTCGAAAGTCTCAACATGAAGTGTACAGTGATAAAGGGATCGTTGCTGTTAAGCATGTATCTCTTTCGTCTAAATGGGACTACACTTTCCTCAAGAACATCGTGGTCAAAAGACAAGACGAAAGGTACTATGATTTCTGTGAAGCGGACTTTCAGAATTTGTCTCTCAACGACATTGAAGATCTGTATCTTGCCAAGGTACAAGGAAGAATGAGACAATTCTCGACTGAAATCCAACGTGAATACATTAAGTCCTTGCTCATCTTCATCAGAAGCATAGTGATCCAGGAACGTGTAGAAGATATACAACTGGCTGTTGAATCATATCAGACTCGTGTCAACCTCACCAGACCTCAGCTAGAACTTCCTGACATCAACCATCTTCCACAATACACTCTCATCAGCAAACCGTTTGGAGTAGTTTACCGTAGTGAACTACAACGCAACTGCTTGATGGCGTGTAGAGATCTTCATAAGTTTGGGGATCACACACTAAAGAAAGTCAGGGACGACTTGGCTTATAGGTTGAAGGCGATACATGAAGGCATTGGGTCACCAAAGCGATGGAACTTTCAGGAAAGACGGGATGTTAAGAGGATCATCACTCGTATCGATGAAAGGTTGTACAGAAGGGACCAGTTCAGAACTCTGGAGAGCTTCGTAGGTGGTCGTCCCAGGATTACTCTCACAGGCTATCAACGCCCTGTTCGCATTCCTGGAAAGATTGATGGACTACCTGGTACCCCTTAAACTGTTTCATTTTCTATATTGATTTGGATGTGTGATTAATTAATGACTATGGTTTGTGCACACATAACAGTGTACAACCCGTACTCGTAATGAAAGGACCCTGTGGTACGCTTCAGTGCCACAATCCTTATAAAAGGAGCGAAAGCTTCTTACTTTTGAGTAAAACTTATCAAATCATTTATTTTTCAAAGGTTTTGCTCAAAAGAACAAGTACTTCCCCTTATGATTTTCAAAACCTCAAAAGTTAATATCACTTGTTGAGGGGGAGTATTTGATTAAAAACTTTGTTCACAAATTGTTCTTCGTGATAATCTTCCCGCAAAACTCGAAATGGACATATTCGATATCAAAATTTCATCAAAAATAACATTTATATGCCATTTTTTAGGGGGAGAAAAATTATGTGATAAGAAATATGTTGTGAAATTGCAAATGAATCTTTGTGCTATAGACTTAACCAATGAATTGACGAAACCCTAAATGTTAGTAACTCGAAAAGACTTGTCCGGGACGGGTAATAATTTCAAGCTAGTTCGCTAGTGATGTAAACGTGTCTCGCAAAGGACTTGTCCGAGTAGAATGTACCATTCGAGAAACTCTTGGTAGACATGAACCTTGACGGGTTTGACAACTTTTCGAGGCTTGTCCACATCTTCAAGATAGTTATTAGAGCTAGTTGTCACCTAAAAGCTGACAATGTATCTCTTTAACTATTCAACGTAACCGTGTCTCACGGGGGATTGTCTATCTTGAGTTGATCAATTCAAAAGTGCGAGCTCTTTCCTCACTGTGCATATTTCTGTCAAAACTCTTAAGCACATGTGGAGGGGGAGTATTTATGAAAATCCAAAACTCTTGAAGTGTTCAAACATGCTTTTCATTTACAAACACTTTGAGAGATTTTCATGAAAATGGTTTTATGGCAATGGAGTTATAAGGTGATTAAGGTTAAGAATGACCGTCCTATGATCCGCCAGAGCCGGAGGGATCTACCCAAGGACACTACCAATAGTTAGAATTAGAAGCCCTTAGGTATGATTATAAAAAGGAGAAAATGAGAATCGGAGAAAGAAGGAGTTGAAGAATTAAAAAGAAAAGCAAAGAAAATGGTGAAAAGAAATAGCCCTCCAGAGTATTCAACTTAGAGCAGAAACCGGGTTCAATTCATATGCTACTGGTTGTCACTTGATGACATCGGTATTGAAGATCAAAGTCGTCATGGACCCAGTGACGCATGCACTAAACCTTCTTAGCCACTCAAGTTTCTCTCAACAGAAGCTTGTTTCATTCTCACTGGGAACCCTACGTAAACTATCGGCTCTCTCTTAGAGATTGCTGGTATTGAAGAAGGAGACCCTCTCCCTAGTATCCTCTCAGGAAAACCAAAGCGCACTATTGAGTCTAGAGCCACGAGATTCATCAAAAGATCTATTAGGTACACTTGACATTCTATCGCTTGTCTTTCAACAATAAGAACGCAAGTGATACTTTATCGTGTCCTTCACAGATTCTAGCAATCTGTCGAGAACATTTATGAGAGGTTCACACAATTGTGATCCTCAGTGATTGAGTGGAAACTCCTGCCAGGGTCAACATCAAACAGCCTTGACAGCAGGTCACTTCGGTAACTCCCCGTGGATTACGGTTAGTGTGTCTCAAACGGTCTACAGTCGTGAGGGGATGCTTCGGTGTACCTCAGCGACTCATCTGAACTGTAGATGTACTTCGGTACATCGTGTTATCTCACTTGTGGGACTCCAGTTCAGGAACGGCCTTTGTAAGAATTAGAGTTGTGTTTTCACACTATGCTGTTAACACTCTCGAAGTTCAAACTTGTAAGTGCCGGAATCCGCTTATTACTAACCTTTCTTATGTTTTCTTCTTATGGAAGCTCTGGAGCGGACTGATCGTGCAGATTCTTCACATGCTCATACCAACAACATCACTAAGACTATGTTTATTGGTAGGTTGGCAACCGATTGGAAGGTACAAAAAATACTAAATACTTAATATTATATTAAAAAAGTACAAAGCAAAGAGAAAGAAAAACACGGCCTGGGTCATTTAGTGATTTGGAGATCTTTGAGCCAACCTGACAAATGTCGCATTAGGAATGGTTATGCATATTTTTATATATTTAAATTTAGAGAAAATGACACAAATAGACCGCGCGCCCTGATGCATATCACTTTATGGACCACTTTTATTTTAAATTTGAAACTAGACCGAGGGCAACCGCTGTTATTAGGCAACTCAACCACAGTGAGACAAGTGTCCCGTATGTGTAAAGTATTTTTTTTGGGCAACCAAAAATCGCTGGGCAACCGTATTTTTTAAAAAGGGTTTTTTGTTCATTTTACATAATACTTGTAATTTTATAATGGGAATGTCTAACCAATGCCCTTAGGGCATTGGTTAAGATTTGTCTCTTGTGGCTTTTAGTTACACAAATGGTCCTTATAATTGACACATAATAACATATTTGGACGAGAGACCTACATAAATACTTATTATAAACCATAAAAGGACAAATCTTAACCAATGCCCCATTGGTTAGACATTCACTTTTATAATAAATTATTCTATATAATAAAAATTGGGTAAAACTCATAACACTCCTTCTTCTTTTTATAAGACTGTCTTCTTTTCATAAGACTACTTCTTACTCATAATACCATTCTTCTCGATAAAGATTCAAACACACACACTATCCAAAAAAGCCATCAAGATACTCCCAGACCTCTCTCTATTTTATGAATCCAAGGTTTTTGCTTTTACCCTCTTTTATATATTCGTCTTCAAAAATGGACATCAGTCAAGAGCAGAGAGCAATTAACAAGAAAGCCTTCAGCGAACTCTTCTAAACCAACGTAAACCCATTTCACTTTCATTTCAACCGATTAGTTTCTTTTCTAATAAGTTATAACATTTATATTTTTTTTGTTAACAGGATCTGTTAGTAACTTGCTGTTAATGGTTTCTGGTGGCAGAAGAGGGTTTTTATGAGTAACAAAAGATGGTCATCTACATCCGACAAGAAAGGTATGGGTTACTTTTATTTCGTTTTCAATCATTGTTTCTTGAGCGAGTGTGTGGTGGTGATGAGGCGGCGGGGATGGTGTTGAGCATGGTGGTGAGGCGGAGGGGTCAAGGTTTAACAGATATTAGGGGAACCAAATGATTTTCCTTCATAATATATTGGAATCAGTGGATAGATACGGGGTTTTTTAAAGTTTCAGCTAGGCTTTCGTTTTATTTTTAGCCGTTTAGGTTCTTTGTTGATGGTGGATGTTTGTTGTTTGGTGTTTGTTACAGACTTTGGGTTTCTAAAAAGTTGTAGATAACTTCAACCATCTTGAGTACGCCGGCTGCTTGATCTTCAACTTGATTTGTCATGATGGTAGGTTACTTGACTAGCCCTTATGTCGGGTTCTTCTTATAGCCAGCGTCGGAATATGTTGTCGGTTCGCTTTCTTTTCAAATTTTGAAATTATGGTTTTCATACGATTTGAAGGTTTCCCTCACAGCTTCTTTATAAGTTTTCGTTGTTTTTATAAACTTGGTGTTTGTTATAAAATGTTATAATAGGTTGACATATGTTTTGCCGTAAATTATGTCACAGTTAGTAGATGATTTGAAGGTAAAATTAAGTGGAAAGCAAGAAGAAAAAGATAAACTCAAAAGGGTATGTAATCTCACGACTTCTACTTTTCTTGACTTTTCAATTGCAATAATTCTTTCTTAATATTGGTTAATTAACTCTCAATTATGCATACAGGATATTGCATCACTGGTATAGAAAAGAAAAAATGAAGCTCCAAATCTTGAACTGAAGGGAAAAAAAATAAGAGGTAATTTTATTTTTTAGTTTAAAGTTTGATTTGATTATTTATGAAATTGAATTATAGATAGGTTATTCAAGTAAACACAAGTTGATCCAACGACAGTTATTATTGATGCCTTTATTAAATATCCGATCATATTGTTGTTTCAGGTACACAGGGTTCGCCTACAATGCCTGACGCGGCAGATGGTGAGCCAACAACAATAGCGTCGGCTGGACACCAAGGTCAGCCATATACAGGTAAACATAAAAATTCGTAAAATACAGTTGCTTATCCACAACGTGATATGAGTTTTATCAACTTCGTTTTTAGCTACTGTAAATCACACATCAGCTGTGGAAATTGTCACACTTGGATTGTTAGTATTTTTTTAAAAGCATTTTACTACGGTTTTTGTTAACCCTTTGGTAGATTTCGTATATGTTTGAAACTAGATTCGTTTTTAGGTTTTACTAGCTTTTAGCCCCTTTAAACATAAGTACATGGCACATCTGCACATGTATGATGGGATAAAGACATAAGGTAATTCATTTTAGCATTTAACAGATTAACTAAAGGTGCCAAAATGGGTGAGTTGGTTGACGGGTTGGATGAGGTTCAATCGGTTATACCGAGAGCTTTTTGTCCAATTTTTTAAGTTCTCAGGATATAGTTAATGTGTCAATTCTGATTACAAAAATCATGATATTTCTGTATAATTTAATCTTCTAATTCAATTACATGTTAGCAACTTTCGGCATGTTTGGCCTGATTCACGTACAGTATGTATCTTTGCATATGGTCAAAGAGGGTCAGGAAAAACACACACAATGGTAATCTATTCTGACATTTTTATAAATTAAGTAGGAAGTGTTTACATGTATATTTAACATATAGTCCCTTTGCTTGTTTTCATCCAGACTGGACCGAAGGATCTTACAGAGAACAGTCGAGGGGTAAATTATAGGGCGTTGGGCGATTTGTTTTTTCTGGCTGTACAGAGGAGAAATACTTTTCACTATGACGTCTCCGTTCAAATGATTGAGATTTATAATGAGCAAGTTCGAGATCTTCTTGTTACTGATGGTTTAAACAAAAGATATCCTTTTTTGTTACGCTTTGCAATTATAGCTTGTAATTTGCACTGAAATGTGCAACTTGATTAGTAGCTAGAGGTGGAAGTGTCAACCTAGTTGATTTGGGTCATGTTTCATCTTCAACAAGTCAAATGGGTTAAGGTCAGTAAGATGGGTAAAGTCCTTGCGGGGAGATTTGTTTTGCAATTATCGTCCCTGCAGGGACGCTCCTGCACTTTCGAAGTTTCATCTGTTCTCATGCCAAGAATGATAATTGCACACCAAAGTTTCCCACAGGGAGCGCGCAAACACTTTAAAAGTTGTAGAGACTGCGCCTGCAATTTGACCAAACCACAGGTATGGTTTTTGCAATTTACTCTATAAAATATTTAACAATAGTGTATAGCTATCTTATGTTGTTTGAATAATGTCGATATCATGTGTGACATGTGCTTGAACTAAATTGTAATGTATACTGACCAAATACATATTTCTTATGTTGTATCACTCGATGCCTACTTCTTGTAACCTGCTACTGTGTATAGTTCAGTTGCTTCTGCTAGTCTGTAGTTGTATCACTCGATGCCTACTTGTGGTAACCTGCTACTGTGTATAGTTCAGTTGCTTCTGCTAGTCTGTAGTTGAAATTAGGTGCAGAGAAGCTGTCAAACTGATATTTAACTCATCTGTTAATGAACTTTTGCCCATAAACAAAAATTATAAACCGCTTGCGAGTTTCGCCCTTTCTTATAACTGGATCCATGGTTTACTGCTAGTCGTACGTTACTCTTGCTCATGAACGGTACCAACTGCTATGCTTCTCGTTCCACTGCTAGTTATCGGTTACCACTGCTAGCTTTAAATCGTTTCCACTGCTAGATTTAAATCGTTTCCACTGCTAGCTTTAAATCGTTTCCACTGCTAGTATTATCTTGTTATCACTGCTGCGATCTCGCAGACAAGCAGATAAAAACTAGCTTTACTTTATGAAAAAAGCTTATTTCAAAAAATGGCAACTTCTTCTTTTTTGGGCAACTTTGGGCAACTTCTTATTAGGGCAACAGGTGAACCTCCGTGGCCAATGGGGGATTAATTTTCTTCCCAAGACCTCTAGGCACTTTCGTTCTAAGAGGCGAAGCCCTTACCGCTTGGTCACCCCCATTGGTTGACCATCAAATAGGTTCAAATGGGCATTTTTTTCTTTCATATTTTTCTTAAAATGTATGATTCTAGAACGAGTTGTGACAAGTTTGGTTTGGGATCCTTTACCTATACTTGACAATAGTTTAATTTATCCCATTTGAAAAGAGATGAGTGATGTTCACCATGTTTTTTTGTTTCTTTAACACTCTAGCCTTGTATAAGCTCTATCTCTGACTTTAATATTAATTTTGTTGCAGCATTAATTACAGTGAGTGTGATTTGAATCGGAGTTCTAGTATAAGTTGCAGGCGAATTATGGCAATGTTCTTCCGTCTTTTTGGGTGCTCGGCTGTGGAACATAGCTCTTCGCCCCATTTTAGATACAGATTGTACATTTTTTTTTCTTTATTTTATATGTCGTCATGTAATGTAATGTGAACTTTAGATTATTTAGGACCAACACAGTAAGTACTGTAATTGTAATATTTGTCCCACTTGGAAATGGTCATTAGTTGATTGAAACATTGCACTTGTGGATGTACAGTGAGCTTATATCATCTGGCATTGCTGAAGGGGGGGGGGGCTATGCTTCTAGGACTTCCTATGTGAAGCTGCTTAGGTAATATAATTTTTTTTATAATGCTGTTGAAATTAAGATGAATTGGTTTAATTATGCGTTTTTTCTTGGTAGATCTGTGAAGAAAGAAACTCTTAAGGTCATTGAGACTTTTCTGGATAAGGCTGAATATCAACCACAAATTGGAAAGCAATGCGTGCCCCCTATGATGTATCCTGTGCTTGGCGACTATGCTCGGAATGTGCCTGATGCTAGAGAACCAGAGTTCTTTCTCTTTTCGCCACCATTATAAACAAGTATGTTCTATGTTGGAAACTATCGTAAATTTCATAAAATCAGTTAGTGGCTAAGTCTGAGCTAATTGATGGAGGTGGAAAAATGGGTGGGTCAAGTTGGATAACGGATCAACTAGATTGTCTTGAGTTGACTTGAAACACTTTGTTTAAATTTTTACTCTATAATACTTTTATAAGGATGCTAAATATGACTACACAAATATCGAAACAAATTGATTTAGAGATTTTTGCATTTAAAATCAGCCTTGGGTCGACATTGCCACTTCTACTTATGTATTTAATTGACAAACATGTTTTTTTTCTATCAGTTACATTCTTGAAAGTTGCATATTGAATGTAGGTACAAAGGTGCCATGATAGATGATGTTCCCCGTATATTTGAAGCTGTTTTCCAGTGCACTTTGGAGGTTATAATCTTTTGACTTATTTTTAACGGCATGAACTTAAAAAGGCAGTTTAACAAACTCTGTATACTACATATTACAGTCTTTCACTACCTATCACTCTTTCTAAGATGCTAGTGTTTTCTTACAGATGATAACCAAGAATTTTGAAGATTACCCTGAACACCGTCTTAAGTTTTTTTCATTACTTCGGGCCATTGCTACACATTGCTTTCAAGCTTTAATTCTATTGTCACCTGAGGTTTGTCTTTATGTTCTTTCATCCATTTTAAATTTTACATCACTGCTAAAGTATCTATGTTTGGTTTAGAACACATCCTTATTATTTAGGCACATCATTTTATTCTGGACTTGTAGTTATTACAAGTTTTTTTATTCTGCATCAGCAATTAAAACTCGTAATGGATTGTGTCATGTGGGCATTTCGACACACTGAAAGGAACATTGCTGAGACCGGACTTAATCTTTTATTGGAGATGCTTAAGAGCTTCCAGGTATGATTTGTGAGAGACCCTTGTCTGCTATTTGGCTCTATTCATGTAATCTATTGATTTGATCTTATGTTTTTCCTTGCAGAACTCTGAGTTCTGTAATCAGTTCTACAGGTCTTATTTTGTGTTGATTATGCAAGATATATTTGCTGTCTTGACAGACACATTTCATAAGCCGGGATTCAAGTTGCATGTGCTAGTGCTACAACATTTATTTTGCCTGGTACGTTATCTGCTTAGTCCTATATCTCCGGTCTTCCTCTGATCAAGTATATAATGTAATGGTGTTAACTTTTGACCCATTAACTTATAATGGGTCACGGCCTTTCAAAAAACCTTGTAAATAGGTCACAGGTCAATCAGGCTAAATCTCAGCCAAGGTGTATCTTTAATGGATAAAATTGAAATTCTTAATCATTTGATTCAAAAATTTATCATTTTATATATAGGTACTACAATTTTGCAATGATCTTTCAAAAACACAATCATTTTTACACTTGCTTTTTGGCCAAAAATTGTTCCTGGCCAACCAACACACACTAAATATACCTCTGTTTGTGCTGGCATATCTAATATTATGATGATGGTGACACTTTCAGGTGGAATTGACTGAGCCTCTATGGGATGCATCCACTATTCAATATTCATATCCTAATAATGGGATGTTTGTTAGAGAGTATACTATTAAGCTTCTTGGTGCCTCTTTCCCTAACATTCCATCACCTGAGGCAAGTAGTGATGAAACTAATGTTCTTTTTTTTGGTCTCTTTCGACTTTTTTGATACTCATTCAATGGAGACAATTTTTACAGGTTGCGAAATTTGTGAATGGACTTTTTGAATCAAGGACAGACCTTGCTGTATTTAAAAACCACATTCAGGACTTTCTAGTGCAGACAAAGGAATTTTCAGCACAGGTAAGTGCCAGAAGACCATGTGTTGATTTCGTTACTTATCCTGGAATGCTCACTTATGACTTGGTGTTGACATTTTTAGTGACTTCTGGATTTGCATTATGATAGTTATTTAAGCTAGACTAAACATAGTGTGTTCCTGAATATTTAATAATTCAGGTGTCAACTAACAGAATTCAATTGTTTGAGGCTGCTGCAAAATTAAATTAGATTATTTCTTCAAGAAGCAGATGCACACATCCAAACACTGATAATATGATTTTGATTATTTAGTATCCACTTTAAAGAAATATTCAAACACCCTTGGTGCTATTTATTACTAGTAAGAAATAATGATACAATTCATTGTTGTAAATGCTGCTTTGCTTTTTGATCATTCTCTCACAACTTCTAATATGCTATTTATTCTACAGGATAACAAGGATCTATATGCTGAAGAAGAAGCTGCTCAAATAGAGAGAGAAAGACAGCGGATGCTTAGCATTCCTGGACTTATTGCACCCAACGAGATTCAAGACGAAATGGTCGACTCATAGAAGGCTAACATATGGTTGTAGCTATTTTTGTTGGTTTTTTTATTGTTACTTTTGATGTGGAGGCGCAATTTGATTCTGCTAGAATCCATTCTCTCATCCCAAAACATTACATGGTTTTCTCACGTGTTTTTACATTTGTTTACTGTTGGATTACAGCATTGGAATGTTTTTTCTTTCCGTGTCATTCTATCTTATGCAATTTTATTCTCGAGTCGATAGTGATTGTAATCTGGATGTTGAAAGTACTTGACCATGAAATGGAATGACTATTGGTATTTGAATGATTGATGATGTACTTCTATAATCTTGCTGTTTACTTTTTGTGATTAATAAGTCTTAATGGGGAGATAGTGGTGGGGCCACACATATAATGTGTTTCTTTTTCTGTTAAATGGTTTATATGAAGAGAGAAAGCAAAAGGTCCTCCTCCCTATTAAGACTCATTAATAGAAAGGGACACACCCACTTAATCTAGAAAAAAAAAAAGAAACAAGCCCTTACTGGTGCTAGGTTATTGTTACAACTGCTTCATATTCGTTTGTGTTGCTCGACATAGTTAAGACTGCTGTGATAAAAGAAAAAAGTTGCCCAAAAATAAGAAGTTGCCCAAAAATAGTTGCCCTAATAAGAAGTTGCCCAAACAGTAGTTGCCCAAGAGAAAAAAAATCGCCCAAACAGAAGCGTTCTTGATGTTCGTCCATTATCCAAGAATGTCACGAGGCTTGCAAGATGTGCATAATGCATACAAATATACGATTAGATTAATGTTATTAATTTGTAAGGAAAGTCATTTGTCTGTAATCTACATGCAATTAACTTCAAAATAATAAAACTGAACCCAGCATCCGGAAATACTTCATGAGAGTTTTAGTTTCGAATGCATATGTTTGACACTCGCCGATAGACATTGGATCACTAAAAGACCTAGCCGTCTGAAATCTACAAAAGCACCAATGGGAAAAGTACAATTCCGTTCTTCTTTTTGGGCCAGGTTGACCCAGATGCCCAACAACCTAGTTGCAGATTAAGAAGTATATAGAATGGCGACAATAAAAAAAACGGGGAGCAAACCTTTTAAAAATGCCGCCGACACTGCTATATCGAATTTTTTAGTACCACCGACGTTGGAGATTAATAGTATACGAGGTCGAAACCCGTCGCCGCGTTGCGGCGAGTTTTTTTTATATGTTTCTACTTATTAGGTTAACAACACGTAATGCCATTACATATAACTTAACTATAGCTTCCAGAAAAACCAACTAAAAAAAATACTTTACCATGAGTATTTCGATATAGGAATTGCAAGTAGTATCAATGGTACAAATCTCGGAGGATACGAACGATACTCAAGGAATACATTAAAAAATAATACAGATTCCTACCCCTCGTGTGTAAGCCTTGATTTCAGGAGGTGCAAACTCGCCTGGTACTTTCATGAATTTATCGATTTCATCAAACATGTTGACAGCAAGTATATGTGGTCTGTCTAAGCTTGTATCCATTAGCCTTCTCCTTTGCAAGGTTAACTCCCTACAAAATTCCACAACCACAAACATGTTCAGTTATTCCCGCCATCAGGTGAAAGATTCGACTACCAAAGATACCATTCATCTTCTTAACACTACGTCGTTATAAAGATCATATAACCTAAATTAACAAACTTTCCGCATTAAACTTTGTTGAAAAAATAGTACCTTTCGATGGAAACCACCCAACACTGAAAACAGACAATCAATCACGAAAAGCAAAATAAATTAAAAAAATAAAATAAATGAATAAATAAAAAAAATCACAAATGTAAGAATACGAAAAAGCTGAGAATTTAATTAAGGTAGATAAACTTACACAATCGATTGGATTTAGGCTTATCACGGGCACTCTTAAGCGGTGCCTAATCCCCACGTACCCACACGTCGTAACACTTTTAATGTGCATGCATAAACTTACATAACTGCAGTTGTTCTCGTTGTTGGCGTTTCCTGTGTCTCTGATATGGCTACAATGAAAATGACATAAAAGCTGTAAGTTAACTGTAAACGATATGATGCTAACATGCCATATTGGATTTCAGCTTATATTAATTGAGAACAAAGTTTTGAAAAAGTAATCGGCAAGTTGCGATGATAGTCTGACTTTAATAAATAATCCGGTAATGTAATTTAAGAATCATAAATTCTGCGCACAGGTCCTTCAATAATATAAAGTAGATGACTCACGGCTGAGAGCCGCAACTCGTGTACACGCCTTTCCGGTATTAGTGGTTAAAGGCCCAGGTTGAGAATAATGCACGACTGGGAGCCACAACGTATTTGAGAACGTTTGTCCATAATATGGGACAATACCTGTGCACATTTATGCAAGAGTCCTTTTGCCGGTAACATATCTAGATCGTGTTGGCTGCCCCATAGCTGTTATAGTCCATGGAATATTTCGCGTGCCTGAGTCGTCTACAATGATAGTGACATGGAAGGGTCAGTCAAAAAGTGTTAAGCGTACCAGCAGCGCACACTGTCCTTGCAAGTTACATTAATTGAAAACAATTTTTCTAAAGAGTGTACTGAAAATATGCAGAACAGGCTAGTAACAAATAAGAATGACAAACTTTGGAAAAGGGCAACGTTAGAACATTATTAATTAAAATAGCTTTTAAACGCATGTAAATGACACATAAACATATAGCCACTAACAAATGACACGGCTACAGTTGAGTAGACCGAGATCGCATTTGTGGCATTACCTGATATTGTAACTGTGGTTGTAATTGTTGAACTTGTGTTAGCAACATCATTGTTGAGGTTTGTTGATTCTGTTGCGAAAATAGAAGATATATGAGTAAGACGAAAACGAAAAGGTAAACAATAAGAGCATTTTGATAACTACTTTGATTCTTAAATAAACAACTTAATGATAAGATTTCAAGGGGAAACAAACCGTACCTGTATCTGCTATGTATGTTCTCTAATATCATCAGTCGCATGTTCTGAAAGTCGCGATACACGAATTTTTGCACCACTGCTCCATTCTTTTGAAATAAAAAATTTGTGTCACGTCCACTGAGAAATCCGCAGAAACACTTTGCACAGTTTGATCGTACAGATTTCTGCTCCGTTTAAGTTCCTGTAGACCCATTTAATATATATAGAGCATGTTATATGCTTTCATATTTGATTAGTTGAAAGGGAAGTCTTAATAACATAAACTCTCTTTCAATTGTTTTATTCAAATACTCAACGGCCTTAATTATGGAAGCAGTCATTTAATGATAATGAAATTTAAGACTTGGAAGTTCTCACCTGGTTGACTTAACTGATGTTGATTTCCTACCATCCTTTTTTTTTCTTCTCAGATAGTGCTACCGCAACCTGAAAGCCCGAATCGTTACTCGTCTCAATAACTTCATCTTCTGCCGAAATTTCACTGATTGTGGCTTTCTCTTAGTTGTAGCTCCTTTTGCTGGTGCATGTTCAAATCACAAAAGTTTGTCACAAACTTGACATGCCAAGACTGGACGGTTATTATGCGTAAATCATTTTAATAATGGTCTTACCCTCTAGTACCTTTACGAAAGCAAAGCCGCTACGTTTAGATGTCTTGTGAGATCAATAGCATGCAGAAAGTTGCCACGCTTTGTCTGACCATATGGTATGTATTTACTTATCTGCACAACACATCTAATCAAGTTATGCTAAACTTCTATATAATAATATCTGTATACATCGACATAAACATATTTTAAGAGATGTGTTATTCGAATATATGACCAATCTCTTCCATCTGATATGTAACAGTTGAGCATATAATTTACGGTGTAAATCATCATCATACCATCAATTACTTTACACTTTTATTGGGTTACCAAATTGTACCAAAGTATACAATTAAACTTCATGAATAACTTAAACCATATACAACCGCGATTAGGGGTGTCATAAATCCCGACCCGACCCGGACCCGACCCGAACCCGAATAAGCATACTCGGGTCGGGTTAGTCGGGTTCAAAATTCAACTCGGGTCAATCGGGTCAACCCGATTACTAAATAGGGTCGGGTATCGGGTTCAAATACTTTGGCTACTCGGGTTCGGGTCAACCCGACTAACCCGAGTTTTTTTTTTTTTTTATATATATATATATATATATATAAACTTTGCTTAATTTTTATTCAATTGAAAGACCCTAAGTTAAATCATCAAACCTTGCCTACTGTTGTAATTTTGTTACCAAAAGGTCTAATGTATCCAACTGTCATTCTATGTTCTTGTTATTTGAAAGATACAATTTGTAAGTTACAACTAACGTCAACTTATGGTAGTTTTGTTCTTTTATTTTCCTATTATTATATGTTAGTATTTGCCATTTTTCCTAGTGATGCAAGTTGCAATTTTTGCAAATCTGCAATAAGAGTTGCAGCCTGCAAGTCTCCAACAAACAAATGCAACTTAATTATTTATTTGGTAACTAGCTAGTTATACATACACTTCATGGCGTTGGTAGCTTGTTGCCATGTATAGTTGCATGCACTTGCATGGTTATAACTTACAAGTTGCATTTTATTTGTGGTTCTTTGAGATATATACATTTGCAACAAGCTTAGTGTAAAAAATAAATGCAACAAACAAATTTAGTTTATTTGATTTATACATGTGCGTTTTAGTTGTTTAAGATTTTAACTAATAATTAAGAAATAAAATTTTGTAATTTTATAAAGGTACAGACCCGAACCCGACTTGACCCGACCCGTTTTGACCCGAACCCGACTAACCCGAGTTCAAATAGGGTCGGGTTCGGGTATGTTATTTTTAGCCTTGACCCGACTATGACCCGACCTGATTGACCCGAACCCGACCAACCCGACCCGATTAACACCCCTAACCGCGATCATAACCGAATATAGCTGTTTTATGTGATATCGCCGAGGTAAACACGATCTTATACGTTTTCCGTTTACAATTTTATTTCAAAAGTTATTAAAGTTGTTGCATTTGAAGCTCAATATGGCATTTGTATTTCAGGAGCTGCCCTTTTTTATAGATGATGAGGCTACAGTGCTATACTAATAGTAATTCATAATGTTATCATGGTTATTAAGCTATGATAACAATGTATTCAACAAATAAGCAATCGAATTGAAGCACGAATACCTTTCCATTGAACTTCTTCTCAAGTTCTCTCACAAGCTTAGTATGAATCTTGCGGAATGGTTTGCTCAATCTATAAAGAACATGAATCACAATGGCTTTCTTGTTACCGGCAACATCAACCTCGCTGCAATCAGACAACAAAGACCATATAAATCAGCAAATAGAAAACAAACTCTATGTTAACTTCCAATCCAGAGGCACGACATTTACCTTGCGGAGTTAATGTACAAGTCCTTCAAGTCACTCTTGAGCTCTTGGTGTGTATTTTCCAAGTCAAACAATGCCTGCAATATTCACATGCTAAAAGATGAAAAACAATTCATAATCACAGACAATAATAATTAGCTCAAATGTCGTAAAATCGCATTATACTTGACCTAAGTATAATTACAAAAAAGGTACAATTTGCAAAGCTGTTTGCTATTCTGTGATATTTACCTAATAGTTAACATATCAGCTATGATATTCACAAAAGATAAAAAGTTAAACCAAAAATGACCTGAGCAACAGTCTGCTCAAATTCAGTGGGATCGACGCCCTTATCCTTAGAAATCTTCTTCATTGATGTATACATCTTGTAATATATCTGCTTGTAGAAAACAATCATTAAAAACAAAACAAAACAAAACAAAAAAATACCACATATAATCAAACTCTAAATCATATACCAAAGAATAACCAGCTTTTCCGAAGATTGAAAAAGGCAAGAAAAATTGCCAAGTAAATAAGACGGTGTTTGGATTAGACTATTATTTGACTGATAGGTTCAATTACACATGCAATGCCAGATAAGTTGACCTTTTTCAAACTCATTACCTTATTTAAGTACATAATAAGCTAAACAGATTTGAAATTATCCGCCCCTGCCAGTTTCAATAAGCCGAAAAGCCCCAAAAAAATAAGCTAATACAAACAGACCCTTATAAGCCCGAAACTTGCGAATAAAATTTACATTTTTGAATTTGTTAGCTTAAAATAAAAAAGATTAAGGGGCTGTTTGTTTAAGCTTGTCTGTGGAGTTACGAACTTCTAACCCATAGGTCTCGAAATAAGTCTAAAAATTAAGCTTAATAAATGAAAAGAAAATCACATAAGCTCGTAACCCTTAAAAGCTAAGAAATTGATAGGCTAGCAGTGGTAACCGATAAGCCTAGCAGTGGAAACGACAAGCTAGCAGTGGTAACCGATAACTTAGCAGTGGAAACGAGTAGCCTAGCAGTTGTTACCGATCACAAGCAGTAGCAGAAACAAGAACGTAGCAGTACTAAGTTTCTTCAACCAACAGTAGTATGTTATTATCATATGCTTGAATGCATGTCCATCTAAAAACCTCTAGCATGACTACTTAATATCACAACAGTAATAAAACAACCTTAGTTGTACCAATCATGTGCAAATCACTGGATTGCTTGCTTTTATTGAAAATACAAAGTTATGGAAGTCTAACTTCCTACAGATTCTTGTGAATTAAAATGCAGACTCAACCTGTTAAATCAAGTTTTGGTGGCATAAGTGGCGGCTAAGGAAACCTAATAGAAACTTTGAGTACGCTAGAGGAGCTGATCTCCTTACCATTCCCCTAGGAGAATCACCATAGTAACTCATGATACGATCTGAAAGACTCACATGGTTTGTTCCTATTCGCATTGCTCTTCCATATTTCTTGCATTTTTCAACCAATGGAGTAAAAACCTAGTGAACAGAATGCACATTTAAAGAAAAGTTATTAAGGTTTTTAATTTAATACGAGAACATAGAAACATTGAGATCAAGATATTATAGCAAGGTGATAAGAAGCTTCACCCATTCAATATGCTCAAGTTCCTGTTGATAATCATCATCTATATACTCCAACTGCTCAAATTGAGCTCGTCGATCAGCTGCAAGATTACACAGACGATTAATTTCATCATATGCTCACACTCTTCAAAACCAAAAAAAACTTTCAGGCGTTTCATCAAACACTTACTATACACCTTTTTTTATAAAAATAATTATAAAAATAAACTCACCCAGTAAATGAACCATTTAAAATGAAGAATGATTACCTTATCAGCAGAATGAACTTACCTTATCAGCAGAACCACTAACAACCATCTGACATCGCCCACAAATTTAACGATGGTAATACCTGACTTTTGACATCCCAAATTTTAACAATTGCTTGCCGGTTGCAGCTCTCGTTACTCGTTAGTGATAAGATTTTGTGACCTTTAATGGTCAGATCCACAAAAAGATGTCAAAGGGTGGGCCATGAATGATCGTGGGGTTTCATACACTTTCGGTGCTCATACTATATTTGATAAACACAACTTATAATGTTGATGTTAACCTTGCAATGTGTCCCTCTTCGGTGGTGGTGGATTTGGATCCACTGTTTGTATTGTGTGTTCTATTAATAGGATTTGACATTGTTAGTGCTGCCAATAAAAAATATAGGGTTAATATACAAAAAAGTTACTAAACTTTTAAAAAAATTTGTCTTAAGTCACTAATGTTTATTTTCTGTCATCTAAGTTACTATACTTCACGGGTTTTTCACATATGTTACTAAACTTTTTTATATATGCCACCCTAGTCACTACATGGAAGGGCAACCGGTTGTGGCACACTTTTTCAATATATGTGTCACCCAAGTCACTAAACTTTGCGAAAAATTTGTCTTAAGTCACTAATGTTTCATTCCTGTCATTTAAGGTACTAAACTTTGCGAAAAATTTGTCCTAAGTCACTGATGAAAAATTTGTCCTAAGTCACGAGTTGTGGCACATGTTACTGAACCTTTAAAATTATACGTTTTATACGATTTTATACACCTTTTAAACGTTTTTATTCATTTTCATTCGTTTTTATACGTTTTTGTTTGTTTTCTTACGTTTTTGTCCGTTTTTATACGTTTTTATGTTTTCATCCGTTTTTATACGGTTTTGTACATTTTTTATACATTTTTATTCGTTTTCATCCGTTTTTATATGTTTTCATCCGTTTTTATACGTATAAAAATAGAAAAACGGGCAAAAACATAAGAAAAATGGACGAAAACGTAAAAAACGAATAAAAACGTATAAAAATTGTACAAAACCATATAAAAACGGACGAAACGATATAAAACGGATGAAAACATTAAAACGTATAAAAATGGACGTAAAAAATGGGACAAAAACGGACGAAAACGAATAAAAACGGACAAAAACGTAAGAAAACAAACAAAAACGTATAAAAACGAATGAAAATGAATAAAAACGTTTAAAAGGTGTATAAAATCGTATAAAACGTATAATTTTAAAGGTTCAGTAACATGTGCCACAACTCGTGACTTAGGACAAATTTTTCATTAGTGACTTAGGACAAATTTTTCGCAAAGTTTAGTACCTTAGATGACATGAATGAAACATTAGTGACTTAAGACAAATTTTTCGCAAAGTTTAGTGACCTAGATAACATGTGCCACAACTTGGTGTGTATACACGTCAGCCAAAATACCGGTAAAAAAAGATTAGTGACTTAGATAACCGGTTACGTAAAGTATAGTAATCTAGATGACAGAAGATAAACATTAGTGACTTAGGACAAATTTTTTTGAAAGTTTAGTAACTTTTTTGTATATTAACCCAAAAATATATAAGCTTCCCAAAATACAAAATGTAAAATGACGAAATTATCCTTGTGTATAAATACAAGTTGCCCAAAAATATAAAGTTGCCCAAAAAATAATACAAGTTGCCCAAAAAATAATACCTTACAATACATGACATATACTTGCAAAATACGTACTTGTGTCATAAGTTGTCAGACACATGGCAGCCCCTGGTTGGGTAAAAAAAAAGCGGAGGGCAACTGGTCTATTTTCGAATTTTAAAAGGGCGTGGTCCATATAGTGATATGCATCAGGGCGCGCGGTCTATTTGGCTATTTTTCCCTTAAATTTAATATATAAAAAGATAATATTATATGATAGGTTGGGTTGTTGATAAATGGTAAAAAAACTAAGAGTGGGTTGTCTGTATAGATTGTATATGTGGATGAGTGAGAAAATAATATTTTAATTAAAGATTGGGTTGGATGAGGTTGTGAATAAAGATAGTCTAATGGAAGTTCTCTCTAAAGGCAACACAAAAGTCAGAATGATTCTTCGTCAAGTCAAAGAATCTACAAAGTTTAAAGACCAAGAGAACTTCATCAGTACTGAAATCCAACGTCAAAGAGCGCATGAGCATGTTGAAGAAAGACGTGGAGACACTAGAGCATCGAAGCAGACCTGATACATACCACAACAACATACTATCACTACCATCACAAAGAACAAAGAAAATGATGACGTCATAGCAGAACTGTTCAAAGGAAATAATTTCTCTACACTGGGGAGATTGTTCTAATCAAAACACTTCTTCTCACAAGAAAGAAGAATGTCAGAAGACGTCAAAGCTACTATTACATCAGCACCTACATCGTTTATCACTCTTTCATTCATCACCAACACTTAGGGGGAGATTGTTGGAATCACTCCTAAACATTAATTCAAGTGTTAGTGGTTCATATGTAATAGTTAGCTTAATATGGCCTTTATGTTTGTTATTTAGCTAAGGCTTATGTAGAAGGCCCATAAGCCTTGGCCCAAGCCCATAAGAAGGGAATGAGTCTAGAAGTGTTGCCCTAGCTCCTTGCCCTATAAATACCTCTTGTAAACCTTCTATTGAAGGTTGGTTGTTCATTTACACATTTACTCTACGCATAACTCTTCTCCATTTCATACGTGTGTGTGTGTCTTTGTTCAACCGATCACTATCTCTTCTATACTTCTTATATTGATGCTTGTGTTACTAATATGGGAACCTAACAATTCATTTTCAGGTGATAACAATAATCATGCTTAGGGAGGATAGAGCTTCTGCCTTGCCTAGTAAGACCCTCTAGGGTTGTGTTTTCTTGGAGATTTGGTTTAGTGTATTATTTTGGACTTCGTTGTTTTCATGTTGTCACTGACTAGTACTTATCTCGGGTTGTGGGATTCTTATGACTTATGACTTTTGTTGCATGGAATTTCACTTAGTGACTTATCTATTATCTTATACCTTGTGTTTTGTGCTATGAATTCATACCTTAGTTATCATTCCGTTGTGATATTTGGGGGTGTGAAATGACTAACCCGTGATAGGTAATAAGAATACTCCACATTGCATTAGACAAGGAAGTGAAAATTTGGTAAACAAGTAAGAAACAAGTAGGAAGTAATGAAACTCTAGGTAAACACGTTTTCCTCATATAAGAAGTTCACACCATATTTACTTTTCTTGCTATTTAATTTTCTTGCATTGTAGCTTAATTAGTAGTTAAAATACAAAACTCCCTTAAAACTCGAGATTTTTACTTACTTTCTAATAAACATAAAAAGACCAAAAATAATATTTTCTTCACCATTAAACTTAATCTTAAATACACTTCAAACGTACCTCACCATTCTCCTAGAGAACAATCAATCCCCTTGAATCTTGCCTATTATACACTACAACTGTTAGGTACTCTGCATACGAGGATTCCGGTGTTGCAATCCACCACATCAAGTTTTTGGGCCGCTGTTTGGGATTAGTCTAGGTTTCGATTTCTATCTCGTTTAGGTCTAGTTTATGAGATTCCTATATATTGAACATCTTTGTTTTTCTTGTTAGCTTTCTTGTAGTCTATCTTTTCTTTGTTCCCTTTGTTCGTAACTCTTTCATTCGTCACCATGGCGGATGAAGTTACATTTGAGTCATTAACAATATAGGAACAATTGTTTTACAACATGGCGGACGAATTCTATGCATTTATTACTTATTTTGAACAATCATTTTTAGAATCAACTCCGTTTAGTGAGATCATTTGAAAACGTTTTGAGGAAAGCTCCCTAACACTGCACCATAAGTTAAATGAAATGATAAATTTACTTTACAACGCTACTTGAGGAAACAAATGAGGAGCATTTAGCCGAGCATAGGCACAATGAACAAAAAGACTTGTTTTTTAAAAACATGGACTTTAATTCAGACTAAGAATGTGAGATGGTTAGAGTTGAGATACCTAGGTGCATGCTTGGGTTAGATTTTACCAAGACATATGATAACTGATTGTACAATAAATTGCACTACCAGGCTTCGATGATGATCAAAGCTATGAGGGGTGTATGTTCCAGCCAAGATTGTCTTTCACCTGATAATAAGAAATACGAAGACACTACGCTAAGTGATTACGCAGGGGTTGGACCCTACGAACCACCTCCGTCGTGAGAGTAAGTATGAGTTATGGTTGTATAAGTGTGTGTAAGTAAAGAGATGAGTGTTGAATGAACTTACTATAATCCTTTGCCCGTCCAACCTATTTATAGTGGAAGAAATAGGGTTATGGGCACCTCTGCGCAAATGTCGGAGAACATGGGGGCGTCCCATGTTTGTGGGTAACTGCTAGGGCTTAGTGACCCACGTTCTCAAACTTGGCGGGGAAGCCAGTAAAGAGAGGAGATCGTGGGTTTGACCAAGTCAGGAGGTTCTCCTATCCGTTGCTCCTTCGTCAACCATACCCCGAAGGGCTTAGGGCTTCGAAAGAGAGAGAAATATGGAAAAGATTGATAAGTATAAAGATGAGAGGGAAAATCGGAGGGTAGTTATTTATAGGTAAGATTTGAAAAATCACAGCCCATAATAACAAAGTTACCGTTATTATAATTTTAACCCATCTTTTGACCGTTGGAACAGTACGTTGATAAGACAAACAGTGCTTTCCACGTGTGCAGTACTTTCCAAAGCTGTACTTTCAGAGCAGTACTTTCAGATAACCAAAAAGCAGTACCTTTCCATTCTCTTCTTTACAATGGCAAAAACTCCAAATAGGCATTGGATTGCCTCCCCTCAAGCAATGCATAGGACTGTCTAACGAACTAATCAGTCCTCCCCTTAAATGTAGCTCAGTAATTAATCATACAATGCTTACCACTAAGTGATTGAATCTTGAAACATCAAATCCTTTTGTGAGTAGATCAGCTACATTATCATCTGTGTGAACCTTGACAACATTAATGAGCCTATGCTCATAACAATCTCTGACAAAGTGATGCCTAATCTGAATGTGCTTGGTTTTGGAATGATAAACTGGATTCTTCATAATGCAAATTGTACTCTCATTATCAATGTTGATAGGAGTATTCTTGAAGTTAAATCCATAATCCAAAAGTTGATTTTGCATCCACAAGACTTGTCCACAACAGCTTGCAGTAGCAATATATTATGCTTCAGTAGATGATGTTGCTGCAATAGTTTGCTTCTTACATTGCCATGAGACTAATCTTCTTCCAAGATACTGGCATCCTCCAGTGGTTGATCTTCTATCATAGTTATCACCTGCATAATCACTATCTGAAAAAGCTTCTAAGTGAAAAGGTGAATCCTTTGGAAACCACAACCCTAACTTAGGTTGTTGTTTCAAATAACTAAAAATTCTCTTCACTGCATTCATATGAGAGACCTTAGGTGATACTTGATATCTTGCACATAAACAGACAGCAAACATAATATCAGGCCTAGATGCAGTTAAGTACATAAGGCAACCAATCATAGATCTGTACAGCTTGACTTCAACAGGTTGACCATCTTCATCCTTGCCCAATGAGTTGATAGATTTGATAGGTGTAGTGACTGGCTTCATAGCATCAAAAATTGAACTTCTTAAGAATGTCAGAGACATACTTATCTTGACTTATGAAAATTCCCTCCTTTGATTGTTTGACTTGTAGCCCCAAAAAGAAAGTTAATTCACCCATAGAACTCATCTGAAATCATGTTGCATCAGCTGCTCAAACTCCTTTACCATGGACTGTTTTGTAGCTCCAAAGATGATATCATCTACATAAACTTGAACCAACATGATATCCTTCTTATCTCTCTTGATAAACAAAGTCTTGTCAATTGCTCCTCTCCTATAACCATGTTGCAGTAAGAAAGTAGAGAGCCTTTCATACCAAGCTCTAGGTGCTTGATGAAGGCCATAAAGAGCCTTAACAACTTGTAGACTTTGTTTGGATGTGCAGGATCTTCAAAACCAGGAGGCTGTTTAACATAGACCCCTCTGTAATTTTGCCATAGAGAAAGGCACTCTTGACATCCATTTGATAAACCTGAAATCCCATATATGATGCAAAAGCAAGGAATATTCGAATGGCTTCAATCCTTGCTACAGGAGCAAACACTTCATCATAATCTACTCCTTCTTCTTGTCTATATCCTTGTGCAACTAGCATTGCCTTTTTCTTGATGACATTCCCTCTTTCATCTCTCTTGACTCTAAAAACCCATCTTGTACCAATTACTTTCTTTCCATCTGGTAGATCACATAGTACCTAAACTTCTTGATGTTTGAATTGAAGAAGTTCTTCTTGCATGGCTTCAACCCAACTCTCTTTAGTTAATGCTTGAGCTATATTCTTGGGTTCTTCTTGAGAGATAAAACAAGTGAATAAACATGTTTGGTGATCCTTATGATTCAGCCTGTTTTGTTTATACACAAAGCTAAGTAAAGCATTGTGTGGCGGAGAAAATCCTTTAGCTTTTGTTCTAGTTAGCACTCCTGAAGAAGAAGGTCCAATGATTTGACCAGTAGGATGATTCTTATGAATTCTTAAGATAGGAGTCCGTGGAACTTCAAGATTATCACCCAAATTTGTGAAATCAGCATCTTCATTGGAATCTGAGAAAATACCTTCATCTTCAAACTCATCATCAGTATCTTCTAAGCCAGGCATGTTAGGATCATCCAAATCATCCAAAGTGCTGTCAACAGGTGCAGCAGTACTTTGATCTAAAGTACTGTCATTCAAAGTACCGTGAGAGAACTCTGCAATCTTGTTCTTTTTCTTTGATTCTTCATAAGCTCTTCATTGATCATCATCATAAGATTGTGCTACTACATCTTGAAAAAGCATCATATTAAGCTCATATTGAATAGCTTGATCTTTAGCAGACAATGAGGATTTTGGTTCATCAGTACTTTTCTTTGTTTCAACAGGTATGGGTTCTTCATCAGGAACAACATCAGGTCTAATATGGACTCCATGAACAATGTACTGTAAATCATCTTCTTTGTGGACAACTTGATTTTCTTCTATAAAGGTACATAATTCATAGAAGGAGTCAAGACCTCAAGATCAAACATCCAATCAGGACCTTTACCCTTCTGATTTTCTTGATCTTCTAAAAATTCAACATGAAGACAATCTTGAACCTTCTTGGTGACTCTATTGTATACTCTAAATCCTTTGTTGTTGGTACAATATCCCAATAGATATCCTTCTTCTGACTTGCCATCAAATTTTCCCAAAGCATCAATAGTGTTTAGAATAGTCAAAGGACATCCAAAAGGTTTCATAAAACGTATGTTAGGTTTGTTTCCCATAAGCAACTCATAAGGTGTCTTCATCTGAGGTTTAGTGACTGATACTCTATTCAACACATAGCAAGCAGTACTTACAACTTCTGCCCAAAATTGAATAGGTAATAAGGAATCTGCAAGCATTGTTCTGGCTGCTTCAATCAAAGTTCTGTTCTTTCTCTCTGCAACACCATTCTGCTGTGGAGTTCTAGAAATACTAAACTCCCTCTTGATTCCTTTCTTGGCACAAAATTCATCCATAAGCTTGTTCTTGAATTCAGTCCCATTGTCACATCTAATAGCTCTTACTTTGAGTCTCAATTGGTTTTCCAGAGCTATTATAAGATCATGAATAGCATCAAGGTTTCATCTTTAAATCCCAAGAAAAATACCCAACTAAATCTACTGCAATCATCTATCACAACCAGACAGTACTTCTTCTTGTTTAGACTTGCAACAGATACAGGTCCAAACAAATCCATGTGCAGCAGCTCCAAAGGTTCTCTAATGTTTCTATCCTCAATCTTTTTGCATGAAGCTTTGTGTTGTTTACCTTTCTTGCACGCCAAACATGAGTGATCATTCCTGTGTGTTTTGGAAGGTAAACCCCTAACTAAATTTCCTTTAACCAACTTGTTAATATTCTTGAAATTTACATGGCCTAATCTTCTAAGCCACAGATGTGCTTCCTCAAGTGTTGCCTTTGCAACTAAACATGTTGCTCTTTCAGAAGAGAGAAGATTCTTCATATCCAGACTGTACACATCATTGGTTCTTGGTACTCTCAGTACTACCAAGTTATCATCAACAAGCTTGAATTCAGGGGAAAGAATAAGACATTATGTGTCAGTGAACAACACATGGTGCTTCTTGTCACAGATCTGAGAGACTGACAAAAGATTGAATTTGAGCTCCTTCACATAGCGAACATTCTCAAAATCTATGCTTCCTGCCTTGATAGTTCCTTTTCTAGTTATTCTTCCTCCACTAGCATCATTCCCAAATGCAACTCTTCCTCCACAATAAGATCTAAAATCTGACAGAATCTCTTTGTCTCCTGTCATGCTTCCAGAGCAACCACTATCTACAATTAGATGATCTTTAAGCTCCTCTTCTGGGTTTCCCTGCACAAAGATAAAAGAGTTAGTTAATTTTAGGAACCCAAGCCATTACTGACTTGTGTTCCCCTTGTGGAGTTACATACTTAAATTCTTTAAGTATGTAATTTCCACTGTCTTTAAGCACATGATCAATTATCTTTGGTTGTTCCAAAACTTGTGTTGGTTTTTCAACAAAAATCTCTTTTTCATCCAAATTCTCTTTATTATTTTCAACAAAAATCTCTGTTTCACTCACACTTGCTGAAAGTACTGTTTGTTCTCCATCAGTACTTTCCTTCTTAACCCAACATGTTTTATCTTTTGGTGTAGAGTGCTTTGATCTAGATACTCTTTTTGAGGTGTAACGCCTTGTAGATTGATAGTAATTAGATCTCCTAGGGATTCCATTCCAAAAAGTGCTAGCAGTACCTTGATTGGGTGAAAATCTAGCAGTACCTTGAGAAGGTACTGGTGATTTTGAAAAAGATCTTCTCTGGTGAGGGTACCTATGGTCTTGTGAGAAATTGCTGTGGTTAACCCTATGTGAATGATTCTAGACTGGTTTAATCTCCCTTGGTTTTTGGTTGGCAGTTCTGGTCTTTGGGAATTTGCTTAAGTAATCTGAGTGAAAGTCACAGTCCTTAATCAAGTGATCAGGACTATAACAAACAAAACACAATTTTTGATCCATACTCCTAAAAAATCTTCCTTTAGTTCTATGATTAAAACTATCCTGTCTTTTTGGTGAATGATGAAAACTGTTTTGACCAAAATTATCCCAAAAAGGTTTAGCAGTATTTTGAAAAGGTTTTCTTAAAGGTACTGCTGAACGTCTAGCAGTACTTTGAGAAGAAGGTACTGCTTGACTCTTAACATTATCATCCTTAGGTTTCTCAACTGTTTCTATTGGGGTGTCAGAACTAGATGGACCTGTATTAGATTGACCAATAAGCTTTTTCCTAAACTCTAGATTGTCTACTACAAAACATGACACATCTGTCCTAAGTGGTTGAAAGCAACCAGTAGGTGGAGGGACTGCATGATAACCTTTGTCTTTCTTAAATTCAGGAGGTGTTTGACTAATTGATTCCTCATCACTAGATGTGTTGTCTACATAGTTAATGAGTTAATCATCACTAGTGGTTATATCCTCAGAATCAAGTTCATCCTTATCACTAGGTAGGTTCTCTTATGTGCTACTAAAGTCCATACCAAAACCTAGCCCAGTTTTAATGTGTGCTCTTTTCTGTTTTTCAACAAAACTATCATGTGAAAGGCCAGATTGTCCCCAAGCAGCAAACTTTTCTAGCAATTCATCCCTTTCTTTTGTCATCTTTTCTAGTTCAGAAACCTTACATCCTAACTTCCATTCACTTAATTTTAATTGATAATCCTGTTGTTCATACTTTTCTGCCCAAGCCATTTCATTATTTTCATGTGTTATTATTTTGGCTTCCATTAACTCTAAAGTAATTTGATAACCAGCTATCTCAGACCTAGCCCTTCTACAGTTATATCTTTTAGTTACATAATCAATAAGCACCTTTTGATAAAAATCATGACACTTAGAGCATACCTCAGAGATAGGGGGTGAACTTGGTGAAGTAGCTATCATAGTAAGCAGAACAGGTTCATCTTCACTCTCCATTCTCCAATCAAAGCTTCCAAGACCATCTCTGGACTCCAAAGCAGCGAATACTGGTTCCTCATCAAAGGCTGTGCTCCAATCAAACTCTTCCACTGCTACCATACAATAGGTTACTGGTTCATCATCAAACTCAGCACTCCAGTCAACTTCTGATAGATTTTCTTGAGCAACCAAAGATTTTGTTTCAGTAATAGGGATTTCCTTTAGTTCAAGCTTGGGTTTCTCAGTCATTTTATTTGCCTGATATTTAGCAAATTTGCACTTTCTTGCAAAGTGTCAAGTTCTTTGACAATTAAAACATTCAATCTTGGTCTTGTCAAATGTTATACCCTGCTTAGGCTTGAAGTCATTGCCTCTTCCTGTTTTCTTCATGAACTTCTTGATTCTAGCAGTGATCATAGCAACTTGCCACCTGATATCAATTTCTTCAAGAGCATCCTCTTCAATTTGTGACAAATCCTCTTCATAGGTAACAGGTAGAGTGGCTTCCTGAGCAAAGAATGAGCATACAACTTCATCAGAATGGATGGCGTTTGTTGGTGCTGAGCTGGGGTTAGGATAGGTAACAGTACTTTGAGCAACAGTACTTTGAGTAGGGTAAGCAGTACTTTTAGTAGAAGTGCTGCCTCTCTTTTCAGACGACACAAAAGCAATACTGTGAGATTTTGAACTTGTTTGTCCATTCATCTCATGCTCATACACTTTCAAATGGTTGTAGAGATCATCAAAGTCCATAACATCCAAACCAGGTTGTCCTTTGATCATAGTAGCAATCACATGCCATGTAGATGGCAAACTCCTTAAGAACTTCAGATTTGCATCTTCAACAGATACCTCTGCTTTGTATAACTCCAGCATACTAAGAAGATTTTGGAATCTGTTATAGGCAGCATCAAGACCTTCTCTTTCATCAACAGTGAATGTTTCAAACTGTTGCTTCAACAGATTTCTGTGCATCTTCTTGGAGGCATCATTACCTCCAAACCTTGTCTTGAGAGCAGCCCATAGTTGTTTAGCATCCTTAGCATCATGAAACTTGAGTAGGTGACCATTAGGTATAGCATAAAATAGGATGTTGAGAGCCTTTTCTTGATTCCTTATTGTAGCTGCTGGCAAGACAGCCTTAGGTGGTTTAGCTTGTCCAGGAACTTCAATTGGATCTGCAACAACTTCATTACCATTGACAATTACATTCCACAGTGCATGGTCTGTAATAGCAATGTACTGCCTCATCTTCATGCTCCAAAGATCATACTATCCCTTCTTGATGATAGGAATTCTGAGTGAGGTGATGGATGGGGGTGGTGCAGCTTCAGTCGACATCTTTAGGGTTTGTTGTTAACTAGGTTTTAAGGGTTTCTTCTTAATCAGAGTTTCCACACATACAACTTGTTGGATCGATGTACTCTAACCAAACTAACTTATGTAGATTGTAAGGGCTTAGCAACTTCGAATAAATGCTAAGTCACTAACAATGAAACACTGAATTCTCTCTATTAAGTATGCGGAATTTAATTGAATAAAGCTAAGAAGAATTATCTTTAACTTCAACAATTATATTAAAACTCTGAACCTGCTTGATACGCAGATTCACTAACAATCCCTAACAGCTCTAATATTGAACTTAGTAAACTCTAATAATGCGTGTACGTCTAATGCCAATCTAGGGGTCCTTTTATAGGCATAAGGATAACCCTAGTCGGTTTACAACTTTATTCCTTGTACGTCAAGTAACACTAAACTAAACTTAGAACATTCTAGAATTACATAATAATCCTTAACGATTTTGCATAGCAGTCTTTAACCCATGCAGTACTTTGATGAACATGCAGTACTTTGACTTTCTTCTTTAGCAGTACTTTGACTCTCAGTACTTTGACTCTTCAGCACTTTGACTTTCTATATCCCAACATTCCACATCTGTCAACAACAATGATGTAGACACTCCGAAACTAGAGCCTGTTGCCTCAGCACCCCCCACAAGCAGTGTTGGAGGGTCCCTCCCAATTGGTTGAGAACGTGGCAGATTCGGACGATCCTGCAGAGGAGGATGTCCAAATCACAGGCTCCACTGGTATAGCTGACAGATTGAAGAGCAGGAAGGGAACATCTGGCAAAGCGACCAAGTCTATAAACAAGAGGAAAAATCCCCTCCCAAGCCTCCGGATCCAGGGCAGTGCGACAGAGGAGTGTCGAGGGCAAGAAGTTTGTTAAATCTGCCTTTGAGCTGCCAGATGAGACTGTGGAGATGCATGGTAAGCAATGTCCCCTTTAAAAATATATGAATTGATAAATATGGTAACTAACTGAACTCTTATGCATTGTATTGGTCGCAGGCCTTCCAGATACGAAGGAGCTTCCCAACGCTTTGTCCTGCCACCGAATTGTGGATCATGTTACCAACTCCCAATGGAAAGGATTGCTGGACAACATGTCCATCGAAGGGGTCTGCGATCTACATGACAAGAGTGTTGCAAGGCAGGCAGTGTTGGACAACCATTTGAATGGTCGAACCAGGGAGTTACTCAGGGATGTTACCAAGGCAAGACAAGAGATGGATGTCATGCTGGAGAGGGAGAAGCACAGAGATCAGGAGTATGCCAAGCTGGAGGCTAAATGTGACGAGATTGAGGGGGATGTTGAGAAGAACCCACTCGTTCAAGACCTTCGTGAGAAGATAGCCCAATTGACAGCTGAATGTGGCAAGCTCAAGTTGGAGGAGGCTAAGGTTGTTAGCCTAACTGGTCAAAATGTTGTGCTAGAGGCAAAGTGTGCTAGTTTGGAAAGTGATAGGGCTAGGCTTGGAGAGGTGGAAGTGAAGTTGAGGGAGGAGGTTGACGGCTTGCAGATGAGGTATAAGATGCTGTAAAAGGACCGTGCTGAGGTCGTGTCTAAGGTGGTGCCATAAATAGCCATGGAGCTCTGTCATAGTGACGAGTTCGGAGCTGCAATGTGGAAGTTCATCAAAGCAGCTATCTTCCATGGACGGTGCTTAGCTTTGGAGGAGGCTGCTAAAACATGTAAACCCGTAGACCTCTCCAAAATTGAGTGCTACCGTCCCTCGTCGAAGGCAGAATACGAAGATGCGGGAAATGCATTTGCAACTGTGATATTTTGTTTTCGTACAAGATATTTTCCGAAGAAATACAAAGGTATGTATTTTCCCGGGTCGTTTTCCCAATGAGGGATGAATGGAGTTTTAACAATTCACGTCGCGTGATTCGGGATTCGAATGGGGAAAAAGGATTTTGGTTGATTTCTAATCTACGGAGCAAGGTAAAATAATAAAAAGAAATTAAAACTACTGGATCTATGATGCAAACAAGTAAATGCGACTAATTATGCAAATTTAAACTAAAAACGCGAAAAACGTAATTATAAAAACGTGAATTAAATGAAACTACTCTAATTTTAACCCATGAAAATGAACAACTATTTTTCTACAGCTAAAAATGATATTTAAAACTATTTTTTTTGGTTTTTCTTGATTTATTTTGAATTAAAAACTAATTTTGAATATTTAAAATAGACTTAAAATGCTAAAAATTAGGAAAACATGCAAGAAAATTACAAAAATATTTTTAAAAAATCTTAATTAACTAAAAAGAATTTTCAAATCTGGAATCACATTTTACTGACTTTTTTTCTAATTTTTATGAATTAAAAACTATTTAAAACTAATTAAATTCCTAACAAATACTATTTTAACTTAGAAAAATCAGGAAAAATACTTTTTATGACTTTTTGAATATTCTAAACCTAGGAAAATTTTAATTGCATTTTTCTGAACTTTTTATGAATTATTTGAATTAAAAGCTAATTAAAAAGCCTTAAAAATGATTTTAAATGCAGAAAAATAGCAAAAGAGCATGGAAAAATATGAAAACTTTCAAAAATTTATAAAATAATACTGTGAATCAGGGAAAAATAACAGAAACTACTAATGATCACAGGAGATATGAAATGGACTTGAATCTGATGAAATAAGCACATGTAAAATGAGCAATAAGCCCCTAAAAGCTACCACAAGCTACCACAACCTAAAACTACCTTAAAATATCCAAAAATAGCCTACTTCAACTGATTAGAACCTAATAAGCACAAGATCAAAGCATTTGAGCACAAATTCAATTTCTAGTCTACTTTGCCAAACGGCCCTACAGGGGGCACTTTGAGCTCTAATTCAAGTGGCTTATAAAAATCCTAAAATTAAACTAAAAATACCATGTTAACCACAACCAACCAAAGAGCTTATATCCAGAATTATAGCTAAAAAGGACTTAAGGTGAAGAAACTAAAAATCAAAACTAAAAGTGATTTGGGCATATGGGACCTGATGTGTAGAAATGAAATGAACAGATGTGGTTTCTAGCAGGCTGAGTTCAAGCTTGCATTTAGTGAACTAGGAAACCAAAACAAACTCTAATTCAAGCTTATGAACCTAAGTACTTATTTAACTAATTCTCAAAGCAAAACAAACTTATTATCAAACTACAAACCAAACAGACCTTATCTGATTGATTTGCAATTTTTCACCATTAAACCACAAATCTCAACTATGATTACTACTAGTACAAATCTAAAATACCTATATGATGCAGATTAACTATTAACTCAACACTATTACTAACTAACTCTAATAATGCAGATTATGCAGTAAAGACAGATATTATGCAGAAGTAGAACTAAATGACAACAATAGATTTTAATGAAAATAACAAATGAGCAACTAAGATTAAGCTAAATTTCACTAAAATGAACACTAATTAAACTAATATAACAAGTAAAATAGACTTTAACAGATTTAAAAGGAGAATTTGGAACTCACAAATGTCCAGCCATAATGGCTTGCATACAGAAAATCAATTAACCACTACCTAAATCTGATCTTATCCCAACTCAGATCCAAACTTAACCCATATCATCATCCATCACAGCAATTCAACCAATTCAACTATGATTTCTGCAATATTGACTTTTGTTGACTGAGTAAGAATTGAGAGTAATTTCTGAGTAGAATACTTAACAAGAGCTTATTAAGATGCATATAAGAACTTATGAAAACAATTTAACCACTGAAATTAAACTAAAAACAGATTCACCATATATTTTTATTTTCAAGGATTTTTCTCTTTTTTTTTATAATTTTTGTTTTAGAAAGAAATCAAAGCTAACAAATGATTCATTCAAATTTTAGATTATAACTAAAATGATATTTAAACAACTGAATTGGTAAAACAGAGATTGAAATTAACAAGAGACTGAAAATGGCTTTATTACTAAAAAGCTTGATTACAAAATACAATTCAAATGCAGAAATTAAACTGAAATATTAAAATAACAATAACCTAAATCTACTACTCAGAATTACTCTACTCCTACACTACTTTTTTTTACAACTGTGAATCAGAAGGGCTTTTTATAGCTGAGGCTTGAGCTCTTGGAAGGATCTAGAATCAATCAGCTGTGCTTTCTCATATTGCCTCTCATCCCTTGGATCATCTTACACGTCCATCAATCATTTGAGACCATTAGATCAACTCTGCCATGCACCATGGACCAATCAGAAGCAAGCATTTGAAGGGAATGACACACGGATTGCCAGCCTGGCATCCGTGTGTCAGTATGTGTCAGTGATAGTACGAAATTGCCCTTAATTTGAGTGATTGAGGCCAATTGGAATCAGGGTGTTTTAGGGTTCTTCACCTGGGTTAAATTGGGGGAGATAAATGGCGGGTTAACTTTCTATTTTTTTATTGCCTTTGACTGTTTTGACCATAGTAAATGGAGGGGTCATTTGGGTTATGTGACCAGGTCCAAAAAGAGTGAAAAGGTTCAAGTGTGTATTAGCTTTGTTGACCGGTTGTTAATCGGAGTTGACTAGGCTTTGTATTGGGCTAAAGATTGGGCCAAAAGTGTAATGTATTGGACTAGGACTAATAAAGGATCCATTTAGCATTTAGGGACCAAACTTGTAAATTCTGATTTTTTAGGGACTAAGGTTGTAACTTCTGAAAATGTAATCCAAGGGCCATTTTTGACAATCTCCAATAATCAAAAGACTGAATTTGCCAACTTTGAAAATTCCAAGGACCAAACATGACAATTCTGAATCTTCAGGGACTAAAACTGCCATTTTGAGAATTGATTGTCCAAACTTGCAAATTCCTTTCCCAGCCTCGGCTTTTTGCATTCTTCTTTCTCTCGTGCTCGGTTTTCTTCGGTTTTGGCTTTCTTTTGTCTGTTTTGTCATATCCGTACTTGCACATATAAAAACTCAAGAAACACACAAATATTAAGCATTAACGGCTCTTTCTTGGTTATTTTGGGTCTATATTTGTAAAGAAATGATATGGTTAGCTACGAATTGGGAGTCTACGAAAACGGCAAGAGCTTTGACCTCCATATCTTTAGCTAATCGAAGGCCTACTAATAGGGCTTCGTACTCCGCTTCATTGTTTGTGGCTTCAAACTCAAAACGAAGAGCATATGTATGCTCCTTCCCGTCGGGGCTGACTAGCATTAGACCTGCTCCAGAATCGTCGGAGCTTTATGCTCCGTCTGTATAAAGTTTCCAGTCATCCTGTGCTTCGGCGAGTTTAGCTTTGGGCTCTTCCTTTTTTGTGTCCGGTTCGGAAGGTGTTTCTGCCAAGAAGTCTGCGAGAATTTGCCCTTTTATAGAGTTTCGACCCTTGAACTCTATTTCATGCTCCCCAAGTTCGATAGCCCATTTAGCCACCCTTCTAGAATTTTCAGGCTTCGACAAGATCTGTTTGAGTGGCTTGTCGGTTAAGACTGTGATTGGATGGGCCTGGAAGTATCGTCGGAGCCTTCTTGCTGCGTAGATTAGAGCTAGTATTAACTTCTCCAACGTTGGGTAGTTGACCTCTGCCCCCTGCAAGACCTTGCTGAAAAATTAAATGGGGATTTGCCGCTTGTCCCGTTCCGCCATAAGGACTGCACTAATGCTCTCCATTGAGGATGCTAAGTACATGAACAACACCTCACCTTTGATTGGGGCTGTAAGTGTTGGAAGGATTTCAATGAACTCCTTCATCTTCTCAAAAGCAGCTTCTGCATCCTGACTCCACTGAAAAGTCTTCTTGTCAACGCATCCTTTGAGTGTTTTGAAGAACGGTAGGGATCTGCGACCCTCTTCGACAAGAATCGACTTAGGCGACTAGCTTCCCATTCAAACTTTGCACATCTTTTAAACACTTGGGAGCTTGGAGATCCGTAATTTCCTTGACCTTGGAGGGGTTAGCCTTGATCCCCAGCTTAGTGATCAAATGCCCTAGAAATTGTCCCTCTTCGACACCAAAAGAGCATTTTTTGGGGTTCAGCTTCATGTTAATCGCCCGAAGCTGGTCAAAGGTTTCTTGCACATCAAGGAGTAGGTCCTCCTCCATCTTGCTTTTAATAACCATGTCGTCAACGTATGCTTTGAGATTTCTGCCTATCTGTTTGTTGAAGGTTTTATCTACGAGTCGTTGGTATGTTGCCCCTGCGTTCTTCAATCCGAAGGGCATCTTTCTGTAACAGTAGACACCTTTGCTTGTGTAGAAGGCTGTCTTTTCCTCATCCTCCTTTGCCATCTGGATCTGATGATACCCTTTATAGGCATCTAAGAAACACTTTAGTCGGAAGCCTGCCAAGGATTCTACCTTCCAATCTATTTCTGGTAGGGGATAGCAATCCTTTGGGCATGCTTTGTTGATGTCAGTAAATGTTAGGACCGAATAACATACGATTTATGTGGTTTTGGGAGGCTTAGGTTGGTGGAAGAAGATGAAGATCTTCATCTTCTAGAGAGAGAAAGTAGATAGAGGGAGGAGAAAACAATTGATACTTTTATTGAATAAACACACAATACACTTAACCAAATTATTCACCTCACCCCTCATGGAGAGTCATGAGGGGTATTTATAGGCTCAACAAACCACTACTTTGCCACTTAAACGATACTAGTCCCTATGGGCAAAGTATACTACGCATCTAGTCCAATTCACATATGTGACGTTATCTTTATAAAAAAGTGAGGCTAACAATCTCCCTCCAAGATATCGTCACACGTGAATGGTTACAATGAGACCTACAAATACAAAACAAAGTAAATTACAATAGTAACGAACAATGTTGACTTTGTTGAAGCGCAGAGTATTTGTAGTCTAGATATTGAAGCAAACTTGAAGTTCTCCCTTCCGACGATCTCGGCATTTGATCTTTGGCTCTGACGGCGCAAATCCTTGTAGCTCTGAACTTCAACTGTAACGGTCTAGTTAGGTTATTACTCCCTCCTAACTAGTGAGCCTTTTCTTTCATTTACTGCTCCCTCCTGAACCGACAACACTCTTCCAACATGCAACGGATAGAGTAGACTCTTGATTGTAGCACAATGGTTGTCGTTTTGGGAACATCATAACAACATATCTCACTTAGTATTGCATCCAAGTTGGTAAAAAGCCCCGATGTACACACATTACTTCTCCTTCTTCGGTCTTAAGCACAAATCCCTTCGTCAATCCAATTACAGAAGATGAAACACCAACTTCTCTCTCTTGTTGGTTGCGAGCTATCGGAATCATCATAATGTTGCGTACATGCCGTATTACCTTTTTCTTGATGAAATTTTAATACCTTAGCTTGATCAAATTTCAGTGAGAATATGTCACAAAAATACTCTCAATAATTCTCTCAAACCAACCTGTAATCGAACCTCCTTTGAATTCACCGGCTAATTGTAATGACCACATATGGAGAAAACCCGATACGACTAACTTGAAAAAGAAGTAAACATCCCAACTTTGTGACTTGCTGCTTGTTCTATATTCTTGATCAATCTACAACTGCGTGTGACACTGAGCACAACAATGTAACTCCTTAAAGTGATGGTTATACACTGTGAGCACTACAACGTAACTCCTTACATCAGTCATAACCAGATTGTCCATTTCATAATGTGCCCCAACAAGTTATCTTGAGACATGCATCCAACTAACCATCGTCTCAAAGATAAAGAAGATCACATGTGAAAAGTTACTTCAGTTCCTCATAAGTAATACCGTACAAAAACCCCGTGATCATTTTTTCAAATCTTTGCTCAAGACGTGAATATATGTATCCCTCCGTGAAAAATTTTCATACCAAATATACCATTTAGGATTTCCAATAATAAAAAATTGTAACTAATAATTTGTAGCACAAAAAATTGGATAACAATTTTTCCATGTACGTTATATGCTTATCTCAGCCCAGTCCAAGTAAAATCACCCATGCCAACATTTTTCAGCCCACGAGTGAAAATAAATTCAAAGCCCAAAATCCAATGCTTGAAGACCAATTTGTTTCATGTACATGATCCATTTGAGAATACCAACCCCCATATAACACTGGTTATAATAGTCTCGGGTAAAAATAACCTAACATACTCTTAACCTAAAAGCACAATCACAATTCTACGCCTACCATCTAGACTTTTCTTGCTCCCACATAACCCTAATTCAAAACATACGCCTTCCAACATAAACATCCAAATCAAATCTCATCTAAAGACCTGTCACATATTGGATTTCACGAACACATCAAACCATGATCACAAGGGGCGTATACATTCGGTTTTAGAGAGAGAGAGTTTAGAGGTTTAGGGAACTTAGTGAGAGAAAGTAAAAGTGTTATTATAAGCTCCAACCCTCTACCTTGGGAGGTAGAGGGTATTTATAGTATCTTACATAAACGCCACCTACGGGCTGTGGATCAGGCATACAGTGGGTAAAGACCCGTCCGTCCTCCACGGTGTTACTTAACTAAATACTTCCTAACATTAAATAACTTACGACTATGAGCTTTCTAACGATTACATACACTTGAGGAGACCGACACTTTAATAACTAGATTTACTAAATCTTAACAATCTCCCCCTAAGGGAGGTCACCTCAAATTACAATGAATACAAACAGATATTAAATTAAGATTGTTCTTGGATTCTTGTAAAAGTTCTTAGCTCTGTAGCCCGTAGTCTTTGATTCTTCATGTTTTACATGTTTGGTTAATCCAAGTGGAGGTCTTTAAGTGATCCACTTGATAATGAGTTTTGAGCCAGCTTTGAGATAATCAGCTACCATAAATCTCTGACTCTTCCTTTGTAGTGTTGACATTATGTGATTTTGTGACTTTTGGACCGACATGCTCACATTCTGGATCATGAAATCTTCTCATCAGAGTAGCGGAAGCTTTTTTTGATTCATGATATTTGCGGCGTAGCGAAGCATGGAGTGATAATATCAGAGTCATTGATGCACTTATCATGATGTCTTTAGAAATGAATGTGTTGTGTGAGCATGCGGCTATGGATTGACCTCTCCATTACGATCGGTACAAGCGTCGAGTGTACACGCATACAACAGTTAGCAATAAAGCGTACGAAAGTATCTTTGATCACTTTCGTTGAATTGAGGTACGACCCACGGTTCCCGTTGACCGGTACAAGTACTGCACTTGTGATCGGTATAATTCGAAGAATCTCCTTGACAGGGTTTCGCAGCTCCTCTAGCCGTTCTCAAACCGGAACATCTCAAAGAAGACAACACGGAGTGAGTGAACCAACTAATTGAGATTCACTGATTGATGAAAAGAGATTTGAAAAACAATCGTGTACTGCTCAATATAAAGTGTTTTTGCAATACAACGAAGGTTTTAAGGAAAATCAATTAACAATCATAAACACCTTTTATTTTGAAATATAAATACACAGTCCATGTGCTAGAGAAAAGAGTTTTAAGCACAACGGCCGGTTTTTCAAAGGTATCCGTCAATCCATAACCTGAACCAAGATTGATTCATAACTTTGAATCGCCCCATTGTTTCTGTTCAGTTGTCACATGGTTGATCTATTGGATAGATCTCACATGCCACCTACCAAGAGCTTGTTTGAAGTTGGCTCTAGAAGGCTTTCCATCTTCATTGTGAATATGTTTGCGTATCACTCAGATGTTCTGGCAATACCACAAGGATAATGCGTAGGACTCTTAAAATGTATTCTCTATTTCCACATAGTGTGAAACAGAGAGTCTTCATTGACAGTGTCCTAATGAGGTTTATTGATGATCTCGTGGCTCTAGACTCAATAGTGCACATTTGGTTCCTATGCCGGAGACTAGGGAGAGGGCCTCCTTCTTCAATATCAACAATCTTTAAGAGAAAGTCGATAGATTATGTTGGTTCCCCGTGAGAATGAAACAAGTCCTTTTAAGAGGAACTTGAGTGGCTTGAGAAGTTGTAGTGCAGTGCGTCACTGGGTCCATGACGTTTTGTCTTCAAAACCGGTGTTACCTTAGTAACCACCAGTATCATATGTATTGAACCCGGTTACTGCCCTAAGGTTGAATTATTGGAGGGCTATTTCTTTTCACCCTTTTTCATTCTTCAACCCCTTGATGCTTACGAGACTTCATAACTAGAACCTTGTTGGGTTAATTCCAGTTCTAGCTCTATCTCAGTCCGCACTCTTCCCATATCTCACTTTTCTCCTTTTTTAATTATACCTAAGGACTATACACTATCTAGTGGATTGTCCCTGGGTAGATCCCTCCGGTTCTGGCTGGATCTTGGGAACGAATACCTAACCTAACCATCCTTATATCACCATACATAAAGTAAATTTGGTCGGTCTTTTTGGTATTGTTCATCAGCCATTGGAACCAAGTGAAAACCATTTGAAAAATCAATCCAGATACTTGTGATATATTATCAAAGCATTTTGTACCTGAATTGTTTTTGATATTTTTAGAAAAAGCTTCCCCTCAACATGTGCATCGTATATTTGAAATCGTTTTTGACACATGGAGGTAAGATGAAGGATTCACTTCTTTGATTACCATTTTCTAAAAGATATCAACATCACTTTCCTGATCAAAATTAGTATTTTTCATACTTTGTTAAGGATATTTTTGGGAAAGGATGTGGTTTTTAAAAAGTTGCTTCCCCTCAATATGTGCATAGAGATTTGAAAGTGTTTTGCACATATTAGGGAAAACCTGCACATTGAAACAAATCAATCACGTTTCAATCCTTTTTTGTTTGAAATAGGTGCTCCCCCTCAACATGTGCATGGAAAATTTGAAATCGTTTGGCACATGAAGGGAGGAGAGCTTGCTAAACACTTATAAAACCATTTATCGAATTATCAGTTTAAATCCAATTTAAATCACAAATTCTCCCCCGATCACAAATTTCAAATCATTTGAGATTTGTGATCTCTGTGGATTTAAATTGATTTTGAAAGCTTTTGAGGAGAATTGTGACTTGCTTATGAAAAACATATAACCGATAAGGATCAAATCTGAGACTTTAAACTCCAAAGATTAAACATGCTTGAATATCTTTTGAAAACATGACATAAACCTTGGTCTGAACCAATTGTATGACAAATAACATTTTGATTTAAATGAAATCATTCTCCCCCTCAATCAATGACATAATTTGTTGATTGAGAGATAGAGAGTTTGAAAAATGTCAAGTCCAGATGATTTTCAAAAATTGAGACCTAGTTATTTTTATTAGTTTTCATTTAGATAACAAATATTTTTCAGAAGAATTTATAGAAGGAAAAATATTTGGGAGGGAAACATTTGTCTTATTAGTGACAAACATTTGTTTTTAGAATCAGAGCATGAGATTTGAAAAATAAGATAAAGCATGGCTCTGTTCTTTCTTTAAAAACGGGTTATAGACTGAAATGACTATAAGCTTTAGTTCACTTTCTCTCAATTTTTTTAAACGATTTATGTACATTCGAACAACATCTAAAGACCCGTGTCACTCTTTGAATGACAGCACAAAGACCGTAGATATTAGCGAATCAAGAAAAACATGACAAAATGACAATATTTTTGAAATTTTTCGAGTTTTTCAAATTTTTATGGATTTTTGAAAGTTTTATAATTTTCTATTTGCTTTTTGTTGGTTTTGTAATTTTGTATTTTGCTTTTTGAATAAATATTTACAAGAGATGGATGAAGAAAAACTTTTACTCCTCATCTTTCTCTTGAAGACGTTTGAGTGTTTCTGGTTGTAGCCTCTTTAGACCAAGTCGTGGGAGGATAAACTCAAAACGTTCTCTAGGAAGAGCTTTGGTGAAGATGTCTGCTAATTGGTATTCAGTCCTCACAAAATAAAGTTCCACCACACCATTCTCCACTTGCTCCCTGATGAAATGATGTCGAATGTCGATATGCTTTGCTCTTGAATGTTGAACGTTGTTGCGTGAGAGAGCAATGACACTTTGTTATCACTATCTGAGAGGATTTTGTTGAATTCAAAGCCATAGTCAGATAATTGGGATCTCATCCATAGGATTTGAGTACAACAAGATGACATGGCTATGTATGCAGCCTTTGTAGAGGATATAGATGTACTCATTTGTTTCTTTGAAGACCAGCTCATAAGCTTATTACCCAAGAACTAAGCACCTCTGGCGTGCCGGCGTGTATCTTGACATCCTACATGGTCGAGCATCATGCATAGGGTTAGTGACATACCGGTGTCCTTCTGGTACCAAAGTCCCATATTGATGGTTCCTTGGAGATACCGAAAGACCCGTTTACCAGCTTCAAGGTGCTTTTGGTAGGCTTAGCACGGTATCTAGCACACATGCATACGAACAGAATATCGGGTCTCGGCTATGAGGTACATCGGGGATCCAATCATACTACGATATTTCGTTTGATCTACCATGATCCCTGAGTGGTCCTCATTCAGTTTAGTATGCTCTATCATGGGAGTGTCAACAGGGTCACAAGAATCAAATCCAAATTTCTTTAAAATCTCATTTGCATATTTAGATTGATTGATAAAAATGCCTCCGGGACTTTGTGAAATTTGTAATCCCAAGAAAAATGACATTTGTCCCATCATTGACATTTGAAATTTGGAGCCCATCTCCTTAGAAAAATGGTCACATTCATTGGGATCAGTCGAGGCAAAAATAATATCATCAACATAGATATGAAAGTGAATTAAATGTTTGTCTGACTTTCTGGTGAACAATGTCGGATCAAATACTCCTTTGCTGAATCCAGTAGATAGAAGAAACTTTGAAAGCGTATCATACCATGCCCTTGGAGCTTGCTTCAAACCGTAAAGAGCCTTCTTTAAGCGATAGACATGAGTAGGATGCTCTGGATTCACAAAACCTTCAGGTTGGCTGACGTGTACGACTTCTTTAAGATCTCCATTAAGAAAAGCCGTCTTTACATCCATCTGATAGACTACCATATTCTTACTTGCAGCATTAGCCAGGAAGATTCTGATTGCCTCGATACGTGCAACTGGAGCAAATGATTCTTCAAAGTCAATACCCTCATCTTGACGGTATCCTTTTGCAACCAATCGAGCCTTGTTCTTTAATACATCACCATGCTCATCGAGTTTTACTTTTAAGATCCATTTTAGAGCAATGATCATAGCACAGTCAGGAGCAGGTACTAATTCCCATACATCTAGTCTATCAAACTCATGAATTTCTTCTTGCATGGCATTGAACCAGCTATCTTCATTCATGGCGGTTTGGCGTCTTTTGGTTCGATCTTAGGCGATGCGGAGTTAAAGAAGCACCATAAGGCATCGGTTGCAAGTTGTTTGAGTGGATCTTGGGACGAGAGAGGTTTCCAATGATGTTGTCCAATGGATGGTCATGTGTCCATTTTCTAAGGTGTTCATGTGGTTGTTGTTGATTAAGCTGAAGTAGCGAGTCGTTTTCTCGATGAAGATGGTTCTAGTGATGGTTCAGGAGCAAATATGTTCTCAAAGGAGCATCTTGAGGGTAGCAAAGGGATTATCACCATCATAGGTGCCAAAAACAATTCCATGATGTACACTCGATGATTGAGGGTTTGATGATGAGACAAAGTGATCATCGGTAGGGCTTCTTGACTTAATGACATAGCTGAAGGGTTATCTTCATTGGAGGGATAGGAGTAGCCTCTGTTGATGGATTTGACAGATTATTAGCAATTGGCTCATAGTGTTCATCAAACATTGGATCAAATAATTTCTTCAAATCATCTTATGAAGGAGGTACATAAGGAGTTCTTTGGTGAGAGATTTTGTACAAGAGAAGAACTAATGGGACTACTTAATGAAGGTTGTGATCTGGTCGAACTTGATTGTCCTGGAGCCATTTGCGGACAGCTCAATGAGCGTGACATGAATAGTTTCCATGATATCTCGAGTTCTTTTGTTGTAGATTCGGTAACCCTTCTTGTTTGATGCATAACCTACAAAAACTCCAATGTCCGCCATAGCTCTTAATTTACCTAAATCTTGACCGTCATTCGTTGGATAGCACAAAGCACCAAAAACACGAAGGTAGGAGAGATCAGGTTTTCGTTTATGGACAAGTTCGTATGGAGTTTTTCCATGAGATGTGTGTATGAGGGAACAATTTTGGGTGTAGCAAGCAGTGGCAATGGCTTCATCCCAAAGAAATATTGGAACCTTTGAATAAATTAGCATTGTTCTTGCAGCTTCAACAAGGGTTCGATTTCGTCTTTCAACTACACCGTTCTGTTGAGGAGTTCGTGGAACACTTCTTTGATGACTGATTCCAACACTTTCATAGAATTAACTTAAGTCTTTGTTAACGAACTCTGTGCCATTGTCTGTTCGAACAATTCTAACAGTATTGTTAAGTCGAACCTGAAGCTGCTTGATAAGTTTGATGATGACATCTGGATTTTCATCCTTTGTCCTCAAAATATTTACCCAAGTAAATTGAGAGTAGTCATCAACAACGACTAAAATATATTTCTTCCCATTTATCGTTTGCACTCTCATTGGTCCGCACAAATCCATATGAAGGGTTTGCAAAACTTTCATTACTGAGTTTGTGGGTTTGGGTTTGTGGGCATATTTCTTGCTTTTTCCCAATTGACATGCTGAACAAAGATGATCTTTTTCATACTTTAATCTAGGTAAGCCTCTTACAAGATCCTTTATGGAAAGATTATTAATGGTGCGAAGTTCAAGTGATTGAGGACGGACGATGCCATAACCATGATTTTGTTTTCGAAGCTTTTGACAACAAGCAGATTGGAGAAGACTTCATCATGTCTTCGATAGAGATGGTGTATAGGTTTGAACCACGTGTTCCTCTTAACAGTTCCACACCATCAAGTTCTCTAACGAAACAGGTATGTTTTCTAAAAGCCACCTATAGATTGGAATCACAGAATTGACCAACAGAGAACAGATTATGACCAATACCTTCTACATAATATACCCTGGAGATTACACTATCACCAACAACATAGTCTCCACAACCCATAATTGCACCAAAATGGTCGTTCTCGAATCTAACAGTCTCGATGAATGTACTCACGAAGTTCATGAGCATGGCGATCTCCAGTCATATGCTTGGAAGCACTGAGTCCGGTACCACGAGCGATTTGAGCGATCTGCAGTTGAACACGAAAAGAATGGATAAGCTGGATAATTGGGATCCCCATGCAAGAATGGGTTCCATTTGGTTAGTGCGATGATTGGAACACCCACATTGGAAGTAGAAACAATGGAATCATCAAGGATAGATGCAGTGCTAGTGTCCGTATTTGACCTATTCAAAGTATGTTCACTTCTTAAAGGAATAGTTCTACCAGTAGGCATCCATTTTCTAATGGGCATTGACTTAGATAATTTAGGGCACAACTCATTAAGACTAAGCTTGAAGCCAGTAGGTATCCACTGATAACCTACATTACTAAATTTTCTTCCTGTGGGTTTCCAATGTTTTCTAACCTTCTTCCACCATTGCTTTCTAGCCTTCTTAACAAGATTGTTGGCATTAACAATTTTAACTAGGTGTTTAACAGAATTAATCAAATCATTCACGCCATACACATGATTAGTAACAGAAACCAAGCAAACATCATTACATGTTTTGCAGATAGTAGCAGAATTGAATTAATTACTGATGCGGCTTATAGCTAATACTAGAATAAACACGATTCGTTTTATTCAACTCAAACTTAATGTTCCTAGGGTGGTCTTCTACTCTCTTCCATTGCACATTCTTAGCTTGTGAGGTCCTATCTTGCTTTGTATTGCCTGGAGGCTTTGACCCGCTTGCTTTTGTGTCACTGATTACTCCTATAGAGGGAATTATGGGAACATTAGTTGGTTGGGCAACCTTTTGCATTCCTGAACTAGAAGTGCAGGGATCTGAACTACTTGAGGGCACTTTAGAGTTCACTTTCTTAACACTAGGCATAGAATGGGTTGCATACTTGGCACTAGGCATAGAACAAGGCATCACAACTTTATCTTTCTCACATAAGGATTTAGGACATGTTGCCCTTAAACATTCTAACAACTCACGAGATCGTTTGGCCTGAATGCAAGCAAACCTAATTTCACTATCAAGTGGCTTATTTATGAAATCCTCTTCTACAATCTCACGGAGACATTCTAGACTATCCTTAAGGTGAGCAAAATAGTTATGAAACACAAGTTCGTTATTTCTAAGATGAGGAGGAATGTATTTAACAGTCATAGTATATTTAGAGTCTACAGATGACTTTGATGCAACATTCTCATTAAAGACAAGTGGCATTTTCCCTTTTACCTGACTCTTTATATTCTCAATTTCCTTTTGTAAAGATGTTATTTTTCGTTGTTCTTGTCACGAGTGACTTTCATTGAATCATATAACTCTTTAAAGTGTCGTTTAACTTTTTTATTTTCTTCTAGAAAACTCTCATTTTCCTTTTGTAAAACATTAACCAAGTTTTGAAGATGAAAAGTTTGAGAACACTGAGAATCTAAGGGAGGTGGCATTTGGGAGCCAGCCACATTGTTCTTTTCATCCTTTAATTGTGAAATTTAGGCTTTCAACTTTCTGATCGTGTTACAATGAGCTTGAATCTGTTCGTCACGTTTGTTTATTTCAAAAAGTGCATCAAACTCTGGAACATTTGAGGATGTCTTGATGTTTGAGGTTTTGACGTTTTCTTTGAGATGTTGATATTTTAGTTGCAAATCAAAATTTTCAACTTCTAGCTTAGAAAAGTGTTTTACCAAATTATCGTGATCATCCTGATCAATTTTATCATTTAGTTATGAGTTTTTATTTTCAAGCTCAATGACACGATCATGGAAAACTTTCAAAGCAACAGTAGTAATAGAATGCTTAGTAACAGTATAAAACACATCTTGAGCCACACAGCTTAATACTAAGTTCTCATTTAAGATATGCAGATTCTTCCTTTCAATTTCATTATATTTGAGTTCCCGTTCATAATTATTGACCTCAACTATCATTGCATCAAATTCCTTTTCCATTTCTTTAATGTCTGAGTCTATCCCCTTTTGAAGACTCTTAAATTGACCTTTTAATTGTTTAAAGAAAGGCATGACCTCAGATAAATAACATTCTTTAGTTTGCTCAAAACCCCTTTCCCCTTCAGTTATCCCTGTAGGTGTGATTCTCTTCTTACATGTCTTCTCAAAATCAACGAATAATTGATAAAAAACATACAGGCTGATTAAGGTCTTGCTATTAGTGGAAATAGTTCTAGGAACTAAATGCATTGGTGTATTCGGAGGATACACAGTAGCTGCAAGCACTTTCCTAAGGGGAGTGTTTGTTTCAACAAGTAATTTAGCATTTTGCTTATCCATATCTTTCTTCCAAAAAATTTGTTCTGGGGTTAATTGAGTTTGAGGCTTGAACCTGTTCAGGGAGATCCAATTTTCTTTTGTGTACTCATGTGGTTTGATAATTATGTTTTGCTTTTTACACTCAGGATCTTTTAGCTTCTTATCCATTTTCTCCCTAGATGCATCTTCTAGTTTTCTATCCTCTTCCGTGCTTCCAATACATGATGGTGTTTGCCTAGGCTTAAAGATCTCATTACCATCATATACAATCGGATGGAAAGCTTTGGCCCTTTTACAATACTCGAGATTTGGTTCCTCTACTAGAGAAATACTATGCTTATCGCTTAAGATTCTATGCTTAGTGATCATGTGAGTTGTCTGAATGGTATTCCCTTGTACGTACAACTTATTTTCAAGCTTGTTTTTCAAAGTTTTTAGATTAAAAAAGTCATTCAAAAGTTTTGATTCCTTAGCATTAAATTCTTGTTTAAGCACTTTAACATTATCTTGAATCTCTTGCTTTTGCTTAACAGTTTTAGAAAGCTTTTCTTGTAAGGAGTTTAACTCTTGTTTTAACACTTCTTCTCTAAAATTACTTTTTCTAATAATTGTGCGCATTTGGTCATCCATTTCCTGCTCACGGGTAGTTAACTCAAACTTAGCACGTTGTTCATAAATAGCAACTTGTTCTTTATAGGCATTGAGTTCAGAGATAACAGAATCATCAGGGGCACATGGAGTGTATTCATCAAAAACATAGTCATCATTGACTGTAGAGGATGCATCACTTGGTACAATCTCACTTTCACTTTGGATCACATATTGATCATATGGGACAATATTAATATTACCCACATTATCTATATCTTATTCATAAGATTCATGAGATTGTACTTCATAATGTATCTTTTGCTCATCAACTCCATCGTATAGTTTTAATACCTCTGAAATGATTGAATCTTTGGATGGACCGACCTGTTGTGGTGGTGAGACCTTTGGAGAGACCATTGGTGAAATACTAGCCATGAAGATTATGCAGGCGTGAGGTTCATCATCGACATCGAGTCAAATGCATCACGGTCGGTAACTTGAAAAGCATTTTGATGATTGTGTCCCATTTCTGAATTGGTTGCTCATCCACATCAGCATCATAGGTTTTGGCATTTCCATCAGCAAGAAACAGCAACTCTTCTTCATCCAAAAGCGCTCCATTATCCTGATCTTGCACCAGCGACATCTTGTCTCTAAAGTATTCTGCATTCTGTGGATGTTTTGGAGATGTGCAGTTCCTTGCAATATGTCCCTCACCACCACAGTTGTAGCACTTGATTGACTTTACTTGTCCTTGATTTACGTTCCTTCCACGATTCTGATTACCCATATATCTACCACCACCGCCAGCATTCCCATATTCAGCTCCAACATTTCCTTGCTCATTATGTGAAAGGTACGCATTTTGCCTTCCTTGCACATTTTGCACCACTACCTTTCCTTCTCTTATGGTAGCATGATTCCGGAGATTAGAAGTGATCGAGTTGATTGTTGGAAGGTGGGGTAAAGTTCAAGTTTTGTTTAACCATTAGAGCCACTTGATGAGCAACTTGTTCCAAGAATGCATGCGAGGGTTGATACCTGGATCGGGGAATGAGTTTGTGGTTACCGTTACCCATTGGTATGACTTGAGAAGCTTTGGTGGTAATTCCTACATTCGTGTAAAGGTCATTGAATCATTTGACGAACTTGCTTATCCCTGTTTAGATTTGAACTGTTCAAGAATAATTCGTTCAAACATAGAATGTCTCTCATTCAGGCGAGGAATGCATACAATTGCTCATAGTTAGTGTTCCTCAAACCCTTAGTTAACTTGACTGAAGTGAGAAATTTGTGCCATTCGGGATTCATGTTGTTCACAAACTTTGAATTTAGCTGAATATTTGGCATAGTCATTTTGATATTCCTCATGTCATTCACAAGCTTGTGGAATCTCACGTAATATTCTGTGACACTTTCCCCTGGTATCATATTAAAGTGCTCAAAGTCATCATACATTTGTGATTCTCTGCCTTCTTTAGTTAATTCAGAACCAGTGAGAAGCATCTTGACATTGTCCCAAAGCGCCTTAGCCGGTGTTGTGATTGATTAACTTGTAGATGTCTTTTGGAAGACCACGAAGTATAATGTTTGAAGCCCGATATCAGCATCGTATCTCTTCTTCTCCTTATTCTTGAGCTCATCATCGTCTTTGGTGCATCCAAACCTAAGATCACTGTACTATCCGGCGGTTTCAAGTGTGTCTCTTGTAGTTTCAATCGATAAGGTCCTTCATCAATTGATTTGAGAATGTTAACCCCATTTTCCTTTCCCAAACAATACAACCTAATTCGTTGAACCCATGAGTCATAGTCGGTTACATTGAAGCATAGGTGGGGAGTATATGATCCAGCTGCTTGAACATCCTCAGCTACAGAAGAGATGATTGTAGGCACGTTGGTAGACATGATTACATATTTTACAGGATTTTATAACTCTATGATTAAACCGGGAAATAGATTCTTTCACGGGATTTTACTAAATCAAGAGAAAACCGTATCAGAAACAATAATCAACCAAGTCGCTATAAACCTTAAGGACAAGTCGCTAAGTCACCAAGTTACTAAGTAAAAACTCGCTAAAGGCACAAGTCGCTGTGATACAAGTCGCTAGACACAGGTCACTAAAGGACCAACTCGCTAAGTAGACAAGTCGCTAAAGAACAACTCGCTAAGTGGGCAAGTCGCTATAGAATAACTCGCTAAATGGGCAAGTCGCTAAAGAACAACTCGCTAGCGAGCAGTACGACCACTACTTTGTACTATATGTCGCTTTGTCTCAAAAGACAAGTCGCTAGAGCACAAGTCGCTAACCACAACAAAGTCAAGTCGCTTAAAATCGTAAAGACAAGTCGCTACGTTGACAAGTCGCTAGCCGAAATGGTATAGCCACTACTTTGTACTATTTGTCGCTTTGTCTCAAAAGACAAGTCGCTTGTACTCAAGTCGCTACCACTACAACTGCAAGTCGCTGAATACTATAACTACAAGTCGTTACAAAGAACACAATTCCGAGACTCAAGTCGCTAGGTATAAAAGTTCAAACACAACACTTTTCAATCCAAAACTAACCCAACCATAGTGATTCAAGCTTTTCAAATCAAAACCCAAGCACATACAATGATTCTAAACACGAAAGTACAATCAAAATTCAAACTTTAACACAAGAAATGATCCAAATGATGCAAATACCACTAAAATTTTTCAAACCCAAAACCATATAAAACCACTAGAAATCCAAGAACATGTAAGAGAGATGATCAAAGCATGGCTCTGATACCATTTGTAACATATTGGATTTCACGAACACATCAAACCATGATCACAAGGAGCGTATACTTTCGGTTTTAGTGAGAGAAAGTTTAAAGGTTTAGGGAACTTAGTGAGATAAAGTAAAAGTGTTATTATAAGCTCCAACCCTCTACCTTGGGAGGTAGAGGGTATTTATAGTATCTTACATAAACGCCACCTCCGGGCTATGGATCAGGCATACAGTGGGTAAAGACCCGTCCGTCCTCCACGGTGTTACTTAACTAAATACTTCCTAACATTAAATAACTTACGACTACGAGCTTTCTAACGATTACATACACTTGAGGAGACCGACACTTTAATAACTGGATTTACTAAATCCTAACAAGACCATACTCGTATGGCTCATCTCCGTTTCATTCAAAAACCCTCCGTCTTAACTTATCTCAAACATCTTCCAGATCAAAAAATGGTCTCGGGTAGGTTTTCTATGTTTGTGTTTTATTTTTTGATTTATCTTTCATGAACGAGATAAAAGAAAAGGAGATAACAATATTGTTATATTCTTTATTTGTCTTCGAATAATATCACAAACAATTGATCAATGATGAGGATAACGGTTCAATTACAACAATCTTGAAGATTGCAAAAAAATTGAATCGAAACTGAGATCGATTTGTATTTTCTGTTTTCGAGTCTTGGATTAGGTTTAGTGTTTGAGATGGGATTGAATGAGTAGAGGTATGATAGCGTTGGATTTTGTTTTTGTTAAACCAATGTGCTCGAAGGTATTGCTTTTGGTTTTCAGTATTTCAGAACCATAGGCCGATGATGTTGACTATAACTGAGGTCGATAAGCGTATGGTATTTGGTTTTTTATGGTCTTGTGGTCGAGTCATGGTCTTACGCATAAGCTCTTTCATATTCTAAACTTTCTTAAGCGTAAATAATCGTGCTTATGCGTAAAGGTTTCACTTACGCGTAAACCTTTGCTTCTTTTATTAACATTCCTTATGCGTAACCATACTTGCATATGCGTAAACATGGTGTAGTTTATGCGTAACCTTACGCGTAACATTACTTATGCGTAGGTTTTGCTTACTCGTAAGCACTTACGCGTATTACCTATTCGTAAGCATATCCATAGGCGTAGAAAACTAGGGTTTTGACCCTTTGACCATTTTTCTGGCGAGTATTCCAACCAAAAATCCGTCCGTTTTCAAGGATACCCAGAAAAAGTGACTAATATGCTTCATAATATACCCAGTTTGACCATGATAAACTCACCAGATGACCACTTTGACTTCACGATATGGTAACAAAAAAGTCTAAAAAAGATAAGATAATCTGTTTGGACCAATACTGGACACAAGACAGATGTATAACCATGAATGGACATGTGACTTTTGACCAAAAAGAGGATACAAAAACATGTAAAAACTATTAACCACAAAGATAGGAAAAAAAAATTTCTGACTCATAAAAATAGTACAAAAACAGTTTAAACATGTATCGAAAACTACAATAAATCATCAAAACGTAACCATGGCTCTATACCACTTGTTAGGACCGAAAAACTATAGATTTATGTGGTTTGGAGGCCTAGGTTGGTGGAAGAAGATGAAGATCTTCATCTTCTAGAGAGAGAAAGTAGAGAGAGGGAGGAGAAAACAAATGATACTTTTATTGAATAAACACACAATACACTTAACCAAATGATTCACCTCACCCCTCATGAAGAGTCATGAGGGGTATTTATAGGCTCAACAAACCACTACTTTTCCACTTAAACGATACTAGTCCCTATGGGCAAAGTATACTACGCATCTAGTCTAATTCACGTATGTGATGTTATCTTTATAAAAAAGTGAGGCTAACAGTAAAGTCAACGCACATGCGCCACCCTCCGTCGCTCTTTTTGACCATTACTGGGTTGGCCACCCAGGTTTGGTATTTGACTTCCCTTAGGATGCCCGCTTGTGTCAGTTCATCAACTTCTTTGCAGGCTGCAGTGTTTCTTTCGGGGGCCAGGCTCCTTCTTTTCTGTTTTATTGGCTCAATATGTTTGTATTCATTGAGTTTATGCTCCGTGCGAAGGGCGTCCGTCTATCGGCAATGTTCTTGGGACCCTGTCATATCGAAAATTTCCAAGCAAAAATATCGAGGTTAGTCCGCAGTTACGTGAGCTTCACCTTGAAATTCGCCAGGAGTTGCTTTCCTATTACCACCGTTTGTTCGGGGTAGCTAGGGTTAACTACAACCCACTCTTCTGCATCTGTACAGCTTAGAATTGCTATCGGAGGCTCCTCCGATTCTTCCTTGACCCTCTTGACACCATATACTCCCTTATTCGCCCCATAATTAGAATGAACAGTTCCTATTTCGAAGGGGGTTTGGAACTTAATGGCAGCATGTATGGTGGAAACAACAATGCCTATCTTTTGCATAGTTGTCCTCCCTATTAGCAAATTATAAGGAGAATCGACTGAATATGCGAAGGTGGCGTCTGCTGCTTGGGATAAGGGGCCTTAGCCTATAGTGATTTCCAATGGTACCTCTCCAAGGGGCCATGAGTGTTCGCCGGAGAACCCTACCAGAGGTGTTTTTAAGTCTACCCTTCGTGAGCGTATAGATGACTTGAGCTTTAGGAAACAATGCTCATAGATAATCTCGCAGGAGCTTCCACAATACATGTACGCTCGGTTTACTTCCCTGTTTGAGATCTGTACCTTGATGACCACGGGGTCAGTCGAAGGTGTCTTCCCCAGGATGGAAGGGAATGTTATTTCTCCCACGCTTCCCAGCTCTCCATCTTCTTCTTTCCATTTCAAGGTTGGATCATGCCTGTGCACAATTAGTATTGGAGCTTCTATAGAGGCAGCCACTTTTTTGTTTCCTTTCCATTCACCCAATTGAGTATCGGAAAACTTGTCTTTTCCCTTCTTGATTCCTTTAACCATGTGTGCTTTCCATTCACCCAATTGAGTCCGGACCGTACTGCCTCTTCAATCTGCTTTCTCAGCTCTCGGCAGCTGTTTGTGTCGTGCCCATGGTCTTCGTGAAAGTGGCAATACTTCGACATGTCCCTGGCTTTGCTTCGTGCTGACATCCGAGGTGGTGGATCGAAGGATTTCGCGGCTTTCTCGGTAGCGGAATCTCCCTGGGATATTTGACCAAGCTAGCCAAGAGTCCATGATTCGGGCCTTTGTTGTAGGGAGTGAAGCGGTCTCTGTTCTTCTTCTTATTCTTGGATCCTTCCCAGGAGGACCCTCTGGAGAACTTGTCAGAGGCTTCTTTTTGCTCTATCGGAGCTCCGTTCGCTGCTACTTCCTTAGACTCAATCCAAGTGTAAGTCTTCTCCATCAGTACCTTGTAAGTGGTAGGAAGGTCGGTGGACAGGAATTCCACCAAGCTTCGAGTCCGAAGGCCATGTACGAAACCAGAGATTCTTTGATCCTCGTGCAAACCCAGAATTTGCAAAGTTTCATCGGTGTACCTTGTAACGAAGGCCCTTGTGCTTTCGTTGTCCCATTGCTTGATGGTATGCACGGCTAGATGGGTCTTGGTGTACTTCTTCTGTTGCTAAAGTGTGATCGGAACTTAGCCTTAAGATCGTCTAGACTTACAATGCTCCCCAACGTTTGCCCATTCCACCATATTCTTGCGGAGTCTCAGAGCGTGTATGTGAACATGTGGCATGCTATGGGCATGACCCACTTCTGCATCTTGATAGCGCCTTTGAACAAGTGTAAGAAATTATCAGGATTGCCTTTTCCATCGTAGGTGCCTATGTGAGTGGGCATCTTTACACCGTCAGGCAGAGGGTAGTCTTCGATCCACTTCACAAAAGGTGTGCAAGCTCCAGAGGCTTCGGCATAGTAAGGGTTATATGGAGGTGGATAAATAGGTGTAGGGTTATACGGGTTAGGAAATGGTTGTGTGAATGTAGGGTAGACTGTAGAAGGTTGATACGAAGGGTTTCCGCCCATCGACTGTGTAGGAACGTGTCCATAGGGCATTCTTTGGTAACTCTAGTTGTGGAGAGAACCATTCGGAGGGTAGGTGTTATAGGTTTGAGCAGGTAGGTAGGGGTTCATTCCCGCAGGGGGTAATTGATTCATCCCTGAGTATGGAGGAGGTCCTCCGACACCCGAGACGTATGATGGAGGTATCGGAGCCCCCATCCCTTCTCTTCCTAAGTGGGCAGCAAGGAGAGGTGGTAGGTTTACTCCTCCGCTTCCTACTGGGTTGCTTCCTTCTTTGGAGTTCTCACTCTTTCTTTCACCTTGTATTCTTTCCCTTCTTCCCGGATCTCCCCCGAGACCTTCTTCAAAACCCACAGTCCTTCCATTAGGCCTTCTTATGGAAGCAGAACCATTTCGTAGGGCCGAACGCCCCCTGCTAATCGGTCGAGGCCTCTCATCTACCTCAATCTCTTCGTCATATTCCTCACTGGAATATTCCAGTTCCCTTCGCATTTCAGTGTTGCGAACTTGTCTCTTATGAGCCCTCAGTAAGGACTCTAAGGCTTTGAAGTTTGCCTCAACGAAGGCAGGGCTAATTTCTGGAATAGGGTTAGCGGAAGTTGAGGCGTGGTGTATGGGAGTGGTTTCCAAACGAGATCGTGTGGTGAAGGTGGAGGATGTTATGGGGGCGAGGTTATCGGTGTTAGTTGTGTTGAGAGGGACCAGGGTAGAGAAACCTGGTGGAGGTGTATCTTCCCTTCCTGGTTCCATGCCAGAAAGGTAGTGTAAGCAGTTAAGGTTTTAAGACTTGGTAATTATGGGACTAATAGTAGCAGGTACCACGGATGGCGCCACTTGTTGTACAATAAATTGCACTACCAGGCTTCGATGATGATCAAAGGTATGAGGGGTGTATGTTCCAGCTAAGATTTTCTTTCACCTGAGAATAAGAAATACGAAGACACTACGTTAAGTGATTACGCAAGGGTTGGACCCTGCGAACCACCTCCAGCGTGAGAGTGAGTATGAGTTATGGTTGTATAAGTGTGTGTAAGTAAAGAGATGAGTTTTGAATGAACTTACCATAATCCTTTGCCCGTCCAGCCTATTTATAGTGGAAGAAATAGGGTTATGGGCACCTCTGCGCAAATGTCGGAGAACATGGGGGCGTCCCATGTTTGTGGGTAACCGCTAGGGCTTAGTGACCCACCTTCTCAAACTTGGCGGGGAAGCCAGGAAAGAGAGGGAGATCGTGGGTTTGACCAAGTCAGGAGGTTCTCCTATCCGTTGCTCCTTCGTCAACCATACCCCGAAGGGCTTAGGGCTTTGAATGGCTAATTCCCCGTAGGTAACCTTCGTGCTTACGAATGGTTTGACGCCCATGAATATTCTGGAGACCTAACTTGGGCCTTCATAAAGAAGGGCTTCGACACGTATCGAAGGAGTGTCCTTCGAGCTGTTCGGAGGGTACATCATCAATAAGCATGAGGAATCCTTTAGGAAAATGGAACATAGTGATCAAGTTAATGAGAAAGATTCTTATGAATTGGACCAAGAATTTGATATGGCTAGAAAATGATTTGAGATACTTAGGTGCATGTTTATATTAGATTCTACCAAAACTGGTGATCTAGATATGGTGGATAATGAGGTGAAAACTCCAAGGCCACAAGTCCTACCATTATTTTAGGAATACAAACAGCCCATAACTTACCCGAAAGAATTAGAAGAAATTATAGGAACCCCGATAGATGTAGAACCATTGGACCATACACAACTAAAAGATGTAGGTGTAGACATTTATTGTCATGACCTTTCTCTTACTTCTAGGGAAGTTCCTATTTTTGATGAACCGAAGCCTCAACCAAAACCCTTACCTATATTTCCATCCTTAGATATAAATGTAGGAGACAAAAAAGACCCCGATCCACCTATCAAACCATATAGTTCAGGTAGTTTTAGGATGAAGGTAGTAGACTCTAAGCCATGTAGAGAGGAAGCTAACATGGGAATGAAACATAACCTTACATACTTACATCACCCATTTATGAATGATTACAAGAAACATTATGGGTTTAAACCGGGTGTATTAGGTCTAAGTGGATCCCTAACTAAGATATTTTCTCAGTCAAAGATGATATAAGATGATTCTTTTCTAGGAGCAAGCCTTAACTTACCCATTGACTCAAATGGATTAGATATGATTAAGATGAAAGAAGCACACACTTTTGAGCATGTAATTCAATCACCAATCTCTCATCATATGGCTCCCTTCAACCGAAATGGTGTGTATCGCTACTGTGGAGAACTAGAAGGGGGGGGGGGGGGGTTGAATAGTCCTATCAATTAAAACTCCGTTTTAAACTATTTAGATCGACTTATGTCAATATATTTGGTATGTGTGTTGGATATCGATAGATAAGCATATAAGTAAGTAATGAAAAGATAAAGAGTAAAGGAACACAAAACCACGACACGAGTATTTATAGTGGTTCGGCTACAAGGACACCTTCCTTGCCCTACTCCACTCCCCGAGTACCCCACTCGAGAGTTTGTAAGCACTACACAACACAAGCTCCTTAATGTGGCAGAGGAGCCTTCACAACGTCGCATACTCTTTATCTAGTACTAGGCTAGATACTGAGTTCTTCCACGAGGTAGAACCACACCTATCACAACGTTGCCTACACTTTATCAGGTATAATGATAGATACCAAGTTCCATTACAAAGGAGGAACTACTACTCAACACTACACCACAACACAACTACCCCAAAGGAGACACACTCCTTGTTACAACACTAAAAGGATATCAACATCCTTTAACCCAAACTATCTAACTTGTACATCGATGCACCATATCAAAGGTACACCCTTGGCACCTTTCACTAATGCCTTTGACACGACCCTTTGGCACCTTTCACTAATGCCTTCAACATAACACTTATATGGAGGGAGGAAAGAACTATCGACAAGATACACTTTAGTGGTCTTGATGATGACGAAGCTTAGCAACTCATGACCTTGAGCTTGCACGTCTTCAAGAGGTGGTGATCTCGCCATTAATAGGAACCTAGAGAATCACACAAACATAAAACTACATAGAATGATCCTTTGGATTAGAGGTCTAGAGATGTTAGAATACTAGGAGAAAGTATATGTGAAGTGGTAGTGAGAAAGAGAGAAATGACTCACTATTTTTAGACAAAAACTTGTCTACTGTCCCACGGATCCCTCCCTAGAGGGATCCGGCTATTGCAAAACTAGGGATCCGGCTACTGGGTCAGTTTAGTCCAGATTTCGGGTTGCAAACCGGGTTATGGGTTATAAACCATGGGTTATAGGTAATGGATTATGGATACGCAACAAAATGCAATGTACCTAGTCATTGGGTTATGGATCTTGGGTCATGGGTCATGGAATTTGGGTCATTGATCATGGATAATACCCAACATGACTTCATGCATGATGTCATGCAATGGGTCATGGGTTATGGATCATGCTCCATGGGTATGGGTTATGGACTTTGGTTTTTACCCAACAATATTCATTGTACCTAGTTAATGGATCATGAGTTATGGGTCATGGGTCATGGACTTTGGTTTTTACCCATTACAATATATACAAAGTATATATACATTTCTATATTATATAAACACTAGTTGTTATACATATTCATTTCTATAAGATGTAAACAATATTACTTGTTAGTGTTTATATAAAAATGTCTTTGGTTTTATATAAGTTATTTACTAAACATGATTTGATATAGTTTTAATATGTTTAGTAAAAGTGTGTTAGTAAACTATTGGCTCAAACCTTTTACGTATTTTATTTGTTTCGTTAAAATGATTTTACGTTTGTTATCGACAAAACATTAGAAGATCGTAAAATATAAATAAACGTTTTTATGGCTTATTTGTATTAACAATCTCCCCATTTTTGTCGATGACAAAACATAAGATTATTTTAAGAAGAAAATAAAATTCATAAAAAATTGAATTGGAGTTTTTACTCTCTTTTCCCCCTTTTTGTTGAAACAAAAAGAGCGTCGAAAAGAAACTAACAAATTATTTTGAGAGAAATGTGTGAAAAATAACAAAATGAGAAAATAAGTAGTAAGATAAGAGAAATATTCTCATCTTAGCTCCCCCTTGACGGATGCTTCCCTTTGTTGAGGGCGTCAAGTAATTAGAAAGCTAAACAAGTGTATTGCAATTATTTTTGCAATGGTTTCGTCTTTGACAAAATGCTCCCCTTTGACGAGTGCTCCCTTTTAAGGAGGACGTCAAGTAGTATAGAAAACCTAAGTGAAAGTATTGCAACCGTTTTTGCAATTGCTTTGCTTTGATGAAAAGCTCCCCCTTGTTGAGGGTGTCAAAGTCTTCATGTGTATTTTGAAAATCTACAAAACAAAGGTTAGAAAACAAGTATATGGTGCATAGTATCCTGCAAATGAGATTCAAATTAGTGAGAAAATATGCTTCTGTTGCACGGATCCCACGTATCCTTCCTATAAGGGATCCACCTAGGCTAATTTGAGTGAACCGTGTACCTGCATTCTCTTGACAACAATGTAGATGTAAAAAAATGACGTAAACATCCAAATGAGTTATGTATTATAGCATCAAACATATTCTCATAAATATATAGCATACTACATGTAATTTCATTCAATAAAACAAGAGAAATGATATAAATAGCTCTAAAACTAAGAAAATGATCCAAACATGAAGTATGATTCCTAACAAGTCTAAGTTACGCCTAAGAGGAGAACACCTCTTGAATTCCTATGCTTAGGGACGATTAGATTTGTTGACCTCATAAAAACGTTTGAGAAGGTGAAAGAACATGAGACGTAGCTCGTCACGTACTTCGTGTACTAATCTGTTAATATAAATAAGCCTTAAAAACGTTTATTTATATTTTACGATCTTCTAATGTTTTGTCGATAACAAACGTAAAATCATTTTAACGAAACAAATAAAATACGTAAACGGTTTGAACTAATAGTTTCTAACATACTTACATTTTCACATAAAACACTAAAACAAGTTTAAGTGATTTTATGATTACATATGTACAACAACTAGTGTTTACATATTTGGGTAAAATATACACATAACTAGTATGTAGTATATTTGGTAATATAAATGGGTAGAAACTTAAGTATCATAACCCATTGACCAAATACATTGAATATAGTTGGGTACAACCCAAAGCCCATGGAGCTTGACCCATAACCCATTGCATGACATCATGCTTAGATCATATATGGATAATATCCATAACCCATGGTATTGACCCATACCCATGTGACTAGGTGCATTGCACTCATAAGATACATTGTATCTAGTAAAAGACCCATGGATCAACCCATAACCCATGACCCATGACCCATAACCAAAATACCCATGGGTAAGAGGGCGTCCACGGATCCCTAGCTTTACGCTAGACGGATCCCTTGTGGGAGGGATCCGTGGGATCCGGGGAACAGTAGATTTTTTCTTCTATAAATAGTGAGCCATTTCTTCATTGTTCCTCACCCCTTTCCAACATATTTTCCCCTTGAGTTAAAAACTCTCTAACCTCAGATCCAAGAGATCTATGTTTGTAGTTTTGTTTTTGTGTGATCTTCTAGGTTCCTCTTAAAGGCGAGATCACCACCTTTGAAGTCGAGCAAGCTCAAGTCCATGAGTTGCCATGCTTCCTCATCATCAAGACTACTGAAGTCTTCTTGTTGAAGATTGTTTTTCTTTTCCTAAGAAGTGTTGAAGACATTTGTGAAAGGTGTCTCAAGTGTCAAGACGAAGATATTAGTGAAGGGTATCTATCGTCCATATCATAAGCACTTGTGGTGGGTGCTTAGAAGACAAGACTAGAAGCATTAGTGAATGGTGCTTAGAAGTCAAGACACAAGACATTAGTGAAGGGTGTCTTGAAGATCTAGTTAAAGGCATTAGTGAAAGGTGCCTTAGATGTACATTCGATATGGTGTGTTTCGATGTACAAGATAGATTAGTACTAGATCCAAGGATATTGATATCCTTGATGATGTTGTAATAAGGAGTTGGTCTCCTTTGGGATTAGTCGTTGGTGTAGTGTTGGGTAGTAGTTCCTCCATTGCAATGTAACTAGGTACTTAGCCTAGTACCTAATAAAGAGTAGGCAACGTTGTGTAGGTGTGGTTCACCTTGGTGTGAAAGAACTAGGTACTTAGCCTAGTACCTGATAAAGGGTAGGCGACGTTGTGTAGGTGTGGTTCACCTTGGAGTGAAAGAACCCGATGGTTAGCCTAGCACCGGAAAAAGGGTAGGCGACGTTGTGAAGGCTTCTCCGCCATAAGGAGTTGGTGTCGTGTAGTGATTACAAACTCTCGAGTAGGTGACTCGGGGAGTGGAGTAGGGCAAGGAAGGTGTCCTTGTAGCCGAACCACTATAAATACTCGTGCTGTGGTTTTGTGCTTCTTACTCTTATCTTTTCATTACATACTTTTATATGTTTGTTTATCAACATCCAACACACACATTCAAATAGATTGACATAAGTCGATCTAAATAGTTTAAAAGGAAGTTTTAATTGGCAAAACTATTCAACCCCCCCCCCCTTCTAGTTTTCCACAATTGGCATCAGAGCTTCGTTACCAAGTTTCTTGAAGTATATTGTACTTTAAAAACTTGATACGATCCATGGTTAATTGAAAACTTCAAAGAAGGTCTTTCATAAAAACAAACACCATGTCTTTTAAAACTTTTTGTTTGGATGTTGATTAGATGGCAACATTTTGTTTTATTTATTTTTTTTTCATTTAAATGCACTAATCCTCTTTGTCATGTTGATTAGTCAAAGCTCATACATACCAAGCCATAGGAATCGCTTGGTAACAAGAATACCTTCCCTAAGAAGGTATCTTGAGCACAAAGGAGCTGGAATTGTCATTTGACTATTGATGTGTCATTTGTAAAGACATTCCTAAATGCATTTGAGGTATGACTTTCCACTTATCTCTAAATGATATTAGCTTAACAAATAAGTATGATTACCTAGGTATTTATTTGATTATCTTTTGTGCATATACATGTAGCTTCATTAGGAAGCTTTTTCTCACATACGTGTCACTCTTTCGTCTATAGTCATGGTTTATAAAACTTGTGTTTTATTTCACTTAATCCAAAAATCATATCTTTCTAATAATAAAACAAAACACAAATCTCAAAAAATTCCTCCTTCCCCATAAATAAACCCTCTGTCAACTACTTTATCAAATCCCCACTTTTTCAAATCTTCCAATTTCAAAAATTTCCTCTCATTCAAAACTTCATCTTCCTCTACATTTCATCTCAACCGAAACCAAGAAGGATCGTCTTCAACATGGTTTACATCGCCCTCGTGCTCATCGCCTTAACACTCATCGTACTTGTGTTTCCTATGATGAAGTTCACATACGGAGACATATACTTTGTGTTGTTAATCTACATTGGGGTTATATACCTAATCCTTTGTATCATTCTTAGCATTGAAATGAAATATTACTAATAGTCTAGTTTATCTAGGTTATTATTATCATAATGTGTTTATCATTTCTCTTTGTTTTATTTCATTCTCACGTGATACATTAGAAGTCGTGTATGCATGCTAAAAGAAAATGTAGGCTAAAACACATATCTTGGTATAAAACTATGAGATCTAAAAACCTATGTTTTTCATCATGAAATCTGTTTCTGTTACTACAGATCCACGGATCCCGGCAAGTGTACTTGCCGGATCCCTTTTTGAAAGGAACCGTGGGAACCGTCCTACTGGAAAACAGTTTTTCATGCAAATTAAAAACCACTTTCTTTCTAAAAGTAATATTCCACTAAAATGTCAAAACCATAAGTGAGTTAAGTGTCATTGTTGTTAAGAAATCATTGTTAATAAAAATCTAGTAAAAACATTAGTTAATCATTGGTTGACCTCAAAACATCACTTTCTATTAACCCATCTTTTCTATAGGTTTCACTATGTCGCATGTATATGAGTTTGATTTTTCACTCTCTAGCATCTACACTCCGAACATCTCTCTTGAGCCCAACACCCCTGGCAATCATGTCCGTGGGTTCAATAATCTCGAAACCCGTCACTTCCATGAATGACGTATTGTAGACACCTCTCTACAATTCAAAGAAGGTATCAATACCTCCTTCCGAGCCATAGGACTAGAATGTCTTCTAGAAATTAACGAGAAAATATGTCCAAGGTTTGTATTGGAGTTCTTCCGTTAAGTCGAACTCGTTCGTAACGAGGATCATTCTCTATCTCTTTGGTTTTGGATCAAAAACCAAAAGTTTGTTTTGACTCTTGGGCAATTTGCTCAAATTCTCGTAATTCCAAATCATGGACAATGTGCCTTCACCGAAGATTAGTCTCTTGATTATCTCTTCAACTTTTGTGAAGAAAATAGCCTATATTGTTCTCACATACCTTCCCCGGAAGACTTGATTCGCATAATATGCAAACCCCATCACTCCAATCCCAACATTATCCATACACGGGATATCCGAGAAGAGTACAAGCCCCTTGCTCTCATCCTACGTGAAAATGTTTGGAGTCTTAGGGGAAATCAAGAAATCCTTCCCGCTTGTTGTGCTCACATAATGCATTGTTTGCTAACACAACAACCATACAATCTCGCCTACTTCTTTGCAAGGCGAATTGTAAATCTTCAAGGCTCCAAGAACAAACTCATTCCTTATGGAATGTTCTTGACGCGCCTCTATCATAATGTCATGCATTTTCATCCTCAATATCAAAGTTCGTTGTACGTACTTGTGAACAAGATGATGGAACCGCTAAACATTTCCCACATGAAGACATTCTTCATTCCTGAATCTGCCAACACTCATCAACCATTTGATGATCCCTCTAGCGAAAACACTCAAGGAACTTAGTAATATTTCAAATAGGATCAATCCTTTTGTACTTATGCTTTATCAATGTAATCTAATTTCCTTCATGAAATAAAACATCTTACACTTGATATCTTAGTTTTAGAACCTCTCAATATAATGCGTTGTCAAGATCATTGCATACCTTTAGTAAAGGTTATGCTTAGCAGATGGACGGATCCCAAAAGTTGTACTAGACGGATCCCTACCCTTAGGGAGCCGTGGGATCCGGCAAACAGAAAATGCAATTGCAATCATTGTATTTCAAACATGTCCTTAGAACACCTCACACTAAGCTAGACATAGTGCCTTAAGGCAAATTAAGTACTTATCAAGTTAAGTAGATCTTTTCTAATCACACATAACTCACCTAGATCACACTCAAGACGTTTGTAGATCTATCGTTTCACTTAAAACCATTACTCTTCCGCTCTCAAGATCACATATCATCTCTCACATGATTCCTCACATCTAGCTTTGAAAATCTTTCAAATATGGCTAAAATTGGTCATAATCATCCTTACCTCAAAATTGGTCAAAGTTGATCAAATTCTAGTTCTTCCACCTTAAGCCTTTAGGATCTTCTCCAAGACATTATCCTAAGTCACTATCTGATCACTAGGATCATTTAGCTCCATTTAACATCCTCAAAATCTTTAGTGTCATCCTTGTTCATTCATTGGTACTCATGAAGGTTCCAATTTCTTCCATAAAAAGGCAATCATTAGCTACATCACTCATTACCTTCTAGTACTTAAGCATCCCTTCATTTCAGACACTTAGGAGGACTGAAACACTCAAGATGATATAGATCTTAGACCTTAGAAACATCATTTCTACTCTTTCATAGCTGCTGAGAGCCGAATCCCTAGGATTAGCCTAGACGAATCCCTCTGAGGAGGGAACCGTGGGATCCGGGTGACAGATTATGTCAACTCTAGCTAAAACAATCATTTCAAGCTCATCTTCCAAACTTAAACACTCCATCTCATCTTAAATGAGTTCCTAGATCAGTACAAACTCTGAAGTTGACTCTTGTGCATGTTAATCATCACATTCCAATGAATTTTAGTGGCTTAAGGCTTGAATGCACTTGCCAATTCTCTTGCTTTATAAACCACATTGTTAGGACTTCTATAGTCATCACCTTCATCCTCATTTTCAGCACTTAAGAAACCCTTACAAACTTCTTGAAATCATCTCATCATGAGGAAAACTCCAAGTAGTAACTTATCCACCAAAGAACCACCCAAGAAAATTGCTCGTGTTGTACACGAAATTTCTTCAACCGAATCATCTCCGATCAAGCCAACAAATGCAAGGATCTTTTCTCAACCAATCAAACCAATACCTAAAAGGATAGTACCTACAAAACTACTTATGCCAAACACCACCATACCTCCTAGGCCAAACAATATCATTTCCACTAAACCATCACCATTGGTTCCTAGAGCTATCTCTTTTACATCTCCACTATCATCACCACACCTCTACAATTTAGAGGATTTGCCTCCTAGGCCGTCTCATCCTCCTCCGCCGACAACATTCTCCTCATTAGGAGGAATAATGGTACACAATCAAAGTGTTGAGTCAATGATGTGCTATTTCATCCTGCTTTTAATATTTATAAAACTTGAATAACTTAGGATAGACACATACTAACGGGCAGAGTACCCGATCAGATGTAGTAAAGCCTTAGGTAAATCCGAGTATCGTCCCAAGAGAGCTGTGACCTTGAAAAGAACTAATATGATTAGATAAAACATAGGTAATATATGGGTAGACAAAACTGATGTAATTGATAGGTGTGCAATTATTCTACTTACACAGACACCAGAAATTTAGGTAAAGAGAAAGATAAACGAAGCTTAATAAAGAAAACAAAGATGAATTGAATCCCTATACAAAGATTCAAAATAGTGGTTAAATATCACCAGACTGCTTTGGTCGATTCGTCATGGCCTATGGTTTTTAGGTTCCTCACCAAGATGAGCAGGTCACCCGGGATCATTCGGCAACCTAATAGCAGTCATTAAGCACCATATCTACTAGATCTAGACGGTGGGAACCCGACCGTTAGGAACTTAGATTCCCCCTAACCTCTTAAGTACCTCCACTTGATAAGTGATCCTTTGGTCAATTCGCACACGAAGTGGTCGTACTATGGCCAATTCCTCCCATACTTCGCTATCTATCAGGCTGGGGTCAGTTGCTCATATCTCCCAGCCCTTTAGATACTACCAAGCTTATAATACTACTAAGGCTAGCGTTCTATGAAAAGACTAGCAAATGTCTATAAAGAATTATAGAGAATAACAATAACATAAATGCAAACTTTAATTAATAACATGAATTCATAATATAAGATCTAGAAAAATATAAAAGGAATCCAAACTCTAATACAAAGAAAATCGTAGGCGAGAACTTCGTTATTCATGCTCTTAAACCATGCTTCTTCTTCTGCGTTTTGATCTCCCCAAACCCTAGAAGGTTTGGGAAAGGAGAGATATCAAATACTGATGAAATCATCGATTATTTATAGGCTTCAAAATAGTTACGGCGTAACCTATTAGGTAGTTACGCCATAACTTTCTTCAATCTTCAGTGCTTATCCATTTGCTACGGCGTAACTTTGTTCGGTGTTACGCCGTAGCTACTAAATTCCAATGTAAATCATAGTTACGACGTAGCTTAAACTGAGACTACGCCGTAGTTTTGGTTACGGCGTAACCTGATCATAGGATTACGCCGTAGTCATCGAAATCTTTAGTTGCGTCGTAACTGCGTCACTTGGTTACATCATAATTAAGAGAATATGTCATGAAAATGTCCAATTGCTGCATCCTTGCTTCCAATGTGTCCTGAAATGAAATAACAAGGAATAAGGATGTTTTTACTAATAATATATTCAAAATGTGATGATAAAGGGGGAAATTAATGCTTAGAAACTCAGGACTATTTGATGTTATCAAATATCCCCCCACTTAAACTCTACTTGCCCTCAAATAGAGCAGTTTAGACTGCAAAAGATACATTCATGAAGAATGGGCAGTTTTAAATTCCATGCTAGAATATTAATAAGAGCCGAACACCTCACGAAATGGGAACGAAAACACTCTCACTCATCCTATTCTAAGTGTTAATTTCGGGGTGATCACTCAATTGCACGGACATAGTAAGTATTCTATCATAAGCTTGGCAATTACACACAACTCCACCACTAGAGCTAAGGTTAAGACAAAATTTAAAAAGCAATGTTGGGTTGAGTTTCAAAGGCTAAAGGGGTGGTGTCATTACTAACGTGTCACGGCGAAGTGGACAAAATCAATGATACATGACCAAATCCATGGCCAAGACATCAAGGATTGCTCGCTGCATCACCTAGACACGCTTCACGACAAAAAGGTTAAGGATAGGCATGGGATATTTAATGGGTGAAAAGGAAAAAGAAAACAAATGGTTTTAGCTTAAAACCGAGTTGCCATCATCCAACCAATAATTCAAGGTTCGTCTTCATATGGTCAGTGCATGCCTCCGGAATCCTCAAAAATTATTCTTTGAATTTATTCTTCCAACCTTTGAACGTGATCAAGAAGATTATTCTCAATGCCAATTCATGTAGTGCTAATACTTTGTCACACTTATAAGCGATCATGCTAAAATTTTATTTTATTTTATTTTATTTTTTTTTATTTTTTTTTATTTTATTTTTTTGCATATACTAAGATATGCTTGAGATACAATGATATACTTCCCCCCACTTGAGCTGAGCATAAGGTGATTACTTGGGGTCTTCAGAGATCTTTAAGCAATATGTGATACGCTTCTTTATTTGAACCTCAAACTAGGGCGAACAATGGCTTCTAGGTAAAAAGGTAAAACTACACGGTAGGCTAAGGTGTAAGGTTGTAACGACAATAAGGGTTATGAAATGAAAGGATAGGCTCAAAAAGGGTGTAACTAGGGGTATCTTGCACTAAAAGATGAGTGCAACAAATAGGGTTAACACGGGGGTCGAAAAGCCAATGCGACTAATCGATAAACACACACAAGTGAACACATATAGGCTATTTGGGGTGAAATCCTAAAACATTTACTTTTTTCAAATTTCCTTTTCCAAATGAACCAAGCTAACTTGATACACTACTCGTCTATGGTCTCGAAGTGATGTAAAAGCCAAGTTTTAAAGTTTACAATACTATCGGCACACTCAATTTATGGTAAATTTGGGTAAAATGGGGGAAACGGAAAGGCTAAATCTCACCAATGGTATACGATGGAGGGCTACTCGGATTATACCCCCCTGTGATAGCAATCTGGTCAAAATAAGCGGCAAGGTCTTGATTCTCATCCCTTTTTCTCCAGCATGTGTTATAGAACCGCTTAAAAGCCTCAGTCTCCATTTCATCCTCAGTGTACAAACCTATACGCATAGTAAACTCCCTAAGAGTCAATCTCCTCCAGATGCCTCCAAGCTGGAAAAACATAGAATCCTCTTCATCATCATTAACCTCAGTTTTAAACTCCACACTAGCAAGGAATTCACGAACGTATTCCGGAATGACCGGTTCCGTGATCCTAAACAACCTCAACCAAGCAGTACATGTGAAATTCCCGTCAGTACATGTGAACTTGATCTTGCAAAACTTCCTCAATCTCCTACTAGCTCTTCCACTTGCCAAAGTACCGAATACTTCAAAGTTAAGAGCCTCGGGTTGACTGATATCCTTCCACATTAATTTCTCATATTCCTCCACGCACAGTTGCCTAATACCAGCATTGGGGTGTGCTAAAAATCTAGGCCAGTCTGCGGGATTGTCTGTACCTGAAAATAAGATAAGAGACAATAAGTGCAGACCTTACTGATGTCAAGTTACGGCGTAACCAACATAAGAGTTACGCCGTAATTAGAAATTTTCAATGGTTACGGCGTAGTTATGACAAGCAGCTACGCCGTAATTGCAGATATAACGGTTACGGCGTAACTAAACCCCAGGTTACGCCGTAACTTCCCCAGAAACTCAGCACCACAGATGTTTCAATTACGCAATAGATTACGCCGGAACCATCAATTTTTTACAAGGGTGAAAAGTTTCAATATATTTTTAACCTACTAGTGCTGAGGGACAGCGCCTAACCCACCAAGTTTGTGCTTGACCTAAAGCCATATTTTAATAAACCCAAAACACCCAAATCAACCCGTAGAAATAGGACACGAATCAAAATAACATGGGGAAATTATCAAAACTATCAATTAATCATTCCAACATCAACAATTAATTCGAATGGGCAAGATCCCTAAAATATTAAAATAAAACCCTAATTGAAATAATCAAAAGAAATAAATCAAAAAGAGTAAAGATAAGTCTTACCAGCCATGAAGATGGATTGGATGAAGTGATATCGAAGAAAAAAAATTTTAGAGAGAAAATTTTTTACTGTTTGAGTGGGAGGTGAATTAGTGTGTAAAACCTAATTTATATTCAGGAAGGTTTTTATACCGCTACAATAGTTACGGCGTAATTAGATTAATTAGTTACGCCGTAACTAATATTTTTAAAAATTCAATAAGGTGTGAAAGGGTTACGTCGTAATCCCATTTTACGTCGTAACTTCTGAGGGAGGTTACATCGTAACTAATAAGTCAAAAAGATATTATTATTTTATTTTTATTTTTTTTGGTAAAATATTGATAAATTGCAGTAAGACTACGTCGTAACTAGATGAAATAGTTACGCCATAACTAATAGCGTCCGAATATTAATTATATAATATTGTAATAGGAGAGATTGAAAACGTACCTTGTGGGAATGCTCAAATCTCTTAATGAGGTGAATATAAAATACCTTAGATCTTTCCATTAACTGCTCCCCGACAGCGGCGCCAAAAAGCTGATATGCTATTTCATCCTGCTTTTAATATTTATAAAACTTGAATAACTTAGGATAGACACATACTAACGGGCAGAGTACCCGATCAGATGTAGTAAAGCCTTAGGTAAATCCGAGTATCGTCCCAAGAGAGCTGTGACCTTGAAAAGAACTAATATGATTAGATAAAACATAGGTAATATATGGGTAGACAAAACTGATGTAATTGATAGGTGTGCAATTATTCTACTTACACAGACACCAGAAATTTAGGTAAAAGAGAAAGATAAACGAAGCTTAATAAAGAAAACAAAGATGAATTGAATCCCTATACAAAGATTCAAAATAGTGGTTAAATATCACCAGACTGCTTTGGTCGATTCGTCATGGCCTATGGTTTTTAGGTTCCTCACCAAGATGAGCAGGTCACCCGGGATCATTCGGCAACCTAATAGCAGTCATTAAGCACCATATCTACTAGATCTAGACGGTGGGAACCCGACCGTTTGGAACTTAGATTCCCCCTAACCTCTTAAGTACCTCCACTTGATAAGTGATCCTTTGGTCAATTCGCACACGAAGTGGTCATACTATGGCCAATTCCTCCCATACTTCGCTATCTATCAGGCTGGGGTCAGTTGCTCATATCTCCCAGCCCTTTAGATACTACCAAGCTTATAATACTACTAAGGCTAGCGTTCTATGAAAAGACTAGCAAATGTCTATAAAGAATTATAGAGAATAACAATGACATAAATGCAAACTTGAATTAATAACATGAATTCATAATATAAGATCTAGAAAAATATAAAAGGAATCCAAACTCTAATACAAAGAAAATTGTAGGCGAGAACTTCGTTATTCATGCTCCTAAACCATGCTTCTTCTTCTGCGTTTTGATCTCCCCAAACCCTAGAAGGTTTGGGAAAGGAGAGATATCAAATACTGATGAAATCATCGATTATTTATAGGCTTCAAAATAGTTACAGCGTAACCTATTAGGTAGTTACGCCGTAACTTTCTTCAATCTTCAGTGCTTATCCATTTGCTACGGCGTAACTTTGTTCGGTGTTACCCCGTAGCTACTAAATTCCAGTGTAAATCATAGTTACGACGTAGCTTAAACTGAGACTACGCCGTAGTTTTGGTTACGGCGTAACCTGATCATAGGATTACGCCGTAGTCATCGAAATCTTTAGTTGCGTCGTAACTGCGTCACTTGGTTACGTCATAATTAAGAGAATATGTCATGAAAATGTCCAATTGCTGCATCCTAGCTTCCAATGTGTCCTGAAATGAAATAACAAGGAATAAGGATGTTTTTACTAATAATATATTCAAAATGTGATGATAAAGGGGGAAATTAATGCTTAGAAACTCAGGACTATTTGACGTTATCAAATATCCCCCCACTTAAACTCTACTTGCCCTCAAGTAGAGCAGTTTAGACTGCAAAAGATACATTCATGAAGAATGGACAGTTTTAAATTCCATGCTAGAATATTAATAAGAGCCGAACACCTCACGAAATGGGAACGAAAACACTCTCACTCATCCTATTCTAAGTGTTAATTTCGGGGTGATCACTCAATTGCACGGACATAGTAAGTATTCTATCATAAGCTTGGCAATTACATACAACTCCACCACTAGAGCTAAGGTTAAGACAAAATTTAAAAAGCAATGTTGGGTTGAGTTTCAAAGGCTAAAGGGGTGGTGTCATTACTAACGTGTTACGGCGAAGTGGACAAAATCAATGATACATGACCAAATCCATGGCCAAGACATCAAGGATTGCTTGCTGCATCACCTAGACACGCTTCACGACAAAAAGGTTAAGGATAGGCATGGGATATTTAATGGGTGAAAAGGAAAAAGAAAACAAATGGTTTTAGCTTAAAACCGAGTTGCCATCATCCAACCAATAATTCAAGGTTCGTCTTCATATGGTCAGTGCATGCCTCCGGAATCCTCAAAAATTATTCTTTGAATTTATTCTTCCAACCTTTGAACGTGATCGAGAAGATTATTCTCAATGCCAATTCATGTAGTGCTAATACTTTGTCACACTTATAAGCGATCATGCTAAAATTTTATTTTATTTTATTTTATTTTTTTTATTTTTTTTTATTTTATTTTTTTGCATATACTAAGATATGCTTGAGATACAATGATATACTTCCCCCCACTTGAGCTGAGCATAAGGTGATTACTTGGGGTCTTAAGAGATCTTTAAGCGATATGTTATACGCTTCTTTATTTGAACCTCAAACTAGGGCGAACAATGGCTTCTAGGTAAAAAGGTAAAACTACACGGTAGGCTAAGGTGTAAGGTTGTAACGACAATAAGGGTTATGAAATGAAAGGATAGGCTCAAAAAGGGTGTAACTAGGGGTATCTTGCACTAAAAGATGAGTGCAACAAATAGGGTTAACACGGGGGTCGAAAAGCCAATGCGACTAATCGATAAACACACACAAGTGAACACATATAGGCTATTTGGGGTGAAATCCTAAAACATTTACTTTTTTCAAATTTCCTTTTCCAAATGAACCAAGCTAACTTGATACACTACTCGTCTATGGTCTCGAAGTGATGTAAAAGCCAAGTTTTAAAGTTTACAATACTATCGGCACACTCAATTTATGGTAAATTTGGGTAAAATGGGGGAAACGGAAAGGCTAAATCTCACCAATGGTAATAAGGGTTAAGGTGTGCTCGACTTTTATGCGATTCTAGTTTGGTTAAAAATATGAAATTTTTTTTCAAATAAGCTTAAAATTTTTAAAACCAACTAGAAAATTAGGGCAAGTAAGCTAAGTAATCATACACTTCATTTCTATTCCTATCCCCCCACTTGAAGTGTACAAAGTCCCATTTGTACGAAGAAAAAGGAAAAATAAGATAGAAATGAAAAATAATCAAGAAAGAAAGAAACTCCCCTCTCGAATGGTTGCTCAAGATGTCTTACTAAAGGTTGAAGGTGGGTCATGGGTTGGGTAATGTTTGTTGAATCACGGGTTGGCCTTAACTAGTTGTGTTGCTTCCAAAATTTCCTACTCCAGCAGTGGTTACGGCGTAACTAAATATTAAGGTTACGCCGTAACTATGTCACAGATTAAACCTGCACAGCATACCAGGAAAATTCTGTACCCGACGGGTACAATTAACGATAGAACAAGCAAACATCCAAATAGTTAAGTTATTACAGACTTGAGTTTCAAATAGTTTTAAAATTTTTTCAAATTGTTTCATCAAATGGGGAAATCACTCGTCCCCGGGGAGATCATGATCCATGGAGTGGAATTGAGATGGATCAAATGGAGTGCTTGCGGTGCTTCTAGGAGTGGCGCCGGGTTGCATGAAGGCCACTCCTACTTGGACTCCGACATCGGGAATGTTGGGCTGGTACACGTACTCCGGACCTTCCCACCTAGGGTGGCTCAAATGCATATGCTGAAGCATCTGGCTAGTCCGATCTGCACTCCAGTGAAAGAAATCCTGCTGGAGCTGCTACACCTGATCCAATGTACCTGAAAAAACCCTCAAATTGGTTACTAAGACCAAAAAGACCCACTCCAAGGCTTTCAATTTCCTCGTTGAAGTGGGATGACTTCCCTCGAGCCTCTCATCAATAATCTGCAATCTCTCCCCAACATTCACATGTGCCCTTCTACGTCCCATGGGCACCTGCTCCTCGGCTTCTCCACCGGCTTCACCACCTGCACCACTAGCTTCTCTTTCTTCCCTTCTAGGGGCAGTCCCAGCTAGGTGAATCGCACCATAAACATCCTGGACGTAAATCCCTAACTCCACTAGTTTCGCCAAGCCAATCAAATTAGTATCCCTACCAATGGTCACTCAGGCCAAAGCTTCATCGGTCATAAGATCAAAACTCCTAGCCAATCTCCCGATTAAATGTGCCCCCTGCAAAGGACTCCTACCAGAAAACCCCTTAGCACCTACAGCCATAAACCTAGCCAAATAATAAGGAACATCAATGTTGTTCCCTCCTTCCATTCCCTGCATCAGATAAAGGTCTTCCATAGTCATCTTCTCTTTGGCTGAGTGCCTTGCTCGAATCGAGCAAGCAAGAAGGCGGTGCACAAGTCGACGAATGGGGCTCCTCACCATGGTATACGATGGAGGGCTACTCGGATTATACCCCCCTGTGATAGCAATCTGGTCAAAATAAGCAGCAAGGTCTTGATTCTCATCCCTTCTTCTCCAGCATGTGTTATAGAACCGCTTAAAAGCCTCAGTCTCCATTTCCTCCTCAGTGTACAAACCCATACGCATAGTAAACTCCCTAAGAGTCAATCTCCTCCAGATGCCTCCAAGCTGGAAAAACATAGAATCCTCTTCATCATCATTAACCTCAGTTTAAACTCCACACTAGCAAGGAATTCACGAACGTATTCCGGAATGACCGGTTCCCTGATCCTAAACAACCTCAACCAAGCAGTACATGTGAAATCCCCGTCAGTACATGTGAACTTGATCTTGCAAAACTTCCTCAACCTCCTACTAGCTCTTCCACTTGCCAAAGTACCGAATGCTTCAAAGTTAAGAGCCTCGGGTTGACTGATATCCTTCCCCATTAATTTCTCATATTCCTCCACGCACAGTTGCCTAATACCAGCATTGGGGTGTGCTAAAAATCTAGGCCAGTCTGCGGGATTGTCTGCACCTAAAAATAAGATAAGAGACAATAAGTGCAGACCTTACAGATGTCAAGTTACGGCGTAACCAACATAAGAGTTACGCCGTAATTAGAAATTTTCAAAGGTTACGGCGTAGTTATGACAAGCAGCTACGCCGTAATTGCAGATATAACGGTTACGGCGTAACTAAACCCCAGGTTACGCCGTAACTTCCCCAGAAACTCAGCACCACAGATGTTTCAATTACGCAATAGATTACGCCGGAACCATCAATTTTTTACAAGGGTGAAAAGTTTTGATATATTTTTAACCTACTAGTGCTGAGGGATAGCGCCTAACCCACCAAGTTTGTGCTTGACCTAAAGCCATATTTTAATAAACCCAAAACACCCAAATCAACCCGTAGAAATAGGACACGAATCAAAATAACATGGGGAAATTATCAAAACTATCAATTAATCATTCCAACATCAACAATTAATTCGAATGGGCAAGATCCCTAAAATATTAAAATAAAACCCTAATTGAAATAATCAAAAGAAATAAATCAAAAAGAGTAAAGATAGGTCTTACCAGCCATGAAGATGGATTGGATGAAGTGATATCGAAGAAAAAAAATTTAGAGAGAAAATTTTTAGAGAGAAAATTTTTTACTGTTTGAGTGGGCGGTGAATTAGTGTGTAAAACCTAATTTATATTCAGGAAGGTTTTTATACCGCTACAATAGTTACGGCATAATTAGATTAATTAGTTACGCCGTAACTAATATTTTTAAAAATTCAATAAGGTGTGAAAGGGTTACGTCGTAATCCCATTTTACGTCGTAACTTCTGAGGGAGGTTACATCGTAACTAATAAGTCAAAAAGATATTATTATTTTATTTTTATTTTTTTTGGTAAAATATTGATAAATTGCAGTAAGACTACGTCGTAACTAGATGAAATAGTTACGCCATAACTAATAGCGTCCGAATATTAATTATATAATATTGTAATAGGAGAGATTGAAAACGTACCTTGTGGGAATGCTCAAATCTCTTAATGAGGTGAATATAAAATACCTTAGATCTTTACATTAACTGCTCCCCAGCGGCGTAAAAAGCTGATATGCTATTTCATCCTGCTTTTAATATTTATAAAACTTGAATAACTTAGGATAGACACATACTAACGGGCAGAGTACCCGATCAGATGTAGTAAAGCCTTAGGTAAATCCGAGTATCGTCCCAAGAGAGCTGTGACCTTGAAAAGAACTAATATGATTAGATAAAACATAGGTAATATATGGGTAGACAAAACTGATGTAATTGATAGGTGTGCAATTATTCTACTTACATAGACACCAGAAATTTAGGTAAAAGAGAAAGATAAACGAAGCTTAATAAAGAAAACAAAGATGAATTGAATCCCTATACTAAGATTCAATATAGTGGTTAAATATCACTAGACTCCTTTGGTCGATTCGTCATGGCCTATGGTTTTTAGGTTCCTCACCAAGATGAGCAGGTCACCCGGGATCATTCGGCAACCTAATAGCAATCATTAAGCACCATATCTACTAGATCTAGACGGTGGAAACCCGGTCGTTAGGAACTTAGATTCCCCCTAACCTCTTAAGTACCTCCACTTGATAAGTGATCCTTTGGTCGATTCGCACACGAAGAGTGGTCATACTATGGCCAATTCCTCCCATACTTCGCTATCTATCAGGCTGGGGTCAGTTGGTCATATCTCTCAGCCCTTTAGATACTACCAAGCTTATAATACTACTAAGGCTAGCGTTCTATGAATAGACTAGCAAATGTCTATAAAGAATTATTGAGAATAACAATAACATAAATGCAAACTTTAATTAATAACATGAATTCATAATATAAGATCTAGAAAAATATAAAAAGAATCCAAACTCTAATACAAAGGAAATCGTAGGCGAGAACTTCGTTATTCATGCTCCTAAACCATGCTTCTTATTCTGTGTTTTGATCTCCCCAAACCCTAGAAGGTTTGGGAAAGGAGAGATATCAAATACTGATGAAATTATCGATTATTTATAGGCTTCAAAATAGTTACGACGTAACCTATTAGGTAGTTATGCCGTAACTTTCTTCAATCTTCAGCGCTTATCCATTTGCTACGGCGTAACTTTGTTCGGTGTTACGCCGTAGCTACTAAATTCCAGTGTAAATCATAGTTACGACGTAGCTTAAACTGAGACTACGCCGTAGTTTTGGTTACGGCGTAACCTGATCAGAGGATTACGCCGTAGTCATCGAAATCTTTAGTTGCGTCGTAACTGCGTCACTTGGTTACGTCATAATTAAGAGAATATGTCATGAAAACGTCCAATTGCAGCTTCCTTGCTTCCAATGTGTCCTGAAATGAAATAACAAGGAATAAGGATGTTTTTACTAATAATATATTCAAAATGTGATGATAAAGGGGGAAATTAATGCTTAGAAACTCAGGACTATTTGATGTTATCAGTCAACACTTGCTCCGGCTTCCTTTTCGCCGTCACCATCATATAATCCCATTTGGATTATGAGAAATTATCAAAGTCAACCATCCGACCATATGGAAGTTGACACTTCTCTACCACCACCATCATTCTTGGTCGAGCCACTTTCAAATGCGCCTCCACCAATCCCTCCGTTGTTTGAGGCTCCTCAACCCGCTTCACTTGATCCTTTACATCAAGCAATCTCTTTTCTTCCACCACCACTACCTAGCCATGACAAAGATTGTTATCATTGTCAACATGTTGAAACTTTGATACATGAAGTACGAGAAAATCAACGTTTCATGTTCTATCACCTCCTCGAACGTTTCGACGAGATAAAACCTAAACAAACTTGAGCTAGAGGATTTTTAGTGGTGTCCTAGTATCAAGCGTTAGTCTAGTAATTCCAATTCGTGTATCGATCATTTTCTTAGTTTTTAGAGTCATGTATATCATATCTCTAGTTTTAATAAATGAAAATACATGCTACTTTCTATTTTTCTGAGTATATGATTATTTGTATAAATCATACCTCACTTTGATATTAACATAACTTGTTGTATCACCATTGCTGAAATTGATCATCAGCCAGACGGATCCCTTACATTTGCCTAGACGGATCCCTACTAGGAGGGAATCGTGGGATCCGTGAGACAGGAAACTATTTTTCTACTAACTTGGATCATATTTGCAGGAAATTATGCATTATACTTGTTTTCTAACCTTTGTTTTGTAGTTATTCAATTTACACATGAAGACTTTAACACCCTAAAGCTAGGGGGAGCTTTATGTCAAAGCAATACATTGCAAAATTACTTGCAATCTTAGGTTTACATTTCAAGGGGGAGCACATTCGTCACATAGACGAAATCTTTTGCAAACTTAATTGCAAAAGAACTAACTTAGTAGTATTTTCTTGACGCCCTCACATAGGGATGGACTCGTCAAGGGGGAGTTAAGACGAGATCCTTTCCCGTTACTTGCTCTCTAATTCTTCTTTTCTATTTTTCACAAGTTTTTCTTAAAAACATTGCGTTAGTTTTCTTTCGAAGCTCTTTTTGTTTCGACAAAAAGGGGAAGAAAGTAAAAACTACAAATTCAAACTTGTACGAATTTTAGCTTTTCCTTAAAATAATTTTATGTTTTGTCATCAACAAAAAGGGGGAGATTGTTAATACAAATAAGCCGTAAAAACGTTTATTTATATTTTACGATCTTCTAATGTTTTGTCGATAACAAACGTAAAATAATTTTAACGAAACAAATAAAATACGTAAACGGTTTGAACTAATAGTTTCTAACATACTTACATTTTCACATAAAACACTAAAACAAGTTTAAGTGATTTAATGATTACATATGTACAACAACTAGTGTTTACATATTTGGGTAAAATATACACATAACTAGTATGTAGTATATTGGGTAATATAAATGGGTAGAAACTTAAGTATCATAACCCATTGACCAAATACATTGAATATAGCTGGGTACAACCCAAAGCCCATGGAGCTTGACCCATAACCCATTGCATGACATCATGCTTAGATCATATATGGATAATATCCATAACCCATGGTACTGACCCATACCCATGTGACTAGGTGCATTGCACTCATAAGATACATTGTATCTAGTAAAAGACCCATGGATCAACCCATAACCCATGACCCATGACCCATGACCCATAACCAAAATACCCATGGGTAAAGAGGAGCGTCCCACGGATCCCTAGCTTTACGCTAGACGGATCCCTTGTGGGAGGGATCCGTGGGATCCGGGGAACAGTAGATTTTTTCTTCTATAAATAGTGAGCCATTTCTTCATTGTTGCTCACCCCTTTCCAACATACTTTCCCCTTGAGTTAAAAACTCTCTAACCTCAGATCCAAGAGATCTATGTCTATAGTTTCGTTTTTGTGTGATCTTCTAGGTTCCTCTTAAAGGCGAGATCACCACCTTTGAAGTCGAGCAAGCTCAAGTCCATGAGTTGCCATGCTTCCTCATCATCAAGACTACTGAAGTCTTCTTGTTGATGATTGTTTTTCTTTTCCTAAGAAGTGTTGAAGACATTTGTAAAAGGTGTCTCAAGTGTCAAGACGAAGATATTAATGAAGGGTATCTATCGTCCATATCATAAGCACTTGTGGTCGGTGCTTAGAAGACAAGACTAGAAGCATTAGTGAAGGGTGCTTAGAAGTCAAGACACAAGACATTAGTGAAGGGTGTCTTGAAGATCTAGTTAAAGGCATTAGTGAAAGGTGCCTTAGATGTACATTCAATATGGTGTGTTTCGATGTACAAGATAGATTAGTACTAGATCCAAGGATATTGATATCCTTGATGATGTTGTAATAAGGAGTTGGTCTCCTTTGAGATTAGTCGTTGGTGTAGTGTTGGGTAGTAGTTCCTCCATTGCAATGGAACTAGGTGCTTAGCCTTGTACCTAATAAAGGGTAGGCGACGTTGTGTAGGTGTGGTTTACCTTGGTGTGAAAGAACTAGGTACTTAGCCTAGTACCTGATAAAGGGTAGGCGACGTTGTGTAGGTGTGGTTCACCTTGGAGTCAAAGAACCCGGTGGTTAGCCTAGCACCGGAAAAAGGGTAGGCGACGTTGTGAAGGCTTCTCCGCCATAAGGAGTTGGTTTCATGTAGTGATTACAAACTCTCGAGTAGGTGACTCGGGGAGTGGAGTAGGGCAAGGAAGGTGTCCTTGTAGCGGAACCACTATAAATACTCGCGTTGTGGTTTTGTGCTTCTTTCTCTTATCTTTTCATTACATACTTATATATGTTTGTTTATCAACATCCAACACACACATTCAAATAGATTGACATAAGTCGATCTAAATAGTTTAAAAGGAAGTTTTAATTGGCAAAACTATTCAACCCCCCCTTCTAGTTTTCCACATAATCCTTCAACTGTTGACAATGAAAACAATCATTTTCATGGCTAGGGAATGGTGGTGGTAGGAATGGAGCGGTTTGAGATGGAAGGTTGGATGAAGAAGGTGGAGGTTTCACAAAGGATGGAGGGATTTGTGAAGGCAAGTTTGATGAAGTTGGAGGTGGTTCAACTAAGGGTGAAGGTGGTGGAATATGTGTTGATGGTGGAGGTAAAGAAGTATCTACTTCTATGTGGTCTAGTTGATGATTTTGGTGATTCCTCATAATCCAAAAAATGGACCATTTTAGGGTGAGGGGGAGAAGGACACGGGTGCTAGTGTGGTTTCAACACCAAAGTTTTGGTGAGAAGGTTGTTGTTGCACCATTTTCTCAATTGAGGAAAATGTTGGCAATGGTGGTGGATGAGATGTCCTAGGTGGCAAGTCATCTAAGTTGTAAAGGTGTGGTGATGAGAGTGGAGTGGTAAAAGATATAGCTCTAGGTACTAGAGGTGATGGTTTAGTGGAAGTAGGGGTGTTTGGTTTAGGAGGTATAGTAGTGTTTGGCAAGGGTTGTCTTGTGGGAACAATCCTTTTGGGAATTGGTTTGATTGGTAGAGTTGGTTGTGAGGGAGTTCTAGTGTTTAAGGCTTTAACGGGTGATGATTCGGTTGAAGAGATTTCATGAACAACCCGAGCAATTTTCTTGGGAGGTTCTTTGGTTGATGAGTTAACACTAGGAGCTTTTCTCATGGTGAAATGGAAGAAAGGAAATATGTAAAGAGAAGGCTTTAGCTACTGAGAATGAGTGTGTAAATGGAGCTTTCCTCATGGTGAAATGGAAGAAAGGAAAGATGTAAAGAGAAGGCTTTAGCTACTGAGAATGAGTGTGTAAATGGTGATTTAGAAGTTCTAACATAAGTGGTTTATAAAGAGAAAGATTTGGTAAGTGAATTAAATCTTAAACCACTAAAAACCATTCAAATTGCAATGATTTGCATGCACAAGATTGAGCTACAGAGTTGTACTGATCTAGGAAGTCATTTAAGACAATGTGGAGTTTTCAAATTAACAAAGAGAGTTTGAAATGATTGTCTTAAGTAGGATTGGTTTAGTCTGTGCAGCCGGTTCCAACGGATCCCTTACTTGAGGGATCCGTCTAGGCTAAACCTAGGGATCCGGCTCTCAGAAGCCAAGAAAAAGAGTGATGAGGTTCTAGCATGGTCTAGCACCTACTTATCTTGAGTGAATTAGTCTTCTCATGTATCTTAAATGGTATGAGACTTAAATGATCAAGAATAATGAGTGAGGGTAGCTAATGATCACTTTTATAGAAAGAAATGGAGTTCTTATGAACACCAATGAGTGATCAAGAATGACACTAAGAATTTTGAGGATGCCAAATGATCTTAGAGACCAGATGGTGATCAAAAGAAAATTTATAAAATTCCTTAAAAATCACAAGAAATGAAAAACTAGTTTTTAGAGCATTTTAAGGTAAAGGTGACTAAAATCAATTTTCTAAAATTGATAGGAATATCAAACTAGGTGTTTTGAGATGTCAGGAACAATGTGTAAACATTGGAGCGGAAAGATGATGAGTTTTGAAGTAATGATAAATCAAAAACACCTTGAATATGATCCTAAGTCCTCCATGAGTGAATGTGAGATCAACTAAGCCTAAATAAGGTTTAAGTGATCCTAATGTGGCATGTTTAACTAGTCCAATAAGGTCTGGAAGGTTGGATTGAAGTGAGAAAGCTAAAAAGTGCACTTCTGTCCACCCGGATCCCACGGATCCTTCACTTGAGGGATCCGGCATCTGAGATAGATTCCTTAACAGAAAAGTTGCGAAATTAAGTTCTACATATCGAATTTTGAAACCAATGATCTCTACAACAAGCATAGATGTATACAAGTCTAGCATAGCAATGAAAGCATGTAAGAACAGCACATAAGCAATCAAATGAGATCGAGCTCACAAATAATACATAGGTTTATCAAATTTAACAAGCGCTATTCAAGAAGCTCAAAACTGATTTACGATCTAGATTAGTAAATCGTTTGTATTAACAATGGCGTGCAAGGTATGTGTCAAGAAAGAAAAGAGTACATTATGGTGTTCAAGACAATAGAGTTATGAGGTGATAGTTTAGGACAATCCTATAATTCGTTTAGATCCAGACGGTGGAGTTGTTGTTTATGGAGATGAAGCAGTTGTGTTTAGAAGAGTAAGTGTTGGATGTAGAAAGGCTTGAAGCAAGTATGGTTTTGTGAGTTGGTTTTAGCTAAGAGATGTTTGCCTATGTGGTGGTATTCAAAGAGTAAGAAACACATGTATATATGTTCTTAAGGATAATTATGTGAATGAATTTCCCACCCCCATAATTGGTGGACATCCAACATAACAGGTTTAGTATTAGATCAAAGAAAAGAAGATAAGAAAGTGAATAGTTTAGAAGGCTGTTTTGGTTTAGTGAAGGTAATGAACTAATTATAGTCATTACGGATGGTGATTAGCATATAATGAACTTCATCCTTGAAGTCATGTAGCTCTTCTCGATCAAAGCAAGATAATCGCTTGATGAGGCAAGTGGTTGTGATTGACTAACAAAAGAAAAATCAATTTTACAACTTGCTTGATTAGTAATCCTAAGGTGATGAAGATGTTATGTTAACCACAAAAGTTTAAAAAATTCCATATGGAGAACAAAAATGGTAAACAAATATGTAGAACAAGTATGGAGAAACATTATGGAGAATAAGTATGGAGAACAAATACGGAGAACAAATATGGAGAACAAATAAGGAGAATAAGTATGGAGGACAAGTATGGGGAACAAGTATGGAGAAGAAGTATGGAGAACAAATATGGAGAACAGATATGGAGAACAAATATGGAGAACAAGTATGGAGAACAAGTATGGAGATCAACTATGGAGAACAAGTATGGAGAACAAATATGGAGAACAAATATGGAGAACAAGTATGGAGGACAAGTATGGGGAACAAGTATGGAGAACAGATATGGAGAACAAGTATGGATGAGCGAGTTCAACATATGTTGTTGGAAAGCTCGAGTTTGGATTTTCGGATATGATCAATTATATTTGCGTTGCAAAATAATTTACTTGAGTATCTCGGATGAAATAATCAAGTTGTCAATCCTACTATGAAGCTTGGAAAGCGATCGTGGAAAGGATAACTGGAAAGTACATCATCAACACAAGTGTAGGTTATGATCCGATGTACATTCTTGTTGTTTCATAAAACGACACAAGAAAAGAAGAAATCAAGAAATCATATAAGCACTTAATATACTTATGTTGCACACATGATAAACTTAACAAGAACTCATTTAGTATTGTTAGGATTTAGAAAATCCAGTCATTTAAGTGTCGGTCACCTCAAGTATATGTAATCGTTAGAAAGCTCGTAGTCGTAGTCATTTAATATTAGTTAGTATTTAGTTAAGTAACACCGTGGAGGACGGACGGGTCTTTACCCACTGTATGCCTGATCCACAGCCCGTAGGAGGTGAGTCTTGTAAGAAAACTATAAATACCCTCTACCTCCCAAGGTAGAGGGTTGGAGCTTCAATACCATTTTTCTTTGTTTCACATAGTTCCCAACTCTCTTCCCTTTCTCTCTCTAGAACTTTCTCTCTCTAAACATTTGTATACGCACCATATGTTATTGGTTTGATGTGTTTGTGAAATCCTATAAGTTAAAATTGGTATCAAGAGCCATGGTTTGATCACTCATCTTTCATGCTCTTTGTTTTGGTGGATTTCATAAGGTTTTTGGGGTTATAAGTGTTTAGGAGAGTTTGAATCATTTGATCAATTTCTAGTGTTAAAGTTTGAAATTTGATTGTACTTTTGTGTTTAGGATCATCATATGTGTTTAGGTGTTGAATTGGAAGGCTTGAATCATTGTGGTTTGGCTGTTTTTGATTGATAAAGTGGTTGTTTTTGAAAAGTGTACGAAGAGAGTTGAGCCACGGTGTTGCATTTCTTGGAAGCGAGTTGGTTTATACGACTTGGATATTAAGTGAGTTGTATTGGCAGCGAGTTGGTTTATGCGACTTGGTTGTTAAGCGAGTTGTCTCTGTATGCGACTTGGCTATTTAGCGAGTTGACTCCTTATGCGACTTGGGTTTTAAGTGAGTTGTTTCTTTAAGCGACTTGAGTTTTAAGCGACTTGTCTTTGAAGCGAGTTGACTGTTTAGCGAGTTGATACCAAAGCGAGTTGATTGTTTAGCTACTTGTCTATTGATACTTGTCACTTCTTCGTGCTACATTTTTATGGTTGTTCTTTTGGTTTAGTAAAATCCCGTGAAAGAATCAATTTCCCGGTTTATTCAAAGAATAGTAAAATCCCGTAGAACTTGTAATCATGTCTAACAATGTACCTACTATCGTTTCCACTGTAGCTGAGGACGTTCAAGCAGCTGGATCAGATACTCGTCCACCTATGCTTGACAGAACTGATTATGACTCCTGGGCTCAACGAATTAGGTTGTACTGTTTGGGAAATGAAAATGGGGTTAACATTCTCAAATCAATTGATGAAGGACCTTATCAGATTGAGACTACAAGAGACATACTTTGTCACACCCCCAATTTACCTGTTTTGCAGCGGAATGGAATTCCTGGGGGATTGACTGTCATAGCACCACATCACAGTTATATTGAACGACCTAAAGTGCCGTTTTAAAAACACATCGTTGGATATATCATAAAAACATTCAGAGTACAACATCGGTCCCAAAAGGTTTACAAAGTTTGCGGAAATACAAATATATTACAATCCAAACGATGTTTTGAAATAAAGTGCCATAATGTACATAATGTAAGTCGACGCCGCGACTCAAAATGTAGGTCCCTAAACCATGTTATGATGATAATGCCTCGATTACACGAAAATACATTGCTAAAACGGTCAACAATAATGTTGGTGAGAAATCATAGGTTTATGTAAATGTTTTATACGACTACACAAGTATCTATCATGCATGACCATCAAGTCACGTAAAAATAATGTTACAATTGCTCTAAGCCCATGACCCCGAAACTAGACTGTTCAATCATGTATGCCCCTGCAGAGTGTTTGCCAGACAACTCCGTAATGTTATCAAATGAAATGCATCCGTTTTCCTGGTTGGGATTCACCAACCCGGATGGAGGCGTCACCCTCGATAGATCTATCCACTCATCCTCGCTCCAAAGATTAACGGTTCATGTTCAAGAAATGGGGACTTTCAAATTGGCAAATGCGGTAACTTAAGCAATGTAATGAATTTAACATACTTGGTATCGTACAAAGAAAAATGTAGTGCAATGTATTCTCCCCCGTGGGTTTGAAAATAATTGAAAGCATGTAAAACGGGGCTATGAAAACTCACTTGGATAAACTGGAATAATGGCAAAAGTGAGTACACCGAGGTTTAATGTGATGCGTTAACCGGGACCTATTATCAATGATGTGATATGTCATGAGTTGCAATGTAATGTTATGCATGCACTTGATATGTTATTTATACCATTTACGAGTTTTGAAAATATTACTCGACGTCGAAAAATACTCTTTTGACGCCTTGACCAAACAAAAATCACTTTACATGTTTATACGTCAAAATGTCATCCTACAATGGTTTTATAATGATTTTTAGAGAAATTACCACTTTTCGTCGCAAAACAATGTCGTCGGAAAAATCATGAAATTACCAAAAATGGCTTTGGAAAACTAGTCGTAAAATGGTGTACGTCGATCGTTAGAGAACGAACTCGACTGTTTTGGAAAGTTTGTATCGATATCTAAAAGTTTCAGTTCAGGAGTTTTCGTCCAAAAGGTCTCGGACACAAAGATAATAAGGGTTAAAGATGGTGGTTTTTGGCTAATTGTGTGCAGAAAATTAGTTACGGCAAGTTTATGAAAAAGTGCATATCTTTGTCGTTTCAAATCCGTTTTCTACGTTTAATATGTCCTTAGCTTCGTATTGAAGTAAACCAATATATTTTTGACAAGTCGAAATAATTTGTGAAGCTTAAGGCTCGTTTTTGACTCGGACAAAATAAATATAGTATGCTGAAATTTCTGAAAATTATATTTTTCGTCGTCAAACTTGTAAAATCCATATCTTCTTCGTTATAAGTCCGTTTTTATCCGTTCAAGCGGCCACGGATTCGTTTTAAAGTATATTTTCTAAAAATCAAGGCCAAAAAGTCGTGCCTACTGTCGGATTTTCCAGAAAAGCAAAACAAGGACAGAACACAAAATATACTTATCGAAAATAGTTTTTCTCGGACAAAACCTATTCTAATCCCTTCAAATCAACTCCAAAACTAATCTAATCCTACCATACACCTTCTTAGGGTGTCATGGGTTCCTAATCACCATCAAGACCAACCAAAACCAAGGGGATAATTATAGGATGACCATATATATATATAACTTCTAAAATCATGAAATAAATGGTATAAATCACATATCATGCATATAAGCTCCAAAATGAAAAGAAACATATGAAAATGAAAAGGAAACTTGAAAATGATAAGAATATGCTTACTAGTAATAGTGATGAGGTGAAAGTAACAAGGATTAAACTTAAATACCCTTGGTTTTTATTTCAAAACCTTATATAGAGTATATACTAGATTGTTAAACTTGAGCTTGAAAGATTTTTGATCCCCTTTGATCTCTTGATGTTGTGACCGGTTTTGAAGAAGAAAAACAAGGAGAGAAAGAGTTTTATCAACTTTGAATATTTAGGTGCATGAATGAAATGAGAATGAAGTGTAAGACTTTTAAGTTGAGTAAACATTTAAACAATCAAGAACCATTCTCATATTAATGTCACCCTCCCCCTTGGTCGGCCAAGGGGGGGAGGAATTTGGATATTTTTTTTTTTTTTTTTTTTTTTTAAATGTATATAATTGTGTACTTGTGTAATTTTGTAAGAAAAGGTAAGTAGAATGTAGAAAATGTACAAGTATAGACAATTGGAAGATTTTGGTACAAGTAAGTTTTTATTAGGTCAAAATAGAATGTAATGATATAATAAAAATTGTAAAAATACTTTCCTTGTGAAATTCGGGTGATAAAATAATTATCGTACAATTTTTAAGAAAACGACGTAATAATTAAACTTTAATGATTTAAGTACCAAATAAATTTGAAACACTAGGAAAACTAAAAATATAGTTTTTATAAACTAAATGTAAGTTTAAAAATACCTCGGGATCATTTTTGAAAGTATCGGGTTAAATGTTAAAATAAAAACTCACGCGATAAAGATTATTAAACATAAAAATTACGCGTAAAATATGAAATGAAATGTCGTGAATGAATTTATGAGATGCACATGATGTCAATGAAATGTAGACTAATCATAGTCCATATGAAATGTACGTGATGTCATGATCATGAATTCGCCGCTAAACCTCCAAGGTTACGCGAATTTGAAACAAGTAAACCAAGTTTACTATAAATGTTGAAATAATGAGACATGAATTGTGTCGAGAAATGACCTGAAAGTACGGATTGTCACATTCGCCCATCCAAAAAGGAATTCAGTCCCTGAATTCAATCGTTGTTAGGTCTAACGGTGTCGGCGAAAAGATGAGGATACTTGCGTCGCATCTGGTCTTCCCGTTCCCAAGTAAACTCGGGACCTCGTCGAGAATTCCAACGAACTTTCACAATCGGAATACGACTCTGTTTCAACTGCTTGACCTCGCGGTCCATGATTTCTACAGGTTCCTCCACAAAATTAAGTTTGTCGTCAAGCTGAACTTCGTCCAATGGAATAACGAGTGATTCGTCCGAAAGACACTTCTTCAAGTTTGAAACGTGAAACGTGTTGTGCACATGACTAAGTGCTGATGGAAGATCAAGTCGATAAGCTACCGGACCAACTCTGCTCAAAATCTTGAATGGTCCAATGTATCTCGGGTTTAACTTCCCACGCTTTCCAAATCGTACCACGCCCTTCCAAGGCGATACTTTCAACATAACTTTGTCACCTACTTGAAATTCCAAATCCTTGCGTCTAACATCCGCATAACTTTTCTGTCGACTCCTTGCAGTTCTGAGTCTATCACGAATTTGAACAATCTTTTCCGTGGTTTCCCGTACCATTTCTGGACCAGTAAGTTGTGCGTCTCCTACTTCGGCCCAACAAACAGGTGAACGGCACTTGCGACCATACAGTGCCTCGAATGGTGCCATCTTGATACTGGTGTGATAACTATTGTTGTACGAGAATTCAATCAATGGCAAATGGTTAGCCCAACCATTTCCAAAATCAATAACACATGCCCTCAGCATATCTTCTAACGTTTGAATGGTCCTTTCACTTTGACCGTCGGATTGTGGGTGATATGCTGTGCTCATCTCTAATCTGGTTTCGAATGAATCTTGCAATGAATTCCAGAAGTTTGAAGTGAATCGACTATCTCTGTCGGAAATGATAGAAATTGGTGCTCCGTGCCTCGAGACTATTTCTTTGACATAAAGTCTAGTGAGTTGCTCCATGGAATAAGTCTCTCTAATCGGTATGAAATGGGCTGACTTGGTAAGGCGATCAACAATTACCCAAATAGCGTCGTAACCTCCCGATGTCTTAGGAAGTTTCGTAACAAAGTCCATAGTAATGCGTTCCCATTTCCATTGAGGAATTTTCGGTTGTTGGAGTAAACCTGAAGGCTTCTGATATTCGACTTTTACCTTAGCGCAGGTAAGACATTTGCTAACGTACGTGGCAATTTCCGCTTTCATGTTCGGCCACCAATAAAGTTTCTTAAGATCTTGATACATCTTATCCGATCCTGGATGAATAGAATACTTTGACTTATGCGACTCATGCATAATCAATTCTCGTATTCCGCCATACAATGGAACCCACATTCTATCCTTGAAACATAGTACTCCATCTGCTCTCTTTACAAAACCATTTGCGCTTTCGGGCATACCATAAAGCTTTTCACTTGGTCGATTTTCCTCCTTAAGTGCCTCGACTTGTGCTTCGTGGATTTTCGATGGTAAAGGAGAAATAATCGTCATTCCCAATGATCGAACTCTTAAAGGTTTAGGCCTCTCTTTCCGACTAAGAGCATCAGCCACAACATTGGCTTTTCCCGGGTGATACTTGATTTCACAATCATAGTCGCTGAGTAACTCCAACCAACGACGTTGCCTCATATTAAGCTCCTTCTGATCAAGAATATATTGCAAACTCTTGTGGTCGGTAAACACTGTGCACTTTGTACCGTAGAGGTAGTGTCTCCAAATCTTGAGCGCAAAAACTACGGCTCCTAACTCGAGATCATGAGTTGTGTAGTTCTTCTCATGAACCTTAAGTTGTCGAGAAGCATACGCTATCACCTTCTCGTTTTGCATTAAAACAGCCCCAAGTCCTTTATGCGAAGCGTCGCAATATACAACAAAGTTCTCAATGCCTTCGGGTAGTGCCAAAATCGGCGCACTGCAAAGCTTTTGCTTCAGCAACTGAAAAGCAACTTCTTGTTTCTTTCCCCACTCGTACTTCTTGTTTTTCTGTGTCAACTTGGTCAAAGGTCTTGCTATCTTCGAAAAACCTTCGATGAACCTTCGGTAATACCCTGCTAGTCCTAGAAATTGTCGAATTTCTGTAGGATTCGTTGGAGTAGCCCAATCTTTCACAGCTTCAATCTTTGCGGGATCAACTTGTAGTCCTTGACTATCAATGACATGACCAAGAAATTGCACTTTGTGGTTCCAAAAATCACACTTCGAAAACTTGGCATACAACTTCTCATTCTTGAGTAGCCTTAAAATCATCCTTAAATGCTCTTCGTGCTCTTCTTTGCTCTTGGAGTAGATCAAGATGTCGTCAATGAACACTATAACAAACTTGTCCAAATACGGCTTACAAACTCTATTCATGAGATCCATGAATACCGCCGGTGCATTAGTCAATCCAAACGGCATCACTTGAAACTCGTAATGACCGTAACGTGTTCTAAACGCTGTTTTCGGAATATCCTCTTCCCGAACTCGAAGCTGATGATAACCCGAACGAAGATCAATCTTGGAATAAATACTGGAACCTTGCAACTGATCGAACAAGTCATCAATTCTGGGGAGTGGGTAACGATTCTTCACCGTTAACTTGTTCAATTCTCGATAATCTATGCACATTCGGAAGGATCCATCCTTCTTCTTCACAAACAAGACCGGTGCTCCCCAAGGAGAGGAACTCGGCCTAATGAATCCTTTGTCTAGAAGCTCTTGTAATTGATTAGACAACTCTTGCATTTCGGATGGTGCTAGACGGTATGGTGCTCGCGCAATCGGTGCAGCTCCGGGCACTAAGTCAATATGAAATTCTACTTGACGTGCCGGTGGAAGTCCTGGTAAATCCTCGGGAAATACTTCAGAAAATTCACGGACAATAGGAACATCTTCAAGTCGCTTCTCCTCCGACTTTTTCTCGGTTACATGGGCTAAGAAAGCAAGACAACCTTTCTTAATGTACTTCTCCGTTTTGATGCACGATATGATACTAAGTCTGGTTCCACTTCGTTCCCCACGAATAATCAAAGTTTCGCCGTTGTAGGGAAGATGAACAACTTTCTCATCACAAATGATCTTTGCGCGATGCTTAGATAACCAGTCCATGCCGATGACGACGTCGAAACTACCCAAATCTACGGGCATGAGGTCTATGTTGAAGGGATGATTAAGAAAATTGAATGTGCAACCGCGGACAATGGTGTTTGTGTTAACTAAATTACCATTAGCTAATTCGACAATGTATGATGTATCTAAGGTGGTTGGCTTAATGTTGAGCAAAGGTGCAAATGCATTGGACACAAAACTTTTATCGGCACCCGAATCAAATAAAACTGAAGCGTAACGATTATTGAGAAGGAACGTACCCGTGATGACATTCGGGTCCTCCCTATCTTCTCCGCCTCCAATGACGTAAACCCTTCCTCGTGCCAAACCTTCTTGATTCGGATTTGCTTGATTCTTTCCCTTCTTACAATCCTTCTTGTAGTGTCCAGTTTCCCCGCAACCAAAACATGTAACTTGTGGCCACTTGCAATCCCTAGTACGGTGACCAACTTTCTTGCAATTTTCACACGGATCAGGACATCGACCCGGATTGTGATGACTCAAACACTTATTACACTTCGGCAAAACCCCCGTATATCCTTTTCCTTCCTTCTGTCCCGCAGCATAAACCTTAGCAACCTCTTGCCTCTTGGGCGGTTGTTGAGTAGCATTCCTACCCCTAGTGTTGTCCCACTTGCGCTTGTTATTGTTGTTATTGTTGTTGTAGTTGCCTCGGTTATTGTTGAAACGGTTGTTGGGGTTGTTGTTGTTTCGGTTGGTGGTGGTGTACTTACCTCGCTTCACCACTTGTGCCATCAACTTCTGAGTCACTCGAATAGCTTCCTCGATTGTTTGTGGGTCAAATGAAGTCACATCTCCTTGAACAACTTCGGGAAGTCCCCCGATGAAAGCCTCTAGCAACTTCTCGTTATCCGGTACCATCGACGGGCATAACGCGGCCAATTCCTGGAATCTCCGAATGTAAGTGTCGATATCACAACCAATAGTGACCAATTCATAGAACTCCATCTCCAACTTTTTGATTTCCGTTCGAGGACAAAACTTCTTAGTCACCAAGCCCTTGAATTCCTCCCAAGTAAGCTTAAAAGCATTCTCCATTCCAATCGGTTGAGCGTATGAATTCCACCATGACAACGCTCCATCGAGTAAAGTGCTCGTAGCAAATTTGACCTTACTGTCATCCGGACAGTTACAAAGCAAAAACACCGATTCCAATTTCTCAAACCATCGTACCATTGCAGTAGCTCCCTCGGTACCTCGAAACTTAGTGGGTTCACCACTCTTGAAATCTTTGTACGAACATTTCTTAACCCCAGATCCTCCGGCATTACCAGTAGCAGTAGCTAGCCTAGCGGCTTCAGCAGCAGCCCCTGTTTCCCTTTCGACTCTTAGTGCATTAGCAATGCTATCATTCACCAACTTTTGAATTTCTGCTTGGGTCATTTCCGGTGTAACTTTCTTAGGCGCCATAATTCTTCAAAATCACAAGATGAAACAATCATGAGAACTCGTAAGTAGAAACAACCATCATACAAATATATCCACAACCACATCATGCATAAAGATAAATGGAATCACAACGGAACAATAGCGAAATATCACAAATATAATCACAACACACGTGGATAATATACATGAAAATTTCGGCCTACATGGACCGATATCATAGATAATAATAACCATTCCTACATAGTAGAGTCAATACTTGATACATTTGTTTGTACAACAACCAAAATACAACAAGTTCTTTAAACTACGTCACACACCTTGTGACTAGGATAATAATGGTCAAAACTATACAATGACAAAAGTCTACATAAGGCACCTCATGGTGCTCCGCCGGCTCTGTCCTGAAGATCGCGAACCTGAGTAACCAAACTATCCACCAAACTCCTCAACTCATCAATCTGACCCTGCAAAGCAACAATACTCTCCCTATCCTCTATCTATCTATGCTGAATACTCGATGAGATAAGTCAATACAAACCCTGCCTAATATCAAACCCTCGACCTCCTCAGCGATGGGTTCAATCCTATCTACTGACAACTCCTCCAACTGTCGTGTCAAACTATCAATCTGGATCTGCTGACTATCAATACGGGCTCCTAACTCCTCGGTAGAAGGCTGTCGAGCAGCAGCTGCCCTAGAACTCTCACCTAACTCAAATCTAGCGGGTGGCTCGGGCTCAGAAGATGGTGGTGTAGGGATATCAAAACGAGCACGCTTTTTGGGCGGCAAGTCTGTCGTAGGTAAAGGATCTCTAATAAAAGGTGATGAAGATGGTGATGATGGTGGTGATGGTGCTAGTAGTGGTGCTGGTGGATCGTGAGCTGGGCTAACATGAGGAGTGGGTGCAACCTCGCCCTCCTCGAAGGGTTCGGTCTCAGTGTCGATCATGATAGGTGGAAAGACTGGAGTAGATCCAATGGAAGATACGATCTCAGTGGAATGTGATGCAACATCATCCATGATGGGGTTAGCTGGAACATCATCCGAGCTAGAGTCCGATGATATGGTGATGGGATGTGAATCTGAAGACATGTCTGTGACAACCGATGTGAAATAAAAGTAAATAATCTCGAATAAAGTGTAAGTGAATCCGCATGATAAACATGAATATGTACTATGATGAAATGATGAGATGCTATGATAATGTAGCTATAGTCTAGGGTCAATGATGCAACCTAGTTCTCTATAACTGTAGCTCTGGTACCAATCTGTCACACCCCCAATTTACCTGTTTTGCAGCGGAATGGAATTCCTGGGGATTGACTGTCATAGCACCACATCACAGTTATATTGAGCGACCTAAAGTGCCGTTTTAAAAACACATCGTTGGATATATCATAAAAACATTCAGAGTACAACATCGGTCCCAAAAGGTTTACAAAGTTTGCGGAAATACAAATATATTACAATCCAAACGATGTTTTGAAATAAAGTGCCATAATGTACATAATGTAAGTCGACGCCGCGACTCAAAATGTAGGTCCCTAAACCATGTTATGATGATAATGCCTCGTTACCTGAAAATACATTGCTAAAACGGTCAACAATAATGTTGGTGAGAAATCATAGGTTTATGTAAATGTTTTATACGACTACACAAGTATCTATCATGCATGACCATCAAGTCACGTAAAAATAATGTTACAATTGCTCTAAGCCCATGACCCCGAAACTAGACTGTTCAATCATGTATGCCCCTGCAGAGTGTTTGCGAGACAACTCCGTAATGTTATCAAATGAAATGCATCCGTTTTCCTGGTTGGGATTCACCAACCCGGATGGAGGCGTCACCCTCGATAGATCTATCCACTCATCCTCGCTCCAAAGATTAACGGTTCATGTTCAAGAAATGGGGACTTTCAAATTGGCAAATGCGGTAACTTAAGCAATGTAATGAATTTAACATACTTGGTATCGTACAAAGAAAAATGTAGTGCAATGTATTCTCCCCGTGGGTTTGAAAATAATTGAAAGCATGTAAAACGGGGCTATGAAAACTCACTTGGATAAACTGGAATAATGGCAAAAGTGAGTACACCGAGGTTTAATGTGATGCGTTAAACGGGACCTATTATCAATGATATGATATGTCATGAGTTGCAATGTAATGTTATGCATGCACTTGATATGTTATTTATACCATTTACGAGTTTTGAAAATATTACTCGACGTCGAAAAATACTCTTTTGACGCCTTGACCAAACAAAAATCACTTTACATGTTTATACGTCAAAATGTCATCCTACAATGGTTTTATAATGATTTTTAGAGAAATTACCACTTTTCGTCGCAAAACAATGTCGTCGGAAAAATCATGAAATTACCAAAAATGGCTTTGGAAAACTAGTCGTAAAATGGTGTACGTCGATCGTTAGAGAACGAACTCGACTGTTTTGGAAAGTTTGTATCGATATCTAAAAGTTTCAGTTCAGGAGTTTTCGTCCAAAAGGTCTCGGACACAAAGATAATAAGGGTTAAAGATGGTGGTTTTTGGCTAATTGTGTGCAGAAAATTAGTTACGGCAAGTTTATGAAAAAGTGCATATCTTTGTCGTTTCAAATCCGCTTTCTACGCTAATATGTCCTTAGCTTCGTATTGAAGTAAACCAATATATTTTTGACAAGTCGAAATAATTTGTGAAGCTTAAGGCTCGTTTTTGACTCGGACAAAATAAATATAGTATGCTGAAATTTCTGAAAATTATATTTTTCGTCGTCAAACTTGTAAAATCCATAACTTCTTCGTTATAAGTCCGTTTTATTCCGTTCAAGCCGCCACGGATTCGTTTTAAAGTATATTTTCTAAAAATCAAGGCCAAAAAGTCGTGCCTACTGTCGGATTTTCCAGAAAAGCAAAACAAGGACAGAACACAAAATATACTTATCGAAAATAGTTTTTCTCGGACAAAACCTATTCTAATCCCTTCAAATCAACTCCAAAACTAATCTAATCCTACCATACACCTTCTTAGGGTGTCATGGGTTCCTAATCACCATCAAGACCAACCAAAACCAAGGGGATAATTATAGGATGACCATATATATATATAACTTCTAAAATCATGTAATAAATGGTATAAATCACATATCATGCATATAAGCTCCAAAAATGAAAAGAAACATATGAAAATGAAAAGGAAACTTGAAAATGATAAGAATATGCTTACTAGTAATAGTGATGAGGTGAAAGTAACAAGGATTAACTTAAATATCCTTGGTTTTTATTTCAAAACCATATAAAGGATATAAACTAGGTTGTTAAACTTGAGCTTGAAAGATTTTTGATCCCCTTTGATCTCTTGATGTTGTGACCGGTTTTGAAGAAGAAAAACAAGGAGAGAAAGAGTTTTATCAACTTTGAATATTTAGGTGCATGAATGAAATGAGAATGAAGTGTAAGACTTTTAAGTTGAGTAAACATTTAAACAATCAAGAACCATTCTCATATTAATGTCACCCTCCCCCTTGGTCGGCCAAGGGGGGGAGGAATTTGGATATTTTATTTATTTATTTTTTTTTTAAATGTATATAATTGTGTACTTGTGTAATTTTGTAAGAAAAGGTAAGTAGAATGTAGAAAATGTACAAGTATAGACAATTGGAAGATTTTGGTACAAGTAAGTTTTTATTAGGTCAAAATAGAATGTAATGATATAATAAAAATTGTAAAAATACTTTCCTTGTGAAAATTGAGTGATAAAATAATTATCGTACAATTTTTAAGAAAACGACGTAATAATTAAACTTTAATGATTTAAGTACCAAATAAATTTGAAACACTAGGAAAACTAAAAATATAGTTTTTATAAACTAAATGTAAGTTTAAAAATACCTCGGGATCATTTTTGAAAGTATCGGGTTAAATGTTAAAATAAAAACTCACGCGATAAAGATTACTAAACATAAAAATTACGCGTAAAATATGAAATGAAATGTCGTGAATGAATTTATGAGATGCACATGATGTCAATGAAATGTAGACTAATCATAGTCCATATGAAATGTACGTGATGTCATGATCATGAATTCGCCGCTAAACCTCCAAGGTTACGCGAATTTGAAACAAGTAAACCAAGTTTACTATAAATGTTGAAATAATGAGACATGAATTGTGTCGAGAAATGACCTGAAAGTACGGATTGTCACATACTTGAAACTGCTGCGGATGGAACAATGATCTTAGGATTGGACAGACCAAAGACGAATGATGAGCTCAGTGATAAGGAGAAAAAGAGATATGATGCCGATATCAGGGCTTCAAACATTATACTTCAGGGTCTTCCAAAAGACATCTACAAGTTAATCAATCACAACACTGAAGCCAAGGCAGTTTGGGACAATGTCAAGATGCTTCTCTCTGGTTCTGAATTAACTAAAGAAGACAGAGAATCACAACTGTATTATGAATTTGAGCACTTTAAGATGAAACCAGGGGAAAGTGTCACTGAATATTACGTGAGGTTCCACAAGCTTGTGAATGACATGAAGAATATTAAGATGATTATGCCAAATATTCAGCTAAACTCAAAGTTTGTGAACAACATGAATCCCGAATGGCACAAATTTGTCACTTCAGTCAAGTTAACTAAGGGTTTGAGGAACACTAACTATGAGCAATTGTATGCATTCCTGCTTCAGAATGAGAGACATGCTATGTTTGAACGAATGATTCTTGAATAGTTCAAATCTAATCGTGGAGAGACAAGCTCATCTAATGACTCAACAAAGATTCTACACCAATGTAGGAATTACCACCAAAGCTTCTCAAGTCATACCCACGGGTAATGGTAATTAAAAGCTCATTCCTGATCCAGCATATAAGCCTCCAGATTCTAACACACTCATGGAAAACTTCATCAATCAACTATCTCTCATGGTTAGTCAAAATCTGAATCCCACTCCACACACCAACAATAACCTCAGAACAGCATCCAATCCACACAATCAAGCTACTGTCAGAGATGGTAAGGTAGTGGTGCAGAATGTGCAAGGAAGCAGGTTATGGTAATACTGGAGTAGGTGGAGGGTATGTGGCTAATTAGAATCATGGTAGGAATATCAATCAAGGACAAGGAAAGCCAATCAAGTGCTACAACTGTGGTGGTGATGGACATATTGCAAGAAAGTACACATCTCCAAAACGCCCTCAAAATGCAGAGTACTTCAGGGACAAGATGCTGCCGGTGCAAGCTCAGGACAGTGGTAATGCCAAAACCTATGATGCTGATGTGGATGAGCAACCAATTCAGGAAATAGGTCACAATCATCAAAATGCCTTTCAAGTAGCTGACTGTGATGCATTTGAATCTGATGTCGATGACGAACCTACTGCCCAAACAATCTTCATGGCTAGCATTTCACCAATGGTCTCTCCAAAGGTTTCATCACCACAGCAGGCTGGTCCTTCCAAAGATTCAATCATCTCTGAGGTATTAAAACTATACGATGAAGTTTATGAGCAAGAGATGCATAACAAAGTACAATCAAATGTAACTAATGAATCAGATATGGATAATGTGGGTAATAGTTATATTGTACCATATGATCAATATGTGATACAAAGTGAAAGTGAGATTGTACCAAGTGATGCATCTTCTGCAGTCAATGATGACTATGTTTTTGACGAATACACTCCATGTGCCCCTGATGATTCTGTTATCTCTGAACTGAATGCCTATAAAGAACAAGTTGCTATTTATGAACAACGTGCTAAGTTTGAGTTAACTACCCGTGAGCAGGAAATGGATGACCAAATGCGTACAATTATTAGAAAAAGTAATTTTAGAGAAGAAGTGTTAAAACAAGAGTTAAACTCCTTACAAGAAAAGCTTTCTAAAACTGTTAAGCAAAAACAAGAACTTCAAAATAATGTTAAAGTTCTTAAACAAGAATTTAATGCTAAGGAATCAAAACTTTTGAATGACTTTTCCAATCTAAAAACTTTGAAAAATAAGCTTGAAAATAAGTTGTACGTACAAGGGAATACCATTCAGACTGCTCACATGATCACTAAGCATAGAGTTCTCAGCGATAAGCATAGCATTCCCCTCGTAAAGGAACCCAATCCTAAATATGGTAAAGTGGCTAGAGAAGCTCAGAAGGTAACATATGATGGTAATGAAATCCTTAAGCCTAGGCAGAAACCTAGTTGCGCTGAGTGCACTGAGGAAGATAGGCAATTAGATGAAGTCACTAGGGAGAAAATGAATAATAAGCTAAAAGATCCTGAGTGTGAAAAGCAAAACATAACGTTCAAACCCCATGATTACACTAAAGAAAATTGGATTTCCCTAAACAGATTTAAGCCTCAAACTCTATTAACTCCAAAACAAGTTTTTTGGAAAAAGGACATAGATATGCAAAAGGCTAATGCACTTGTTAAAACAAACACTCCCCTTAGGAAAATGCCTCCAGCAACTGTGTATCCTCCGAATACACCAATGCATTTAGTTCCTAGATCTATTCCCACTAAGAGCAAGACCTTAATCAGCTTGTATGTTGTTTATCAAATATTTGTTGATTTTGAGAAGACATGTAAGAAAAGGATCACACCTACTAGGATAACTGAAGGGGAGAGGGGTTTTGAGCAAACTAAAGAATGCTATTTAACTGAGGTCATGCCTTTCTTTAAACAATTAAAAGGTCAATTTGAGAGTCTTCAAAAAGGGATAGACTCGGATATTAAAGAAATGGAAAAGGAATTTGATGCAATGATTGTTGAGGTCAATGATTATGAACGGGAACTCAAATATAATGAAATTGAAAGGAAGAATCTGCATATCTTAAATGAGAACTTAATATTGAGCTGTGTGGCTCAAGATGTGTTTTATACTGTTACTAAGCATTCTATTACTGCTTCTCAATTTCATGAATTAAGTGTTGCTTTGAAAGTATCCCATGATCGTGTCATTGAGCTTGAAAACAAAAACTCAGAAGTAAATAAGAAAATTGATCAGGATGATCACGATAATTTGGTAAAACATCTTTCTAAGCTAGAAGTTGAACATTTTCATTTGCAACTAAAATATCAACATCTCAAAGAAAATGTCAAAACCTCAAACATCAAGACATCCTCAAATGTTCCAGAGTTTGATGCACTTTTTGAAATAAACAAACGTGATGAACAGATTCAAGCTCACTGTAACATGATCAGAAAGTTGAAAGCCCAAATTTCACAATTAAAGGGTGAAAAGAACAATGTGACTGGCTCCCAAATGCCTCCTCCTTTAGATTCTCAGTGTTCTCAAACTTTTCATCTTCAAAACTTGGTTAATGCTTTACAAAAGGAAAATGAGAGTTTTCTAGAAGAAAATGAAAAAGTTAAACGACACTTTAAAGAGTTATATGATTCAATGAAAGTCACTCGTGACAAGAACAACGAAAAAATAACATCTTTACAAAAGGAAATTGAGAATCTGAGGAGTCAGAAAAAAGGGAAAATACCACTTGTCTTCAATGAGAATGTTGCATCAAAGTCATCTGCAGACTCTAAATATACTGGATTAAATACATTCCTCCTCATCTCAGAAATAACGAACTTGTGTTTCATAACTATTTTGCTCATCTTAAGGATAGTCTTGAATGTCTCCGTGAGATTGTAGAAGAGGATTTCATAAATAAGCCACTTGATAGAGAAATTAGGTTTGCTTGCATTCAGGCCAAACGATCTCAGGAACTGTTAGAATGTTTAAGAGCAACATGTCCTAAATCCTTATGTGAGAAAGATAAAGTTGTGATGCCTTGTTCTATGCCTAGTGCTAAGTATGCAACCCATTCTATGCCTAGTGTTAAGAGAGTGAACTCTAAAGTGCCTTCAAGTAGTTTAGATCCCTGCACTTCTAGTTCAGGAATGGAAAAGGTAGCCCAACCAACTAATGTTCCCATGATTCCCTCTACAAGAGTAATAAGTGACACAAAAGCAAGCGGGTCAAAGCCTCCATGCAATACAAAGCAAGATAGGACCTCGAATCTAAGAATGTGCAATGGAAGAGAGTAGAAGACCACCCTAAGAACATTAAGTTTGAGTTGAATAAAACGAATCGTGTTGATTCTAGTATTAGCTATAAGCGTACTGTAACTAATTCGAATTCTGCTGCTTTTGGCAAAACATGTAATGATGATTGCTTGGTTTCTGTTACTAATCATGTATGTGGTGTGAATGATTTAATTAATGCTAAATACCCAGTTAAAACTGTTAATGCCAAAAATCGAGCTAAGAAGGCAAGAAAGCAAAGGCGGAAGAAGATTAGAAAACATTGGAAACCCACAGGAAGAAAATTTAGTAATGTAGGTTATCAGTGGATTCCTACTGGACAAAAATTTATTCTTACTGTATTGTGCCCTAAATTATATAGATCAATGCCCATTAGGAAATGGATGCCTACTGGTAGAACTATTCCTTTAAGAAGAACTTCCATTGTCTCTACTTTCGATGTGGGTGTTTCAATCATTGTTACTAACCAAATGGAACCCATTCTTGCATGGGGATCCCAATTATCCAGTTATCCATTCTTGTCTGTGTTCAACTGCAGATCGTTCAAATCGTTCTGTGGTACCTGGACTCAGGTTTTTCCAAGCATATGACCGAGACCTCGCGGCTCATGAACTTCGTGAGTAAATTCATCTGGCTTAAATTCGGGAACGATCATTTTGGTGCAATTATGGGTTATGGAGACTATGTTGTTGGTGATAGTGTAATCTCCATGGTATATTATGTAGAAGGTCTTGGTCATAAACTGTTTTCTGTTGGTCAATTCTGTGATTCCGATCTAGAGGTGGCTTTTAGAAAACAAACTTGTTTCGTTAGAGAACTTGATGGTGTGGAACTTTTAAGAGGAACACGGGGTTCAAATCTATACACCATATCTATCGAAGACATGATGAAGTCTTCTCCAATCTGCTTGTTGTCAAAGGCTTCGAAAACAAAGTCATGGTTATGGCATCGTCGTCTCAATCACTTGAACTTCGGCACCATTAATGATCTTTCCAGAAAGGACCTTGTAAGAGGCTTACCTAGACTAAAGTATGAAAAGGATCATCTTTGTTCAGCATGCCAATTGGTAAAAAGCAAGAAGTATGCCCACAAACCCAAACCTACAAACTCAGTTATGGAAGTTCTTCATACCATTCACATGGATTTATGTGGACCCATGAGAGTGAAGACTATTAATGGGAAGAAATATGTGTTAGTGGTGGTTGATGATTACTCTCGATTTACTTGGGTTAAGTTCTTAAGGACAAAGGATGAAACTCCAGATATCATCGTTAAACTTATCAAACAGCTGCAGGTTCGACTTAACAAAACTGTCAGAATCATCCGAACAAACAATGGAACTGAGTTTGTCAATAAAGAACTTAGTGAGTTTTATGAAAGTGTTGGAATCAGTCATCAAAGAAGTGTTCCACGAACTCCTCAACAGAACGGTGTAGTTGAAAGACGAAATCGAACTCTTGTGGAAGCCGCAAGAACAATGCTGATTTACTAAAAGGTTCCAATGTTTCTCTGGGCTGAAGCCATTGCCACTGCATGCTACACTCAAAATCGATCCCTAATTCACACAACTCATGGAAAAACTCCATATGAACTTGTCCACAATCGAAAACCTGATCTATCATTCCTTCGTGTGTTTGGTGCACTGTGTTATCCAACTAATGAGGGTCAAGATTTAGGTAAACTGAAAGCTTAAGCAGACATTGGAGTATTTGTAGGATATGCACCAAACAGAAAAGGATACCGAATCTACAACAAAAGAACCCGAAATATCATGGAAACAATTCACGTTATGTTCGATGAGCTGACCTGTCAAATGGCTCCAGGACAATCCAGTTCTGGACCCGCATCACAACCTTCATCAAGTAGTCCCATCAGTTCTACTCTTGTACAAAATCCCTCACCAGCAACTCCATATGCACCACCTTCAGAAGATGATTTAAAGAAATTGTTTGATCCAATGTTTGATGAACACTATGAGCCAATGGCTAATGATCTATCAAATCCATCAACAGAGGCTGCTCCTATCCCTGTCAACGTAGATAACCCTTCAGTTTCTATGTCATTGAGTCAAGAAGCGCCTGCTGCTGATCACTCTGTATCATCTTCAATTCATCAATCATCAAATGTACATCATGGAATTGTTTCTGGCACCTATGATGGAGATAACCCCTTTGCTACTCCCGAAGATGCTCCCTTTGAGAACATATTTGCTCCTGAACCATCATCAGAACCATCTTCATCAGGAGAAAATGACTCTGCTACTTCAGTTTCTCAACAACAACCACACGATCACCTTAGAAAATGGACACATGATCATCCATTGGAGAACATCATCGGAAATCCCTCTCGCCCAGTATCCACTAGTAAACAACTTGCAACTGATGTCTTATGGTGCTTCTTCAACTCTGTACTCTCTAAGATCGAACCAAAAGACGTTAAAACTACCATGAATGAAAACAGCTGGTTCAATGCCATGCAAGAAGAAATTCATGAGTTTGATCGACTAGATGCATGGGAATTAGTACCTTCTCCTGACTGTGCTATGGTCATTGCTCTAAAGTGGATCTTCAAAGTAAAACTTGATGAGCATGGTGATGTATTAAAGAACAAGGCTCGATTGGTTGCAAAAGGATACCATCAAGAGGAGGGTATTGACTTTGAAGAATCATTTGCTCCAGTTGCACGTATCGAGGCAATCAGAATCTTCCTGGCTAATGTTGCAAGTAAGAATATGGTAGTCTATCAGATGGATGTAAAGACTGCTTTTCGTAATGGAGATCTTAAAGAAGTCGTATACGTCAGCCAACCTGAAGGCTTTGTGAATCCAGAGCATCCTACTCATGTATATCGCTTAAAGAAGGCTCTTTATGGTTTGAAGCAAGCTCCAAGGGCATGGTATGATACGCTATCAAAGTTTCTTCTATCTACTAGATTCATCAAAGGAGCAGTTGATCCAACATTGTTCACCAGAAAGTCAGGAAAACATTTAATTCACGTTCAAATCTATGTTGATGATATTATTTTTGCCTCGACTGACCCCAATGAATGTGACTGTTTTTCTAAGGAGATGGGCTCCAAATTTCAAATGTCAATGATGGGACAAATGTCATTTTTCTTGGGATTACAAATTTCACAAAGTCTCGGAGGCATTTTTATCAATCAATCTAAATATGCTAATGAAATTTTAAAGAAATTTGGATTTGACACTTGTGACACCGTTGACACTCCCATGGTGGAGCGTACCAGACTGGATGAGGACCACTCAGGGATCATGGTAGATCAAACGAAATATCGAAGTATGATTGGATCCCTGATGTACCTCACAGCCAGTAGACCTGACCTTCTGTTCGCTGTATGCATGTGTGCTAGATACCAGGCTAAGCCTACCAAAAAGCACCTTGAAGCGGTTAAACGGGTCTTTCGGTATCTCCAAGGAACCATCAACATGGGACTTTGGTACCCGAAGGACACCGGTATGTCACTAACAGCCTATGCTGATGCTGACCATGCAGGATGTCAAGATACACGTCGAAGTATGTCTGGAGGTGCTCAGTTTTTGGGTGATAAGCTTGTGAGCTGGTCTTCAAAGAAACAAATGAGTACTTCTATATCCTCTATAGAGGCTGAATACATAGCCATGTCATCTTGTTGTGCTCAAATCCTATGGATGAGATCCTAATTATCTGACTATGGCTTTGAATTCAACAAAATCCCTCTGTATTGTGATAACAAAAGTGTCATTGCTCTCTCTTGCAACAACGTTCAACATTCAAGAGCAAAGCACATTGACATTCGACATCATTTCATTCGGGAACAAGTGGAAAAAGGTGTGGTAGAACTCTATTTTTTGAGGACTGCCAGTTAGCAGACATCTTCACCAAAGCTCTTCCTAGAGAACGTTTTGAGTTTATCCTTCCACGACTTGGTCTAAAGAGTCTACAACCGGAAACACTCAAACGTCTTCAAGAGGAAGACGAGGAGTAAATGGTTTTCTTCATCTATCTCTTGTATATATTTATTCAAAAAGCAAAATATAAAATTTCAAAACCCACAAAAGAAACTAATATATATATATATATATATATATATATATATAAAAATATAAAATTTTCAAAATCCATAAAAATTAGAAAATCTTAAAAAATCCCAAAAATATTGTTATTTTGTCATGTTTTTCTTAATTCGATAACATCTACGGACTTTGTGTTGACATTCAAAGAATGTCACGGGTTTTTAGATATTCTTCGAATGTACATAATTTGTTTAAAAAAAATGAGACGGAAAAAAATGGTGGTTTATTGTCATTTCAGGCAGTAACCCGTTTTAAAAAGAAAGTACAGAGCCATGCTTAATCTTATTTTTCAAATCTCATGCTCTGATTCTTAAAACAAATATTTGTCACCAAAAATACAAATGTCTCCTTTCCAAATATTTTTCCTTCATCTAATGAAAACAAAATTGCTTTGAAAATACCTCGGACTCTATTTTTGAAAATCATCCGGGCTTATCTTTGTCAAAATCTCTAACACTCAATCAACAACTCATGTCATTGATTGAGGGGGAGAATGATTTCAATTCAATCAAAAAGGTTATTTTTCAAACAATTGGCACGTAAAAGAGCAAGGTCTAATTTTGGAAAATCAAAAAGAACAATGTTTTATACAATTGATTCAAGACCTTGGCTAATGTTATGTTTTCAAAAGATATTTATGCATGATTTATCAATGGAGTTTAAAGTCTCAAAATCCGATCCTTATCAGTTAAAATGCTTTTCAAAAAGCAAGTCACTATTCTCCTCAAAAGTTCTCAAAATTTAATTTAAATCAATGGAGATCACAAATCTCAAAGGATTTGAAAATTGTGATCGGGGGAGAATTTGTGATTTAAATTGGATTTAAACTGATAATTCGATAAATGGTTTAATACTTGATTAACATGCTCCCTTCCCTACATGTGCCAAAAGATTTCAAATTTTCCATACACATGTTAAGGGGGAGCATCTACATCAAACCAAAATGGACTAGAACGTGATTGATTTGTCTCTAAGTGCAGTTTTTCCCTAATATGTGCTAAACAATTTCAAAATCAGATGCACATATTGAGGGTGAGCAAATTTTTGAAAACCACATTCTTTCCCAGAAATATCTTTAACTGTATGTGAAACACTGATTTTGATTGGGAAAGTGATGTCGATATTTTTAGAAAATATTTATCAAAGAAGTGAATTCTTCCTCTTGCCTCCATGTGCCAAAATGATTTCAAACATATGTTGCACATGTTGAGGGGGAGCCATTTTCTAAAATATCAAAAACGATTCTGGTACAAAATGCTTTGATAATATATCACAAGTACCATGATTGATTTTCAAATAGTTTTCAATTGGTTTCAATGGCTGATGAAAAATACCAAAAAGACCGACCAAATTTACTTTATGTAGGGTGATATAAGGATGGTTAGGTTAGGTATTCGTTCCCACGATCCCGCCAGAGCCGGAGGGATCTACCCAGGGACAATCCACTAGACAGTGTAGAAGTCCTTAGGTATGATGAAAAAAGGAGAAAAATGAGAAAATGGGAAGAGTGCGGACTGAGATAGAGCTAGAACTGGAATAAACCCAACAAGGTTCTAGTAATGAAGTCTCGGTAAGCACTGAAGGGGTTGAAGAATGAAAAAGAATTGAATGTGAAAAAGCGTGAAAAGAAATAGCCCTCCATTATTTCAACCTTAGGGCAGAAACCGGGTTCAAATCATATGCTACTGGCTGTTACCTAGGTAACACCGGTATTGAAGACAAGACATCATGGACCCAGTGACGCACTACACTACATTCTCACAGGGGAACCTACATTATCTATCGACTTTCTCTTAGAAATGGTTGATATTGAAGAAGGAGACCCTCTCCCTAGTCTCCGGCATAGGAACCAAATGTGCACATTTAAGTGTAGAGCCACGAGATCATCAATAAATCTCATTAAGGACACAATCAGTGAAGACTCTCTGTTTCACACAATGTGGAAAGAAAGAATATCTTTTAAGAGTCCTACGCATTATCCTTGTGGTATTGCCAGAACATCTGAGTGATATGCAAACATATTCACAATGAAGATGGAAAGCCTTCTAGAGCCAACATCAAACAAGCTCTTGGTAGGTGGCATGTGAGATCTATCCAATAGATCAACCATGTGACAACTAAACAGAAACAATGGGGCGATTCAAAATTATGAATCAATCCTGGTTCAGGTTATGGATTGACGGATACCTTTGAAAAACTGGTCGTTGTGCTCAAAATAGTTTTCACTAGCACATCGACTGTGTATTAATGTTTCAAAATAAAAGGTGTTTATGATTGATAATTGATTTTCATTAAAACCTTCGTTGTATTGCAAAAATAATTTATATCAAGCAATACGCGATTGTCTTCAAATCTCTTTTCATCAATCAGTGAATCTCAAATTCGCTGGTTCACTCACTCCGTGTTGTCTTCTTTGAGACGTTCCGGTTTGAGAACAGCTAGAGCAGCTGCGAAACCCTATCAAGGAGGTTCTTCGGAATTATACCTGATCATAGGCAGTACTTGTACTGATCAACGGGGAACCGTGGGCCGTGTACCTCAATTCAACGAAAGTGATCAAAGACACTTTCGTGCGCTTTATTGCTAACTGTTGTGTGCAGGTACTCATAACGTTTGCAGCTGATCAGAATAGAGAGGTCAATCCATAGCCGCATGCTCACACAACTCATTCATTTCCAAAGAAATCATGATTAGTGCATCAATGACTCTGATATTCTCACTCCATTCTTCTGCTACGCTGCTACAAATATCATGAATCAACTAAAGCTTCCGCTACTCTGATGAAAAGAAATCATGATCCAGAATGTGAGCATGTCGGTGCACTGTCACAACATCACATAATGTCAACACTACAATGGAAGAGTCAGAGATTTGTGCAAGCTGATGATCTCAAAGCTGGCTCAAAGCTCATCATCACGTGGATCATTTAAAGACCTCCACTTGAATTATCCAAACATGCAAAACATGGAGAATCAAAGACTTCGGGCTATAGAGCAATGAACTAAAACAAGAATCCAAGAACAATCTTAATGTAGTATCTGTTTGTATTCTGTGTAATTTGAGGTGACCTCCCTTAGGGGGAGATTGTTAGGATTTATAAAATCCAATCATTTAAGTGTCGGTCACCTCAGGTATATGTAATCGTTAGAAAGCTCGTAGTCGTAGTCATTTAATATTAGTTAGTATTTAGTTAAGTAACATCGTGGAGGACGGACGGGTCTTTACCCACTGTATGCCTGATCCACAGCTCGTAGGAGGCGAGTCTTGTAAGAAAACTATAAATACCCTCTACCTCCCAAGGTAGAGGGTTGGAGCTTCAATACCATTTTTCTTTGTTTCACATAGTTCCCAACTCTCTTCGCTTTTTCTCTCTAGAACTTTCTCTCTCTAAACATTTGTATACGCCCCATATGTTATTGGTTTGATGTGTTTGTGAAATCCTATAAGTTACAAGTATATTACATACTTTAAACATTATTCAACTTATATGACTTATCTAAGCATTTAAAATAGCATTTTTGACACAACTAGGTGTTATCCCAAACACTCCTTCAAATAGAACATTGATTAGTAAATTATTACTAAATCAACAAACAAGAGAATGAATAGCAAGGTGAGGAAACCACATATGTTATTAAAACAAACAAGCATATGAACTATTTGAGATAAGCGCATAATCAAGTAATACAAACAATTAAACATTTAGCATAGCATACGAAGGTTCTTTTCATCGCTTTGTGTTAAATATAAATATGTATACCAAGCTTGATTAGTTTCCTTTATATTTATGACCAAAACCTTAGTTTCAACAGAAGACACACTATTATTCAAAGACGAAAACATCCGTCATAATTAGACCAAAAGTTTTGTGCAAATGTTATGACCCAAAAAAACTTTCCATCATAAATAAAAGATTCTGTAAATTTTTGTTTTGAATCAGTTTATGAAATCATTTTTAAATAAAAGTATAATCAAATACCTTTCAAACGATAGGTGGCACGACTTCTACGGACTTACGGTTAATTGGTTATGAATTTTTGAAATTTAACAAAAGTTGTCCTCTGCATAGACGGATCCACCGGATCCCTCCCAAAAGGGATCCGGCCTTTATAACAAAGGGATCCGTGGATCTGACAGAGTTTTACAAAAATACATATTTTGACCCGACGAAAAGGTTTAACCTTTGTAGACTTTTTAGTAGACTTATCTTACCCATTTCAATCATTATTCAAGCTTGAATAACAATATATCGAACACAAAACTTCAAAGAAAAAAGTCACTAAAACACTTTTCATATTATGCTTATTATAAGAGAGAAGCATATATCACCATTTTATCCACAAGCAAGTAGCATGTTTTTGACCAACTAATTGTAACTAAGAGAACATACCTTTGCTATATTCCCTTTCTATGGTTTTAGAAACCATAGGCGCGAAATACTTCATGAGCTTTTAAAATACTTAATCGTATTTTTGAAAAGCAAGCTGTTGTCACTTTGGATTCTTCTTTTAGTGTTGACTTTATTTCTCCTTGGATAGAACGAAGTCATTGAAGGAATCATAGCATGAAGATTTCTCAAAAGAAAATGTTAGAATGATCTATCACTATCCAACATTTTGTTAAGATATAAAATTGTAACATATTGGATTTCACAAACACATCAAACCATGATCAAATATGGGCGTACACTTTGAGGTTTTTGAGAGAGAAAGTTTAGAGGTTTGGGAACTTAGTGAGAGAAAGTAAAAGTATTATTATGAGCTCCAACCCTCTACCTTGGGAGGTAGAGGGTATTTTATAGTAACTTACATAAATGCCACCTACGGGCTGTGGATCAGGCATACAGTGGGTAAAGACCCGTCCGTCCTCCACGGTGTTACTAAACTAAATACTAACTAACATTATATAACTACGACTACGAGCTTTCTAACGATTACATATACTTGAGGTGACCGACACTTTAATAACTGGATTTACTAAATCCTAACAATCTCCCCCTAAGGGAGGTCACCTCAATATTACATTGAATACAAAAGCAGGATATAACATTAAGATTGTTCTTGATTCTTTTTAAGTTCTTTGCTCTGTAGCTCGTAGTCTTTGATTCTTCATGTTTTGCATGTTTGGTTAATCCAAGTGGAGGTTTTAACAGATCCACGTGATAATGAGTTTTGAGCCAGCTTTAAGATCATCAGCTAACATAAATCTCTGACTCTTCCTTTGTAGTGTTGACATTATATCATGTTGTGACTTTTGGACCGACATGCTCACGTTCTGGATCATGATTTCTTCTCATCAGAGTAGCGGAAGCTTTCGTTGATTCATGATATTTGCGCGCGTAGCGAAGCATGGAATGATAATATCGAGTCATTGATGCATTTATCATGATTTCTTTAGAGATGAATGTGTTGTGTGAGCATGCGGCTAAGGTTGACCTCTCCATTACGATCATTTTACAGCGTCGAGGCGTACACGCATACAACATTAGCAATACTTAGCACACAAAAGTGTCTTTGATCACTTCGTTGAATTGAGGTACACGGCCCACGTACGGTTCCTCGTTGATCGGTACTAAATCTTTGCGTGATCGGTATAATTCGAAGAATCTCCTTGTGAGGGTTTCACAGTGCTCAGCTGTTCTTAAATCGGACGTCTCAAAGAAGACAACCGGAGTGTGTGAACAGGTTGAATTTGAGATTCGATTGATGAAAAATGATTTGAAACCAATGGTGTCTTTGCTCAATAAAATGTTTTGCAATACAACGAAGGTTTTATGGAAAATCAGTTATCAATCATAAACACCTTTTAAATTTGAAATATTAATACACAGTCGATGTGCTAGTGAAAAGAATTTTAAGCACAACGACCGGTTTTTCAAAGGTATCCGTCAATCCATAATCTGAACCAGGATTGATTCATGATATTGAATCGCCCCATTGTTTCTGTTCTGTTGTCACATGGTTGATCTATTGGATAGATCTCACATGCCACCTACCAAGAGCTTGTTTGATTTTGGCTCTAGAAGGCTTTCCATCTTCATTGTGAATATGTTTGCATATCACTCAGATGTTCTGGCAATACCACAAGGATAATGCGTAGGACTCTTAAGATATAATCTCTCTTTCCACATTGTGTGACACAGAGAGTCTTCATTGACAGTGTCCTAATGAGATTTAATAGATGATCTCGTGGCTCTAGACTCAATTGTGCACATTAGGTTCCTATGCCAGAGACTAGGGAGAGGGTCTCCTTCTTCAATATCAGCAATCTCTAAGAGAAAGTCGATATATAATGTAGGTTCCCCGTGAGAATGAAACAAGTACTTTTAAGAGGAACTTGAGTGGCTTGGAAAGTTGTAGTGCAGTGCGTCACTAGGGACATGACGTCTTGTCTTCAATACTGGTGTTACCTTAGTAACAACCAGTAGTATATGTATTGAACCCGGTTTCTGCCCTAAGGTTGAATTATTGGAGGGCTATTTCTTTTCACCCTTTTCACATTCAAATCTTTTTCATTCTTCAACCCCTTCAGTGCTTACCGAGACATCATAACTAGAACCTTGTCGGGTTTATTCCAGTTCTAGCTCTATCTCAGTCCGCACTCTTCCCATATCTCACTTTTCTCCTTTTTTCATCATGCCTAAGGACTCTACACTATCTAGTGGATTATCCCTGGGTAGATCCCTCCGGCTCTGGCGGGATCGTGGGAACGAATACCTAACCTAACCATCCTTATATCACCATACATAAAGTAAATTTGGTCGGTCTTTTTGGTATTGTTCATCTGCCATTGGAACCAATTGAAAACCATTTAAAAATCAATCCAAGTATTTGTGATACATGATCAAAACATTTTGTACCTGAATTATTTTTGATATTTTAGAAAAAGAGCTCCCCTCAACATGTGCATCGTATATTTGAAATCATTTTGGCACATGGAGGCAAGAGGAAGAATTTAATTCATTGACTATTATTTTCAAGAAAATATCTACATCACCTTCCCAATCAAGATTATATTTTCACACTTAGTTAAAGGTATTTTTGGGAAAGGATGTGGTTTTCAAAAAAAAATTGTTCCCCCTCAATATGTGCATCGAGATTCGAAAGTGTTTTGCACATATGAGGAAAACACACATTGAAACAAATCAATCACGTTTCAATCCTTTTTGGTTTGAAATAGATGCTCCCCTCAACATGTGCATGGAAAATTTGAAATCGTTTGGCACATGAAGGAAGGAGAGCTTGCTAAACACTTATTAAAACCATTTATCGAATTATCGATTTAAATCAATTTAAATCACAAATTTTCTCCCGATCACAATTTTCAAATCATTTGAGATTTGTGATCTCTGTAGATTTAAATTGATTTTGAAAGCTTTTGAGGAGAATTCTGATTTGCGTGTGAAAACATATAACCGATAAGGATCGAATCTGAGACTTTAAACTCCAAAGATTAAACATGCTTGAATATCTTTTGAAAACATGATAAATAACCTTTTGATTTAATTGAAATCATTATCCCCCTCAATCAATGACATTAGTTGTTGATTGAGAAATAGAGATTTTGACATATGTCAAGTCAAGGATGAATTTCAAAAATTGAGTCCGAGGTTATTTTGGTTTTATTAGTTTTCATTAGATAACAAATTTTTTTAAGAAGAATTTATAGAAGGAAAAATATTTGTGAAAACTTTTTGTCTTTTGGTGACAAACATTTTTTTTTAGAATCAGAGCATGAGATTTGAAAAAATTAGATAAAGCATGGCTCTGTTCTTTCTTATAAAACGGGTTATAGACTGAAATGACTATAAGCCATTGTTTAACCTTCTCTCAAATTTTATTATTATTATTATTATTAATATTATTATTATTATTATTATTATTATTATTATTATTATTATTATTATTATTATTATTATTATTATTATTATTATTATTATTATTATTATTATTATTATTATTATTATTATTATTATTATTATTATTATTATTATTATCATTTTATTTTTATTTTTTTAAACGTTTATGTACATTCGAACAACATCTAAAGACCCGTGTCATTCTTTGAATGACAACACAAGGACCATAGATATTATCGAATAAAGAAAAACATGAGGAAAATGACAATATTTTTTGGAATTTTTCGTGTTTTTCAAATTTTTATGGATTTTTGAAGATTTTATAATTTTCTGTTTGCTTTTGATGGTTTTATAATTTTGTATTTTGTTTTTGAGAAAATATGTACAACGAATAGATGAAGAGATGCCTTTACTCCTCTGCTTCCTCTTGAAGACGTTTGAGTGTCTCAGGTTGAAGACTCTTGAGTCCAAGACGAGGAAGAATAAACTCAAAACATTCTCGAGGGAGTGCCTTAGTGAAGATGTACGCTGCGTGATATTCAGGTTCTTACAAAGTAAGTTCTACCACACCTTTCCACTTGTTCCACTGATGAAATGATGTCGAATATCGATGTGCTTTGCTCTTGAATGTTGAACATTGTTTACGGGGAGAGAGCAATTGCACTTTTGTTATCACAGTATAGAGGAATTTTGTTGAAGTCAAAGCCATAGTCAGATAGTTGGGATCTCATCCATAGGATTTGGCGCAAGCGATGACATGGCGATGTATTCCTATAGAGGATATCGACGTACACATTTGTTTCTTAGACAACCCGGTGACAAGCTTTTCTCCCGAAATTTAATGCACCACGATGATAACCGGCGTGTATCTTGACACCTGCATGGTGCCATCTGCATATGTCTTGTTAGTGACATATTGGTGTCCTTCGGATACCAAAGTCCCATGTTAATAGTACCTTGGAGATACCGAAAGACCCGTTTAACCGCTTCCAGAATGCTTTTAGTAGGCTTAGCCTAATATCTAGCACACATGCATACAGCGAAGAAGATGTCGGTCTGGCTGTGAGGTACATCGAGGATCCAATCATACTACGATATTTCATTTGATCAACCATGATCCCTTAGTGGTCCTCATCCAGTTTGGTACGCTCCACCATGGGAGTGTCAACGGGTCACAAGTGTCAAATCCAAATTTCTTTAAAATTTCATTAGCATATTTAGATTGATTGATAAAAATGCCTCCGGGACTTTGTGAAATTTGTAATCCTAAGAAAAATGACATTTGTCCCATCATTGACATTTGAAATTTGGAGCCCATCTCCTTAGAAAAATGGTCACATTCATTGGGGTCAGTTGAGGAAAAAATAATATCATCAACATAGATTTGAACGTGAATTAAGTGTTTGCTTGACTTTCTGGTGAACAATGTCGGATCAACTGCTCCTTTGCTGAATCCATTAGATACAAGAAACTTTGATAGCGTGTCGTACCATGCTCTTGGAGCTTTCTTCAAACCGTAAAGGGCCTTCTTCAAGCGATAGACATGAGTAGGATGCTCTATATTCACAAAACCTTCAGGCTGGCTGACTTATACTTCTTCTTTCAGATCTCCATTAAGAAAAGCCGTCTTTACATCCATCTGATATACTACCATATTCTTGCTTGCGGCGTTAGCAGGAAGATTGATTGCCTCAATACGTGTAACTGGAGAAAATAATTCTTCAAAGTCAATACCCTCTTCTTGACGGTATCCTTTTGCAACTAACCAAGCCTTGTTCTTTAGCACATCACCATGCTCATCAAGTTTTACTTTGAAGATCCACTTTTGAGCAATGATCATAGCACAGTCAGGAGCAGGTACTAATTCCCATACATCTAGACGATCGAACTCATGTATTTCTTCCTGCATGGCATTGAACCAGCTGTCTTCAGTTGAAGAAGCACCATAAGGCATCAGTTTCAAGTTGTTTACGAGTGGATGATGGACGAGAAGGGTTTCCAATGATGTTGTCCAATGGATGATCATGTGTCCATTTTCTAAGGTGTTCATGTGGTTGTTGTTGAGGAACTGAAGTAGCAGAGTCATTTTCTCCTGATGAAGATGGTTCTGATGATGATTCAGGAGCAAATATGTTTTCAAAGGGAGCATCTTCGGGAGTAGCAAAAGGGTTATCTCCATCATAGGTGCCAGAAACAATTCCATGATGTACACTTGATGATTGAGGAAGTGATGATGAGACTGATGTGATCGCAGAAGGCGCTTCTGACTTAATGACATAGAAACTGGAGGGTTATCTATTGATTGGGATAGGACCGACCTCTATTGATGGATTTGAGATCATTAGCAATTGGCTCATAGTGTTCATCAAACATTGGATCAAACAATTTCTTCAAATCATCTTCTGTAGGAGGTACATAAGGAGTTCTTTGGTAAGAGATTTTGTACAAGAGAAGAACTAATGGGACTACTTAATGAAGGTTGTGATGCGGGTCCGAACTTGATTGTCCCTGGAGCCATTTGCCCAAACAGCTCATCGAACATGACGTGAATAGTTTCCATGATATCTCGGGTTCTTTTGTTGTAGATTCGGTAACCCTTCTTGTTTGATGCATAACCTACAAAAACTCCAATGTCCGCCTTAGCTCTTAATTTACCTAAATCTTGACCGTCATTCGTTGGATAGCACAACGCACCAAACACATGAAGGTAGGAGAGATCAGGTTTTCGTTTATGGACAAGTTAGTATGGAGTTTTTCCATGAGATGTGTGTATGAGGGAGCGATTTTGGGTGTAGCATTAGCGGTGGCAATGGCTTGCCCCAAGAAACATTGGAACATTTGAATAAATTAGCATTGTTCTTGCAGCTTCAACAAGGGTCCGATTTCGTCTTTCAACTACACCATTCTGTTGAGGCATGCGTGCAACACTTCTTTGATGACTGATTCCAATGCTTTCACAAAATTGACTTAGGTCTTTGTTAACAAACTTAGTGCCATTGTCTGTTCGAATAATTCTAACAGTTTTGTTAAGTCGAACCTGCTTGATAAGTTTGATGATGACATCTGGAGTTTCATCCTTGGTCCTCAAAAACTTTACCCAAGTAAATCGAGAGTAGTCATCAACAATAACTAAAACATATTTCTTCCCATTTATCGTTTGACTATCATAGGTCCGCACAAATCCATATGAAGGGTATGCAGAACTTCCATTACTGAGTTTGTGGGTTTGGGTTTGTGGGCATATTTCTTGCTTTTTCCCAATTGGCATGCTGAACAAAGATGATCTTTTTCATACTTTAATGTAGGTAAGCCTCTTACAAGATCCTTTCTGGAAAGATTATTAATGGTGCCGAAGTTCAAGTGATTGAGACGACGATGCCATAACCATGATTTTGTTTTCGAAGCCTTTGACAACAAGCATATTGGAAAAGACTTCATCATGTCTTCGATAGAGATGGTGTATAGGTTTGAACCACGTGTTCCTCTTAACAGTTCCACACCATCAAGTTCTCTAACGAAACAGGTATGTTTTCTAAAAGCCACCTCTAGATCGGAATCACATAATTGACCAACATAAAACAGATTATGACCAAGACCTTCTACATAATATACCTTGGAGATTACACTATCACCAACAACATAGTCTCCATAACCCATAATTGCACCAAAATGGTCGTTCCCGAATCTAACAGTCCCGATGAATTTACCCACGAAGTTCATGAGCGCGGCGATCTCCGGTCATATGCTTGGAACACTGAGTCCGGTACCAGCGATTTGAACGATCTGCAGTTGAACACAGACAAGAATGGATAACTGGATAATTGGGATTCCCATGCAAGAATGGGTTCCATTTGGTTAGTAACAGTGATTGGAACACCCACATCGGAAGTAGAAACAATGGAATCATCAGGAATAACTGGATTCAAAGTATGTTTACTTCTTAAAGGAATAGTTCTACCAGTAGGCATCCATTTTCTAATAGGCATTGACTTAGAAAATTTAGGGCACAACTCATTAAGATTAAATTTGTGGCCAGTAGGTATCCATTGATAACCTATATTACTAAATTTTCTTCCTGTGGGTTTCCAATGTTTTCTAACCTTCTTCCGCCTTTGCTTTCTAGCCTTCTTAGCTTGATTTTTGGCATTAACAATCTTAACAGGGGCATTTACAAGCATTAATCAAATCATTCACACCACATTCATGATTAGTAACAGAAATCAAGTAATCATCATTACATGTTTTGCCAAAAGTAGCAGAATTCGAATTAATTACAGTACGCTTATAGCTAATACTAGAATCAACCCGATTCGTTTTATTCAATACAAACTTAATGTTGCTAGGGTGGTCTTCTACTCTCTTCCATTGCACATTCTTAGCTTGCGAGGTCCTATCTTGTTTTGTATTGCCTGGAGGCTTTGACCCGCTTGCTTTTATGTCACTAATTACTCTTGTAGAGGGAATTATGGGAACATTAGTTGGTTGAGCTACCTTTGCATTCTGAACTAGAAGTGCGGATCTGAACTACTTGAAGGCACTTTAGAGTTCACTTTCTTAATACTGGGCATAGAATGGGATGCATACTTAGCACTAGGCATAGAACAAGGCATCACAGCTTTATCTTTCTCACATAAGGATTTAGGACATGTTGCTCCTAAACATTCTAACAGACTCGAGATCTTTTGGCCGAATGCAAGCAAACCTAATTTCACTATCAAGTGGCTTATTTATGAAATCATCTTCTACAATCTCACGGAGACATTCTAGACTATCCTTAAGGTGAGCAAAATAGTTATGAAACACTAGTTCGTTATTTCTAAGATGAGGAGGAATGCATTTAACGATCCGCGATATATTTAGAGTCTGAGATGACTTTGATGCAACATTCTCATTAAAGACAAGTGGCATTTTCCCTTTTACCTGACTCCTCAGATTCTCAATTTCCTTTTGTAAAGACATTATTTTTTCGTTGTTCTTGTCACGAGTGACTTTCATTGAATCATATAACTCTTTAAAGTGTCGTTTAACTTTTTCATTTTCTTCTAGAAAACTCTCATTTTTCTTTTGTAAAACATTAACCAAGTATTGAAGATGAAAAGTTTGAGAACACTGAGAGTCTAAAGGAGGAGGCATTTGGGAGCCAATCACATTGTTCTTTTCACCTTTTAATTATGAAATTTGGGCTTTCAACTTTCTGATCGTGTTACAGTGAGCTTGAATTTGTTCATCACGTTTGTTTATTTCAAAAACCGCATCAAACTCTGGAACATCCGAGGATATCTTGATGTTTGAGGTTTTAACATTTTCTTTTAGATGTTGATATTTTAGTTGCAAATCAAAATGTTCAACTTCTAGTTTAGAAAAATGTTTTACCAAATTATCGTGATCATCACGGTCAATTTTCTCATTTAGTTTTGAGTTTTTGTTTTCAAGCTCAATGACACGATCATGGGAAACTTTTAAAGCAACAGATAATTCATGAAATTGAGAAGCAGTAATAGAATGCTCAGAAACAGTATAAAATACATCTTGAGCAACACAACTCAATAATAAGTTTTCATTTAAGATATGCAGATTCTTCCTTTCAATTTCATTATATTTGAGTTCCCGTTCATACTTATTGACCTCAAAAATCATTGCATCAAATTCCTTTTCCATTTCCTTAATATCCGAGTTTATCCCCTTTTGAAGACTCTCGAATTGACCTTTTAATTGTTTAAAGAAAGGCATGACCTCAGTTAAATAACATTCTTTAGTTTTTTCAAAACCCCTTTCCCTTGATTATCCCACAGTAGGTGTGATTCTCTTCTTACATGTCTTCGAAATCAACGAATAATTGATAAACAACATACGAGTGATTAAGGTCTTGCTATTAGTGGAAATAGTTCTAGGAACTAAATGCATTGGTGTACTAGGAGGATACGATGATCTGAGCACTTTCCTAAGGAGTGTTTGTTTCAACAAGTACGTTGCTTTTGCTTGTCCATGTCTTTCTTCCAAAAATTTGTTAGGGTTAATTGAGTTTGAGGCTTAAACTGTTAGGGAGATCCAATTTTCTTTTGTGTACTCATGGGGTTTGATCGTTATGTTATTCTTTTTACACTCAGGTCTTTTAGCTTCTTATCCATTTTCTCCCTAGAGGCACCCTCTAGTTTTCTATCCTCTTCCATGCTTCAATACATGATGGTGTTTGCCTAGGCTTAAGGATCTCATTACCATCATATACAATTGGATGGAAAGCTTTAGCTCTTTACAATACTCGGTTTGGTTCCTCTACTAGGGAATACTATGCTTATAAGCTTAAAACTCTATGCTTAGTGATCATGTGAGCAGTCTGAATGGAATTCCCTTGTGCACAACTTATTTTCAAGCTTGTTTTTCAAAGTTTTTAGATTAGAAAAGTCATTCAAAAGTTTTGATTCCTTAGCATTAAATTATTGTTTAAGCATTTTAACATTGTCTTGAAGCTCTTGCTTTTGTACTTGATTTTAGAAAGCTTTTCTTGTAAGGATTTTAACTCTTGTTTTAACACTTCTTCTCTAAAATTACTTTTTCTAATAATTGTGCGCATTTGGTCATCCATTTCCTGCTCACGGGTAGTTAACTCAAACTTAGCACGTTGTTCATAAATAGCAACTTGATCTTTATAGGCATTCGGATTCGAGATAACGAGAATCATCGGGGAGCACATGCAGTATATTCATAAAAAACATAGTCATCATTGACTACAGAAGATGCATCACTTGGTACAATTTCACTTTCACTTTGTGTCACATATTGATAATATGGGACAATATTACTATTACCCTCATTATCAATATCTGATTCATAAGTTTCAAGAGATTGTACTTCGTTATGTGTCTTTTTCTCATCAACATCATCGTATAGTTTTAATACCTTAGAGATGATTGATTCTTTGGAAGGACCAGCCTGCTGTGTTGATGAAACCTTTGGTGAGACCATTGGTGAAATGCTAGCCATGAAGAATGTCTGGGCAGTAGGTTCATCATCGACATCAGAGTCAAAGGCGTCATAGTCAGCAACTTAAAAGGCATTTTGATGATTGTAACCTATTTCCTGAATTGGCTGCTCATCCACATCAGCATCATAGGTTTTGGCATTTCCATCCGCAAGAAACAACAACTCTTCTTCATTCAAAACCGCTTCACTGTCCTGAGCTTGCACTAGCAGCATCTTTTCTCTGAAGTACTCTGCATTTTGAGGGCGTTTTGGAGATGTGCATTTCCTTACAATATGTCCATCACCACCACAGTTGTCGCACTTGTTCGCTTTACTTGTCCTTGATTGACATTCCTTCCACGATTCTGATTAGCCACATACCCTCCACCTGCTCCAGTATTACCATAACTGCTCCAATCATCCCTTGTTCATACCGTCTTCCTTGCACATTCTGCACCATTACCTTACCATCTCTGCGGTAGCTTGATTGTGTAGATTGGATCTTTCTCGAGGTTATTGTAGGTGTGTGGAGTGGAATTCATATTTTGACTAACCATGAGAGACAATTGATTGATGAAGTTTTCCGTTGGTGTGTTTGAGTCTGGAGGCTTATATGCTGGATCAGGAATGACCTTGTAATTACCATTACCCGTGGGTATGACTTGAGAAGCTTTGGTGGTAATTCCAACATTGGTGTAAAAGGTTGTTGAATCATTTGACGAACTTGCTTCTCCCTGTTTAGATTTGAAATGTTCAAGAATCATTCGTTCAAACATAGCATGTCTCTCATTCTCGGCGGAATGCATACAATTGCTCATAGTTAGTGTTCCTCAATCCCTTAGTTAACTTTTCTGAAGTGACAAATTTGTGCCATTCGGGATTCATTTTGTTCACAAACTTTGAGTTTAGCTGAATATTTGGCATAGTCATTTTGATATTCCTCATGTCATTCACAAGCTTGTGGAACCTCACATAATATTTAGTGACACTTTCCCCTGGTATCATCTTAAAGTGCTCAAAGTCATCATACGATTGTGATTCTATGTCTTCCTTAGTCATTCGAGAAGAGAGAAGCATCTTGACATTATCCCAACCGTGTGGCCGGTGTTGTGATTGATAAGCTTGTAGATATCTTTTGGAAGACCGTGAAGTATAATGTTTGAAGCCACGATATCAGCATCGATCTCTTTTCTCCTTATGAGCTCATCATACATCTTTGGTGCTGTCCAAACCTAAGATCATGGTACCATCCTTGGCAGTTTCAAGAACATCTCTGGTAGTCTCAATTTGATAAGGTCCTTCATCAATTGACTTGAGAATGTTGACCCCATTTTCCTTTCCCAGACAATACAACCTAATTCATTGAGCCCATGAGTCATAGATCCATTCTTGTCAGCATGGGTGGGCCGAGTATCGATCCGCGGCTTGAACGTCACTCATTCTGAAGAGAGATGATTGTAGGTACGTTGGTAGACATGTTTACAGAATTCACGGGATTTTATAACTCTATGATTAAACCGGGAAATAGATTCTTTCACGGGATTTTACTAAATCAAGAGAAAACCGTATTAGAAACAATAATCAACCAAGTCGCTATAACCCTTGAAGACAAGTCGCTAAGTAACCAAGTCGCTAAGTATACAAGTCGCTAGACACAACTCGCTAATAGTACTAACTCGCTAAGTAGACAAGTCGTTAAAGAAAAAATCGCTAATAGTACCAACTCGCTAAGTAGACAAGTCGCTAAAGAACAACTCGCTAAGTAGGCAAGTCGCTAAGGAACAACTCGCTACCCACAACAAAGTCAAGTCGCTGAAAATTCTAAAGACAAGTCGCTAAGTTGACAAGTCGCTATCCGCTTGGTACAACCACTACTTTGTACTATTTGTCGCTTTGTCTCAATAGACAAGTCGCTAGTGCTCAAGTCGCTACCACTTCAACTACAAGTCGCTGAAAAATATCGAAACAAGTCGCTACCAAGAAAACACATCCGAGACTCAAGTCGCTAACAAGAAAAGTTCAAACACAACACTTTTCAATCCAAAACTAACCCAACCACAGTGATTCAAGCTTTCCAAATCAAAACCCAAGCACTTACAATGATTCTAAACACAAAAGTACTATCAAAATTCAAACTTTAACACAACAAATGATCCAAATGATGCAAAAACCACTAAACATTTTCAAACCCAAAAACCATATAAAACCACTAGAAATCCAAGGACATGTAAGAGAGATGATCAAACCACGGCTCTTGATACCATTTGTAACATATTGGATTTCACAAACACATCAAACCTTGATCAAATATGGGCGTACACTTTGAGGTTTTAGAGAGAGAAAGTTTAGAGGTTTGGGAACTTAGTGAGAGAAAGTAAAAGTATTATTATGAGCTCCAACCCTCTACCTTGGGAGGTAGAGGGTATTTATAGTAACTTACATAAACGCCACCTATGGGCTGTGGATCAGGCATACAGTGGGTAAAGACCCGTCCGTCCTCCACGGTGTTACTAAACTAAATACTAACTAACATTATATAACTACGACTACGAGCTTTCTAACGATTACATATACTTGAGGTGACCGACACTTTAATAACTGGATATACTAAATCCTAACAAAAATTTCTAAAACATGAATTTTTTTTAAGACATTTCCTTCTTTATAGTTTTCAAACATACACGGATGGTATCAAGTTTTTAAAGTACAATATACTCTAAGAAACTTGGTAACGAAGCTCTGATACCAATTTTGGAAAACTACAAGGGGGGTTGAATAGTTTAACCGATTAAAACTCCGTTTTAAACTATTTAGATCGACTTATGTCAATCTATTTGGTATGTGTGTTGGATATTGATAGATAAGCATATAAGTAAGTAATGAAAAGATAAAGAGTAAAGGAACACAAAACCACGACATAAGTATTTATAGTGGTTCGGCTACAAGGACACCTTCCTTGCCCTACTCCACTCCCCGAGTACCCCACTCGACAGTTTGTAAGCACTACACATCACAAGATCCTTAATGTGGCGGAAAAGCCTTCACAACGTTGCCTACTCTTTATCTAGTACTAGGCTAGACATCGAGTTCTTCCAAGATGTAGAACCACACCTATCACAACGTCGTCTACACTTTATCCGGTACAAGGCTAGATACCGAGTTTCATTACAAAGGAGGAATTACTACCCAACACTACACCACAACACAACTACCCCCAAAGGAGACACACTCCTTGTTACAACACTAAAAGGATATCAACCTCCTTTAACCCAAACTATCTAACTTGTACATTGATGCACCATATCGAATGTACACCCTTGGTACCTTTCACCAATGCCTTCGACACGACCCTTCGGCACCTTTCACTAATGCCTTTAACACAACACTTCTATGGAGGGAGGAAAAAACTATCAACAAGATACACTTTAGTGGTGTTGATGATGACGAAGCTTAGAACCTCATGACCTTGAGCTTGCACGTCTTCAAGAGATGGTGATCTCGCCTTTAAGAGGAACCTAGAAAATCACACAAACATAAAACTACATAGAATGATCCTTTGGATCTGATGTTAGAATACTGGGAGAAAGTATATGTGAAGTGGTAGTGAGCAAGAGAGAAATGGCTCACTATTTATAGACAAAACTTGTCTACTGTCCCACGATTCCCACGAATCCCTCCCCAGAGGGATCCGACTAGTGGAAAACTAGGAATCCGGCTACTGGGTCAGTTTAGTCCGGATTTCAGGTTGCAAACTGGGTTATGGGTTATGAACCATGGGTTATGGGTAATGGATTATGGATACCCAACAAGATGCAATGTACCTAGTCATTGGGTTATGGATCTTGGGTGATGGGTCATGGACTTTAGGTCATGGATCATGGATAATACCCAACATGACTTCATGCCTAATGTCATGCAATGGGTCATGGGTTATGGATCATGCTCCATGGGTATGGGTTATGGACTTTGGTTTATACCCAACAACATTCATTGTACCTAGTCAATGGATCATGGTTTATGGGTAATGGGTCACGGATTTTGGTTTTTACCCATTATTTTACCCATTACAATATGTTCAAAGTATATATACATTTCTATATTATGTAAACACTAGTTGTTATACATATGCATTTCAATAAGTTGTAAACAATATTACTTGTTAGTGTTCATATAAAAATATCTTTGGTTTTATATAAGTTATTTACTAAACATGTTTTGATATAGTTTTAATATGTTTAGTAAAAGTGTGTTAGTAAACTATTGGCTCAAACCTTTTACGTATTTATTTGTTTCGTTAAAATGAGTTTACGTTTGTTATTGGCAAAACATTAGAAGATCGTAAAATAAAAATAAACTTTTTTATGGCTTATTTGTATTAACAGCTACTATCACCCTGTTGTGTTAAATCTAGTTTTAAGTTTATAATAGTCCACTTAACCTAATAGACTGACACTTACGGGCAATGTACCCGGTCAATCCTAGCTAGTTTGGTAAGTACGAGTCGTTCGCAAGGAGTAGTTGAACTTAATAGCTAACCCAGTGGATTTTCTAAAGTTGTAAGGGGGGTTTTCAATCTTAGAGATTGGCTTGATTTTAATTATTTATTTAAACTACTAAACAAATAAAGTGAAATACACTACTAACTACGATTGTGATCAAAGTAGGAAGAGAGTGCTAACCATGTTAATCCTACTATGTTTCATTGACCCGTTTATAAGTGCAATGATCTTATGACTTATGTGGAAAACTAGAAGGGGGGGTTGAATAGTTTTGCCGATTTTATGTTAGTTTCAAAAAAATTTAGATTCGTTAATATGTGAGATCTTCTGGATGTAGAAAAAGTATAGATCTAATGATAAAGTAAGTAAATAAAGTAAAGCGAAGGGAAAGAAAAGACACAACCGATGTATAGTGGTTCGGCTACAAGGACACCTTCCTTGCCCTACTCTACTCCCCGAGTCACCTACTCGAGAGTTCAAGCACTATGTCAACAAACTCCTTCACTTGGCGGAGAAGCCTTCATAGCGTTGCTTACACTTTTTCCGGTACAAAGCTAAATACCAAGTCCGTAGCATGGTGGACCAAACCAACATGACTATTACACAAAAAATATGTGAAATATCAAATACAAGATCTTTGCTACAGAAATCTTGCGGAGTGACAAATCAATCAAGGACCCCTTGCTTGGATGACTTGTAGAATGCTCGTGATCTCGCCTTAGAGAAGGACCTATATAAAGATCACAAATAGAAAGAAAGAAGAACAACTCTCTAGATCAAGTGATCTATATGTTAGAAGAGAATGAGAGTGTATGAGAGATTTAGTAAGAAGAGGGGTGAGTTAGAATGAAGAAATGGCTCTCTATTTATAGGCAAAATTCTTCACTGTTCCCGGATCCCACGGATCCCTTCCACTTGGGATCCGTCTAGTGTAATCCTAGGGATCCGTGGAACGCTCCTCTTTGCCCATGGGTTTTTGGTTATGGGTCATGGGTTATGGGTTGGTCCATGGGTTTTCTTTAGATTCAATGTATCTAAGTATACATTGTATCTAGTCTTCTTGGTATGGGTTAAGATCCATGGGTTATGGTCCATGGGTTATGGTTTTTACCCATCCTAATAAACTATTAAAACAAATGCTTAATTATTAAAGTTTTGTATTTAAATGGCTATATTTAAATGCTTTACAAAAATAACATGTATCCTTATAATTATACTTAAGATAACATTATATTTGTTATCAACAAAACACAAAGAGATCGCAAAATATTAATAAACGTTTTTACGGTTTATTTGTATTAACAATCTCCCCCTTTTTGTTGATGACAAAACATAATGTTATGATGAGTAAAACTTAAGAATAGATGTAAGTTTTGAAAGCCCCTAAGTTTTACTTCTTCTCCCCCTTTTTGTCGAAACAAAAAGTTAACCCTTGGAAGAAATAAACATAAAAGTGTGGAAAAATTAGTCCACGTATTGCTAACTCCCCCTTGACGGTAGCTCCCCCTTGTTTGGGGTGTCAAGTGAAGAAAAATAAGAATCCTACAAAAAGAAAGGTTAGTAACATGCTTAAATAATCTTGTGAATGCCGAGAATCAAGATTGGGAGCCAAGGTATGTAAACAAGGCCTTGTAATAAAACAACAAATTGTAGTGGTATTTATGCCAACTACAAGCATGTAAAAATAAGAACAAGACTTGTTCTTGAAAATGACTTCAAAAGAAAAGGTACAAGAAATAGAAAATAGTAGTAGTGATTCCTTCCATGCTTGCATAAGGTTTATGGATTGATGTTTTGATGAGTGATGGTATTGATGCGATCAAGGATGAGGTTGAGTATGAATCGCATTTCTTCCCTAACTTCTATTGCAATTTCCCTAGTGGATTGGCAATGTTCACAATGTAAGTGATGTGGGTAATGAGTGCGGAAATCTTCCGGGTGGTTTTGGTTTGTAAATTGCAGAAGTTGTGGTGGAAAAATAGGAAAATATGGATCAAAGTCCGGAATGTTTGGAAGTGGTGGTGGATAAGAACCTAGATGTTCTTGTAGTTTAATGGGAGCTAATGGTGGTGATGTTTCAAGATCTTGAAAAATAGTATTTGGAGATGTGGGGGTGTTGAAAAGACTATTTCTTTTTGTTTAGGTTGTTTAGATCTTGTTGGAGTCTTAAGGAGTTCCAAAAGAGTGACTTTAGGTGGTGATGAAGTTGGTGTACTTGTTGGTGATGAGGGGGGGGTGCTATAATGGAAGCATCTTGTGGTGAGTTATTTGTTGAGGATGAACCATTTGAGGTTGGTTTTGCTAAGCAACAAGATCGGATACTAATCCGTGCGGATATCCTAGAGTTTGATTGTGGTATTTTGGATGGTGGTAGTACAAAGGTTTAGGTATCATGAAGATGATTGTTTGTACTAGGTGATTCATCTAAAGGGATTTTGGAAGACATGGTGTATTGTGTATGTGAGGATGAGATGGATTATGCAAGCATTTTGGGAGTTCTATATATAGGAAAACAAAGCATTGTAATGAATGCTTGACCAAAATGTGGATTAAAATCTAATGATTAGATATGAATTCAAGGCATGTGATCATGAGAACACAAGCATTAAAGAACATACTTCAAAAATGAAACAAATGAGGATTTTTCATCCAAAGTAAACAAAATAGAAGGTAAAAACAGCTTATGTTTCACGGATCCCACGGATCCTTCCCTTGAGGGATCCGTCCAGCATAAAGGCTGGGATCCGTGGATGCAGTGATCGAGTGATTTTGCCTATTGTGTGCCTATATGCAAACTATTTGGAGTTCTGATTATCTCGACTCCTAAAAAGAAAAAGAAAAATAAACTAGAAGTAGAAAAGCATCCTATTGAGATAACCCGAAAACACATAGTTAGTACATAAGTACGTAATTTTGTGTTATCAATGCTCCTAATTCATTGTTGCTTAAATGAATGTACCCGAAAACACATATTAGTTATGTGTCCCTTTTAGCATTCAAAAGACATGAGATGCAATGAAAACGGGTTTTTTACGTTGTATTAATAATGAAAAGCGATTTGTCCTAGTCGTGAGAAATTGCTTTTGTGAAATTGATACGGGAAGGTATCATCCTTTTAGAAAACATTTTGAAAAGAGATTTTCTTTGAAAGTGTGTATTAAAAAAATAAGAAAGCTATAAGTGGAAAACTTATCTTGGGTTTTGAAAATTCCCGTATTGTTTGTGAGTTGTGCATGAAATAGAAATCCTAGACTCAGAAAGAAGAAGGCTAGTGTTTACATACCTTGTAGAGTCAAATAAGTTTCGACGTTTGTTCCATTAGACCAAGACCAAGACGAAGTAGGTTGAATTGTTCCCCCTTCAACGGTTTGGTGAGGACGTCGGCTATGTTGTCTTCGGATGCTACCTTCTCAATAGAGATGTTCCCTTTTTGAACATTGTCTCTTAGGAAGTGATGACGAATCTCTATATGCTTTGTGCGAGAATGCAATACCGGATTCTTGCTTAAGTCGATGGCACCTTTGTTGTCACATAGGATGGCTATGTCGCTTAGATGAATGTCGTAGTCGACTAACGCTTGTTTCATCCATAGTGCTTGTTGGCATGCTTTGCCGGCGGAGACGTACTCGGCTTCGGTTGTTGATATTGCAAGTGCCGTTTGTTTCTTAGAAAACCAAGATGTTAAGCAACATCCCATGAAAGTACATACCCCACTTGTACTTTTTCTATCAATGTAATCACCTGCATGGTCAGAATCTGTATATACAATTGTTTCTACTCCGTGCCCTTAGGATACCATAATCCTAATTGTGTTGTACCCTTAATATATCTAAATATTCTTTTACGGCTTCTAGGTGTGATGTTTTAGGGTCTTCTTGAAACCTAGCACATAAGCAAACACTAAACATGATATCCGGCCTACTTGCGTGAGGTAGAGAAGACTACCTATCATGCCACGATATTTAGTATTATCTACGGATTCTCCGTCTTCATCTTTTGTAAGTTTGGTGTCGGATGACATTGGAGTCCTAATTGGTTTTGACTCTTCTAGACCGAATTTCTTTAACATCTCCTTGATGTATTTAGATTGATTGAAGTAGATACCATCTTCTACTTGTTTTATTTGTAGACCAAGAAAGAAACTAAGTTCTCCCATCATACTCATCTCGAACTCGTCATGCATGATTTTAGAGAAATCATCACACATGTCTTGACAAGTGGATCCGAATATAATATCATCTACATATATTTGTACTGTGATTATATGTGACTCTCTTTTCTTAGTAAAAAGTGTATTGTCAACTAACCCCATGGTATAGTTGTGTTTAATTAGAAATGACTTGAGTCTATCATACCAAGCTTTTGGAGCTTGTTTAAGACCGTAAAGGGCTTTCTTTAATTTATACACATGTTTGGGTTTTCAAAATCGATGAAGCCCGGAGGTTGAGCTACATATACTTCTTCATTAATGAAACCATTTAGAAAAGCGCTTTTGACATCCATTTGATAAAGCTTTAGATCATTAGCACAAGCATACGCAAGAAGTATTCTTATAGACTCTAATCTAGCCACCGGGGCGTAGGTCTCATCAAAGTCTATTCCCTCTTGTTGGTTATACCCTTGAGCCACGAGTCTAGCCTTGTTCCTAGACACTACTCCGTTTGCATCTAATTTGTTTTTATAAACCCATTTGGTTCCTATTATGGTTTGATTACTAGGTGGAGGGACAAGTGTCCAAACGTCATTAGAAACAAATTGATTAAGTTCTTCTTGCATAGCCATTACCCAACTCTCATCTTTTATGGCTTCTTGTGTATTCTTAGGATCTAAGGTTGAAACGAAACAAAACAAGCTACTTTGGTTTTGAACTTGAGACCTTAATGTTCATTCGTTTAGTTTTCCTATGACTTTATCTACGGGGTGATCTTTGGACTCTTTAATGTTTATTATTTCATCTCTTAGAGGTTCTTCTTCTTCACTTATCTTTTTCTTTATTACTATAGCTTCACTTTCTATAATCTCGTCATCGACAAGAGGTGGAGAGGGTTTGGGTGGACTTTCATCAAATTTTATATTTAATGACTCATCTACCTTCATTGTTTCTTTGTTTAATATGACGTAAGCTTTGCTATTTGGCGAGTAACCTAAAAAGATACCTTCGGTTGATTTAGGATCAAATTTTGTAAGGTAATCTTTAGTGTTAAGAATAAAACACTTACTACCAAAGACTCTAAAGTGATTTAACGTAGGATTTTTGCCTCGAAGTAACTCATATGGAGTTTTTCCTAAGATTGGTCTAATTAAGACTCGATTGAGTATGTACGTTGAAGTATCAACGGCATTACACCAAAACTTTTGAGGTATGGATTGTTCATTAAGCATGGTTTGACTCATTTCTTATAGGGTTCTATTCTTTCTTTCTACTACCCCATTCGATTGTGGAGTCGTGGAGCCAGAAGTTGTGAGTAATACCATTAGCGTCACAAAAAGCTCTAAATTGCACTTCATTATCGAATTCCCTACCATGATCCGTCCTAATAGACACTATGGGACTTCCTAGTTGTCTTTGGATCTTTTTGCTTAATATTTCAAAATAATTAAAGGTTTCCGTTTTGTTCTTTAAGAATTTTGTCCATGTATACCTAGAATAGTCATCCACTATGACCAAAGTATAGTAGTTGCCTCCATAACTTTGGATAGCGGAAGGACTAAATAAATCCATATGTAGTAATTCTAGACACCTAGTTGTAGACACCATGTTTTTAGCTTTATGACTAGAATGAGCTTGTTTTCCTACATTACAAGCATCACAAAAATGATGTTCATATTTTAACTTAGGTAGATCTCTTACTAGATATTTGGATGATAGCGATTGAAGAAGTCACATGTTGGCGTGACCCAATCTTCAATGCCATAAGGTCGAAGTATCATCCATAAAGGTAAGACATAGTTTGTCTTTAGGTTCATTACCGATTTTAATGACATAGACTCCATGTTTCCTAATTCCTCTTCCTATGGTTATGTCATTTTTTAGTATCTTACTACTGGTTTCGGTAAAAAGTACATTGCACTTTTTATCACATATTTGTCCTATACTTAAGAGGTTAAAGTTTAGGTTTTCTACGTGACACACATCGTTAATGGTTAGAGATTTGTTAGAAATCGTACCTTTACCGATGATTCTACTTTTGCTATTTCCAAACACCACATTACCTCCATTTATGGATTCATATGTGGAGAATAGATTCCTATTGCCGGTCATGTGCAATGTGCACCCGCTATCCTTGACCCATTCATCGGGGTCTAGGTCGACCTTTAAGCACACCTAAAACAATAATAAACTCAAAAGTTTGGTCCCCATTTGTTCATGGGTCCATTAGTGTTAAACATTCCATTCATGTTAGACATGTATGGATAAGATGAGTATGCATTCCATGGAGCAAAGTTTTGAAAAGGAAAACCGTTTTGCATATTTGGATTCCATCCCATTTGATGGTTACTTTTCGGGTAAACGTTATTAGGTCTCCTAAATGAATTAGGTTTTGAAAAAGATGGAGCTTTGTTTCTTGCAAAAGTAGAATTATATTTTGGAGGGGGTTGTCTAGAGGTGACATGAGTTGGTTTCTTCCTATTAACGATAAAAAATTCAGTTCTAGATGAAGAAGCTATGTTATTACCACTATTTGCTACAGCAGATCCACAGATCCCTGGCTGTACACTAGCCGGTTCCCTTATCAAGGGATCCGTGGGATCCGCCACAACAGTGGCTGGTTTTTCTAGTGCTTTAACAAATTTTGTTTCTTTATTTTCACTAGTTGATGGATCAAGTTGTTGAACACCTAAACCTTTTTGGTTGTTGCCGGTTTTAACACCATCTAGTATCATATCTAAAGTGTTCGTACTCATTCTAGCAATTTTAGAATCTAGATGATCAACTAGTGTTTGAAGTTGAACATAAAGTTCACATTCACCACTTGCTATTTTACCCTTTTCTAAACGTTTTAGTTTTGCTTTTAATTCTATGACTTCTTTATCTAAGTGTTGGTTTTGACTCTTTAAAAGTTTGTTTTTGTTAATTAGTTTTAAGCTAATGTTGCATAGTTTATCATATTCATTATGCAATGAGTCGTCATCAAGTGATGAACTACTATAGTATTCGTGACATACCTCATCATTTGCCATGAGGCAAATTTCTTCGTCCTCCTCGTCGCTCATTCCCCACGTGCCGCTCACGAACGCTTTTTGATCATCCCGTTTGGGACACTTACTAATAAAGTGGTTTGCGTCCCCACAATTAAAGCAAGTACGATCATCCTTCGACTTCTCGTCCTCTTTGCTTTTCCGAAAGCCTTTCTTATCGTCATACGGTTGTTTGACGTATCTTCCCTTCCTTCTAAAGAACTTTTTAAATTCCCTTACCGCCATAGCGTACTCCTCATCATCACTATTTGAAGAGGAGTTCTCTTCATCGCTTGAAGCCTTTTTGGCTTTGAGGGCAAGAGATTTTTGTTTCTCTTTTACCTTTGTCGCTTCAGAGTCTTTAGCAAGGACAAGCTCATAGACTTTTAGGTTGCCTATGAGTTCATCAAGGGTGAGGATTGTCAAATCTTTTGACTCTTCGATCGCCGTCACCTTGGATCTCCACTTTGATGGAAGTGCCCTTAGATATCTCCTAACATGGTTACGGCTAGAAAAAGATTCATCAAGTGCTTGTAACGATGTAATAATAGTATTAAAGTTAGCAAATGAATGATCTATAGTTTCCTCATCCGATATTGAAAATTGTTCATATTGTTGAACATATAAATCAATTTTATTATTTTTAACTTGTTGGTTGCCTTGATGAGTTACAACTAAAGAATTCCAAATTTCTTTAGAGGTCTTGAGCATAGAAATTCTTTCAAATTCCTTTTTCGGTAAAGCATTATATAAAACCATGTTTGCTTCACTATTTTGAGAAAGCATTTTCTTCATTTCATCAGTTAGCTTATCATGAGGTATGTTAACTAAATTCCCTTTATCATCTTTTGAGATAGCCTCAAAATCGCCTTCAACAATAATGTACCAAAGATAAATATCTTTAGACTTCACATATGTTTCGAATCTATTTTTCCAATATATAAAACCATTAGTTTCAAGAAGTGGTGGTCGTTGCATAGATTGCCCTTCCTTATAATTTTCAAAACCAATAGTGATCGAAAAGTTTTTAAAATACAATTTTACTTTAAAACTTTTATTAACTTAGCTCTTGATGCCAATTGTGGAAAACTAGAAGGGGGGGGGTTGAATAGTTTTGCCGATTTTATGTTAGTTTCAAAAACTTTTAGATTCGTTAATATGTGAGATCTTATGGATGTAGAAAAAGTATAGATCTAATGATAAAGCAAGTAAATAAAGTAAAGCGAAGGGAAAGAAAAGACACAACCGATGTATAGTGGTTCGGCTACAAGGCACCTTCCTTGCCCTACTCCACTACCCGAGTCACCTACTCGAGAGTTCAAGCACTATGTCAACAAACTCCTTCACTTGGCGGAGAAGCCTTCACAACGTTGCTTACACTTTTTCCGGTACAAAGCTAAATACCGAGTCCGTAGCACGGTGGACCAAACCAACACGACTATTACACAACAAATATGTGAAATATCAAATACAAGATCTTTGCTACAGAAATCCTTCGGAGTGACAAATCAATCAAGGACCCCTTGCTTGGATGACTTGTAGAATGCTCGTGATCTCGCCTTAGAGAAGGACCTATATAAGGATCACAAATAGAAAGAAAGAAGAACAACTCTCTAGATCAAGTGATCTATATGTTAGAAGAGAATGAGAGTGTATGAGAGATTTAGTAAGAAGAGGGGTGAGTTAGAATGAAGAAATGGCTCTCTATTTATAGGCAAAATTCTTCACTGTTCCCCGGATCCCACGGATCCCTTCCACTTGAGATCCGTCTAGTGTAATCCTAGGGATCCGTGGAACGCTCCTCTTTGCCCATGGGTGTTTTGGTTATGGGTCATGGGTTATGGGTTGGTCCATGGGTTTTCTTTAGATTCAATGTATCTAAGTATACATTGTATCTAGTCTACTTGGTTATGGGTTAAGATCCATGGGTTATGGTCCATGGGTTATGGTTTTTACCCATCCTAATAAACTATTACAACAAATGCTTAATTATTATATTTTTGTATTTAAATGGCTATATGTAAATGCTTTACAAAAATAACATGTATCCTTATAATTATACTTAAGATAACATTATATTTGTTATCAACAAAACACAAAGAGATCGCAAAATATTAATAAACGTTTTTACGGTTTATTTGTATTAACAACTTACATTGGTGAACATGAAATGTAAACTTGACATAGAGGAGCATGGAATCTGGCCTTATGAGTGCATTTCCAATCTATCGTAGACCAATCCAGATGGTAACGGTACTTAGCCTTATGATATCAATCCCTAATGTTGGGAAATACGCTTTTGGGAGTTAATACTTATTTCAGTGGAGTTAGTACTGATAGTACAAATATTAGTACTGATAGTGTTAGAGTTTGTACTGTTCTATGTTAGGAATGTCGTGTAAGAGTTGTAACAGAATATCTTCTATTCCAATAGTAGATATGATATACTTAATGCATAGTTATCTCTGTAAGGGATCTCCTTAGTGTATAAAAGGAGATCCTAGCTAGGTTAAACGATATATACATTCTAGCCGTCTAAAGTAGAGCTTCAAGGTTGTAAACCCTAGTACTAGGAGAGTACTCGTATTATTGCTTAATAATATTGAAGCGTTTGGTGTTATATCTGTGTTTACATTAATCTTCTAAGTGCATTCAAGTAGATTCCGCATACTTGTGTGCATCTACAACAAAGTTTCTCATTGCTGTTTTGGATCTATCTAAGGCAACTAACACGTTTGCAAGCTAAGTGTTCTAGATCCAAGGTTTGGGACTCCACAAGTGGTATCAGAGCTTGTGTCCTAAAGCTGTGTTTTTAGAAGATCCTGTGTGACTGATCTGAAGAAATGAATTACGACAAATCCAACTCAGTTAACCGAGTTCCTAAGTTGGAGCTAAATGAATATGAACTCTGGAGAATGCGCATACAGCAGTACTTCTTGGTACTTGATTTCAAGCTGTGGAACATTGTGCTCTATGGAGACACTTACAAGCGCACTATCACTGAAGAAGTTGCTGGTAAGACCATTACTAAAGAAAGAGGTGATCCTATCACTAACAAAGAAATGGCTCTAAGAGGCAATGATCTCAAAGCCAGAAGTCTTTTACTTATGGTAATTCCTGATGATCATCAACTCACCTTCAACAAACACAAAGATGCTCAGAGTTTGTTAAAAGCCATTGAAACCAGATTTGGTGGAGATTCTGTCACCAAGAAAACTCAGAAGACTCTTTTGAAGCAAGAATTTGAAAACTTCACTGCTGGTGCAACTGAGTCCATCGACTCAGTTTATAATAGGCTTCAAAAACTTGTTAGTCAACTGGTAGTATTGGATGTGGAGTTCTCCAAGGAAGATGTCAATCTCAGGTTTGTTAGAAGTCTTCCATCACCAAAATGGGACACTCATGTCATTGTATGGAAGAACAAGCCATATTTTGAAACCATGAAGTTGGACAATCTGTTCAATAGCTTTAAGGTGATTGAACAAGACATGAAAAGAAAAGCAGTTGCATCTTCCAGTTCTGGGTCACAAAACATCGCCTTTGTGGATCACCCTGTCACTAGCAATGATATGGACAGTTTTAATGTTAGTACTCCTAGTACTAATGTTAATATTGATGGCTCTGTAACCACTGCAGCAGGCATCAATGAAGGTACAATTTATGCTTTCATAGCTGAACAGAGTCAAGGATCCCAGATCACTTATGATGATCTGAGACAAATCCATGAAGATGACATGGAAGAGATGGACATCAAATGGAATATTGCCCTAATCAGTATGAGGGCAAAAAGGTTCATGAAGAAGACTGGAAGGAAGATTAAGATCAATGATGGAGACACTGCTGGGTTTGACAAGGGAAAGGTTGACTACCACAAGTGTGGCAAGCTTGGGCATTTTTCCAGAGAATGCAGAAGCACCAGGAGCAAAGGGAAGCATAGTGAGATTGAAAATTCTAAAGCAATGGTTGTTGTTGATGGTGCGGGATATGATTGGAGCTTCATGGCAGATGAAGAAGAGAGTCCAATCAACATGGCTTTGGTATCTGATGTACTTACTGCAACAAATTGCTCAGATACATGTATTCCATTAAGCAAATATTTAGAGCTAAAAACCATGTTTGATAATGTGTCTGAAGAACTTGCTAAAACCAACTATAACTTAACAAATCATAAGAGAGGTTTAGCTGTCTTAGAAAAACAAGTTAAGCATTATAAGGAAAATGAGTCTCTGTATACTGATGCAACTGTTGTGCTTAATAGGGAAATTTATTTTAAAGATACTACCATAAGTGTGTTAAAAGAAGAACTAGAGAAAGTCATGCAGGCTAAAGATAACATAGAACTAAGTATTGAGACTCTTCAAGACACACACCATTATAACTTTGAGAGAGTTGATAAATACCTTGAAAAAGCTATAATTGGCAAAGCCAAATCAGGTATGGGCTATAAGTCAGTACCACCACCATTCAGAGGTGTTCATTCACCTCCTGGTTTAGACCTTGCACACAATAGATTAGAAGAGTTTCAGGAACCTACATTTGTTCGAGGCCCTACTATCAAAAGTATGTTCCCTGAAAAGACTGATGAAGTGTTTGAAAGTGCAAGTGACACCTCCTTACCTGAGGTGTCTGTATCTGAAAATAAAAAGGCTAATGTAGAGCCTAGTGAAAACAAGCAAGAACAGGCCCCTAAACCTGTAAAAACCAAATGACAACATGTTAGGAAGTCAGTTAACTATGCTGAGATGTATAGAAACAGGCCATCTAATCCTAGAGGTAATCAAAGGAACTAGAATCAGTTAAAATCTAATCAACTAGGAGGTGAGTTTGTCATGTATAATAAATCTTGCTTTGTGTGTGGTAGTTTCTCTCATCTGCAGGCTCAATACAGACACCCTATGAGACCTCAACCCATCATGACCTCAAAACTGGCATAAAACCTTTGAATAATTCAAGGCCAGTTAATACTGCTAGACCACAACCCAGAGTATTTGGTGAAAGACCCAAAAGAAACTTTTCAAAGTCACCATCTACTTCTCTAAGGCCCTTTAATGCTAGAGCAGCACAAACCTTCAAATCCTATGATGAACAGATCAAGTTTTACAGGAAAAAGGTTAATAATTTTGTGCCAAAACTTAATACTGATAGGCCAAAAGTTAATACTTTTAAGCCTAAAATGAAAAATAATGATTCAAAGGTGAATGCTGCTGGGGGAATCAAGGGTCATGTTGTTAAGCCCTCAGCTTGTTGGGTGAGAAAGACCACTCAACCCAATAGTGCATCAGTTACTCTCAATAAATATGATTACATTGATGCACGAGGCAGATCCAAGTCAGTGATGGCTTGGGTCCCCAAAAGGAACTAATTTCCTTTATTTTGTGTGCAGGAACATTCCAACAATAATGATGATCTTGGCCATTCAGACAGTGGGTGTTCCAGGAACATGACTGGAAATCTATCTTACCTTTCAGACTTCACTGATTTGAATGGAGGATATGTTTCTTTTGGAGGTGGTATAGGTGGAAGAATTACTGGTAAAGGTACAATCAAGACTGGTAATTTGGACTTTGAAGATGTGTACTATGTGAAAGAACTCAAATACAATCTGTTCAGTGTGTCACAAATGTGTGACAAGAAGAATTTTGTTCTGTTCACAGATACTGATTGCTTGGTTTTATCTCTTAACTTTAAGTTGGCTAGTGATGATCAGGTTCTACTTAAGTTTCCTAGGAAAAGCAATATGTACATTGTCAATATGAAAAACATAGTGCCCAAAGACAACCTTACATGTTTAGTTGCTACTGCTTCTTTGGATGAATCTATGTTATGGCATAGAAGGCTAGGTCATGTGAACTTTAAGGTAATAAATCTTTTAGCTAAAAACAACCTTGTAAGAGGTTTACCATCAAAAAGATTTGAAAATAAACAGAGCTGTAGTGCTTGCCTCAAAGGGAAGCAGCATAGAGCCTCTTGTAAGCCCAAGGTTTTTAACTCTATCACCCAACCACTTCATATGCTCCACATGGACTTATTTGGCCCCACAAATGTTACCAGCCTGAATTTTAAGAAGTATTATTTGGTTGTAACTGATGATTTTAGCAAGTTTACTTGGGTTTTCTTTTTGAATACTAAGGATGAGACCAGTGAAATCCTTAAGGCATACATAACTGCAGTAGAAAACCTTAATGATAAGAAAGTTAAAATCATTAGGTATGATAATGAGACAGAGTTTAAAAACCAAGTGATGAATGATTTCTATCAACTTAAGGGTATTAAAAGAGAATACAGTGTAGCTAGGACTCCTCAGCAGAATGGGGTTGCTGAAAGGAGAAATAGGACATTGATAGAGGCTGATAGGACTATGTTAGCAGATTCCAAGTTACCCACAACTTTTTGGGATGAGGCAGTGAATACTGCTTGCTATGTTCAGAACAGGGTACTGATTGTAAAGCCTCATGGCAAGACTCACTAAGGAGATCCCTACCCTAGACTTTCTTAAACCTTTTGGGTGTCATGTCTCTATTCTCAATACCATTGACCATTTAGGTAAGTTTGATGGAAAATCTGATAGTGGATATATGGTTGGTTATTCACTGAATAGCAAAGCCTTTAGGGAACCAGAAGAGTAGAGGATAATCTGCACATAGAGTTTCTTGAGGACAAACCTAGTGTAGAGGGGCAGGGACCAACATGGCTTTTTTATATTGATATGCTAACAAAATCTATGAACTACGTGCCTGTTTCTATGGATATAACATTGTTGCAGGTGAAAAGCAAGGTCCTGATGCAGATCCTGATGATGAAGATTCTGATGATGAAGATGACTGTATCCTGTTGCCCATTTGGAAGGATAGCTTTGCTGGAAGCACTTCTTCAGGGGAGGCAAACAAAGCAGATGATCAGCCTCTAAAGACCAATGATTCTAATGCTGAAGGAGGGGTAACCAATGAAAGTGATACAGTGATAGAACCTCAAGTGTTCAGTACAACTGTGGTTAATACTGATAAGCCACAAGTTAGTACTAATGAGCCAGATTTTAGTACTGATGGCCCTCATTCTATTCCATTAGTCAATGCTGAGGTTCCTGATCCCTATGGTGAAGCTGATGAGATTGATATGACAAATATAGTGTTAGGAATTGGAAATTCCATGTGAAAGTGTCGGTCACCCCAATTATGGTCTAGCATATGTTAGCTCGTAGACTTGTAGTTATTTACGTTGTTTAGTAGTTAAGTAGTTAATTAGTAGCGTAGATTAGTTTAGAGTAACACCGTGGAGGAAGGACGGGTCTTTACCCACTGTATGCCTGATCCACAGCCCGTCAGGAGGGCGTTTAGTTTGTAAGTATAAATACCCCTTCCATCCTTGGAAGGGGTGGTGCTTCTCATAATATAACCTTTCATTTTTGTATTACAAGTCTCTAACAAGAACACCCTCTCATCTCTTTCTCTCTCTCTAAATGGCTAACATGTATTTCCATCATCCAAGGCCACCCGAATTATCAAACAACACAATATTTAAGATCCAACAATTTGGTACCAGAGCCAACGTTTTTGTGTTGTGCTGATTTATTGTGGTTTTTGGTTCTTGTTAAAACTGTTTTTATATCATGTTAATGGTTGAAATTTTTTTTGGCTTACTTCTTCTGAAAATAGTTTATATATGTTATGTATCTTTTTGGTCAAATATGTCATATGGTCTTGTGTCATTTTCTTGTCCAAAGTCAGATTCATTATTTACCATGATATATATGTGGTCAAACGTGGTCATAACTGGGCAAAAAGGATGATTTTTATGCTTGTTTTCTGGGTGTCTCATGAATCTGATCAGATTATTGGTGGTCAAATATTGGTCAAACAGGCAGAAAGTTGCATCTTTATGATATTTTTCTGGGCTTCAATGAAGATAGCCTGAATACTTGGTCGAAAAACGGGAAAAAGTCAAATAATCTTGCTAGCGACTTGTCATTATTCAGTCCAGATTCATTGAATCTTCAAAGCGACGTGTCTTCACAAGTTAGCGATTTGTCATCTTTTTTTGAGAAATGTTGTTTTGACAGCGGTTTGTAAAGAAAAAGTTAGCGATTTGTGATGAAAATCAAGTAGCGACTTGTCATGAGTTTTGACTCATGGTAGCGACTTGATTATTCATGAGTTTTGACTCATGGTAGCGACTTGCCAAGTAGCGACTTGCCAAGTAGCGAGTTGCCAAGTAGCGAGTTGTGTTTTGATAATGTTTAGCGACTTGACTCAGGACTACGGTTTAAGAATAGAAAGGAAGAAGAAGATTTTGACCATTGACCACGACCTCAACACAATACCAGTTACCAAAATAACTTGACTCGACCTCTGGTTCAAGTATAACCCATCATCAGTCCATAAACACTTACCACACATCAAGACTCTAAGAAACTTGAAATTGAAACCACGGATCTCAGCTTGTGTCGTGTTTAATTCAAAGCATATCAAACATATTAGGTCAAACTACACAAACAAGTCTCATCATCGATCATGTCTCAAAGGTTTTTGCCAATTTATGAAACTAAACTGATGAATGAACAAAACCAATTATGGTTTCATCCAATCAACATATTCTGTTAAAGGAAAATAGCGATTAAATTTCTAATGGACTTAAGCATAAAAGAACTCTTTTGAGATATGTTTGAAGCTTCACTTCATCTCTTTGTTCGAACTCAAATCAGGATAGATCATAACAAGAATGTTATACCTTTTCTTTTGGTTCGGTTATGACTCAAAACAAGATGGAAAGATTAAAACCTACCTGTGCACGGTTGATGTGGATATCATTGCCAATATCACGTTGCCATCCCTATGGCTATCACATAACTCTCTGCCATCCCTGTGGTGAGTGTGTTTGATCCTCAAATGAAGTGTTGTGCTTGTGAGCTTAATACATGAGATGAGGTGGGGTCAAAATCTTTTGTGAGATTTTAGGATCTGATTGGAGTGATTCAATTTAGAGAAAGAGGCGTACTGATGAATTTTTAGGGTTAAGGAGTGAGAGAATAGGTGGGGGCGGATGAGATATTATTAGGGTTTGAGTTTAGACAAATTAGGGATTGTGAGGTTATTTATATTCACTAACTTGGGCGTGGAACGGATACAAGCTTTTGGATCTGACGGATATTATCTTTGATGGGCCGTATGTTGTGTTGATGTATTCATGGGCCACGTATGTTATATTGATATGGGCCGAGAAGTGTTTTTAACTGGTTTATGTGTAATTAGGCCTCGTGAGTTATACTGTGTCTAGACATAAACATGGTGAACCTGACGTGAACATTTTCTTTCATAGGTCATATTATCTTTTGTGATATGTAATATCATTGATATGTAATATCATTGATATGTGGTAATGTGTAATTTGTATGATTGTCTTGGTCCCATGAAATATCAATGGCTCGGGTATATGAGTTATGATTGAATCGAACTTATTCTCCAAATTAAGCTTTGGTGCGATATTGATTAGCTGAATTTATTTAGATGAGCTGATTTATTGAGGAGGTTGGTGAATATTATATGGACTTTGTGGACAAATGAAACAATGTTTGGTCATTAACTTTCAACAAATGATACAGTTGTTTACGGCTAATGTTGGTATTTTATTTGGCTAAAAGGTTGAGACTCGATATTGAAAGTTGTTGCAATTTGAGGATGAGATTTGTTGTGGTATACGGTTTGATACTTTGGTGTATACATTTTCATGGATAATATTTCGTCACGGATTGAAGTGTTACTTGAACAAGGTTGACTACGGGGTTGTTTATACGGCATTTCTTACTTGTATTTGAAGTGAGGTTTTCCGGGCGCGTTTACTTATTTCGTCTTCTTTCTTTCTACCTTTCCGCGAAGATGACTTGTTTGGGCGTTTATTGAGTGTGATAAAGACTTGGCTATCTATCACTTTGGTGTCTCACGCAGTTGAGGATACATCAAGAGGTTTTGTACATTGGGTACACCGTTTCTTTTTCACGAGGATTAGTACAAGTTTAAGTAACAAATCTGGGTAATTTTACTTCATGATCAAGTTTGGTATATCGGGTTTACTTCACCAGGTGGTCACAGCATTAGCCGATAGAATGCGTGAATGATGTGTTTACCAAAGTGTTTATTGGATGGTTGATGATATTGTTGATGTTGGATAATGAACCATTTATGAACTGCTGCATGTTCCCCTAAAACAGATATTCACCAAAACCAAAGCTGTCATAACACATTCAAGCTCACTTTGTTTACGGTTTTGTCTTGATTTTGTAAAATCCCGCGAAAGAATCTATTTCTCGGTTTAAATCATAGACTTGTAAAATCCCGTGACAATGGAAACATCCTGGTAATAGTAAAGTGCATTTCCGGATCTATCTTACGGTTTATTCTTGGTTTTATAAAATCCCGCGAAAGAAACTATCTCTCGGTTTAAACCATAGAATTGTAAAATCCCATAATGATGAAACCATCCTGGAGAAAAGAAAGTGTATTTCGGGATCTTATATGATGTTGGTGCTACGGTTTCTGCTTCGAAAAAGGGAGAAAAGGGTGTACTTCATAATTTGGATGTGTGTTTGGATTTTCGTCATGGCAGTTTGGTTATTACATGGTTTTACGGGGTTTTGTACTTTTAACCATGGTCGGGATGAAACCATTATCATAGTTCACTTAAAACGTCAAGGAGGCTAGATTTGAGCTTTTAACCAGAAGATGTGACAAAGGGGTTAATTCACTATTATTTATTTGAGGTTGAAGTGAAATATCACGGGCGAGTGTACTTAGTATCTGAAGGTATCGGGGATGGTTGGATGAAGATTCTTCATGATCCTTGTTCGAGCTTATTATCAGAAAACGAAGACTTGGAAATCTAGTTATTATTGGGTGACTTTTTCCTTTTCTTTTACCACTCGGGGGAATTGGGCTCTTATCACCACAAAATAACTATCACTTTAAGGAGTTACGTTGTAGTGCTCAGTGTCACATTTAATTGTGGATTCTCAAGAGGTGATGTACGTCTAATATTTGATGGTTGGTTGGTTGAAGAGTATAGAGTACTTAGAGATTCAATGGAGGATGAAGTCTCGGCACCGCTCTTTGTTACATATTTGCAAGTTTAAGTCATGAATTCGGGTTAGTTTACTTCAGGGTCTAATTCATCATATTTGGTTTTCTCCATCAGCTATCACGAAAAAGAGCCTACTGAATGATAATGGGGTGATTACAAGTTTTGCCAAGAGATGATGAAAAGAGAGAGATTATGACGTTTGAACACAACAGTTCAAGCCTCGTACTCTAAAGAAAAGAAAAGTGTACGTTTCAGTGCGCTTTATCTTCCGAAGAAGAGAAATCTTCTTTTGACGTTTGAACACAACAGTTCAAGCCTCATACTCTAAAGAAAAGAAAAGTGTAAATTTCAGTGCGCTTTATCTTCGGAAGAAGAGAAATCTTCTTATTTATGACCATTCTCATCAACATGCTTCATGCTTTTTCCAAGCGCTTCAGTCATCAAGTGAACCGAACTACCGATAATTGTTATCTTATTCCACTTGCTCTTTTATAATGACGATGGCGACATCATATGCTAATTTTGCGGGGGAGAAGTGTGAATATACTACATTTGAATGATTTCACTTATTTAATCAAGAATGGCAACTCCGTATGCAATTCTTGAGGGGGAGAAGAAGTGTGAAAATATTGCATGTTGATTGATATCTGAGAATAAACGGTCAAACGGCTCCAAACTCATGTAAGAACCGATCTTCTTCTTATCGGGTCATCTTCACATGGAGTTTTATTCTAAGAGCCGTTGGTTGACATCTTCACAAGCTGATATGAGTTTAACAACAAAGTGCTTCCGGTTAATGCTTCACGTACACATCAACATGATGATTCCGAACAATCTCTCTGTTCTTGTTTGATGTGATTGGTAGTTTGGTGTTACCATTTAGTATGTTCGTTGCGGGATGATTGCTGATTTCCTTGATGAACATCTTTCTGTTTATGTTTGATTGGGAGGGATTTTAGTTAAGGGGATTTGCAAGAGGTAAGTTAATTGGGATGCTTTTTGGTGAGAAGAAGATGTTGACTTTCTATTCCCCAATTGGACAATCTTGAAGAAGGTCGAGTCTTCAGTCGGTTCTACATTCTCTGCTACATGTTAGAAGACTAAAGACGAGTTGCATTTGATTATTTAACGACTTCTTCTTAATCTGGGCATTTATCAAACAGATTGTCGGTTTAGGGGAGAGCACAAATTGGGGGAGAGTGAAAATTCAGATTTAATCCCCAATTAGACTTGCTCACATACTTTCGCAGCAAGTTGATTCTCACAAGAGTTCAAGTGTTCTTCTTAACAAATTTCTAGTATACGGGCTTATTATTTGTTGCTGATTCTAAAGTATCAAAACCAGCAAGGGGGAAGGAGACACGCATCTAAACGCGAGTAAACTTGATGAACTTAATACTTCTAAGTGATTGAAGAAATCCCGAGAAGAAAAATGTCATTACCGCAGAGAAACTCAAGGTTTGACTCATGGCGTTTTGTGCTCTTATTCCAACTATGTGGGGAAGAGATGGAAGAGTTAGTTTCTGAAGATAAAAGAGATACACAAGTGTGTGATGATTTCAATGCTATCGCAATCATCAGGGGAGAGAGATTGTGTACATTGGGGATGCTCAGCTGTTTCACTTGAGGGCTTAATCAGTGATTCAGAGATATAATCACTTATTCCGGAGTTGACATCCGCAGAGATTTTCATCCGTAGAGATAATCAGTGATTCGGCCTGCTTCTTCAACGTTATCGGTTATTCTCTCTTTGGGCATTCGGGTACTTCGGGTTCTTGAGCTTCATACACTTTCTTCAGGGGAGAGAAAAGTATTCATCGGGGTTATTCTTTGGTTATCGGACTTAATCTGATACTTCGATGTTATAAGTTTCTCTGTCTTTGGGTATACGTGTATTCGCGTTCGTGAACTCTATTATAAGAGACTGACTGCATCAATTCATCTACTTGGGGGAAGTGGTTTCTTGACAACTTTTTGGTATGGATTGCTTCAGACTTCAGTGGTTATGAAATGTGAGAAGATTATTTATGAGTGGGATGATACGTTGCTGTTCTTGTTGATGATATAACCCCGAACGCAGAATCACGATGATTATTCTTAAAAGGAGCAGCAAGATTTATGATAATGGTGTGCTTCTTTGTGCACCTGGCTAAAGAAGGCTTGAAATAGAGCTTCGAATCTGCTCAACAAAAGGATTTTCGGTTTGGGGAGAAGCTGCCAAAGTCTTTCTGTCTCAAAGGCTCATGTTCTATCTTCTATTCTGGAGCCTCGGAAGCTTTGGTGGTGGAAGTTTAAGAGATGACGACTTCTATCTTCTACGACGTGCTGTTCGATATCCTTATCTCGGTACTCGTATCATCATCCTCTTAAACTATATCATCTATTCTATCTGTAAATATTTATCAAAAACCAAATACAAAAATATAAAACCAGAAAAAGAAAATAGAAAATTATAAAACCGACAAAAACCCATAAAAATCAAAAAAAATAAAAATACCAAAAATATGTTTTCTCAAGACATGTCTTCTGGTATCGATAACATCTGCGGTCTTAGAAATGTCATTCAACAATGGCACGGGACCATAGATGAAGTTCGTGCAGAAGGTGTAAATATTTCTTTCCAAAACATGTCTCAAAAATGGCTTACAGTATTTCAGACTGTAACCCGTGCTTAAACTATGGCTTGCAGTTATTTTAGACTGTAACCCGGGCTTCAAATGATGGCTTGCAGTTACTTCAGACTGTAACCCGCGCAAAAACTATGGCTTGCTATTATTTCAGATAGCAACCCGTTCTTCAAGAAAGGAAAGTGTTGCGCTAAACCAATTTTCAAATATTTAGTGCACTTATCCTAAAAACAAATTAAGGAAAGTATGTCGAAGGACTGCTGTTCCTACACAAATGTTTTTCCTTCTATAAATTCTTCAGAAAAATATTTGTTGTTTTAAAAAATGGTGGTAAATGAGTTGCTTGTAAATCTATCAGATTCAGAGTTTTTGTAAAAATTGAAAACTCAATCAATGACTTCAGCGCTTTTTAACTTTTCAGAAAAATAAGTCATTGATTGAGGGGGGGAATGTTTTTAAATCTATATCATCTAACGGACTTATCTAATTATCCTACATATTTAAATGTAAAACATGTTAACCTACGCTGAAGGACTAGGTGCCTAGGATATGATTGTTAGGATTAGATGATTCAAGTTTTATAAACACATTATTCCCATGCTTTACATGATCTGATTGATCTGTTGGATTGACTTTAATTAGTCGATTGCTGTTTGGGTGATGTCGACCACCATATATCTGTATGTGTGTTCACTAACGTATGCAGGTATATTGGTATATAAGAATGTTCCCGATCCGGATCCCACAATTGAAGATGATTGGATGCCAAAAGGAAAGGGTAACTATATCTTGGGAATGAAGAAACGGAGCTTAATTTGACTTCTATGGAGAGTTGGCATGAAAAATGCAACGTAAGAAGTCTCACTGCATCAGCAGATGGTTTTCTTCCAAACCTACAGCAACAACAACAAAAGCAGCTCAAACACCTAACGTATCTTTGTGCAGGACAAGTAGTGGATGATAACATTTTTGAAACATTCTGAAAATATTGTTTTGAAAAATGGAAAAATATTGTTCTGAAAATAAATTGGACTTAATTTTGGAAATCACCGGACTTCATCTTATCAAAACTTAAGTCACTCAATCAACGACTATGGTCATCGATTGAGGAGGAGAGTGATTTAAAATAAAATATTTTCAATCGATATTTCTTCACAAAAAGTCCGGTTTGTACAAAATAAGTGGTGATCTAAAGATTTAATGTTATGTCATGGTATGATTTTCTTTAAAACTCAAAGATCTTTCAAAATGAAATTTTTTATGTTCTTGTTTGATTGTGAAATTGTTTTATTTTACTTAAAGATCTCTTAAAACTATCATACCTGACACTAACAATCTTTAATGTCGAAAAACTGTTCCTTATCTATCATTTTTCAAAATTAAATCTTGCCACGTCTTTCTCCAAAATTTTCTAAATGATTTAAATCATTTGGGATCAAAAATCTCAAATGGTTTGATATTTTTGATCGGGGGAGAGATCGTGATTTAAATCTCAAATCGGTTTTAAATGGTAATTGTTTCAAAAGCACTCCTTCCTTCATGTGCCAAACGATTTCAATTACATGAAGCACATGATTGAGGAGGAGCATTTAACCAAAAACCAGAAGAGAATTTAAACCAGTCATATGTTCTCCCATGTTTTCTAAACCTTATTAAATCACTTGGGATCCAAAATCTCAAAGGGTTTGATATTTTTGATCGGGGGAGAATTTGTGATTTAATATGAAATTTGATAAAAGATGATCGTTTTGATTCAAAGTGCAAGTTCTCTCTAATATGTGCCAAACTCTTTCGTATATCGATGCACATATTAAGGGGGAGAAAATGGTTTCTTAATGGCTTTTGTGATCGTGGATGTACTTCAAAAGAACTCTTTCATCTATGTGATAAAATGATTTAAAATATCCTGCACACATATTGAGGGGGAGAATTTACCAAAGAAAATAAAATGGATTTTTCCACGGAAATTGTGATCAAGAATATATTTCAAAGAACTCTTGCCTCCATGTACTAAACAATTTCAAAATAATATGCACATGTTGAGGGGGAGCATTTCTAAAAGATCAAAAACAATTGAGGTACAAAATGCTTTGATTTTATATCACAAGTACCTTGATTGATTTTTCCAAATGATTTTTCAATTGGTTTCATGGAAGGAAAGAACAATACCAAAAGACTGACCAATTTACTTTATGCATGGAGTTATAAGGATGGTTAGGTTAGGTATTCGTTCCCACGATCCCGCCAGAGCCGGAGGGATCTACCCAGGGACAATCCACTAGATAGTGTAGAGTCCTTAGGTATGATGAAAAAAAGGAGAAAAATGAGAAATGGGAAGAGTGCAGACTGAGATAGAGCTAGAACTGGAATAAACCCAATAAGGTTCTAGTAATGAAGTCTTGGTAAGCACTGAAGGGGTTGAAGAATGAAAAAGAAATGAATGTGAAAAGGGGTGAAAAGAAATAGCCCTCCAATAATTCAACCTTAGGGCATAAACCGGGTTCAATACATATGCTACTGGTTGTTACTAAGGTAACACTGGTATTGAAGACAAGACGTCATGGACCCAGTGACGCACTGCACCTAACTTCCCAAGCTACTCAAGTTCCTCTTAAAAGGGCTTGTTTCATTCTCACGGGGAACCTACATAATCTATCGACTTTCTCATAGAGATTGTTGATATTGAAGAAGGAGACCCTCTCCCTAGTCTCCGTCATAGGAACCAAATGTGCACAATTGAGTCTAGAGCCAAGAGATCATCCACAATATATCATTAGGACACAAAATCAATGAAGACTTACTGTTTCACACAATGTGGAAAGTAAGTATATATTTAGAGTCCTACGCATTATCCTTGTGATATTGCCAGAACATCCGAGTGATATGTTAAATATTCACGATGAAGATGGAAATCCTTCTAGAGCCAACATCAAACAAGCTCTTGGTGGGTGACATGTGAAATCTTGCAAAAGATCAAGCTTGTGACAACTGAATAGAAACAATGGGGCGATTCATTCTTGAATCAACCTTGGTCCAGGAAATGAATTGACGAATACTTTTGGAAAAACCGTTCGATGTGCAAATCTTCTTTTCTCTAGCACATCGAATGTGTATTCATTTTCAAATTCAAAAAGTATCTCAGATTGAAAAAATACTTTTGGAAAAACCGTTCGATGTGCGAATCTCTTCTTTTCTCTAGCACATCGAATGTGTACTCTTTTCAAATAGAAAAAGTATTTCTGATTGAAAATTGATCTTTCTAATAAAACCTTCGTCGTATTGCAAAATTCTTTCTTCTAAGCAATACGCGATTGTTTTTCAAATCAATTTTTCATCAAACAGTGAATCTCAATTCGCTAGTTCACTCACTCCGTGTTGTCTTCTTTGAGACGTTCCAGTTTGAGAACGGCTAGAACAGCTGCGAAACCCTGTCAAGGAGATTCTTCAGAATCATACCTGATCACAGGCAGTACTTGTACTGATCAATGGGGAACCGTGGGCCGTGTACCTCAATTCAACGAAAGTGATCAAAGACACTTTCGTGTGCTTTATTGCTAACTGTTGTTTGCAGGTACATTTGGACAGTCGCAGCTGATCAGAATTGAGAAGTCAATCAAAAGCCGCATGCTCACAGCATCCACACTTAATTGAAGAAATCATGACTGGTGCCTATCTACATAACCTGGCTCAGATATTTTTATACTATGCTTCTGCTACGCTGCTGTAAATATCATGAACCAGTAAAGCTTCCGCTACTCTGATGGAAAGATGTCATGATCCTAAAAGTGTAAGCATGTAGGTCCAAAAGTCACAACATCACATGAAGGAAACGCTACAAAGGGTGATCCAGAGATTTGCTGTGGCTCATGATCCCAAAGAAAGCTCAAAGATCATCATGATGTGGATCAGTTCAAAGACCTCCACTGTAAGTACAAAATAATCGGACTTTGAAGAATCGCTACTAAAGCACAAAGATTGCGGAAATTGAAGAATTGAAGTCTACGAGCTCAGAACTAAAGACAAAGATAGAATGCTAGGATGCAAAATGTATTTCATGGGGTGACCTCCCTTAGGGGGAGATTGTTAGGAATTGGAAATTCCATGTGAAAGTGTCGGTCACCCCAATTATGGTCTAGCATATGTTAGCTCGTAGACTTGTAGTTATTTACGTTGTTGGGTAGTTAAGTAGTTAATTAGTAGCGTAGATTAGTTTAGAGTAACACCGTGGAGGAAGGACGGGTCTTTACCCACTGTATGCCTGATCCACAGCCCGTCAGGAGGGCATTTAGTTTGTAAGTATAAATACCCCTTCCATCCTTGGAAGGGGTGGTGCTTCTCATAATCTATCCTTTCATTTTTGTATTACAAGTCTCTAACAAGAACACCCTCTCATCTCTTTCTCTCTCTCTAAATGGCTAACATGTATTTTCATCATCCAAGGCCACCTGAATCATCAAACAACACAATATTTAAGATCCAACATATAGCTTCATCTTATGCCGTTCCTGCTACACCACACAGAAGAATCAATCAGGATCATCCTTTGGAGAATGTTATTGGGGATGTTAATGCTGAAAGAACTACAAGATCTAAAGTTCAGCATAGTGAGACTGGATTCTTCAGTGCTATTTATGAAGAAATGATCCATGGTGCCACACAATCATGTCTCTTTGCCTGTTTTGTTTCTCAAACATAACCAAAGAAAGTCTACAAAGCTCTTGAAGATGAATCCTAGGTAGAAGCAATGCAAGAGGATCTTCTCCAGTTTAAGCTTCAAAATGTATGGGTTCTGGTGGATCTTCCTGATGGCAAGAGAGAAATTGACACTAAATGGGTTTTCAGAAACAAGAAGGATGAAAGGGTGTAGTAATAAGGAACAAGGCTAGACTGGTAGCTCATGGGTATACACAGCATGAAGGGATTGATTATGAAGAAGTCTTTGCTCCAGTGGCAAGGATTGAGGCTATCAGACTTTTCCTGGCCTATGCATCATATAAAGACTTCACAGTATACCAGATGGATGTGAAGAGTGCTTTCCTCTATGGGAAGATTGAGGAGGAGGTATATGTTTGTCAACCTCCTGGCTTTGAAGATCCCAACTTTCCTAACAAAGTGTACAAGGTTCAAAAAGCACTCTATGGTCTGCATCAGGCCCCAAGAGCTTGGTATGAAACTTTAGCCAAGTATCTTTTGGGCAATGGCTTCAGAAGAGGGAAGATTGATCAGACTCTATTCATCAAGAATGTGAAGACTGATATCTTGTTGGTTCAGATATATGTAGATGACATTATTTTTGGTTCCACCAAGCAGGATCTATGTAGAGAGTATGAAAAGTTGATGCATGACAGGTTTCAGATGAGTTCTATGGGAGAACTCACCTTCCTTCTTGGGCTACAAGTCAAGCAGAAGACAAATGGCATATTTATCAGTCAGGATAAATATGTCAAGGAGATTTTGGTAAAGTTTGGCTATGACAACACAAAGATTGCAAGTACTCCTATGGAGCATAATAAGCCATTACTTCCAGATGATGATGGTGAAGAAGTAGATCAGCATCTCTACAGATCCATGATTGGATCATTGATGTACTTGACTGCCTCCAGACCAGATATTATGTTTGCAGTGTGTGCATGTGCAAGATTCCAAGTCTATCCAAAGCTTTCTCACTTGCATGCAGTTAAAAGAATCTTTAGATATCTGAAAGGCCACGCTTAATTAGGTCTTTGGTATCCTAAGGACTCTCCCTTTGATCTGGTAGCTTACTCCGACAGTGATTATGCTGGGGCAAGTCTTGATAGGAAGTCAACCACAGGAGGATGGCGGTTTCTTGGTGATAGGTTGATTTCATGGCAGTGCAAGAAGCAGAGTATTGTGGCAAACTCTACCACTGAGACTGAGTATGTAGCTGCTGCAAGTTGCTGTGGTCAATTTCTCTGGATTTAGAATCAGATGCTTGATTATGGGTATAATTTTATGGGCACTGACATTTATGTTGATAACAACAGTACTATATGCATTATCAAAAATCCAGTTTTTCATTCTAAAACTAAACATATTTAGATAAGACATCACTTTATAAGAGAATGTAATGAAAAGAAACGTATTCGGGTTGAAAGGATTGATACTGAGTTTAATGTTGCAGATCTTTTAACAAAAGCTTTTGATTTGGGAAGGTTTCATTACTTGGTCACAAGTATTGGAATGCTTTATCCATAATATGTCTTATCTCTCTCTATTTTGTAAAGTTTTGTAAACTGGTGATTAGTATTGATTGTTATCCAATTAATACTGATTGTGTTAAGTTAATACGGATTGGCAAGAAAATGTCTTGGACTGTGTTTTCTTGGTTTTGGACTAACTTTTCAGGTATAACACAAGCAGTATGGATATGGTTTGGTGACTAGGTGTTACAGCACATGTGGTTCTCTATCTTATGCTCATTCTGAAGTCACCACATGACGAAACTTGCTGTAATAATGGAATGTGTGATGCCAAAGCATTACGTGGCATCTGGTGCTTAATATGAACATGAATTGATGGTTTTATTTGGTCAGATCATTCTGCACTAACCCACTCTCTGCCATTCTATCTGTTTACAGATAGTGTGCCTAGCCTAAGGGCATCTGGCTTAGAGAACAGCGAGCAACAGTGAATCCAACACTTTTGTTGGAGGCAACACCTGCCACGAGCTGGAAACCCTGTCAGGAAGGCCCTTTTAATGGGACTATCCATCACAGGTAGTGCTATGCACTGAAACCATTGGTTTTCACCAAACCAGAGGCCATGTAAGGCCGACCTTGATTAAATGTCTGTCATCACATTTAATCCCTTCAAAATTCGGGTTTCAGTATTATAAATTCCAAATCATAAGATAATACTGATGGGTAAAAGTTAATACTGATGGTTATAAGTTAGTACTGATAAGCATAGCTAGTACTGATGAACTAGCCGTTAGTACTTATTCCAAAAGTCTGTTAGGCAATGATTACTTTTGCAAGTAGAGTTGTTACCGTCTGTTTCCTTATAAAAAGGGTTTCCTACTTGGTTTCTCTTCAATTATTACCATAAATATTTATAAGGCGGTTCAACTAAAATTCTTCAAATCTCTATATATTGCATAACTTTCCAATTGCTTCAACTACAATTCTCTAAAGACTTTTACGATTAAATCCCACATAACTAACCCTTACTTTTCTCATTCATGGCTCCTATTGATTTTGTCGACAAGCACAACATGGTGGCGTGCTTGGAATTGTGAGAAGGCCATGATGAATTTACAGAGATAGTAGCTTTCCTCAATAGAAGCAGCATCAGGTTTGCTTTACTTTTAAACCCTACTATCTTCTATACTCCTGTCAGGAAGTTTTGGCAAACTGCTATTGCCTCAACAACTGAGGAAGGGGTACAACAGCTAATTGGCACAGTGGATGGCACCCAAATTGTTATTACTGAGGCCTCTCTAAGAGAACATCTTCGTCTTAGAGATGCTGATGGTATTAGCACTTTGCCAGTCACTGGCATAATTGAACAACTCACATTTATGGGGTATAGACATGACAATACTATCAATTTTCACAAAAGTCAGTTCTCCCCACAATGGAGGTTTCTAATTCATACCCTCTTACACTGCTTGAGTCACAAAAGGACTGGCTGGGATGCTTTTCCGACAAGCATAGCCACAACCTTGATCTGCCTTGAGACAAAACTTGCAGCCTCACAAAAATATTTATCCATAAAAAATACTCACAGCCAAAGTGTTTTCAAATATGTTAAGGGCTGTGGTAGGATACAGTGGGGTTGTAGTGCCATTATTTCCAACCATGCTTATTGCAGAGGGTGAAGGACCATCAAGCACAGGTGGCTCCCAACACACACCCACAGATCCTGAACACTCTTCACATCAACAAACTTCATCAACCAGTAGACACTCCAGACAGGAGAGTGGGACAACTCAGCCCCATTCTTTTCCTAACATTGTACCAGATGAGCCTATCCCAGGTGATGGAGGGGATAGAGTGGTGAGGGCTGCCACTACTCAACTAGGCTTAGCAGCTGGTGAGGAAAGTGTTAACATCATTAAGACCCAATCCATGCCAATACCCAGTGAGCACTCCTCACAGGGTGGACCCATGCAACGGCTAAAAAGGGGGGGGGTATCTGCTCAGGCTAGGCCTGAGAGTGCATCTCAAATGCCCAGTGACCCACCTCTCTCAGCAGGTAACACAGCTGGAAGTGGTGAGGGCAGTTTGGCACTTAATGAAATGACGGAATTGTACAGGTTTCAATGCAGAAAAGTTAACACACTGGAGCTTGCTCTGGATGAACACAAGAAAGCTGCTGTCAAAGTTCATACCAGGATGCTTTTTAAGATGAAAAGGCTTGCACATCAAGTTCAGCTTCTATCCAAGCCAACTGCAACTAGGGGTGGCAATTCTCGACATGATACGATAAACGACACGAACCCGACACGAAGTTAAACAGGTTTGGGTTGAGGATAAACAGGTTTGGGTAAAAAACGGGTCAACCCGTCTAACCCGTTTAATAAATGGGTTGTGTTTGGGTTGAGTAAGTATTAAACAAGTCAACCCGTGAACCCGTTTAAGTATATAAGATCTTAAAAATAAATTATATATCCTGGTTTTTATGTTGGATGTGGATTAAATGTATTTTGTTATTTACTTAGTATGAGTGAATTATAGTTTTATACCTTAGATATCATGAAAATTGACGCTTATAATTTAGAAAATTGTGGCATAGTAATTTTTATGTTATTCTTATCAGATTTTAGATCCTTATATCATTTTTTGCATTTAAACTAGTTAAATCGACAAACTACCAGCTTTGTTCACTGCTTGACCTATTTACTTAAATAGGTTAAACGGGTCACAAATGGGTTACACGTGTTGTATAGGTCTGGGTTAAGATTGAGTTTCTTGACACGATTAATAAATGGGTCGTGTTTGGGTAAAGGCTATACTAACCCGCCAACACGCGAACCCGAATAGGTTAACACGAACACGACTCAATTGCCACCCCTAACTGCAACAGCATCTCCAGTTATCACATCAATCAAAAAGAAGGCCAAGTTCATAATTTCTAGCACCTCAACAGATGATTCTTCCAAACAAGGGAGGAGTTCTGACATTCAGAATAGATAAGAATTTGGTCAGTGGCAAGGTGGTCAAACTTTTCAGAGCCCTTTTCTTGATGAAGAAGAAGAAATTCAGATCCCCAAACATGCAGAAGAAGTGCTTAGTACTCCTACATGCACTATCAGTACTATCCCAGTTAGTACTTATAGTGTTGTAGTTAGTACTGATAGTACTATGGTTAATACTTCTGGTGTTCTACAATCAGTACTAAGTCCTATTGTCCAAGTAGCTGCTGAACTACAACAAGCAACAACAACAGAGGCCACTACCATCATTACCACTCCAACTGAAGATAGTGATGAAGAGGAAAGGGAGAAACATGTTGTATTGGGACTTCAAAGCTTAAAGAAAACAGTTCCCATCTCTCCCACTTACAAGAAGCCCCCAGTTACATACTTAAGAAAGAAAACCAAGTCAGCAGCAACCAAGCCCAAAGGAAAAGGAGTTACTATCAGAGAAGGAGGTGCTCCACCATCACCAACTTCATCAGCTCCAAAGATAGATCCTAAAGACAAGGGTAAAGGTATATTGGTAGAAGTTCCAAAGAAGAAGAAGGAGATTGAAAGATTGAATGAAGAGGCAGCAAGGAAAATAGCAGCTGAATGGGATGAGCAAGAGTTACAAAAAGAAGCTGCAGAAAAAGATGGCTAAGATTGAAGAAAATTGGCAAACATGGGATGACATGAGAGCCAAAGTAGAAGCAACTCAGGAGGTACAACAGAAGTTGCAACAAGATCAGGGAAAGAGTATTAATGAAGCAGCTCAGTTGTTTAGTGAAATATTGGCTAGAAGACAGAGCCAATTCAAGCAGCAAAGGGACATTGAAAAGGCCTCAAAACCTCCAAACAAAAGTCAGCAAAAGAGGTATCTTTGTAAGTACATTAAGTATCAAGGTGAAGACAAGAGAACATTGAAGAAACTTAATCAGTTACCTTGGGAAACTCTTCAAAGACTAGCTGATTTAACTCAAAGAAGATGTCTGGCATTCACACCTATGTCAGATGATGATTTTGCTAAAAAGTTACAGCCTATTGATCCAATTGAAAGTTACAAAAGACCATCAGAAGAAGGAGCTTCCTCAACTGCACCCAAAAGACTGAAAGCCTCTGAAGATGAAGGTGGACTCACAGAAGAGGATCTTAATCAGATGATGTTAATTGAATCTCCAGAAGATGCATTGTACTCAGAGCCTATAAATACTAGGCATCCAATTCTTGGCTGGGATATCTACACTGAAGATGGAAAGAGGCACTGGAGGATTCAAAGAGCTGGTGGAAGGACAAGTGCTTACTTGTATCTGGTGGATTTGTTTGCATCTATTGATAGGGATGATTTGCTTAAGCTATGGGAGTTAGTCAAGAACAGGTTCAAGAATAAAGATCCTGATAATGACAAGGATCTGGAATTACTTTATGAATTGCAGAATATCTTTGAACCAGATCCATCAGGAGAACAGTGGAAGTATCAATCTGGAGATGAAGTACCAACTTGGACCTTTGTAACATATTGGATTTCATAAATACATCATAACATAACTAATGGGGCGTATAGTTTAGAGGTTTTAGAGAGAGAAAGTAGGATGGGAGCCTTTCTAGAGAGAGAAAGTGAAAGAAAACATGGAAGGTTAGATTAGAATGAAAGGTCCAACCCTCTACCTTGGGAGGTAGAGGGTATTTATAGTTACAAACTAAAAGTCCTCCTTCGGACTGTGGATCAGGCATACAGTGGGTAAAGACCCGTCCGTCCTCCACGGTGTTGCACTAAACTAAATAACTAACTAAATAACTAGTAAATAACGTAATGTCTACGAGCTAACTTATGCTAGATTATATATGGGGTGACCTACACTTCACTATGGAATTTCTAATTCCTAACAATCTCCCCCTAAGGGAGGTCACCCCATGTTTTACATTTCGAATCCTGGCATTCTATTTAATCTTCAGTCTTGAGCTCGTGGACTTTAATTCTTCAACTTCCGCATCATTTGTGCTTTAGCAGTGATACTTCAAAGTCCGATTATATTTTGTACTTTTAGTGGAGGTCTTTGAACTGATCCACATCATTGATGATCTTCGAGCTTTCTTTTAGATCATCAGCCACAACAAATCTCTCTGGATCATCCATAGTTGTGTTGCCTTCATGTGATGTTGTGACTTTTGGACCGAAATGCTCACACTTTTGAATCATGACATCTTTCCATCAGAGTAGTGGAAGCTTTACTGGTTCATGATATTTGCAGCAGCGTAGCAGAAGCATAGTATAAAAATATCAGAGCCAGGTTATGTAGATATGCACCAGTCATGATTTCTTCAATTAAGTGTGGATGCTGTGAGCATGCGGCTTTGGATTGACTCCTCAATTCTGATCAGTTGCAATCATCGGGGTGTACCTGCATACGACAATTAACAATAAAGCGCACGAAAGTGTCTTTGATCACTTTCATTGAATTGAGGTACACGGCCCATGGTTCCCCGTTGATCAGTACAAGTACTGCCTGTGATCAGGTAGGATTCCTAAGAATCTCCTTGACAGGGTTTCGCAGCTGCTCTAGCTGTTATCAAACCGGAACGTCTCAAAGAAGACAACACGGAGTGAGTGAACCAGCGAATTGAGATTCACTGATTGATAAAAAATTGATTTGAAAAACAATCGTGTATTGCTTGAAGAAAGAGTTTTGCAATACGACGAAGGTTTTATGAGAAAGATCAATTTTCAATCAAAATACTTTTTGTATTAGAGAATGAGTACACATTCGACGTGCTAGTGAAAAGAAGAGATCCGCACATCGAATGTTTTTTCTAAAAGTATTTTTCAATCAGAGATACTTTTTGTGTTTGAAAATAGTACACATTCGATGTGCTAGAGAAAAGAAGAGATTCGCACTTCGAACGATTTTTCCAAAAGTATTTTTTCAATCATAAATTCCCTTTTAATTTTGAAAGATTAATACACAGTCGATGTGCTAGAGAAAAGAATTGTTGAGCACAATGACCGGTTTTTCAATGGTATCCGTCAATCCATTTCCTGGACCAAGGTTGATTCAAGAATGAATCGCCCCATCGTTTCTATCCAGTTGTCACAAGCTTGATCTTTAGAAAAGATCTCACATGTCACCCACCAAGAGCTTGTTTGATGTTGGCTCTAGAAGGATTTCCATCTTCATCGTGAATATTTTCATATCACTCGGATGTTCTGGCAATACCACAAGGATAACGCGTAGGACTCTTAATATATTCTTACTTACCACATTGTGTGAAACAGCAAGTCTTCATTAATTTTGTGTCCTAACGAGATATTGTGGATGATCTCTTGGCTCTAGACTCAATTGTGCACATTTGGTTCCTATTCCGGAGACTAGGGAGAGGGTCTCCTTCTTCAATATCAACAATCTCTAAGAGAAAGTCGATAGATTATGTAGGTTCCCCGTGAGAATGAAACAAGCCCTGTTAAGAGGAACTTGAGTAGCTTGGGAAGTTTTAGTGCAGCGCTTCACTGGGTCCATGACGTCTTGTCTTCAATACCAGTGTTACCTTAGTAACCACCAGTAGCATATGTATAAAACCCAGTTTCTGCCCTAAGGTTGAATTATTGGAGGGCTATTTCTTTTCACCCTTTTCACATTCAATTCTTTTTCATTCTTCAACCCCTTCAGTGCTTACCGAGACTTCATCACTAGAACCTTGTTGGGTTTATTCCAGTACTAGCTCTGTCTCAGTCCGCACTCTTCCCTATTCTCATTTTTCTCATTTTTTCATCATACCTAAGAACTTCTACACTATCTAGTGGATTGTCCCTGGGTAGATCCCTCCGGCTCTGGCGGGATCGTGGGAACGAATACCTAACCTAACCATCCTTATAACATCATGCATAAAGTAAATTGGTCGGTCTTTTGGTATTGTTCTTTCCTTCTCGAAACCAATTGAAAAATCATTTGGAAAATCAATCAAGGTACTTGTGATACGAAATCAAAGCATTTTGTACCTTAATTGTTTTGATCATTTAGAAAACCTCCCCCTCAACATGTGCATATGATTTAGAAATTGTTTAGCACATGGAGGCAAGAGGACTTTGAAATATTTTCTTTGATCACAATTTTCATAGAAAAAGCCATTTGATTTTCTTGGTAAATTCTCCCCCTCAATATGTGCTTAGGATATTTGAAATCATTTTATCACATAGAGGAAAGAGTTCTTTTGAAGCACATTTACGATCACACAAGCCATTAAGAAACCATTCGCTCCCCCTCAATATGTGCATCAATATATGAAAGAGTTTAGCACATATTAGAGAGAGCCAGCACATTGAATCAAATGATCACCTTTTATCAAATTTCATATTAAATCACAAATTCTCCCCCGATCAAAAATATCAAACCCTTTGAGATTTTGGATCCCAAGTGATTTAATAAGGTTTGGAAAACATGGGAGAATATGTGGCCTTGTTTAAATACTCTTCTGGTTTTTAAATAAATGCTCCTCCTCAATCATGTGCATCATATATTGAAATCGTTGGGCACATGGAGGCAGGAGTGCCTTTAAAGGACTAAAACAGATTTGAGATTTAAATCACGATCTCTCCCCCGATCAAAAATTTCAAACCTTTTGAGATTTATGATCCCAATTGATTTAAATCATTTAAAAATTTTAGGGGAAAGACGTGGCAAGATTTAATTTTGAAAAATGATTGAAATGGACCAATTTAAGACATTAAAGATTGTTAGTGTCAGGTATGATTGTTTTAAGTGATCTTTAAGTAAAATAAAACAGTTTTACAATCAAACAAGAACAGAAAAAATTTCATTTTGAAAGATCTTGATTCTAAAGAAAAATCATACCATGACATAACATTAAATCTTTAGATCACCACATTAATACGTACAAACGGACTTTTATGAAGAGATATCGTTTGAAAATATTTTATTTTAAATCACTCTCCCCCTTAATCGATGACCGTAGTCAATGATTGAGTGACTTAGGTTTTGATAAAATAAAGTCCGGTGATTTTCAAAATTAAGTCCAAATTATTTTCAAAACAATATTTTCCATTCTCAAAACAATTTATTCAAATTTTTCAAAATTCTTTAAAAATGGTATCCTGTACAAAGATACGTTAGGTGGTTCAGAAGCTTATGTTGTTGCTGTAGGGCTTGGAAGAAAAACCATCTGTAGATGCAGTGAGACTTCTTACGTTGCATTTTAATGCCAACTTAGGTCAGATTAAGCTCCGTTTCTTCATTTGCTGATGAAGAAAACCATCTGCTGATGCAGTGAGACCTCTTACGTTGCATTTATGCCAACTCTCCATTGAAGTCAAATTAAGCTATGTTTCTTCATTTGTCGACCCAAGATATAGTTACCCTTTCCTTTCAGCATCCAATCATCTTCATTTGTGGGATCCGGATCGGGAACATTCTTATATACCAATATACCTGCATACGTTAGTGAACACACATACAGATATATGGTGGTCGACAACACCCAAACATCAATCGACTAATAAAAGTCTAACCAACATATCAATCAGATCATATAAGGTATGGGATTAATTTGTTCATCAAACTCTAATCATCTGATCCTAACAATCATATCCTAGGCACCTAGTCCTTCAACGTAGGTTAACATCATTTTTAATTAAGCATATAGGATAATTAGAAAAGTCCATTAGATGATATAGATTTGAAAACATTATCCCCCTCAATCAATGACTTATTTTTCTGAAAAGTTTAAAAGCGCTGAAGTCATTGATTGAGTTTTTAATTTTTACAAAAACTCTGAATCTGATAGATTCACAAGCAACTCATTTTCCACCATTTTGAAACAACAAATATTTTTCTGAAGAATCTTAGAAGGAAAAACATCTGTGTAGGAACAGCAGTCTTTTTGATGACATGCTTTCCTTGTTTTGTTTTAGGATAAGTGCACGAAATATTTGAAAATTGGTTTAGCGCAGCACTTTCCTTTCTTGAAGAGCGGGTTGCTATCTGAAATAATAGCAAGCCATTTTTGAAGAGCGGGTTACAGTCTGAAATAACTGTAAGCCATATTTTGTGACATGTTTTGAAAAAAAAATATTTACACCTCCCGCTCGAACTTCATCTATGGTCCCGTGCCATTATTGAATGACATTTCTAAGACCGTAGATGTTATTGATACCAGGAGACATGTCATGAGAAAAACATATTTTTGGTATTTTTCAAGTTTTCTAATTTTTTATGGGCTTTTGATGAATTTATGTTTTTCTATTTTGTTTTTGTTGGTTTTATATTTTTGTATTTTGCTTTTTCGATAAAATATGTACAGATAGAGTAATAGTTTAAGAAGATGATGATACAAGTACCGAGATAAGGAAATCGTTCAGCACTTTGTAGAAGAAAGAAGTCATCATCTCTTAAACTTTCACCACCAAAGCTTTCGAGGCTCTTGAATCGTCGTCAGAACTTGAGCCTTCTAAAAGTGAGACTTTGGTAGCTTCCCCCCAAACCGACAAACTAAGGATAAAGACCATTTCCCCAAGAAGTAGAAGTGAATAAAAATGGTCTCATTGAATGAAGCTCAGCACCCCGAAGAACACGAGAACACCAAAGTAACAAGTTGAAACATTGATCGTCTCAGTGGTTATCAAATCTGGTATAACTGATGAAGTCCGATCACATGAACCTGTTGTGCGTCCCCGATGTACACATTACTCTTCGAGATTGACCAGTAGTCTATTCAGGGGAACAATACATCAATATCTTCATTTTACCAAGTGCATTCCAGTTATCTCCCATATAACCAATCAGCCCATAATGTACACACGTACCCAACCAGAGTAGAGACAACGACATCACAGTAACTGGTTGAATCACTGATCTCCTCTGCGGATATCAACTCCGGAATAACTGATTAAGCTCGATCATGTGAATATGTTGTGCGACCTTGATGTACACATATCTCTCCCCTGATGGTTGCGATCTCATTGGAATCATCATTACATTGTGTACATAAAGCACTAACCGGAAGCACTTTATCATAAAACATGTAGAAGATGTCGATAAGCAATATCATCTCACGTACCAAATATTCTTCTCACATTTCTTCCAACTGAACGCTGAAGTAACCCATACCAAAAGTCTCCAGAGACCATTTCCTCCAAATAGTTGGAATAATACATCCTTCCCCCAAATAGTTGGAATAATATATCCTTCCCCCAAATAGTTGGAATAATACACCAAAGGCTACGAGTTAAACACTGAGTTTCTCTATGGTTATGACCATTGTCTTTCCGGGATAACTTCAATCAGGTAGAAGTGTTAAGTTCATCATGTGTACTCGTTGTGCTTTTAGATATATGTCTCCTTCCCCTTGCTGGTTTTGATACCTCATAATCAGCAAAACATAATATACCCATAAACTTGAAATCTTGTGAGAAGAACTCAAGTAGCCCAAACGAATCATGTGAGAATCAACTGCTACAGAAACTCTCTCTGACTATCTTTATCACCCCATATGTAGACAATTTAAAGTGACCACTGTTGAAGAAAACCCGATATACCAAACTTGAAACTGAAGTCGAATTCCCCGCATTTGTATCTTAATCTTGCACTTAATGATGGAAGAACGGTGTCGAGAATCTATGCTTCTAGCAAATCTCTAAGTACTCACTACTCAAACAAAGTATGAGACATTAACACCTCTTGAGATTATCCACATCATCATCTGAATGTGACACTGAGTAAAACAACGTAACTCCTAATAGTGATAGTTAAGCAGGTCTTCAACCAACCACCCCGACTGCTGGTAACTAGATAAACCAAGCCTTCAACTCAAAATCTTAAGCCCGAGCAAGTTATCAAATAAGAACATGCCTTTGTTGAAAGTCAACTTCAATCTCAAATAAGTGATAAATGATTAACTCCGAAGTAATCAATTTGTTTCAAATGCCCAACACGTGAATAAACATACAATCGGATGTACATTGACCCACTGAATGAACCGGAACAAATGATTCCTCAACATCAATGCATTCTTCCTAAAAGTATACATGTAAAGACTGATCTGGAAGATTCACCAATAACTTTGAACGGATGAGGTAGTCATTTTTCTTGAAGTTCATGTGGTTGATTTATAGCGTGCACGTTGAGAGGAACAATAATCCGTGAATATTTGGCAAAGGAATACCAAAGAGCGGATCATTATTCATGAGTGTAACTGCAATATTATGATAGTCATTATCAACGCCTTGAGGAATAAATAGAGATTGGGCTTATTGAGTAGTCTGAGTTGTACTTCTTAGATGATCAACATTCGCTAGCGGTTGGAAATACTCATCAAACATATCTTGAAACAATGAATCCCAAACAATAATTCCCATTTATCCTTAGTAAGTGAAACATTAGACGTTGGAGGAGAGTCGTATAACCATTATTCAAACATCCATCAACATGTAGTAAATTCACTCTTCTCCCCCTCAAAAATTGCATTCGAAGTTGCCATTTTTGATTTAACCAAGTGAATAAGAATATACACCAATGAACGTAGATCCACTTGATGACTGAATGAGCATGAGAGAAACATGAAGCTTGTTGATGAAGAATGTCGATGAGAATGGTCATAAACATGAAGATTTCTCTTCTTCTGAAGATAAAGCGCACTGAAGCATACACCTTTCTTTTCTATGAGGAACGGGGCCTGAAGTGTTATCTGCAGACGCCATAGTGATGAAGTCTGAGGCCTGGAGTGATGTGAACAGACGTCATAGCCGAATGAATATCAAGATTGAGTTAATTGAACCCGTGAGTTATGAGATATCAATCCATTTGTAATCCATACTTTAAGCCAGTCCATGTAGTGAAGGATTGAAGTATCTGCAACTGAGTAAGGACTACCTGCACTAATATTACAAACTTGATTGCATATATTTTGGTTAGTGACATTAGTATCCAAACCCTTTGGGGTTTCACAGTCAACCTTGATTTTGTCATCGGTAAACAGATTTCCAGTAGATATCCACCTAAGACCAGCATCCTTAAACATTCTACCAGATGGTATCCACTTATGGCAAGGTCTAGGATTGTTAATCTTCTTATGCATAGTGGAAGACTTATCCTTATTCCTAGTTTCCAAAGATTTAGTAGTTGGTATCCATCTAGATGAAGTTTTCGGATTGTTTTGCTTCATATACACAGTAGATGACCTAGTGAAGATCCTAGACTTAGGTTGAACCTTTGGATGAACATTTACTTTCATTAGGGATGTAGAAAAACAGTTATCATGATGTGCCTTAAAGATGCACTTCAGACAATTTGAGCAAACAGCTTGTCTGGATTCAGAAACTGATCTAGAGTTCTTAGAGTGATTTGCTATGGGAATAGCTTAATTCAAAATGCAACTACTCTTAGATCCAATCCAATCCCTAGTGTTTAGTTGAGTGTTCCTAGGAGATGGTTTAAAACTACTAGCAGTGCCTTGAAATCTCGTAGAATTCATCACCCTAGGTTTAGCACCTAAAATTCCATCTGTTCTAATCTGTGCCTTTTTCCTAGCTTTTTCTAGATCATAGTTCTTGAACAAATCATTCATATCATGAGAATTCTTAGGAAAATGAAGTGAAGTGACTGTTTTTGACAAAACTTGTTTCTCATCAACTTGGGAGGCAAACCGTGTTTTTGAAAAATTTGTTCGTTCAGACTTAAATGCAGTTGGTTGTCTAACAACTGGTTTTCCCAAGATTGATAGTTTTGCAAACTTAGTGTTCACACTATTCCCTGTTGTTTTTCTGAGCTCATTCTTTAAGGCAACTATTGTGAAACTCTTATCCTGAAGTTGAGCTTTGAGTTCATCAATTTTTTCTATCAAAGAGTTTGTTTGTTCCAATGAATTAGCTCTAGCTTCTTTGACAGAGTCTCTTAGTTCTATATGATGCTTTCTCAAAGACTCATTTTCGTTTAGTAATTTGGCCACACAAACCGCTAATTCATCATTTCTCATTTGAATATCATCAATAGCATTAACATCAGAATTACTTGTAACCAAATTATTTTTCACATGCATACTAGAAATATGTTTCTTCAAATTGTTGATGGTTGAGTCTTTGTCTTGAAGCTGAGCTTTCAAAGTGTTCATTTCAAAAAGTTCACGGAATTCAGGAAGTTCCGGATTTTTACATGGTTTGTTAATTTGGAAACTTTCTTCTTTACTTTGTATCGCAATTTCAAGTGAAATGCAATGTTTTTCAAGATTTGAGAATTTGTTTGAAAGTTCATCAAAAGCCTTTTTATCAACCATATTGTTTGTTTTGAAACACTTAATCTCGGACTCAGCCTCATTCAGGACATTTATCGAGTCATGTTCACATCATGATCAGTTTGTTTAAGTACTTTAGCAGATGCACTATATTGAACAGTAAAGGGTACCTCATTACATGAAACCTGTTCAATTTCTCGGTCTGCTATCTGCATCCACATCATGTGTAACAAGAGTCACTAAACCGCTGGTTGTGTCAAGCTTATCTATTTCTGAGCCTCTGTATTCAGTTTCAACTGATCCATCATCCGATGCCTTACTGGTCTCAACACTACGATTTATTGATTGTACCCGACATTCATTCACCTTTCTGATCACAGAATCCACTTCTTGTGTGCCAGGAGTTACTGAGCAGCTGGTTACATCATTCTTTGTTGTTTCTGATATTCTGCATTTAGCAACACTCGGCCTTTCTAATACATTACCAGACTTATCACAAATATCTCTCAACTGTACCCGACTCTCATCTACTTTTTCATCTTTCTTAGTAACTTCCTCAATATACTTCTCCACATTATCCATGAGATGGATAAGTGTCTCTGTGAACACGCTAATTTCCATTCCAGTGTGTCTCTTGAAGGACATTTCAGTCATGTCTTGATCATAATCTGATGTGAATTCCCTTCTAATGAATGACTGAAAGTGTTTGTAGATCACTTGAAGTGCAGCACTGGAACTATCCTTTTGAACCTTCTCTTTGTCAAGTTGTAGCTCCAATTGCTCTAGGTTTAACAGCAAAGTTCCTGTTAATGTGGATAAGTCCTGACGGAAGAGGGCAATACATGTTCGTTCCATTGATGTGGGTAGAAGTAACATGAGGTGAGAGTGAAGTTGTTGATAAGGTTCAATGCTGCTTTCCTTTTGCATGGCATTCTGTAGCCTGAACAGGTGCAAATCTTTCTCATTGGACTCGGAGCATGAAGAACTCAAATCATCATTGATTGATTCCATCATCTGTAACCGTTCAGTATAGCTAATATTCTCATGGTTGTCTACAGCATCATACAGTTTGAGTACTTCTGAAATCACTGAATCAGGAGTGTAAGACATGATGTTGATGAATCCACGGGATTTTACAAGTCTATGATTTAAACCGAGAAATTGAATCTTTCGCGGGATTTTACTAAAATCAAGACCAAACCGTTAAGCAATGACCAATGGAACGTGTTAGGATGACTGATGGATTGTCATAATGATAGACAATTGTGTGTTAGGACTTATGATTATTTGTAGGATTAGCAGAGATGTTGTTTGGTTGAGATTTGGATTGGTTTATGCTCGTTTTTACGGAGAAATTTAGGTCTAAAAACATAAAAACCTCAATAACTTATGTTCGGAGCGGATTTAGGCCTCAAAGGTTGACCCGTGTTCATTCGGCGTGCCATTCTCCTCGTTTTCACGGTCGTTTTAATGGGTAGAACGCTGAAAACGGAGTTACGGATAAAAAGTTATAGCCGTTTGAAGTTTTGTCAGAAAAAGTCAACAAGTCGCTAGTAAGACAAGTCGCTAGAGTCACCAAGTCGCTAAGTAATAACTGGCTCAAGTCGTTGTGGATCAAGTCGCTATGAACCAAGTCGCTAAACAGTCAAGTCGCTAAAGAGCAACTCGCTAAGTATCCAAGTCGCTAAGACCCAAGTCGCTAAAGCACCAAGTCGCTACACAGTCAAGTCGCTAAAGAGCAACTCGCTAAGGTCCAAGTCGCTAACACCAAGTCGCTAAGAATACTAAGTACAAGTCGCTAACAAAATTGAAAGTAAGTGTCTAACTTCATCAAGTCGCTAGCCGTAGTGGAGAATCCACTAAGTTGTACTGTTTGTTGGCTTGTCTCAATAGACAAGTCGCTAGGACCAAATCGCTAAAAATTAACACTACAACTCGCTACCTTTTACTGAAGCAAGTCGCTACGATGAAAAACACTACGAGAACCAAGTCGCTAGCAAGAAAAACTTCAAAAACACACTTTTCAATCCAAAACAAGCTCAACCACAGTGATTCAAGCTTACCAAATCAAAACCCAAGCACTTACAATGATTTTAAACACAAAAGTACACCCAAAATTCAATCTTTAACACTAGAAATGATCCAAATGATGCAAAAACCACTAAACTTTTTCAAACTCAAAAACCATCTAAAACCACTAGAAATCCAAGAATATGTAAGAGAGATGATCAAACCATGGCTCTTGATACCAATTGTAACATATTGGATTTCATAAACACATCATAACATAACTAATGGGGCGTATAGTTTAGAGGTTTTAGAGAGAGAAAGTAGGATGGGAGCCTTTCTAGAGAGAGAAAGTGAAAGAAAACATGGAAGGTTAGATTAGAATGAAAGGTTCAACCCTCTACCTTGGGAGGTAGAGGGTATTTATAGTTACAAACTAAACGTCCTCCTTCGGACTGTGGATCAGGCATACAGTGGGTAAAGACCCATCCGTCCTCCACGGTGTTGCACTAAACTAAATAACTAACTAAATAACTAGTAAATAACGTAATGTCTACGAGCTAACTTATGCTAGATTATTTATGGGGTGACCGACACTTCACTATGGAATTTCTAATTCCTAACAACCTTGATTGATTCTTGTGGACTGCATTTGGTTACTACATGCAATGGGACAGATATCTACATGCTGGTTGAAAGAACTTACAAACTTGCATTAGGAACTCTTATGGAAATGCTGACAGCAAGGCTAAGGATGGGTAATGCGGTAGACATGGCTAAAGAGTTACTGTTAAAGATCTATGATCAAGCTGGAAGACCTAGCAGAAAGTGAGTTTGGAAGAATCCTCAAAGACTGAAGAAAACTTGTGATTCTGAAACCCAATCACAAGTTTAGGGGAGGATTGTTGGGAAATATGCTTTTGGGAGTTAATACTTATTTCAGTGGAGTTAGTACTGATAGTGTTATTTGATAAGTATTAACTAGTTAGTACCGATAGCATAAATATGAGTACTGATAGTGTTAGAGTTTGTACTGTTCTATGTTAGGAATGTCGTGTAAGAGTTGTAACAGCATATCTTCTATTCCAATAGAAGATATGATATACTTAATGCATAGTTATCTCTGTAAGGGATCTCCTTAGTGTATAAAAGGAGATCCTAGCTAGGTTAAACGATATACACATTCTAGCCGTCTAAAGTAGAGCTTCAAGGTTGTAAACCCTAGTACTAGGAGAGTACTCGTATTATTGCTTAATAATATTGAAGCGTTTGGTGTTATATATGTGTTTACATTAATCTTCTAAGTGCATTCAAGTAGATTTCGCATACTTGTGTGCATCTACAACAAAGTTTCTCATTGTTGTTTTGGCAACTAACACGTTTGCAAGCTAAGTGTTCTAGATCCAAGGTTTGGGACTCCACACCTAACCCTCAGGTAACTTATGGGGCTAACAAAAACAACCAAATCTATACGATTTATCTACGGTAACCTACATTCATAGCACTACCTATTGTCTCACAATGGTCACCTCTAAGAGAGCATTATGTTAAATTATTTGTTTTAATTATTTTCAGTCTAACCTAGGGATACGGTCAGCCATTAGTCCTAATGCTAACCATTCATGAAATGGGTGTTATCACAAACACCTACCATAATGATACGGATTATTGATTCATATATAAAGATCTACAAAGTAATAATTTAGACAATAGACATCCAACACTAAACAAGTAAACGAACATGTAATTGGAACGATAAACATATAAACTATCCAAATTAAATTCATCAAATCGAAATAAACAAAATCAAATCTACATAGTATTCATAACAGGGCTAACACCTAAGGGTATTAGCTCATAATATCAGTAGAAAACTCGTAATAAAATACAAACAACAAGCAAAAAAAATAACATAATGAAATCGATATGCAAACTAAATGATTATACTTTGTGTGATGATATGGGACATTCTTCACTTGATCTTTTCACTTCCTTCTGTCTGAGCTGTCGATACGACGCATTGAGGTCCAATACGCTGTATTCAATATATCTTGAGTAGGGTCCAAGAATAAAATATTTGAGTTTATTTGTTGTCTTCTTTAAATACGGCGTATTGCTAGAGTTAAATACGCTGTATACCTTCAATTCGCGAGAGATAAGATCTTTCAAATGGCGCATTGTCAGAGTTTAATACACCATATTCTTCTTCGGCTGACTTGAGGTTTAATTTTAGCAAAAGACCGTCCCAAACCGCCTTTTACTCACCCCCGCATATATCGGCCAGACATTTTGGTCTAGTGTTATTCGGTTTTCGTTTGATTTACTTTGTTGGCAATAGTATATACGCTTTCATTGCAAACGCATTTTGTCTGTGATGTATATTATTTAACAACCATGATATATTTAAGAGTTTATTTCATATATTCGTATTAGATATGAGATAAGGTGAATTTTTTCGTGAGGTTAAACATTTTCTTGATATATTCTTTTTGGTCGTTCATTTGAACCCTGGGACATCGTACCCTTAAAACAAATGTGTTTGTTGCCATTTTAAAATAATAATTATCATAATTTAGAGTTTAAAGTTATATTAAATAATTATTTTTATATATATGATATATTAGAGGTTTAGAAGGATATATATGCAATTACGAAGGTTTAGAAAACATATATATCCAATTATTAAGTTAAGTTGGATATATATGCAATTTCTAAGCTTTTGAAAAAAAATATATATATGCAATTAGAAGTTTGATTGTACAATAATTCGTACGACCAGGCCTTCGATGGTGATCGAAGGATATGAGGGGTGTTATGCTTGCGCCAAACTTGTAGCCAATCTGCAATCAGAAATAGTAGACACTTCGTTAAGTGATTGCGCAGGGGTTGGACACTGCAAACCACCTCCGGCGTACGAGTAAGTATGTGATATGTGTTGTAAGTAATGTAGAGTATGTGAAATGTTGTGTTGAGTGAACATACCATTGAAATGACTCGTCCAACCTATTTATAGATTGAGAAATAAGCTTGGAGACTGTTTGCACACGTTTCGGAGATCATAGGGTCGTCCCATGATTTGTGGTAACCGCGAGGGCTTCATCCCCACTCTCTCTATCTTGGAGGGGAAGCTAAGGAGATAGTGGGAACGTGGGGGAAGACCAAGTCAATGTTCTCCTTTGTCTTAGTATCATCAAGGTAAGACCCCGAAGGGCTTAGGCCTTCGATTGGCGAATTCCCAACTAGTAACCATATCAATGATGAATGGTTTTACGCCAACGATGACTTAGGAAGATAGACTTGGTCCTTCGTTATGCAAATTCGACTGAGGCCGAAGGGGAGTCCTTCGACCTGATCGGAGGGTACGTCATCAAGCCCCCCAGTCGAAAGTGATATGTACGAACGAGGATATATTGCTTACGACTCAAAAATACATAAGAAACCTCTCCTTTGTCACAAAACTAAACGAAGGAGAAAAGTTGGATATACATTGAGTGCGCATTAAATGCACGGTACTTAGCCAAACCACCCCTTATCTCGGTAATCTAAAACGTCTTTTCAAAGTTTAAAAAGAGTTTGAAATCCGGAAGTTAGGTGACTCAAAAGACACTTGTAGGGCTAGGATTAAAGATGCGACAGGGTATATAAACTTCGAATAGTAAAACCCTAAATCACTTTTATCTCTTGCCTAAAAAATTACACCTACAACTTTGTCTTCCGAGCAAGCTTTCGACCAAAAAGGTAAGGTGTTCCCTCCTATTGCTACATTTTTATTACTTTTTTGTTGAATAAAAGTACTGTGGCTGCCAATTCTAAATTTGTCATAAGGCAACAAGGTTGCACCTTGACCAAGGAAGAGCTCAAAGCTTTCCTCACAGATTATCCCATTCCCAAACAATTTAAGATCATGTTACCCAGCAAATGCCAAGGCATTTATGATGCTCCGAAAAATTATGTAGGCTTGTACACACATGCATTCACCACCTCCAACTTAAGGATACCCTTGCATCCCCTAATTTTAGAACTCCTTCAATATTATGAAGTACACATATCTAGGTTTAACCCGTTTGGCCTAGCCAAGCTCACAACTTACATTGTCATGTGTAAAGCTTATGGGTTTGAACCATCCTTGACTGTGCTTAGAGGGTTTGTAAATATTTACCCTGGAGGAGATTGGCTGACTTTGGCCAAAAGGGGTAAAGGTGATGTGCCCATTCTGATTGAGAAGCCTTTCACAAACATCAGGAATTGGAAAGGTAAGTTCTTTTACATTCAAGATATAATTATGCCTCCACAATACCCTGCGTTGTTGATTTATCGATCCCTTGCCCTATACTGTGAGGAGGGACCCTCTGTACCAACGCTTGTCTCGCCATCCAGCTGACTGCCAGACTTTTCCAAAGCCAATATTGTTTATGGCTAACATTACTGAAAGTTGGGAGGGTTCTCCGTTACATTCTGAAATTAGGTGTTGTGGAGTGTAACAACTCGTATATTTCCCTACTTGTTTTCGTGACTATATATATATTTTTTCCTTTCTTTCGAGCTATAATCACGTCAAATTATGAGTTATATTTTATTTCTTGAAAAATGCATCTTAAATCTTGAAGGAAAAGCTCAAGGACGCACCGTTGTGACCCGATCAAACTTACCTTGACCTCGATAATATTTTTTATAAATTATATATAAATTATATATATAATAAACTTTTATTTTTTATACCAGACCCTAAGCCCAACCCGACCCGATCTATATTTTTCTCTTTTGGGCTCGTATACTTGCAACCAACCCAAATGAACCTTTACATTTTTTTTTTTTTTGGGCTTGACACTAAGGTTTAACCAACACATTTCTTCATTTAAAACTTGTCCAATATTTTTTTTCTTGCTGCTACACACGACAGTAAACATGCCACATGCATATTGCAATATGAATATTTTGTTCCCTTACTTCTTGGTACTCATACACACCCACGACAGAAAGCACAAAACAAAGCACAACATTTTTTCTTTTTTTGACCTTGCTCCCTTGCGTGTAAACACAACCAAAGAGGAACAAAACCTTCTCCTAAGCCACCCTAGCCTACACTTAAACTAATACCCTAAACCCATTTGACCACTCCTTGACCATCATGACTTTGTTACCCTTTGTGTAATGTGTTCCCCCCAAGCATGCTTGACAAGACTACTCTCTCCTTCTTCCCTTATGATCGGCTGAAACATGAAGCACGCCAAAACCATCCAAACTTCTTTTTCTTTTTTTCCAATTTCCCATGCAAGTAGTAGTAAACAAATCACAAAGCCATGCTTTGTGTGGCTACTTAAGCTACATATCTCACTATCACAAGCTCACAACCACACCTCTCGTTATCACTCTCACAACTCAAACTCAAACACTTCCCATTTTCTTTCTTGTTCACTGTCGAGGAAGGAGAAGAAGGAGAAACAAGTTTTTCGGGTTTCATTTGCATAAGATAAGAGCATCTTCGGGTTTAGTTCTAGTCGGGTTTAGAGTCTTGGCAGTTTTGGTTTCTCTTGGTTCTTGGTTTCAATTCTCGTGCTCATATTCGACACACAACCTCTCGACCCACTGTGAGCCTCCAAACTTCCTCATGTGTTTACTTCTTTATCATTTTAAGTTTTGTACACTTATCATGCATGTATATATATGCACACGTACACATACGTATACATATACACGATTATATATACATGCAAACATTTTTGAAAGTGGTTTTGTTGTGTCACTTGAAAACTTGTGTGACAAAAACTCTTGGCTTCGTTAACACTTAACACCCTGAAGAAGAACTATTTTCATGTTGTTTTCAAATCGGCACACACTTTTCATGACAAACTTGTCGAGTTTTGAACCTTAAATAACTTGCAAAAACTTAAAAGAAATATAAATCATAAGTTTTGGCTCTCTTAAGGACAAATATTTATTCGTGCATATGTATTTATATACTTATTCGCGTCTCGTATGGCTTAACACCAAGTTACGAGACTCGTTTGCAAGCTTATTGCTTACTTTATCGGGCTAATATCGTGAATCCAAACCGAGCCTTTGTCGGGCCATAAGGCCTAATCCGTGACCATTTAGCTTATTAAATTGAAAGGGTGCTTATTTAAGATGTTAAACAAACCATTCTGAAACTGAAAATGAGAAAGAAGCACAAAGATAACACACGCATGCATGCTCAGTTGGATTAAGAAGTATTTAAACTAAAACAAGGCAGTTAGTTACTAGTTAAGTACAGTTAAACGCCGAATATAACCAACGAACCCACCAAGCTCAGTTGGTAAAGTCGTTGGCATTTGAGGGAATAGGTCACATGTTTGAATCTCAGCAATGTTTGTTTTGCCCTTTTATTTTCTTTTTGATGCAAGTTCCACCATTTGACAGCTTTAGCCCCTCCACTTCATGTCATTATTCAATTTTCTTAAAACTTTTAGTAAGTTTTCAAAACTAATATTTCTCTAACACATTTTGTCCAACATTCGTTAAACTTATATATTTAGTAAATTTTACTAAACCCCGACTAAAAGACGAAGACTATATAGCGAGAAAATATTTATAACGTATACAAATAAATATTTTCTAACTTATTATCCCCTAACTAAATATATATAAACACATTTATATGCATATATATCGTATCACGTAAACGTTATTGATATAATTACTACGTCAAGTATTTATTAATATCAACGATATATGACTTTTCACACTTTTATAGTGAATATTTTCCGTACTAAGTATTTCGGTTACTCCTGAACCGGAAACTTACTCGTCAGGTATACTTTTATATACTCTTATATATAATTGTACATTTGTCCGAGAGCCAATACTTATAAACCCTTTTAAACGATTGAAACATAAACTCTGCCGCACAAGCAACATTAAACACAACCACTTGTAAACACTTAAATTTATTTAAACACTTTGAGACGTGTGTACATGTTACTATAAACTAAGAATTGCCATACTAATTTAGGTCGCGTGTTGGTGCCACACACTTGTACTATTTGACCTTACCCTGATCAGACTACTATTCGCTGAGGTGAGTATTCACAGCCCCGTTTTTACTGCTTTACTTATTTGGGGTGAAATGCATGAACATAAACTTAAATTGTTTTTATCTAAATTAGAAGCTTTAATATATTTGAACCCTTTGACTTATATTGAACCCTCTTTGACTTAATTTGAACCCTTAATATATTTGAAACCCTTGACTTATATTGAACTCTATTTTGACTTGATTTAGACTATTTAATATATTTTGAACCCTTAGACTCTTGGACTTAATTTTGAGCTTATGACTTGTTTGGACCTAATGAACCGTACGTCCTTGACCTAAAATCTCCCATGTTCGGAGCAACGCAAAGTCTAAGCAATCATGATTTGATAGTATATAATAGTTGTTATGATGGACTGTTCGTACAAACAGTACATTCGCAATGTTAGTCCCCTATTGGTTTAGCGTTCGCACTCTAATTATACGTACCGTTCATACGGCTCCCTTGTGCGGAGCAGTAGGTAGTATGGATAGCGCTATTAGAGGTCGGCCAACCTCTCGTTCCCCTGTCTACGGAACGCATATTATTTATTTGTGGGGCTTTGCCGCATAACTTTACTATATACGAGGCGTTATTATGACCATATGTGTATTGACTACCAGACTTATTACTTGTAATATGGAAATGTATGTGAACTTATATGTTACAAGTCTTGTATGGGCGGGACTTGTAACATGGTGAGTTGACAGGACATTTGTCGGGCAGGCTTACTCAAATGGCTTTTCGTACTATTTAAAGACTTTCTCAAAAATGGATTTTTCGTACTATATAAAAGAACTTTTCTCAAAATGGCTTTTCGAAATACATAAAACCTGTGTACTCACCAACTATTTTCATAGTTGACCCGTTCTTCTCATGCATTTCAGGTGATCGTCAATAGGCTTGTTCTATGAAGTCTTTTGCATAAAGGAGTCTTCTCGTGTCGTCTTTGGTCATTAAGTATAAGAAGTTATCTTTGGAAACCAAGCTTTATGATTTTATTGCCGATGCCGGCTTAAACAATATTGTAACGTTGTACTATTTTCTTAAATATAAATATGGTATTATACTATATCTCCTTTGCGATGTATATTAATTTCATCGCACCTCGCGTTTCCGCCTCCGGCGGGGTGTGACAGATTGGTATCAGAGCCGAAGGTTATAAAGAATTCCGGTTTTTCTAAAATAAAAACCTCGACTATAACCAAACTAAAGTTTTCATAAAACCCCAAACATGGTACGAGTCGATTAACCCGAGCATTCCATCATTGTTCCTAAATTATGCATAGCCTGATCAACTATGCTTAATTCAGGAGAAATCATGGAATGATGGGGGTAGTTACCTTAGACCATGTTTGGTTGGAGTCGGAGTCTAGATGAGTCGGAGTCTAGATCACCTGAGAATGCATTGGTCTATGTGTGTGCATCTCCCTTATATGTTTTTGTGATTGTGCTTCTAGGCATTCTGTGTGCTAAGACTTTTTGCCTTTAGGACAATATACGAGCTTGGACTTAAGTGCTTTGAATTGACTTGGTATGATGTGCAATGAACACTGTAGTCAGACATCTACCTTTAGCGTTAAGCATTCCTTCGTTTATGTCATGTTATAATCCCGACGTCATAAGCCTTAGTTGAACTTTAGCCTACTCACTAATATGAACCCCCACTATTTGTTGAATTGATTAGTTTAAACAATTTCAAACTCGAGCCAAACTTTCAAAAAGTCTCTTACAAAGATGAGAAACCATCTCTTTTTGACAACTTGTTTCCTAGCTTGATCTAGTGACAGTTCTTGTTTGATGATTTGCGAAAATCAAGTTAGAATCAAGTTGTTACCCAACATACACAACTTAAACACATGACCAGTTAGGTCGATAAGTTGTGAGAACCCACCAACTAAGAGTCTTTTGAGGGAAAAACTCGAGAATGAGAAAGTTCGAACCATGAAAACGTACGCCTGTAGGGCAGGCGGACTGAATCTCGAGGACAAGATTCATTTTAAGGACGGCAGACTGTAACAACTCGTATATTTCCTTACTTGTTTTCGTGACTATATATATTTTTTTTCCTTTCTTTCGATCTATAATCACGTCAAATTATGAGTTATATTTTATTTCTTGAAAAATGCATCGTAAACCTCGAAGGAAAAGCTCAAGGACGCACCGTTGTGACCCGGTCAAACTTACCTTGACCTCGATAATATTTTTTATAAATTATATATAAATTATATATATAATAAACTTTTATTTTTTATACCAGACCCTAAGCCCAACCCGACCCGATCTATATTTTTCTCTTTTGGGCTCGTATACTTGCTACCAACCCAAATGAACCTTTACATATATTTTTTTGGGCTTGACACTAAGGTTTAACCGACACATTTCTTCATTTAAAACTTGTCCAATATTTTTTTTCTTGCTGCTACACACGACAGTAAACATGCCACATGCATATTGCAATATGAATATTTTGTTCCCTTACTTCTTGGTACTCATACACACCCACGACAGAAAGCACAAAACAAAGCACAACATTTTTTCTTTTCTTGACCTTGCTCCCTTGCGTGTAAACACAACCAAAGAGGAAACAAAACCTTCTCCTAAGACACCCTAGCCTACACTTAAACTAATACCCTAAACCCATTTGACCACTCCTTGACCATCATGACTTTGTTACCCTTTGTGCAATGTGTTCCCCCCAAGCATGCTTGACAAGACTACTCTCTCCTTCTTCCCTTATGATCGGCTGAAACATGAAGCACGCCAAAACCATCCAAACTTCTTTTTCTATTTTTCCAATTTCCCATGCAAGTAGTAGTAAACAAATCACAAAGCCATGCTTTGTGTGGCTACTTAAGCTACATATCTCACTATCACAAGCTCACAACCACACCTCTCGTTATCACTCTCACAACTCAAACTCAAACACTTCCCATTTTCTTTCTTGTTCACTGTCGAGGAAGGAGAAGAAAGAGAAACAAGTTTTTCGGGTTTCATTTGCATAAGATAAGAGCATATTCGAGTTTAGTTCTAGTCGGGTTTAGAGTCTTGGCTGTTTTGGTTTCTCTTGGTTCTTGGTTTCAATTCTCGTGCTCACATTCGACACACAACCTCTCGACCCACTGTGAGCCTCCAAAATTCCTCATGTGTTTAATTCTTTATCATTTTAAGTTTTGTACACTTATCATGCATGTATATATATGCACACGTACACATACGTATACATATACACGATTATATATATACATGCATGCAAACATTTTTGAAAGTGGTTTTGTTGTGTCACTTGAAAAATTGTGTGACAAAAACTCTTGGCTTCGTTAACACTTAACACCCTGAAGAAGAACTATTTTCATGTTGTTTTCAAATCGGCACACACTTTTCATGACAAACTTGTCGAGTTTTGAACCTTAAATAACTTGCAAAAACTTAATAGAAATATAAATCATAAGTTTTGGCTCTCTTAAGGACAAACATTTATTCGTGCATATGTATATATACTAGGAAGTGATTTAGGCCGTACTAAGTACGGCCCCGGAGGTTAGTGTTCGAGACTTTTGAGAATAGAATAAGTGCTAGCGGTAAATAAAGAGTAAATTGCAAAAATCGTCTTTGTGGTTTGGTCAAATTGCACGTTTCGTTCTTGCGGTTCATTAAGTACAAAAATCATTCTTATTTTTCGCTGTTTTGAATCATTTTGGTCCTTCGGCACTAACTTTTTAGAACCTACACGGACGATTTTTGCACTGCCGAAGGACAAATGATTCAAAACAGTGCAAAATATGGACGCTTTTTGCACTTAATGAATCACAAGACGAAACATGCAATTTGGCCAAACCACAAAGACGATTTTTGCAATTTACTCGATAAATAAATTATACAACAAATGTATAACAACTTATTTCATTATAAAAAGAAGTATGTAAGTTATCATGTAAACGTCTTCTAGCGTCTCACTAATAGAAAAAAACAAATCAAAATATAAGTTTTTTGCATATCTCATATATTGTACGATATTCAGATATCGCGTTATCGAACTTTCTTTGCTCATATAACTTACTTTGGCTCTTCTTGGCAACATTATTGTAAATTACGCAAAATTGACAAACTTTATGATGAATATGCCATTTTCATTTGCAGTTGAGGGCATCGTAGCCTCTTCTCGATTCCCCATCTCCCTCTCAAGTATGCCAGTATCTCCGTCCAAAACTCATGACTCTTTTGAGCATTCCCTTTGGCACTATTTTCGTACACGTTGATCCAAGCTCACGCAATGCTAACTCTTTCGCTTGGGCTCATGGAACTTTATTGTTTTCTTTTTTAGTCAACTTGCCTTTTTTACGTTTTCTAGACACGTTATTTTTCACCATAGAGATCTCTTCGTCTGTAGATTCGTCTTGACTGGTTCAGATGAATCATCCAAAGCTTGAGTTCGGACCCAAATCTTCTACATCATCAACATTGAAAAATCTTCTACATCATCAACATTGAAAAGGCGAACGGGAGAATAATGTTGATAACTTGGATATTGGTATGTTGGTGGTGATGAACCGTAGGAAAAAGGTGGTGACGATGAATTATACATTTGTGGATGATACAATTCTTTTTATTGTTATTACAATTCTTGGTTAAACGGAATTATGAACAGATTGCACTATAATATGCAGACACTTAACAAAATTGCACAAATATATGAATTCTAATTAAACGAAAATGAATTCACAACTAACTTGAAAAAATCACTTAACAAATAAAAATTGTGCTAAAAAAAATCTCCGCCCCTGACTCACGAAACACATACCAACTACCCTGACATTTTGCGTAAGTTACGCTTCCTCAGCTCATACCTTTTCCAAAGTCGTTAGAAGCAAGGTTGTCAAGATCGGGATCCTATCCAGGATCGTTTTCATCTTTGCAAGATCGCGATCGTAAGATCGGATCGGGATCTTAAGATCCTACTCTAATGTTATTTCTTAATAGTTTATGTAATTTTATACAAATCTACAAATTCTAATACATTATAACCATAAAATACTACGAATGTTTCATATAAATGTTGTCCTAAATTATGATTATAAAATGTTTAAAAAGATTAACATGTTGTTTTTTGAATTTTACAAACAAGCAACCTATAAATTTGTAGTTTTTTAGTTTGTAATTCGAGAAAAGTAAGATCAGGATAGGATTAGATCGTAAGATCGTATGGTAAAGATCGGGATCCTATAAGATCTTAAGCTTGCAAAGATCCTATGTCGGATCCGGATCGTTTTTGCTTTGCAGTATCGTAAAATCGTAAGATCATAAGATCTAGATCGGGATCCTGACAACCATGTTAGAAGTACTACTTGATACATTTATATTTATCTTTCAAGTTTCAACAAAAATAGTCCCTCTCTATCTAATGTTATATGTTGTTCTTCATTGCAATATGTCTTGTAGTACCTGCATGATGAAAATTTAAGTATAAAGAAAAGGTTGTTCTACTTTAACATTAAAAAGTATACTGGTCTATCAAAATAAATTTACTAACAAAATATATTAGGAAATAGATCTAATAAGAAGAATAATTAAAATGAGAAGGGTAAGAAATAATTTTAGCCGCACATTTTTATTTATGAAGGAAAATTTGAATGAAGATGCATTGATTTTTGTAAATGCATCTAGAATATGTGGTTGTTGTTTCTTCTTACTCTTCTCATTTTAATTTTTATTCTTATTTGATTCTAACTCGAAAATATACCTAATATTAAGAAAAACTAATTCAAAGTAATAATAAATATTAAGATCCTCTCATGTTTCATTTGAACATTAGAGATTATTTGAGATTTATGTGAGTGGAAAGAAAAACATAAATTAATCATTGTGAGACATTTATTTTATAAATTAATCATTATTCAAATGGAAATAATAAATTTTTCTAGTAATTCTTGTCCATAACTTGAAGATTATTTGTACTGCGGGAAATTCTAAAATGATAAATATATTTTTTCTTTCTACGTTAACATTCAAACTTAATTTCTTAGACCCGTATTGTCATTATAGTATGTAGTTATACACTATCCATTTGTTTAACTTTTTTGTAGCTTTTGTATTTTTGTGTTTGGGGCTCATTTTTTAGTTGTCTTGTCAAAAGAGTGGATTGATATTTCTCATAGTTGTCAGGATCCCGATCTTGATTTTAGGATCTTACGATTTTACGATACTGCAAAGCAAAAACGATCCGGATCTTACATAGGATCTTTGCAAGCTTAAGATCTTATAGGATCCTGATCTTGACCATAAGATCTTACGATCTAATCCGATCTGATTTTACTTTTCTCGGATTACACACTAAAAAACTACAAATTTATGGGTTGTTTGTTTGTAGAATTCAAAAAACAACATGTTAATCTTTTTAAACATTTTATAATCATAATTTATACGAAACATTCATAGTATTTTGTGGTTATAATGTATTAGAATTTGTAGATTTGTATAAAATTACATAAACTATTAAGAAATAATATTAGTGTAGGATCTTAAGATCCCGATCCGATCTTACGATCACGATCTTGCAAAGACGAAAACGATCCTAGGTAGGATCCCGATCTTGACAACCTCAATTTCTTTTATATCTTGTTTTTGTGGTTACTTTTAATATATTTGTTGCATTTAAAAAAAGGGTTTTGTTAAAAACAACTTTATGGGTTGTGTGTAAGCCTTCCAAACTTATGAAAATCACAATTAATGAAGTCAAATTGTCCATAATTATATACTTTTAATAATTATAAACAGGGTAAGTGATGTTAACTATGGAATATTTAGAGTTCATTAAATGTTTATTAAATGCTAATTATATATTTTTAGAAGGCTTATATACAGGTTATTTTTAACAAAACCCAAAAAAATAGAAAAATTATGGCATGCAATTATGTATACTTATATTTAGGGAATGTCTAACCAATGCCCTAAGGGCATTGGTTAAGATTTGTCCTTTTGTGATTTTTTATAATTATTTATGTGGGTCCCCGTCCAAATATGCATGTTTGTGTCAATTACAAGGGCCATTTATGTAATTAAAAATCACAAGAAGACAAATCTTAACCAATGCCCTTAGGGCACTGGTTAGACATTCCCTTATATTTATAGTAATACAAAGGATGTTATCAAAATTATGATGATAATTCTTGAATAAATAAAAAATGAAAAAATACCTTTCATTTTTTTAAATGGGTAGAGGTCTTCTTGTTGATGAAGAGACACACATCATCACTTCCTGTTTGAAGAAAAAAACCATGTAGAGATCTAGAACCAATAAGTTTCACTGGTTAAGAACTTAAGATCTTGTTGTTTATGTGCCTTTTGGCAAATCAAAAATTGATATAAATCTGAAAACTTTAGACAACTTACTGATGTTTTCTAACTGCACAAAGAGTCGTCGTCTTCAACATTTGAAGCAGCAGCATGCTATCTATATCCAGCTATCCTGAAAAAAGACGCAGACAAAAAATATCAACTACCAAATTAGGAAAAAGTTTAATAAGAAAGAGCGAAGTTGGTACAGTATAAAATAGAAAGGACAAACAAATAAATGAAAAGTGGTTGTGTTATCGAATTGGATTTAACCATCAAAGCGATAAAAGCTTCAAATTAGATGGTTCAGTGAATTCTTTGATAAAATAAAGGTTAGACTTCAAAGAGAAAAGAGAATAGTAGTTATGGAAAAAATAACACTGGTCAACAATTGTTGCGTTAAATTTTGGATTGCACTCAACTTTGTCAACAACTTGCCACGTGTCTTAGTATTCTATGCTTAGTTGTCAGTTCTAAGAACGTCACAGTAATATGGAGGGTTCTTTTTATATAATAGGTAGATACTTATTTGCGTCTCGTATGGCTTAACACCAAGTTACGAGACTCGTTTGCAAGCTTATAGCTTACTTTATCAGGCTAATATCGTGAATCCAAACTGAGCCTTTGTCGGGGCCATAAGGCTTAACCCGTGACCATTTAGCTTATTAAATTGAAAGGGTGCTTATTTAAGATGTTAAACAAACCATTCTGAAACTGAAAATGAGAAAGAAGCACAAAGATAACACACGCATGCATGCTCAGTTGGATTAAGAAGTATTTAAACTAAAACAAGGCAGTTAGTTACTAGTTAAGTACAGTTAAACGCCGAATATAACCAACGAACCCACCAAGCTCAGTTGGTAAAGTCGTTGGCATTTGAGGGAATAGGTCACATGTTTGAATCTCAGCAGTGTTTGTTTTGCCCTTTTATTTTCTTTTTGATGCAAGTTCCACCATTTGACAGCTTTAGCCCCTCCACTTCATGTCATTATTCAATTTTCTTAAAACTTTTAGTAAGTTTTTAAAACTAATATTTCTCTAACACATTTTGTCCAACATTCGTTAAACTTATATATTTAATAAATTTTACTAAACCCCGACTAAAAGACGAAGACTATATAGCGAGAAAATATTTATAACGAATACAAATAAATATTTTCTAACTTATTATCCCCTAACTAAATATATATAAACACATTTATATGCATATATATCGTATCACGTAAAAGTTATTGATATAAATACTACGTCAAGTATTTATTAATATCAACGATATATGACTTTTCACACTTTTATAGTGAATATTTTCCGTACTAAGTATTTCGGTTACTCCTGAACCGAAAACCTACTCGTCGCGAATACTTTTATATACTCTTATACATATAATTGTACATTTTTCCGAGAGCCAATACTTATAAACCCTTTTAAACGATTGAAACATAAACTCTGCCGCACAAGCAACATTAAACACAACCACTTGTAAACACTTAAATTTATTTAAACACTTTGAGACGTGTGTACACGTTACTATAAACTAAGAATTGCCATACTACTTTAGGTCGCGTGTTGGTGCCACACACTTGTACTGTTTGAAACATAAACTCTGCCGCACAAGCAACATTAAACACAACCACTTGTAAACACTTAAATTTATTTAAACACTTTGAGACGTGTGTACACGTTACTATAAACTAAGAATTGCCATACTACTTTAGGTCGCGTGTTGGTGCCTGATTCGCGGTTTTCTAGACAACTTTATTAATCAACCACTTGTGAATGGTCAACAACTAAAGTCAAACTAAAGAAACCGTAAATGCAATAATCCGAGGTAGTACAGTTATATTCCCGGGTCGTTAATTCCCCAACGAGGTTGTGATATCCTGTGATTGAACAAATGTGTTATATAGTTTGGATGATTAGGAATAGGGTTATGAATGATTTGTCACAATACTAAAAGTATGAATAACTCAAATGAGTTATATCAACTAATAAGTACGATCAAAAACCCTAGAAACGTAAAAGGTATAATTAAAGGAAATAAAAGATAAAATGTATTAAATAAACGCTATCACTATTTTTACAATGATGAACGTTTAAAACCTAAAACGTACGTTTAAATAAAATTATGTAAACGTACAAAAATAAAAGTAAAAAGTGATCAATATAAACCCCACAAATGTGAAATTTATATTTTTAAGATCCTAAGAATAAAATAAAATTATTATAAAAGAAAATTATTTATTTAACTTATATATTATTATTATTTAATTAAAACCTATTTAATACTATTTATTAATATACTATTTAATTAGAAAATGTAAAATAAATCTAGAAAAACAAAATAAAAACTTAGAAAAATCTAAAATATTATAAAACTTATTTTAAAACTAAAAATATATTTATTATACTATTATTCTATTTAATATTAATTATTAACTATTTAAACTAGTATTAATTCTAAATATTATTAGATGACAAAAGAAAAATCTAGAAAAAATTTATAAAAGTACTTTAATATAAAAGAGATTTAATAAAAATATAAAAATACAGAAGTGCTTATAAATAAGCTAAAAAGAAAATTAAATAGATAGTTTCTATTAAATAGAAGCTATTACTATAAGTATTTTTGGATTTTTTTGTGGTTTTCTTTATAAAACTATTAAAATACTTAAAATAAGAAACTATTACAAAAACAACAAACTTGGAAACCCAGAATAAGCACTGTAAGTGCTTATTTGCCCCAACAGTTGACTTTTCTGTTGACTTAAAAGGAAATAAGCTCAAATGAGCTTATGTGGGGTTCACTAGGGTAGATTCTGGTTCCAATAAGTTACTTGAACTTTAATAAGCTAGACTTGATAATATAAGCTCACTGAATAAGCCAAAAGACCATAATAAGCACTTGCTTATTTGGTTCCTGAGACAGAAAATGGGACAACCTTGTGAGGTAATTCCAGGTGGGGTCCACAGGTTCCAAGGTTAAACAAAGGGTCAATGGTTCAAGCCTGGTAGGAGGGGGTTGGAAGAACCAAGATTTAGGGTGTGGGACCCACTGATGAGCTCAGAAAGAGCTTGTGAAGTGAGGGTTCCAAACTGAGTTCACTCAATTTTATGAGTGAGTGAAATAAGCTCGAAAGCTTGGTAAAAGCTTTAAAACAAGCTTAAGAAGGAAAACAAAAGATTAGTACTATGTATATATGGTATATTAACAAATATGAACAAGTGTGTTCACTGGATTAGGCTAATAAGCTTGGAATAAGCTTTTAAGCACTTCCAATAAAACTGAGATCCAAACACCCTAGACAGGCAACCAAGATGGCCAAATTGAGCTTATGAAATAAGCTCAATAGAACTTATTGAATGCTGAACTATAAAGTGGGGCTGGTAAGGATTCCAAAATACCAAAGCTTGACCAATGGGGACCACTGGGTAGCTTGTGAGGGGCTTATGAAGTTGGGTGGTTTTTACTGATTTCACTCAGTGAACTAAGTGGATGGACAAGCTTCAAGCTGTGTGCAGCCCTAGTAAAAGGCTTTGGGAGTGAAAATTAAAGCTTGAACTTGATTAATGGACTGCTTAGCTTCTTAATGAGCCAAAGATCACAAGCCAAAGCTTATTGATGAGCTTATGATGGGCTTGTGGTTTTGCTTGTTTACACTGTATGATCGATGTAGTGTTGGATTTTATAGGCACAAGTTAAGGAAAAATAAGCACTCCAATTTAAGCAGTTATGGCAAATAAGCACTTAATTATAGCAATTAGCCACAAGGGCATCACAAACAACCAAATTACACAGATAAACAAGCACTATACAAGCTTATGCAAACGTGTGAAAGTAGCATGCAATCTGTGAGACAGGGCAAGTCTATGAGAAATTACTAACAAATAAGCACTATTTCAGCACTGTAACTGGCTAGATAAAATTTATACCAAATATGATTAAGGAGAATAGCAACAGAATATTTAAAACCTACAAGCTCAAGACCTAATATCAATTACCAAGTTCACAATTTAGATCCAAAGTTGATTCAAAAATAATTGTGACTGAGAAATTGACTTTTTACATTAACCACTACTTTGACTAATCTAAGCTTTGATACTAATTTACTGATTAAGTATGTTGTATTAAGCTATGATATGGTGAAAATAAGCTAGGTTATCAGATTATAAGCTAATATGTGGAATATGGAACTTATTATACTAACAGTTAACAGACTAGACTAGATTAAGTTCTATTTTGACTTTTACTCTAATATGACCTATTTATTATGACAGATATGAGTTCAAGTGACCTAAACTAACATGAAGCAACAAATACTAGTAGCAATAACAGGCCTATAACCAGTGTGGCAGCTTGATCCAAACACCCCTTAGCAAGGACTGTTTATTGATTAGTGTTACTCAACACTAATTTAAAGCATGAAATTGAATCCTAACACTTGTTAATGATGATAAAAGGTTAAATGAACACAAGAACACAGATAAAAACAAAAATAACCTATGAATCACTACTTACACTAATTTAACTGTCTAACTTTAACAACTATTAACTATGATTTCCAACTATCAACCTACTGATTTAACAATAGATTATCACTAATCAATATCAACTAAGCATGAAACAAGAAAGATTATACTAAATTAAGAACTAATACAGAAAATGGCAAAATTAAGAAATTGCTTACAACTTGAATCAAGGCCAAAATCTGAGAACCAAGAACTGAGTACCACACCTAAATGCTCTCCACAGAGCTCTAATACCAAAGCAATCCAGAATACACTTTGCTCCAAGCTTCTTCACAGATTCTTTCTAAATTATATCCTAATTACTTGTTTCTTTTTGGTATTTTCCTTTTTTATTAATTATTGATTGTTAAGATGACTTAAAAGCTTGCTAAAGCTTACTGAGAGCTTAGTAGTGTTATTTATAGTCCTCTAAACAACAATCATCAAAAGACTTGAATTGAAAATGGGACAAAGTTAAAATTCTGAAAACTTGAAAGATAGATTGAAACTGAGTAACCAAGTTTGTTTATTACACTTTAGCAAAGGTAATTAACAACTGAGAACAGAAATTTAAAGATTACACTAATGATACAAACTACTTTGATTAACTACGATTGATCATAAACTAAGTTAAAATTATGATGCCTCTCTTCTTCTTCTTTCTTCTGTATTTATCACCCATTTGCATCCCACTAGTCCAAAGATATTATCCCACATCATCTGAGCCCTTGAAAGTGAGTAATTGATCCAAACCGTTCAAACTCATTTTGGCGCCAAAACTCACCACGTGGAATTGAGGCAGTTTGAGACTAATTAAATCTTTTTGTTGTAATGTGGAGGTGTAGGGGACACGTTTGGTGAAGTTTAGACCAAGTTGGGGCAGTATTGCTCAATACTGTGGGTAAGTATGTGAACAATGGTGGTATTGAGGTGAAAATGGGTGGGAATGGCATTTATTGTGGGGGTGGTAGTGGCAGAGGTGATGGAGAGTGGGTGAAAAGTAGGGATGAGCTGGAGATGGTGAGGTGTTGAGTTACGGTGGAGGGGAAGAAGAAGAAGAAGAAAACGGTGGTACTGGGTGCGTTTGGTTTTATTTATTTAAAAAGGGAGTGGGGTGGGCTAGTATATTGGGCCGGCTTGGTATTGGATTTGAAATTGGGTAATAATAATAATAATAATAGGGTCCGGTTGGTTTGTATGGCTTTAAAGCCCAAGGACCAATAATGTAATTCCTGCAAATTGAGGGGCCAAACCTGTAAAATATCCAAAGTAATCACAAGGACCAATCATGTCAAATAAGAATAGTACAAGGTTTATTTTGATTAATTTCCAATTTTAAAACCTTAAAGACTATTTTTGACACTTTTCAAAGTTGAAGGACCAAAGTTGTAATTTTGTGATTTTAAACTTCAAAGGATTATTTTTAACAACTTGTGAATCCCAAGGACCTAAAATGATATTTTTACAAGTTTTGATTAACCAGGGACTAAATTTGCCAATTTATCAAAGTTCAGGGACTGAAACTGTAAATTATGTATGTTTTGCATGTTTTTCATCAATTTTCATCCCTTTTGCACTTTAATACCTAAAAACACAATTTGGAGATAATTCCAATATTTTGAAGCATATTTATATGTTTTCAGATATTTTTGTAGCTTAAATGTGAAAGAAATGATGAGTATTTAGACACTCATCAATCCCCCACACTAAATTATTGCTAGTCCCTAGCAATATTTTATGAAGTTTTAATGGATTTGAAAGAACTCTTTACCAAAAGCCATCACTTCTGAAGTAGCCAAGATGTTTCAGTTCAAGTAAGAACTATGGTCCACCTGATAACCATGTGATTTTGAGCAAACCACAAGATGTCAACGGTTTTGATTTGTCTTTACCAAAAGCCGTTTGCTTCTGGACTAGCCAACTCTTAGATAAATTATAAATATTATCTTTGGTGAGTTGATTACCAATTATGGTTTTTCCACTGCCTTTACCACAAGCCATAATCTTGCGGGCTAGCCAACTCTTTCGCTTTTTTAGGATATGGCAAGTTGAGGTACCATACAATTTTGGGCAAATTGCAAGCCATAAACGGATTTGAGATATCTTTACCAAGAGCCGTTTGCTCCTGGATTAGCCAATCCTTATGTGGGTTAGACATGGTGGACTGATTACCATTTGTTGTGTTTAGTACATAGTACTTCCACTAAATTAAAAAAAAATTTAATTTGTCCATTTTGGGGGAAAAAGGGACTAAAAGGGTACATTTATGATCAAAATTCGCGAATTTCCCCACACTTAGAAATGAATATTGTCCTCAATATTCAAAGTACCAGTTGTTATGCCGAAACTTAGAACGTAAAAAGATAACATTACTAGCTAAGTGTGGAAACACAACATATATATATATATATATATATATATATATATATATATATATATATATATATATATATATATATATATTTTTACTACAACATGTGGGGCATCTCCCCCACACTAGGGTGTTACACACGGGTGACAACCCATGTTTCTGCTAATGTTTTTGATTCCCGAGTCACTAGCTGGACTCGACCCCGTTTTTGATTTCTTTCCTCCCAAACTGTCAGGTTTGTCACGCAAGCTAACCGCTTGTGAACGGTTAACTGTAACAAAGGGTTCCTGAACAGGTTGGGGAGAAAAAGTATTTGAAAAATCCATGGGGAAGTATCTGGATCTAAACCAATGTTATATGGAAGATCCCAGGGTCAAAGATAACATCTTCACTCCCGAATGAGTGAAGAGAAGGAGAAATCACCGGGTAGGTGAAGGGTAGTAGGGAGATCAGAACAGCAGTAATCACAAGAACTTCCTCCTCAAGAATTTGAAATTTAAGTGAAGGAGGAGAGGTCTTATGCTTGATCTCAGGAATTTTATCAGTTTTTTCAACTGATTTGGATTCCTCTTTATGAAGTTGTTTGGGAGGGAGGATGGTATAATTTTATGGGTACAACAGTTGTTCAAGAAGAAGAATAACATCTTCCTCTTGATCACTTTCGGTATCATCAATACCAGGAAGAAATGTATCCAGATTGAGATAATCATCAATCTCATCCATAATAGAATCATTTTCCTCATTCAGAGTGAGGGAAGATGAAGAGTCGGAAATGATGGAATGAGACAATGTAGTGGGATCACCACTCACCAAATCAAGAACATAACCAAGATTTTCTTGAGAATACTCGTGTAAGGCAACATCAATGACATCGATTCGGTTAACCGACGCAGAGTTATAATTGGAGGAGTACTTCGAAGTTTGATCATGGTTGAAGGTAATAGCTTCATTACCTACAAGCAATGTAATCTGACGCTCAAATACATCTATAAGAGCGTGGCCCGTTCTTAGGAATCCTCTTCCAAGAATGAGAGGAACCCTAGGATCAGCATCGAATTCGACAACCACAAAGTCAGCTGGAAAATGGAACTTCCCTACTTTCACAAATACGTCCTCGGCAATACCGAGGGGCATAGATACTGAACGATCTGCAAGCTCAAGAGTCATGCAGGTAGGGGTAAGTTTAGGAAGAGAAAGTTTCTTCCATACTGAATTAGGCATCGGTTGATCTTTGGCCCAGATCGGCCAAGGCGTTGCATGCAACCATTCCTGGAAATTCACAAGGTAAGATAAATTTACCAGGATCTCCAAGCTTCTCGGGAAGCTTCTTTAAGATAACTGCAGAGCAGTTCTCATTTAGAGAAGTTTTTGCCAATTCAACCAGTTTTTCCTTGTTGTTTAACAACTGTTTGATTGTTGATGCAAACTTGGGCATCAAGATGACAGCATCCGCAAGACTTATGTCAAATTGCAAATCTTTAAAGATTTGCAAGAGTTTGTCTGTTTGATAATTAGACCTCTCGCGGTGTTCTTGCTCATTTAAGCGTGAAGGGTAAGGAATGGTAGGCTTAAAAGGTTTGGAGTTAGGGACAGTAGGCTCAGGAGTTTCATCAGTCTCAAAGACAACTCCTGTTTTGGTTTTCTTACGAGGGACAACTTGCGGTTGGACGTGTGCGGTACTTCGTGGGCTTGGAATTTGCACCTGGTCCTTGGCAACCTCGGGCTCTTTTTCCACATCGTATATCGGTGGAGGAATAGGAGTAGAGGGTCCCTCATAAGCAGCACCACTACGAGTGGTAATAGCTTTGATGATGTTGGAATCCTCCTCATCATCACTATCATCAAGTACACTCTTTCGGGAAGCATTAAGCATATGAGAATAAGTCATAGCTGCCCTTTGGTCATAAAGATTGTTTAACAAACTTTTAACCGTGAATCGTTCAAGAGTGGGATCTATTCTTGATGATGTAGGAGTAATTGGGGGTGTAGAATTAGGGACAACCGTGGTTGGTCCAACTTGAGCTGTATCACTATGTGTAGTGACAGCTTTGAGTTCACCCCTAGGATTCGCAATAGTATTACTCGGGAGACTTCCCGAGGTGGAAGGTGGAACGAGTTGTTTCACCAAATCAGATATCATACTTTTAAGATCGTTCTTGACTCATTATTGTTCTTTGCAATTGAAGAATCAAATTCATTCTTCAAATTGGAGATTTGGTTTTGAACCACTCTCATTTTAGCATCAGTAGCCTTGATGTGGTTAGCTAGTTCAGCAGATTGAGATTCTTGGAACGAAACTATTTGATTATTAGGAGCTGAATACCCTTGGTTAGAATTTGAATTTCCCCTATGGGGTGGGTATTGAACAGGAACAATTTGATTGTTCTGAGTACGATATTGATTTTGGTTATATTGCCCTCTTGGCTGGTTAGGATTAGACCTATTTGAATTGTTGGGTTGATATGATCTTGATGGTCCCTCTTGGTTATTAGCACGGTAATTTGTTTCAGCTGGTGGATGGTATTGGTTACCTCCTTGATTGAAATTACCGGCTAGAGCATCAACTTCAAATGCATTGCCATCGGTGGCAATACAGTTGTAGTATGCATGAGGACCACCACAAGTGACACATGGTTCAATTTTTTTGACTTCAGCTGGTTTAGATGACTCTTTCTTTTGGTTAAGAGTCAAATTTTTAAGAGCATCCATGAGTTGAGCAAACTGAGTATTGTCAACAGTTTGAGTCATGGGAGATGAAGTAGAAGGTGAATCACTTGCTTTGGGAACAACTGGTTTGTTTCTTGAGGTACGGACCTCGGCTTTGTTCTCTATAATGGCTAAAGCATCCTTTGTTGTTCGATTCAAAAAATTACCTCCCGCGGAGGAATTAAGAGAATCTTGATCAGCTTGTCTTATGCCATTATAGAAAGTATCCAGATATATCAACTCAGTAAATCCATGATGAGGACAGTTGCGTAGCATTTCCTTAAAACGATCCCATGATTCACTGAATGTTTCATCAAAATGTTGTGTGAATTTCATGATTTCATTTCGGAGATTCGTGGTTTTTGAAGGAGGATAGAATTTATGCACAAATTTCCGTACTAAATCTTCCCACGTTTCAATCGACTTAGGGGGTTGTTTGTCAAGCCGGATCTGGCAGGCCCATCGAGAGAAAACGGAAAAGAAGAAGTTTGATTGCATCCTCGGGGGACGTTTTACATTTCAAGGTGGATGTGATCTTATTGAACCACCGAATGTGATAGTGAGGATCGTCCCTATCAAAACCATAGAATTGACGTCTTTGTCACTAGGTTTATTAACCCCGTTTTAAGCTCAAAGTTCTCAGCTACGATGGCTGGAACAACAATGGCATCTCCGTTCCCATCGGTGGGTGCACGGAGAAGTTCATTCATCGTTTGTTCTCCTGCCATTTTGACAGGAATTTTTGGCTCGATGCGTAACTCGGTACGTGATGGAGCGAACGTCTACGACTTCTTCGAGGTATGGCTACAAGCTCGCGAAGAGGACTTGATGACCTTGAAGAACGAGTGCGCATGCACTAAGACGTGTCTAAGGATCCTTGAAGAAAAGGAAACTCAGAAGGGGTGCGAAGAGTATTTTTGTGATTATTTATCTTTTATATATATAGAAAGAAAAAGAAAATATTTTTGTATTTTATATTGTTTAAGGAAGATTAAAATACGATATTATATATAATATATATACAAAGGATAGATAATCAACCAACAAAAATTGTTCAACGCAGCACAGCCTCCCCGGCAGCGGCGCCAAAAATTGATTCGCGGTTTTCTAGACAACTTTATTAATCAACCACTTGTGAATGGTCAACAACTAAAGTCAAACTAAAGAAACCGTAAATGCAATAATCCGAGGTAGTACAGTTATATTCCCGGGTCGTTAATTCCCCAACGAGGTTGTGATATCCTGTGATTGAACAAATGTGTTATATAGTTTGGATGATTAGGAATAGGGTTATGAATGATTTGTCACAATACTAAAAGTATGAATAACTCAAATGAGTTATATCAACTAATAAGTACGATCAAAAACCCTAGAAACGTAAAAGGTATAATTAAAGGAAATAAAAGATAAAATGTATTAAATAAACGCTATCACTATTTTTACAATGATGAACGTTTAAAACCTAAAACGTACGTTTAAATAAAATTATGTAAACGTACAAAAATAAAAGTAAAAAGTGATCAATATAAACCCCACAAATGTGAAATTTATATTTTTAAGATCCTAAGAATAAAATAAAATTATTATAAAAAGAAAATTATTTATTTAACTTATATATTATTATTATTTAATTAAAACCTATTTAATACTATTTATTAATATACTATTTAATTAGAAAATGTAAAATAAATCTAGAAAAACAAAATAAAAACTTAGAAAAATCTAAAATATTATAAAACTTATTTTAAAACTAAAAATATATTTATTATACTATTATTCTATTTAATATTAATTATTAACTATTTAAACTAGTATTAATTCTAAATATTATTAGATGACAAAAGAAAAATCTAGAAAAAATTTATAAAAGTACTTTAATATAAAAGAGATTTAATAAAAATATAAAAATACAGAAGTGCTTATAAATAAGCTAAAAAGAAAATTAAATAGATAGTTTCTATTAAATAGAAGCTATTACTATAAGTATTTTTGGATTTTTTTGTGGTTTTCTTTATAAAACTATTAAAATACTTAAAATAAGAAACTATTACAAAAACAACAAACTTGGAAACCCAGAATAAGCACTGTAAGTGCTTATTTGCCCCAACAGTTGACTTTTCTGTTGACTTAAAAGGAAATAAGCTCAAATGAGCTTATGTGGGGTTCACTAGGGTAGATTCTGGTTCCAATAAGTTACTTGAACTTTAATAAGCTAGACTTGATAATATAAGCTCACTGAATAAGCCAAAAGACCATAATAAGCACTTGCTTATTTGGTTCCTGAGACAGAAAATGGGACAACCTTGTGAGGTAATTCCAGGTGGGGTCCACAGGTTCCAAGGTTAAACAAAGGGTCAATGGTTCAAGCCTGGTAGGAGGGGGTTGGAAGAACCAAGATTTAGGGTGTGGGACCCACTGATGAGCTCAGAAAGAGCTTGTGAAGTGAGGGTTCCAAACTGAGTTCACTCAGTTTTATGAGTGAGTGAAATAAGCTCGAAAGCTTGGTAAAAGCTTTAAAACAAGCTTAAGAAGGAAAACAAAAGATTAGTACTATGTATATATGGTATATTAACAAATATGAACAAGTGTGTTCCTTTGGATTAGGCTAATAAGCTTGGAATAAGCTTTTAAGCACTTCCAATAAAACTGAGATCCAAACACCCTAGACAGGCAACCAAGATGGCCAAATTGAGCTTATGAAATAAGCTCAATAGAACTTATTGAATGCTGAACTATAAAGTGGGGCTGGTAAGGATTCCAAAATACCAAAGCTTGACCAATGGGGACCACTGGGTAGCTTGTGAGGGGCTTATGAAGTTGGGTGGTTTTTACTGATTTCACTCAGTGAACTGAGTGGATGGACAAGCTTCAAGCTGTGTGCAGCCCTAGTAAAAGGCTTTGGGAGTGAAAATTAAAGCTTGAACTTGATTAATGGACTGCTTAGCTTCTTAATGAGCCAAAGATCACAAGCCAAAGCTTATTGATGAGCTTATGATGGGCTTGTGGTTTTGCTTGTTTACACTGTATGATCAGTGTAGTGTTGGATTTTATAGGCACAAGTTAAGGAAAAATAAGCACTCCAATTTAAGCAGTTATGGCAAATAAGCACTTAATTATAGCAATTAGCCACAAGGGCATCACAAACAACCAAATTACACAGATAAACAAGCACTATACAAGCTTATGCAAACGTGTGAAAGTAGCATGCAATCTGTGAGACAGGGCAAGTCTATGAGAAATTACTAACAAATAAGCACTATTTCAGCACTGTAACTGGCTAGATAAAATTTATACCAAATATGATTAAGGAGAATAGCAACAGAATATTTAAAACCTACAAGCTCAAGACCTAATATCAATTACCAAGTTCACAATTTAGATCCAAAGTTGATTCAAAAATAATTGTGACTGAGAAATTGACTTTTTACATTAACCACTACTTTGACTAATCTGAGCTTTGATACTAATTTACTGATTAAGTATGTTGTATTAAGCTATGATATGGTGAAAATAAGCTAGGTTGTCAGATTATAAGCTAATATGTGGAATATGGAACTTATTATACTAACAGTTAACAGACTAGACTAGATTAAGTTCTATTTTGACTTTTACTCTAATATGACCTATTTATTATGACAGATATGAGTTCAAGTGACCTAAACTAACATGAAGCAACAAATACTAGTAGCAATAACAGGCCTATAACCAGTGTGGCAGCTTGATCCAAACACCCCTTAGCAAGGACTGTTTATTGATTAGTGTTACTCAACACTAATTTAAAGCATGAAATTGAATCCTAACACTTGTTAATGATGATAAAAGGTTAAATGAACACAAGAACACAGATAAAAACAAAAATAACCTATGAATCACTACTTACACTAATTTAACTGTCTAACTTTAACAACTATTAACTATGATTTCCAACTATCAACCTACTGATTTAACAATAGATTATCACTAATCAATATCAACTAAGCATGAAACAAGAAAGATTATACTAAATTAAGAACTAATACAGAAAATGGCAAAATTAAGAAATTGCTTACAACTTGAATCAAGGCCAAAATCTGAGAACCAAGAACTGAGTACCACACCTAAATGCTCTCCACAGAGCTCTAATACCAAAGCAATCCAGAATACACTTTGCTCCAAGCTTCTTCACAGATTCTTTCTAAATTATATCCTAATTACTTGTTTCTTTTTTGGTATTTTACTTTTTTATTAATTATTGATTGTTAAGATGACTAAAAAGCTTGCTAAAGCTTACTGAGAGCTTAGTAGTGTTATTTATAGTCCTCTAAACAACAATCATCAAAAGACTTGAATTGAAAATGGGACAAAGTTAAAATTACGAAAACTTGAAAGATAGATTGAAACTGAGTAACCAAGTTTGTTTATTACACTTTAGCAAAGGTAATTAACAACTGAGAACAGAAATTTAAAGATTACACTAATGATACAAACTACTTTGATTAACTACGATTGATCATAAACTAAGTTAAAATTATGATGCCTCTCTTCTTCTTCTTTCTTACGTATTTATCACCCATTTGCATCCCACTAGTCCAAAGATATTATCCCACATCATCTGAGCCCTTGAAAGTGAGTAATTTATCCAAACCGTTCAAACTCATTTTGGCGCCAAAACTCACCACGTGGAATTGAGGCAGTTTGAGACTAATTAAATCTTTTTGTTGTAATGTGGAGGTGTAGGGGACACGTTTGGTGAAGTTTAGACCAGGTTGGGGCAGTATTGCTCAATACTGTGGGTAAGTATGTGAACAGTGGTGGTATTGAGGTGAAAATGGGTGGGAATGGCATTTATTGTGGGGGGTGGTAGTGGCAGAGGTGATGGAGAGTGGGTGAAAAGTAGGGATGAGCTGGAGATGGTGAGGTGTTGAGTTACAGGTGGAGGGGGAAGAAGAAGAAGAAGAAAACGGGGTACTGGGTGCGTTTGGTTTTATTTATTTAAAAAGGGAGTGGGGTGGGCTAGTATATTGGGCCGGCTTGGTATTGGATTTGAAATTGGGTAATAATAATAATAATAATAGGGTCCGGTTGGTTTGTATGGCTTTAAAGCCCAAGGACCAATAATGTAATTCCTGCAAATTGAGGGCCAAACCTGTAAAATATCCAAAGTAATCACAAGGACCAATCATGTCAAATAAGAATAGTACAAGGTTTATTTTGATTAATTTCCAATTTTAAAACCTTAAAGACTATTTTTGACACTTTTCAAAGTTGAAGGACCAAAGTTGTAATTTTGTGATTTTAAACTTCAAAGGATTATTTTTAACAACTTGTGAATCCCAAGGACCTAAAATGATATTTTTACAAGTTTTGATTAACCAGGGACTAAATTTGCCAATTTATCAAAGTTCAGGGACTGAAACTGTAAATTATGTATGTTTTGCATGTTTTTCATCAATTTTCATCCCTTTTGCACTTTAATACCTAAAAACACAATTTGGAGATAATTCCAATATTTTGAAGCATATTTATATGTTTTCAGATATTTTTGTAGCTTAAATGTGAAAGAAATGATGAGTATTTAGACACTCATCAGTGCCACACACTTGTACTGTTTGACCTTACCCTGATCAGACTACTATTCGCTGAGGTGAGTATTCACAGCCCCGTTTTTACTGCTTTACTTATTTGGGGTGAAATGCATGAACATAAACTTAAATTATTTTTATCTAAAGGGTAAAAGCCATAGAATAGCAACGTAATTTTTAAATTTTGCCGACTTGAAAAACTTACTTTTTTATTACTTTACTTCACCAACGAACTTTCAAAATTTGTTCCGACTTCACCCATATGACCCGTTTATATTTATTTAATAACTAAAATGACTATACTACCCTCGGCATATAGGTGAATTCAGAAAAAATTTTGAAAGTTCGTTGGTGAAGTCGGAACAAATTTTAAAGAATACAAGGGTAATATAGTCATTTCAGTTATTATTTGAATATAAACGGGCATATGGGTGAAGTCGGAACAAATTTTGAAAGTTCGTTGGTGAAGTAAGGTAATAAAAAAGTAAGTGTTTCAAGTCGGAAAATTTTGAAAAGTACATTGTTATTTTATGGCTTTTACCCTTATCTAAATTAGAAGCTTTAATATATTTGAACCCTTTGACTTATATTGAACCCTCTTTGACTTAATTTGAACCCTTAATATATTTGAAACCCTTGACTTATATTGAACTCTATTTTGACTTGATTTAGACTATTTAATATATTTTGAACCCTTAGACTCTTGGACTTAATTTTGAGCTTATGACTTGTTTGGACCTAATGGACCGTACGTCCTTGACCTAAAGTCTCCCATGTTCGGAGCAACGCAAAGTCTCCCTTGTTCGGAGCAATGCCGAGTCTCCCATGTTCGGAGCAGTCATGATTTGATAGTATATAATAGTTGTTATGATGGACTGTTCGTACAAACAGTACATTCGCATTGTTAGTCCCCTATTGGTTTGCCGTTCGCACTCCAATTATACGTACCGTTCATGGCTCCCTTGTGCGGAGCAGTAGGTAGTATGGATAGCGCTATTAGAGGTCGGTCAACCTCTCGTTCCCCTATCAACGGAACGCATATTATTTATTTGTGGGGCTTTGCCGCATAACTTTACTATATACGAGGCTTTATTATGACCATATGTGTATTGACTGCCAGACTTATTACTTGTAATATGGAAATGTATGTGAACTCATATGTTACAAGTCTTGTATGGGCGGGACTTGTAACATGGTGAGTTGACAGGACATTTGCCGGGCAGGCTTACTCAAATGGCTTTTCGTACTATTTAAAGACTTTCTCAAAAATGGATTTTTCGTACTATATGAAAGAACTTTTCTCAAAATGGCTTTTCGAAATACATAAAACCTGTGTACTCACCAACTATTTTCATAGTTGACCCGTTCTTCTCATGCATTTCAGGTGATCGTCAATAGGCTTGTTCTATGAAGTCTTTTGCATAAAGGAGTCTTCTCGTGTCGTCTTTGGTCATTAAGTATAAGAAGTTATCTTTGGAAACCAAGCTTTATGATTTTATTGCCGATGTCGGCTTAAACAATATTGTAACGTTGTACTATTTTCTTAAATATAAATATGGTATTATACTATATCTCTTTTGCGATATATATTAATTTCGTCGCACCTTGCGTTTCCGCCTCCGGCGGGGTGTGACATGGAGAAAGTATGTAAATTTCTAATTAAAATAAGATATAGGAACTTATCTTGCTGATATTTATCTTTCTCATTTCGTTTTGCGGAAATGTCTTTCCGTAATTTTGTTGTGGCTGGTGGTGCCAAGGAGGTGAGCTTCATTCCAAAGGAAGCCAAGGAAGTCAGTTATGGTGTAGGTTCTCCGTCCGTTTCAGTGAACAACAACAACGTGGATGCTCAAAGAATCGAGCAGTGGAAGATAAATTAGTGGAGAATGTTACAGACTCAGATGACCCTGCTACGGAGGACCAGCTGGCGATCGTAGGGTCCTCCGGTATCGCAGATAGGGTCCGAAGCAGAAAAGGCACGAGTTCAAAAGCTGCGAAATCTGCCTCAAAGAGGAAACTCATCTTGCCAACTCCTCCATCTCGAACAACCCGGCAGAAGAGTGCCCAGGGCAAGGTAGTTGTTTTTCCGGCCATCGAAGGGCCTAACATTGATGACATTCATGGTAAATCTTCATTCTTGTTGTGAACAAATTTTCTGCATATTGTGTTAGTCTAATAAGTTTATTGTTGTTGTAGGTCTTCCTGATACGAAGGAGCTTCCATCCCCCTAGCCTGTTACTTGCTCGTAGAGCGTGTGACCCCACCTAGCTGGAAGGGGGTGATGGATAATATGTCCTTGGAGAGACTATGCGACCTGCACGACAAAAGCTATGTAAGGCAATGCATTCTGGATAATCAGCTCAATACTCAGACAAGGGAGCTTCTTCGTGTTGTAAACAAAGCTAGGGAGGAGATAGATGTCATGCTTGCCAGGTAGAAGGCCAGAGACAAGAAATATGCAGACCTGCAAACAAAATGTGTGGATGCTATGAAAGATTTCAACAAGAACCCCCTGGTTCAAGATCTCCGAGTAGATGTTCAGAGGCTTGAAGGTCAATTAGCCGAAAGCCGTGCTGAGTGCAGCAGGCTAACTCTCGAAGGCACTAAAGTCATTGGTTACAAGGAGCAAATTTCCGTGCTGACTACCAAGTGTGCAGGCCTCGAAGAGGAGAGAGCAAGGCTTGTTGACCAAGAGATTAAGCTCAGGGAACAGGTAGACGGTTTGGATCTTCGTCTCAAGATGCTGAAGAAAGATAGGGTAGATCTGGCGACCTAGGTTATCCCGTATATTGCTATGGAGTTGTATCACAGCGATGATGTGGGTATAATGGTTGGGAACTTAGTGAATGCAGCCATTTTTCATGGTAAGTGCACTACTCTTGAGGAGGTGGCTACCACAAGTAAACCAGTGGTACTTGCTGGTATTCCCTATTACAGGTCAACCCATGAGAAGGAATACGATGAAGCAGGCAATGCTTTATCCACTGCTGAGTTCCCTTTCCTTGCTGAGGCTACGAAGGACCCAACAGCCTCCATTGAGGACCTGTTGTCAAAGACGCCAAGGAAGGTTCAACCTGCTTCCCCCTCCAAGAAGACACCATCTGCTAAAGTTCCATCCCCAAGGTCCACCGATCCTACTCATTCGAAGGTATGAAGAAGGCTACCATGTGGTAGTTATTTGATCTCCTGGGTGGTGTGTACCCTGTTAAACAACTTGTCTTGTGTTCCTTTCTAGGCGTGATGCCTGATGAAACAATTTACTTTATGTATGTGATGAAGCCTACGACCTTAAGACAATGCTTGCTTTGTGATCGTTAAGGCTTCGGCCTCTAGACTAGTTAAACTAGTCTTTAATGAATATCTACTAAGGGCCTCTAGGGCCTAAATTTTGTTTAAGTTTGATTCTTCTCTTACGTTTCATTTGCACGTAACGTTTTACAACCTAAGGCGTATGGTAGATGCATAGCCTCATTGTGTGTAAATTCTGCACCAAGAATATAGCAATCATATAATTTAATTGCTGACATAGGGTCGCAACCCACTCCTTCTTAATCCTTTGGGTAGCATAAGGCTTGGAATACCTTAAGACCACGTAGGAAAGTTAATGTGAAGTTTAGATGGATGTTAAGCATATGAGCAAGACGTATTGTTTGTCTTTTTACATCCCTTCGACATTGAAATTTTTAAAACGACTTGGCTGGCAAATCCTTGTTGTATTATAACGAAACAAGAGATTTGAGGGAAATGTGTTATATCATTTAGTGGGTAGGGAGGATTACATCATTTTAAGAAATGAACATTAGACGCCTACCATTAAAGCTTCTTTCCCCAAGTGAGAAGAAGGCAAGTACATTGATTGAAAACAATTTAAAAAATGTCTTTAGACATTGTAAGTTTCATATGTAAAACTTACGAAGGGTACTGTCATTCCAAGTCCTATCAATAGCATCTCCATCAAGGGTTTCCAGCTTGTAGGCTTCGTTGCCATATGCTTCCGTTACGACGTAGGGCTCTTCCTATGTGGGCCCTAGTTTATCCTGATACTCAGCTTTACTTGCACTATTGAGTCGGAGGACGTATTCGCCTGGCTTGAATGTCGCAAGTCGAACCCTGCTGTTGTAATACTTTTCAATCTTCTGTTTGTGGATAGCCTCCCTTATCGAGGCTATTTCCCTTCTTTCTTCAAGTAAGTTCAGATTGCTACGGAGTCTTTCTTCGTTGTTTGTTGCTTCGAAGTTCATGACACGTTCCGTTTCGACACTTACTTCCGAAGGAATAACAGCTTCGGTGTCATATGTCAGGCTAAAAGGTGTCTCCCCATGACTTGACTTTGTGTGCGTTCTGTGAGCACAGAGTACTTGGGGTAGCTCATCCACCCAACCGTGGCGGCTGTAACCGAGCCTTCGTTCTATGCCTTGGATGATATCTCTGTTTGTGACTTCCACATGCCGTTACCCTGGGGATGGTAAACGGAGGTGAAGGACTGCTTTATGTTCAGACCTCTGCAAAACACAGGAAATACCCCTTCGACGAACTGATTCCCGTTATCTGATATGATGATGTGAGGTACTCCGAACCGGCATATGATGTGTTCCCACACAAATTTCTCCATATGCTTCCCTGTGATTGATGCTAAGGGCTTGGCTTCGACCCATTTCGTGAATTAATTGATGGCTACGACCAGAAATTTTACCCCTCCTGGAGCTATCGGTAGAGGGCCAACGGTATATATCCCCCATTGGCTGAAAGGCCATGCGGATGTCACGAAGGTCATATCATGTTTGGGTAGCCTTGGTACTCTTGAATGGATCTGATAGGCTTCACACTTCTGGATTATTTCCATTGCGTCCCTGTGCATCGAAGGCCAATAGTACCCTATCCTCATTATCTTAGAAACAACGGAGCAAGGTCCTGCGTGTAGCCCACAAGACCCTTCGTGCACCTCTTGAATTATGTTCGAAGCTTGCCTAGGTCCTACACAACGGAGCCATGGAGACAAGAAAGACCTTCGGTATAGATAGTTCCCCGTGATCCTGTATTGTGGTGCCTTAATGCGGACCTTTCGTGCTAGCTTTGGATCCTCCGGCAGGATGCCACTTATTAAGTATTCCTGATCGGAGTCATCCAGCTTGACTCTTCTTCCATTATTACGTCAGATACCTCCTTTTGGACAATAGACCTTTCTGCCAATACTTCAACCAGAACCTCCTTAGTTAAATGAGGGAATGCCATTGATGCTAGTTTGCTAAGTGCATCTGCCTTTTTTTTGGGTTTCTTCGAACATGCTCTATGTCGTAGGAAGTAAATCCTTCGAGCATCTCCTTAGCTTTGTCTAGGTACTGCTTAATAACAGGTTGTCTTACTTCGTAGGAGTCTTTAATCTGGTTGGCCACCAGTTGTGAGTCAACGAAAATAGCCAAGTCTTCTACCTCCATGTCTTTAGCCAGTCGGAGGCCTGCTAACAATGCTTCATACTCTGCCTCACTGTTAGTAGTATCGAATTTGAAGCGGAGTGTATAAGTATACTCCTTTCCTTTAGGGCTAACTAACATCAACCCTGCACCTGATCCGTCGGAGCTAGAAGCCCCATCGGTGTAAAGCCTCTACCCTTTGATTATTTTCGCAGGCTTTTTGTCAGCAACTTTGTTGTCCTACTTCGGCTCAGAGGGTGTCTCTGCTAAGAAATCTGACAGTATTTGTCCTTTGACTGAGTTCCTACCCTTGTACTCAATTTCATGCTCTCCTAGTTCGATTGCCCATTTAGATATCCTTCAAGATTTCTCTGGTTTCGATAGTATCTGCTTGATTGGCTTGTCATTGAGCACAGTTATGGGATGAGCCTGGAAGTACCTTCGAAGGTGCCTTGCAGCATGAACCAAGGCTAGGATCAACTTTTCCAGCTCCAGATAATTCAGTTCAGCTCCCTGGAGAACTCGACTAACAAAGTAGATAGGGATTTACTTCTTTTCCCTTTCTGCCAATAAAACAGCATTGATGCTTTTGAAGGAGGCTGCGATGTACATAAATAACACTTCGCCTTTGATTGAGGCAGTAAGTGTAGGTAGAATTGCCATGAACTCCTTGAGCTTTTGGAAGGCAGCTTCTGCATCCACGCTCCATTGGAACGTCTTTTTATCTGTATAGCCTTTAAGTGTTTTGAAGAATGGTAAGGACCTGTCTGCAACCTTCGATAAGAATCTACTGAGGGCTGCTAGCTTTCCATTCAAACTTTGTACATCCTTGAGAGACTTAGGAGCCTGTAGGTCTGTGATGGCTTTGACCTTCGAAGGGATGGCTGTAACACCCCCAAAATACCGCAGCGGAAGATTGTGTCATTGGGGTGCTACTTCATAATACAAAGTACAAGTTATAGAAAACGACCTCTAAATGAGACGTTTTGAAAAGTTACCATTCGATAAATGAAATCAGAGTTACAAACAATGAGGTCCCAAAGTATAATATATAAATGTTTACAAAATGTTTCGAATGGTAAATGATAAAAGCATAAGTCTTCAAAATATGTCGTGCGACTCTATGTTCCATGCAATAGCTATCGCCTTATGTCCTGAGATAAACAATGCTAAAAAGTGTCAACACAAAGGTTGGTGAGTTCATAGAGTTTAGTTGAATTGTAAAGACTTTTAAGAATGTTCACACAGCAAAGGCATTGTAAATCCACTCAGTTCCAAGTTCCGCCCATACAAAACTTGCAACTTGTGTGTTTACAACCCACTGCTAAAAAGTGTACGTCAATCATGTATGCATGTATCATAGTAGTTAAAAGTATAAATGTCTTAAGTATGTAACTAGTATATTGATCACGTACACGTGCATCAAAAGTTATGCAATTAGCCATGAGTCTCCACTCCATCTCCAGAAACCTCAGGTGGGTATGATGCTCACAAGGAAAGTAATAGCATTGGTTCTACTTCATCTCCGAAACCCAATGCATGTGTTATCCAAGGAGACTTTGTGTTGCTCACAAGGAAAGTAATAGCATTAGTTTTACTTCATCTCCGAAACCCAATGCATGTGTTATCCAATGAGACTTATCATGCGAACGAGGGGACTGCTCCGTGTATGTTGGGAGACTTTCAAATTTAGTATAACACAATAAAGTATAACGCAATCAAGTATATAACGCAATCAAGTATAATGCAATCAAGTATAATGCAATCAAGTGTAATGCAATCAAGTATAAATGTTATCAAGTATTATGCAATCAAGTATAAAAAGTATAGCGTAGCATAAAAGTGTAAATGTTTTGAGTATTTGTATTTGTAAAAGTATAAGCAAGTAGTTGAGCATGTATCTCCCCCAAAAGTAATTCAAAATGTATAAAAATAGGGGCTATGAAAACTCACCTTAATAAATGATATCACAACGTATAACGGAATCGATGGATAAGCCTGAAAGTCTCTACTTATAACCTAGAATATGATGTCAACTCTTAGGTTCGGAATAATGCCTAAGAAAACATGAACGAGCCTATATATGCCATTATATCGATCATGATGTAGTATTTGTATGTTTGTTTATAGAAATGGTTTTAGTTTGTATATCTCGTACTACCTTTCGGGCCATCACAATTCAGAGGTCATGCAGTAAATGTTCGAGGAGCTAGGACACTTTAATTCGTAAATCCAACAACTCGTCGATCCGTTTACCCAAATGAACCCCTCACATGTAGTTCCCTAGTGTTGTAGTGCTCAATACGTAAAACATGTATTTTGATTACTTGATTATATTATATATTAAGAGTTTATAATTACAATAAATAAACTAACAAGTTTATAAGTATTTAAATAAGTTTGAGTTTTATAAATACTTACCTTAATATAGAATGCTTGAGTATTATGAAAAAAAAGAAATATAAGCGGAGCTTCGACGTAGAATTTGCAATCTTTGAAAACCCAAGGCTATTAGAAGATTATAACAACGCCTTCTTGAGAACCCGAAGAAGAAAATAAGATTATAACGACGTCTTTTTGGAGATTTGAAGTTATTTGAAGATTATAACGACTCTTTCTTGAAAACTTCCAAGAACGAAGATCAAACACTAGTTTTCTTTCAAAAACTAGTTAACTTTCTTACAAAATATAAGATAAGTGCCTTAGGATTTTAAGACTTTGATAGATAAAGAGGTGTGGTACAAGAAAATATGTAGTGATTTGCTTGGTATTTATAGGGAAAATTTAGGAGTTAACTATATATTGGGTTAAAAACTAACCATGGTTAAGTTGTATACTTGTAATGATCTAAGGAATGATCAAATATCATCCCTACATGTGTTTATACACGTTCATATGGTGAGGTGGTGGATAAGATTGGAATTTCTTGATATTATCTTGATTTTACGGAGTGTAGTTTGGTTTCCGAAAATCGCTAACGGTAAGTTGTTAAGTCATAAAACGTAAAACCGGGTATCGTAAAAATACAAAACTTGTAGGAATGATGAAACTCATCATTATACTCCATCTAAAAATATAAAATGAGTGATAAGTCTCATTGGGTGCAAAAACGCTGCTTAAAGCTGGAAACACGGGTCAAAAACGCGTAAAATGCAATTTATCAGAAAAGAACGAGATTTCAGGGAAATGACCGTGGATTTATTTAGAGTAGACTAAAATTGGTATCAAAGTGATATGAGATGTCAAAATATGGTTTTCGTCGTACGTGGGATAACTTAACAGTTATACATGAAGTCTAAAAGTTACGCGATTTAATAAGAAATGTAGAACGTAAGGTTAATTTCTTTATTGTCAAAGGAGGAGGGAAATATGTTTGATTTTTCCAAAAAATTTAAAAGCTTCAAAATATCTTAGAAAATACAGTGCAGGAATGGTTAAGTCTGGGTCTAAGTAGAATTGTTTAAAACGTAAGTTTAGTCTCGTACGGCTCAGTGTTTATTTGGTAACATTTAAAAGAAATCTTAAAAATTCTCTAATTAATTATGAGTGATCTAAAAATTAATCTGATGTGGGAAAAATTGTCAGAGGCGGTTTTCGTTATGCGCGGGATGTTGAAATGGTGTTTCGACCAAAATGAAACTTTAAGACGATGTTTTCTTAATAACTTTTGCGAAGATGATCTAACGATTGTCAAACTCTCAGGTTATTACTAAAATAAATTAACTTACGAGAATGTGAAATAAAATTTTTGGGAGTGAATAGTAAAAAGTGAATAGTAACAGTGAATAGTAAAAAAATGAATAGTGACCCGAAAATGCGAATTGTTACAGTACCTATCCCTTAAAGGGAACTTCGTCCCGAAGTTCTATTGATGTTCACTACTTACAGTGTGCATAGTCTAAGGGATTACGTCAAAGCTCAAGTATATAGGTTTCTTATCTAATTAGGTACGTTCTTTTGACTATCGCGACTATTGCCTGTTCTAAAGACATACTCTCTTATGGCTAGGTTTGATGAGGCAAACTTTCCCATACTTGAGCATAACCCTCAAAAGACCTATAGGTAACCGATTTTTCTTAATCCCACAACTCATCAGACAAGAACTGCCATGCGATTAGGCTAAATCGGTTTAACAACTTGACTCTTAGCATGATTTTCGCAACTCATCAGACAAGAACTGTCACTAGAATCAAGCTAGGAAACAAGTGGTTTTGAAGAAAGTCTTTTGAAAATTTGGCTCAATTATGGAATTGCTTACACATATGAGACTAATACTCCCTTCATTGCATGATTCTTCCTGAATTAGACATAGGTGATCAGGCTATGTATAATTTAGGAGTAACTATGCAATGCTTGGACTAATCAACTCATATGATGTTCGGTGTTTCAGTCAGTTCATAGAAATCTCTCTTAGGTGCTAAAATTACGAAAAAGTCTAAAGTGTGCAAGGCGATAGGTAGGAAGGTAACGTATATAGTAGTTATAGTCTAGACTCTAAATGCAACCTAGTTCTCTATAACCAATGCTCTGATACCAATCTGTAACACCCCCAAAATACCGCAGTGGAAGATTGTGTCATTGGGGTGCTACTTCATAATACAAAGTACAAGTTATAGAAAACGACCTCTAAATGAGACGTTTTGAAAAGTTACCATTCGATAAATGAAATCAGAGTTACAAACAATGAGGTCCCAAAGTATAATATATAAATGTTTACAAAATGTTTCGAATGGTAAATGATAAAAGCATAAGTCTTCAAAATATGTCGTGTGACTCTATGTTCCATGCAATAGCTATCGCCTTATGTCCTGAGATAAACATGCTAAAACGTGTCAACACAAAGGTTGGTGAGTTCATAGAGTTTAGTTGAATTGTAAAGAATTTTAAGAATGTTCACACAGCAAAGGCATTGTAAATCCACTCAGTTCCAAGTTCCGCCCATACAAAACTTGCAACTTGTGTGTTTACAACCCACTGCTAAAAAGTGTACGTCAATCATGTATGCATGTATCATAGTAGTTAAAAGTATAAATGTCTTAAGTATGTAACTAGTATATTGATCACGTACACGTGCATCAAAAGTTATGCAATTAGCCATGAGTCTCCACTCCATCTCCAGAAACCACAGGTGGGTATGATGCTCACAAGGAAAGTAATAGCATTGGTTCTACTTCATCTCCGAAACCCAATGCATGTGTTATCCAAGGAGACTTTGTGTTGCTCACAAGGAAAGTAATAGCATTAGTTTTACTTCATCTCCGAAACCCAATGCATGTGTTATCCAATGAGACTTATCATGCGAACGAGGGGACTGCTCCGTGTATGTTGGGAGACTTTCAAATTTAGTATAACACAATAAAGTATAACGCAATCAAGTATATAACGCAATCAAGTATAATGCAATCAAGTATAATGCAATCAAGTGTAATGCAATCAAGTATAAATGTTATCAAGTATTATGCAATCAAGTATAAAAAGTATAGCGTAGCATAAAAGTGTAAATGTTTTGAGTATTTGTATTTGTAAAAGTATAAGCAAGTAGTTGAGCATGTATCTCCCCCAAAAGTAATTCAAAATGTATAAAAATAGGGGCTATGAAAACTCACCTTAATAAATGATATCACAACGTATAACGGAATCGATGGATAAGCCTGAAAGTCTCTACGTATAACCTAGAATATGATGTCAACTCTTAGGTTCGGAATAATGCCTAAGAAAACATGAACGAGCCTATATATGCCATTATATCGATCATGATGTAGTATTTGTATGTTTGTTTATAGAAATGGTTTTAGTTTGTATATCTCGTACTACCTTTCGGGCCATCACAATTCAGAGGTCATGCAGTAAATGTTCGAGGAGCTAGGACACTTTAATTCGTAAATCCAACAACTCGTCGATCCGTTTACCCAAATGAACCCCTCACATGTAGTTCCCTAGTGTTGTAGTGCTCAATACGTAAAACATGTATTTTGATTACTTGATTATATTATATATTAAGAGTTTATAATTACAATAAATAAACTAACAAGTTTATAAGTATTTAAATAAGTTTGAGTTTTATAAATACTTACCTTAATATAGAATGCTTGAGTATTATGAAAAAAAAGAAATATAAGCGGAGCTTCGACGTAGAATTTGCAATCTTTTAAAACCCAAGGCTATTAGAAGATTATAACAACGCCTTCTTGAGAACCCGAAGAAGAAAATAAGATTATAACGACGTCTTTTTGGAGATTTGAAGTTATTTAAAGATTATAACGACTCTTTCTTGAAAACTTCAAAGAACGAAGATCAAACACTAGTTTTCTTTCAAAAACTAGTTAACTTTCTTACAAAATATAAGATAAGTGCCTTAGGGTTTTAGGAATTTTATAGATAAAGAGGTGTGGTGCAAGAAAATATGTAGTGATTTGCTTGGTATTTATAGGGAAAATTTAGGAGTTAACTATATATTGGGTTAAAAACTAACCATGGTTAAGTTGTATACTTGTAATGATCTAAGGAATGATCAAATATCATCCCTACATGTGTTTATACACGTTCATATGGTGAGGTGGTAGATAAGATTGGAATTTCTTGATATTATCTTGATTTTACGGACTGTAGTTTGGTTTCTGAAAATCGCTAACGGTAAGTTGTTAAGTCATAAAACGTAAAATCGGGTATCGTAAAAATACGAAACTTATAGGAATGATGAAACTCATCATTATACTCCATCTAAAAATATAAAATGAGTGATAAGTCTCATTGGGTGCAAAAACGCTGCTCAAAGCTAGAAACACGGGTCAAAAACGCGTAAAATGCAATTTATCAGAAAAGAACGAGATTTAAGGGAAATGATCGTGGATTTATTTACAGTAGACTAAAATTAGTCTAAAAGTGATATGAGATGTCAAAATATGGTTTTCTTCGTACGTGGGATAACTTAACAGTTATACGTGAAGTCTAAAAGTTACGCGATTTAATCAAAAATGTATAACGTACAAGGTTAATTTCTTTATGGTCAAAGGAGGAGGGAAGTATGTTTGATTTTTCCAAAAAATGTAAAAGCTTCAAAATATCTTCGGAAATATAGTGCAGGAATAGTTAAGTCTGGGTCTAAGTAGAATTGTTTAAAACGTAAGTTTGGTCTCGTACGGCTCAGGGTTTATTTGGTAACATTTAAAAGAAATCTTAAAAATTCTCTAATTAATTATGAGTGATCTAAAAATTAATCTGATGTGGGGAAAATTGTCAGAGGCGGTTTTCGTTATGCGTGGGATGTTGAAATGGTGTTTCGACCAAAATAAAACTTTAAGACGATGTTTTCTTAATAACTTTTGCGAAGATGATCTAACGATTGTCAAATTCTCAGGTTATTACTAAAATAAATTAACTTACGAGAATGTGAAATAAAAATTTCGAGAGTGAATAGTAACAGTGAATAGTAACAAAATGAATAGTGACCCGAAAACGCGAATTGTTACATTGGCTTTGTGTTGGGAATAATTCGTTACCACGGATAGTTGTGGTTTACACTGCTCGGATTAACACTAGCAGTGGAAACGTATTCACACTGCCAGTACATTATTACCACTGCTATCAGTTTATGATTAACGCGTCTTGATAAGTATAGAATAGATCTTGTATATATTCTATAATGTTAGCTTTATACTTATCTTGTAAAGGACTCCTTGTTGTATAAAAGGAGGTCCTAGGTCATTGTCTTAGAAACTCGTCTAATTACCTACGTATTACTCACAAGAGCTTCAAGGTGTAACCCTAGTGATAAGCAAGATCACTAGTATTATTCTTTAATAATATTGGAACTTAAGTTTTGTGTTTAATCTGTGTTTATATACAATACATCATACAATCCATCTTCTAAGTATTACTAAGTAAATTCCGCGTGCTTAATAATATTACACAAAATATCATTGACACAAGGAGTGTGTCCTAGATCCATCAAGTGGTATTAGAGCGAAGGTTCTGATATTTTGTTTTAGAAGATCCAAGGAATAAGCTTAACCTACTAACTCAATTTTCAATGGAGATGGAAAACAACCAATCAAACTCTTCTACACCAAGGCTTCCAAAGCTCAAACTTAATGAGTTTGAGATGTGGAGGATACTGATTGAGCAATACTTTCTCATTCAGGACTATGCTCTATAGGAGATCATTCAAATTGGTGATTCTTTCATGCCTGTGACTAGTACTATGAAGGTTGGTGAAACAGATGTTGTGAAAGTGTCTGTGCCTGAATCTAGTATTGAAAAAGCTTGCAGGAAAAATGATCTTAAGGCTAGAAGTTTGTTGCTAATGACTCTTCCTATAGATCAAATCATTGCATTCAGCAAGCACAAGACTGCTAAAGAACTGTTTTAAGGCATTTGCTCAGTGTTTGGTGGTAATGATGCTACAAAGAAGACACAAAAGACATTGTTGAAGCAAAGTTATGAAAACTTCTCTGCTTCAAGCAATGACTCACTTGATAGCATTTTTACCAAACTTCAGAAGATTGTTACACAACTGACTGTGTTTGGCATTGAGGTAGAAAAGGAATACCTCAATTTGAAGTTTCTAAGAAGTTTGCCTTCAGAGTTTCAAACAAATGTTACTGTCTGGGAAAACAAATCAGACATAGAAATAATAAAGCTCAATGACCTTTACAATAACTTCAAACTAATTGAGCAAAGGTTGAAGACGGCAGGGAAACTTGGCACAAGCTCTAGTAGCTTGGCATTGTTGTCAACCTCTATTGACAATGATGATTCTGAAGATGACAGTGATGATGAAGTTGCCATTGTTGGTTCTAAAGTTTCCACTAGTAATGTGAATGTTACCTTTGCAGGTTCAAAGAAGAAGGTTGCTAGTATTAGAGACTCTACCTTTTATGCTTTCATATCCACACAAGTTGATGGCTCTGTCTTAACTCATGAAGACATAGAGCAAATTGATGAAGATGACTTGGAGGATATAGATATTAAATGGCAGATAGCTCTTCTTAGCATGAGGGCTAGGAAATTTTATAAGACTGGCAAGCCTATTCACATCAATGGGAGTGAAACTGCAGGTTTTGATAAGAAGAAAGTGAAGTGCTTTAACTGCCACAAGTTTGGACATTTTGATAGAGAATGTAGAAGACCAAAGACCAAGGATAACAGGTCTACTTGGTACAAGCAAAAGAAGGAACCAGCTGTGGAAGAACCAAAGGCAATGTTGGCTATTGATGGTGTGAGCTATGATTGGAGTTTCATGGCTGATGAACAAGAAGAAGAACATTCTGATGCTGCTCTTGTTGCTACTGAATTTGCTCTCATGGCTTTCTCTGACTCTGAGGTACAAAACTTTGATAGTTGTTCTAAAACATGTAGGGCTGCTAAAGAAGTTGAAAGGCTTAATGATTTATATTCTAATGAAAGACAAGAGTTGTATACTGCTAATTATACTGTGTCTAATCTTAGGAGAGCTTTAGCTGTATTAGAAAAACAAATAGAGCACTATCAAGCTAATGAGTCAAAATATAATGATGATATGATTCTTCTTAGAAGAGAGGTAGAACATACAACTGCTGTGAATAAAGCATACCAAAAGGAGCTTGAAAAACTTCAAAAAAAAATGAAAATGTCAATTTAACTTTAGACACATGTTATCATCAGTCTAAGTCAATTGATAAAATTGGAATGCTCAAGTATATAGTAAAGCTAAGTCTGGTATGGGTTATAATACAGTGCCTCCACCACTAAGAGGTGTTCCATCACCTCCAGGTATAGATTTAGCTCATACAAGATTAGAAGATTTTAAGGAACTTGAAAGAGAATATGGTCCTTTAAAGGACACTAAGGTGAAAAGTGAGGAAGAAGTTAAGCATGATAATGATGTTTTTGAGAGTGCTAGTGACTCATCTATTGTTGATGAGAATGTTAAAAAGAATGAAGAGGCTTCTATCCCAAAAGTTGTTAATACTATTACAGAGGAACCTAGGAAACCAGTTAATAAACCTAGACCAACTGTAAGGTATGCTGAGATGTATAGGAATAAGCCTATAGCTCCTAGGGGTAACCAGAGGAGTTGGAATCATGTTAAATCTCAACAACTAGGTAGTGATTTTGTGATGTACAATAAGGCATGTTATATCTGTGGTAGTTTTGATCATCTACATGCTTATTGTGATTATCATGTTGGGAGAAGGGAAGTCCATGGAAATAAAAGGGTGGAGACTAACAGGTTTTGTTGGATCGATGTACTCTAACCAAACTAACTTAAATAGCTTGTTTAAGGTTTAATGACCTCGGATAAATCCTAAGTTATTAACAAAAAAACACTAAGCAAACTCTATTAAGTATGCCGAATTTACTTAACAAAGCTAAGAAGAATAACTTTAACTTTGAACGATTTTATTAATAACTTTAACTCTGCTTATTATGCAGACTCTTTAACAACTCTAATAATATCGAACTTCTCTAAAACTCTAATAATGTCGCATATTGTAAACTTGTGAACTCGTACCTCTAATGCCAATCTAGGGGTCCTTTTATAGACTCAAGGATAACCCTAGTCGGTTTACAATTTGTATCCTTGTACGACAAGTAACCTAATAAAGAATATTCTAAAATTACAAGACTTTCCATAAACGAATATAACAGTTCTTTTAGCCTTGCAGTACTTTGACTTCTTCAGCAGTACTTTTACTTCTTCTTTAGCAGTACTTTGACTCTTTGACTTTTTCCAGTACTTTGTCATTCTTCAGCACTTTAACTCTTCAGTACTTTAGCTTTCTGTATCCCAACAATCCTCCCCTAACTTGAATTCTACTTGCTTAACTTCAAGTTCCTTTGTTAATTTATCTTTTAACAGCTTCATCTTTGAAGAAAGATTATGTCTTAGTCTTTGGATTGTATCTTTGTAGTTTCTGTGCTTGTATCAGTATTATCAAAGTATCTTTAGAATTATTCTTTTACAGCATCATCCAGCAAGCTCCATCTTTTCAACAACACAGCAACAATTGACAATTTGTACATTAATTCAGTTTAAGTTGCAGTCTATTCTCATCACTTCCAGGTGTGTTAACTCCTGTGAGAGGTGAATCATTGAAAATTTAATGGATTTGAGTTCTCTTTACCAAAGCCATTAACTCTGGAGTAGCCAAATGTTTTGGTGTGTAAGACCATGGTACATTGATAACCATATGATTTTTAGCAAATCATCAGCTATCAACAGATTTGAGTTGTCTTTACCAAAAGTTGTACCCTTCTGGACTAGTTAGTTCTTTCATCATGGTGAACTAATTACCATATAATAGTTTTTCCACAGCCTTTACCATAAGCCATTTTCTTGTGGGCTAGCCAACTCTTCACATTTCTTGATATGGTGAGTTGATTACCATACAACTTATTAGCAAGTTGTCAACTAAAAACGGATTTGAGATATCTTTACCAGAGCCGTTTGCTCATGGATTAGCCAATCCTTTTGTAACCATGGTGGATTGATAACCTATTGATGTTGCCATCTCAAAAACCATTTATTTTATTAAACCTTTGTTTCAAAATATTTGTTACTTAACAAAAGGTTTCTTTCAAAAATCACTTAACTGGTTAAAAGCTGCAAGCAGTACTTTGAATAAAGTACTGATATTTCAAAAATAATTTATTCAATTAAAATTCATACCAGTTATTCATCATCATCAGCAATTGTAGTCCATCTGATAAACAGCTTGATGACCAGACATGTTATTTCATTATCTTCTTCTACTTCCATTCCATGCTCCAGCATTCTCCTCATAAGTTCTGCTGTAAGAGGATATCTTCTGTCTGCTAACATATGAATCATAATTCCATCTTCTAACTCTAGAACATGAACTCCAGATTCTTCAAAGAATCTCCAACTAACAATCTCCCAATTTTCTTGATTCTTCCAAACATCAGCAGTGCTTTGTTCTTCAGTTTCCCATACAGTTGTAAGATCTCCAAGCAAAACTAAACCAATTCCTTCTGATGGATTGTGTTCAAAATAGTCTCGCACCACATGATATAAATAAAATTAGTCCACTCTATCTATGATGTGCAATAAATCCCATAGTCTGTTGAACACTCTGAAGCTTTCATCATCTCTATGAAACATCAGATAACTTCCATCATTCGATTCTACAACTTCAAAAGCACTAATTTGAGATTTGTTCATCTTCATCTCAACATAATCTCTTGAATATTCAAAATCAACTACTCTTAAGTAATTCCTTAATTCATTAGTAGTATCAGATAGTAACTCAACTTTCTCTTTCTTTGATGACTGTATTTCTTCAACTTCAGTTTTTCTTTTTCTTTTTAAGCTCCTTTTGCTATCTTTTTCTTTCCAAGCAGCATCATCTTTATAATCTTTGATGCTTTCAACATTTTTCTTATAAGCTTCCCTAACAGCATCATACAATTCTTTCATCTCAAAATAATTAAACCTCTGCAATCCTTTATACCCTTGACTTTTTAGATAAGCCATCATTGCATTTCTGTCCTTAGCTCGATTTAGTCTTCTTGGTAGAAAAGATACAGGAATAGGTGACTCTAATGGTTCATCAGCTTCAGCATTCAATTCTTCTTGCAATTTCTTAGCTGCTTCTCTATTCATAGCAACTTGAACGGCTCTTATCTGTGCTAAAGTTAGTTTCTTTTTCTTCTTTGTTTCTACCAATATACCTTTTCCTTTATCTTTAGGATCTATTGCAGGTTGAGAAGTTTGTGGTTGTTCTTCTGAAACTCCTAGTATGCTAACACCCCTTGGTCTTGATAAATCTTGCAAGATCTCAGCAATGGTGTCATCATCACTTGCAGTATGTATAGGTTTGGGTGTATCAGCTTCTTCTTCCTGTATGACAGTTGAAGGATCAGCAGCTTCTTCATGTGTTGAAGTACCAGCTTCCTCTTCAAAGTCTAACAACCTTGGAGTAATCAATTCTTGCCTAAAAGATCCTCGACCAGCAGTATTTTGATCTTCAGTACCTTGATCATCAGTACTTTGAACATGAACATCAATAACTTGCTCCTCAGTACCTTGAACTTCAGTCCTTTCTTCCTCAGTACTTTCAATATTAACATATTCTTCAGTACCTTGAGGTTCAGACTCCTTAACAACATCTTCTTTCAAATTCTCTTCTTCTAAATTCCTCCCCAATTGGACAGAAGATGATTGTTTTTGAACCTTTTGGCGTTTTGTCTTCTTAAACTGCCTTTGCTCCTTCTTTTAAGATTTGACCCATATACGATGATGTTGAACCAATGGCCAGACAAAATTCTTGAGTCTTCTAAACTTGAGCTTCAACTTCTTAATTTGTTTAGCTTGAGCCTCAGTTGTTTTCTTCAACTTGACTAACTCCCTTGTCAGAACATAATTATCCAAGATAGGTAAATCATCTCCACGAATTGGTGAATGTTCTTCTGGTTGAAAAGTAGGAATAGAACGTTGTAGAGATGGTGAAGGTGAAATAGCAACATCCTCTTGAACTTTAGTACTTAATGAAGCAGTACCTTAGGATGAAGTACCTTCTTTAGATGCAGCACTTTGAGAAGCAGTACCTTCAGAGGCAGTACCTTGAGTATCAGTACCCTCAGAAGCAGTACCTTCTCTATCTTCATCCTCTGCAGCATCAGCTCTGACAGCTTGAACAACTTCCATCATAGAAGTAGTCAATGGAGTATCCCTTCCAGTGAATAAATCACTCTTCCTAGCCATGAAAGTGAAAATCTTGGCTTGTTGTACCACAACAGGTAAAAGATTTGTAGGCTTGGGTATATCTGAAAGTTGTTTATTGAGAAATACTTGAACAAACCTTGGATACATCAACCATTTTGAACCATGAGTGATGTGTGAAAGCATTCCATCTAGAATTAGCCTTGAAAATTTGAAAACACGATCTGTAGCCAATCCCACTATAGCAGATGCTATGTTAGAGCCAAATTGCTCCCATGAAGTACTTTTAGCACTAATACAATGAAGCAACACATGTACTAAAAACTTCCAGTGAGGACAAAATAAGGGTTTTCGGAATGTTTGTTCAGTTAAGGACCCTTCATAACCAATGTGTCCAAAAGTATCCCAAATCAGTTGCTTATCAAAACGAACAGCCCCATCTTCATCATTAAACAATAAGTCTTCTCGAATAGAGGCCTCAGTAACCTTAATATTTCTCCCAGCAACCATAGCATGAATATATTCTTCATCATTCTCCATATGAACCCTAGCAGTTTCCCAAAATTGTTGAATCCAGGGCTCAATAACATCTGGTTCGACTAATAGCGCATAACTAATTGGCGATCCAGTAAGAAAATCAATGATGTCATGAAAGATTGCATTCGCTTCAGTCTTGTCTAAATTCGCCACCATGTTGTGTTTGGAAACAGTATTACGATTCGCCATTGATAATTATATGATCACAGTAAGAAATAGAACGAATAATATAGGTGAAAGTGTGAGAAATATGGAAAAGATTTGTAGATATCAATATGAGAGGGAAATTCGGAGAGTGGTTATTTATAGGTGAGATTTAAAAAATCACAGCCATAAATACCAAAGTTACCGTTAGAACAGTACTTTAATAAGATAAACAGTACTTTCCACGTGTGCAGTACTTTCCAAGCAGTACTTTCATAAAATCAAAAAGCAGTACTTTTCCATTCTCTTTCTTACAATAGCATATACAGCAAACAAACATGAATATCCTCCCCTCAAGCAATGCATAGGACTATATGTACACTAAATAGTCCTCCCCTTAAATGTAGCTCAGTAATTAATCATGCCAATACTCACCACCAAGTGAGTAAATCTTGAAACATCAAATCCTTTGGTGAGCAAATCAGCTACATTATCATCTGTATGCACCTTGACAACATTAATGAGCCTATGCTCATAACAATCTCTGATGAAGTGGTGCCTAATCTGAATATGCTTGGTCTTGGAATGATAAACTGGATTCTTCACAATGCAAATGGTACTCTCATTATCAATATTGATGGGAGTATTCTTGAAATTAAACCCATAATCCAAGAGTTGATTCTGCATCCACAAAACTTGTCCACAACAGCTTGCAGCAGCCACATATTCAGCTTCAGTAGATGATGTTGCTGCAATTGTTTGCTTTTTACACTGCCATGAAACTAATCTTCTTCCAAGATATTGGCATCCACCCGTGGTTGATCTTCTGTCATAGTTGTCACCTGCATAATCACTATCTGAGAAAGCTTCCAAGTGAAAAGGTGAATCCTTTGGATACCACAACCCCAACTTAGGTTGTTGTTTCAAATAACAGAAAATTCTCTTCACTGCATTCATATGAGAAATCTTTGGTGAGACTTGATATCTTGCACACAAACAAACTGCAAACATGATATCAGGCCTTGATGCAGTAAGATACATAAGACAACCAATCATTGATCTGTATAATTTGACTTCAACTGGTTGTCCATCTTCATCCTTGCCCAATGAGTTGATAGATTTAATAGGTGTAGTAACAGACTTCATATCATCAAAATTGAACTTCTTAAGTATGTCAGTAACATACTTGTCTTGACTTATGAAAATTCCTTCCTTTGACTGCCATCAAACTTACCCAGATTATCAATTGTATTCAAAATAGTAAGAGGGCATCCAAAAGGCTTCATAAAATGAATGTTGGGTTTGTTGCCCATCAGCAACTCATAAGGTGTCTTCATCTGTGGCTTAGTAACGGATACTCTATTAAGTACATAGCAAGCAGTACTTACAGCTTCAGCCCAGAATTGAAGTTGTGAATCTGCTAGCATTATAGGACTTTGATTGAAGCAGTACTTACAGCTTCAGCCCAGAATTGAATAGGTAGTTGTGAATCTGCTAGCATTGTTCTGGCTGCTTCAATCAAAGTCCTATTCTTTCTCTCTGCAACACCATTCTGCTGTGGTGTTCTTGCAATACTAAACTCCCTCTTGATTCCTTTATTTGCACAAAATTCATCCATAAGCTTGTTCTTGAATTCAGTTCCATTGTCACATCTAATACCTCTAACCTTGAGTCTCAATTGGTTTTCAAGTGCTATTATGAGAGTCGGAATAGCATCAAAAGTATCATCTTTAAATCCCAAGAAAAATACCTAACTGAATCTACTGCAATCATCTGTTACAACTAAGCAGTACTTTTTTACTTGTTTAAACTTGCCACGAAACAGTCCAAACAAATCCATGTGTAACAGCTCCAAAGGTTCTCTAATATTCCTCTCCTCAAGCTTCTTGCATGAAGCTTTGTGTTGTTTACCCTTATTACATGCCAAACAGGAGTGATCATTCTTGTAAGTCTTTGAAGGTAAACCTCTAACTAAATTCCCTTGGACCAGTTTGTTGATATTCTTGAAATTGACATCGCCCAATCTTCTATGCCACTGATGTGCTTCTTCAGATGTTGCTTTTGCCACCAAACATGTGGCTCTCCCATAAGAATGTAGACTCTTCATATCTAGACTATACACATCATTTGTTCTTGGTACTCTAAGAACTACCAAGGTATCATCAATAGGCTTGAATTCAGGGGAAAGGATGAGACATTCTGTGTTAGTGAATAACACAGGATGCTGTTTATCACAGGTTTGAGAGACTGACAATAAGTTAAACTTGAGCTCCTTCACATATCTAACATTCTCAAAATCTATTCGCCCTGTTTTGATGGTTCCTTTTCCAGTAATCCTTCCTCCATTGGGATCATTCCCAAATGCAACTCCTCCTTCACTAATAGATCTAAAATCAGACAGAATCTCTTTTTCTCCTGTCATACTTCTAGAGCAACCACTATCCACAATAAGATGATCTTTAAGCTCCTCTTCTGGGTTGCCCTGCACAAAGATAAAAGAGTTAGTGATTTTTAGGAACCCAAGCCATTACTGACTTGTGTTCCCCTTGTGGAGTTACAAACTCAAATTCTTTGAGTATGTAATTTCCACTGTTTTTCAAAACATGATCCAGAATTATCTTCTGATTTTTAACATGTGGATTTTCAAAACTTTTTGGATTTTCAATACAACTCACTTTTACAAGTTCATTCTCTTTTTCATGTATCACAAAAACATCTTATTCACTTTTTGTTGAAAGTACTATTTGTTCCTCAGCAGTACTTTCCCTCTTAACCCATTCGGTTTTAACACTAGGTTCCTGTGATCTAGATCCCCTATGTGAATTGTAATACCTTCTAGGTTGATAGTAATGAGATCTCCTAGGGTTCCTATTCCAAGAGGTGTTTGGTGAAAACTGAGCAGTACTTTGAGAAAGTACTGGTCTTGTCTTATCAGTACCTTGGAAAGTATTGAAAGGTACTGATGGTTTTGAAAAGGTTCTTCTCTGGTGAGGGTACCTATGGTCTGGTGAGAAATTGCTGTGATTGACCCTATTTGAATTATTCCAGACTGGTTTGTGCTCTCTAGGTTTCTGATTGGCAGACCTATGCTTTGGAAATTTTCTAAGGTATTCTGAATGAAATTCACAATCCTTGATCAAATGAGTAGGACTAAAGCACACAAAACACAGTTTTTGACCCATACTCCCAAAGTGACTTCTTCTATGTCTATGAACAAAACTATTTTGCCTTCTAGGTGAATGATTAAACCTGTTTTGACCAAAGTTATCCCAAAAAGGTTTAGCAGTACTGTTTTGAAAAGGTTTTCCTGAAGGTACTGCTTGTGGAGCAGTACTTTGAGTTGAAGGTACTGCTTGACTTTGAACATTATTTTCAACAGTTTCTTTGGGGGTTTCAGACCTAGATTGGCCAACTAGCTTTTTCCTAAACTCTAGACTGTCTACTCCAAAACGAGAAACATCAGGCCTAGGGGGTTGATGAATTCCAGTGGGATGGGGAACTGCATGATAACCATTGTCTTTCTTATACTCAGGAGGTGTTTCACTTATTGAATCCTCATTACTAGATGTGTCTACATAATTAATGAGTTCATCATCACTAGTGGTTACATCCTCAAAATCACCTTCATCCTGATCACTAGGTGGGTTTTCTTCTATTTTACTAAAGTCCATACCAAAACCTAGACCAGTTCTAATGTAAGCTCTTCTCTGTTTTTCAACATAACTAACATGAGAAAGTCCAGATTCTCCCCAAGCAGCAAACTTAGCTAACAAATAATCTCTTTCCTTAGTCAATTTCTCAATTTCAGCAATTTTACAATTTAGTTTCCATTCACTTAATTTTAACTGATAGTCCTGTTGTTCATATTTTTCAGCCCAAGCCACTTCATTATTTTCATGTGCTAATATTTTGGCTTCCATAGATTCTAAGGTTATTTGATAACCTGCTACCTCAGACCTAGCCCTAACACAATTATCTCTTTCAATCACATAACTGCCAAGTAATTTTTGATAAAAATCATGACAATTTGAGCATACCTCAGAGATAGGGGTGAACTTGATGAAGTAGCCACCATTGCAAGTAGAAAAAGATCATCTTCACTCTCCATGCTCCAATCAAATCCTCCAAAACCATCTCCAGATTCCAAAGCAGCATGATCAGATTCCTCATCAAAGGCAGTGCTCCAGTCAAATTCTTCTACTGAATCTTCAACTGCTTCTTCCACTGCTACCATACAATAGGTGACTGGTTCATCATCAAACTCAGCACTCCAGTCAACCTCTGATAAACTTTCTTGAGCAACCAAGGCTTTTGTTTCAGTAATAGGAATTTCTTTAAGCTCCACTTTGGTTTCTCAGTTATCCTGTTTGCTTGATACTTAGCAAACCTGCACTTCCTTGCAAAGTGTCCAGTCTTTTGACAATTGAAGCATTCAATTTTGGATTTGTCAAAAGTGATTCCCTGTTTAGGTTTGAAGTCAATGTTCTTTCCTGTTTTCTTCATATACTTCTTGATCCTTGCAGTGATCATTGCAACTTGCCACCTGATATCAATTTCTTCTAAAGCATCCTCTTCAATCTGTGAGAGATCTTCTTCATAAGTTACAGGTAAAGAAGCTTGATGTGCAAAGAAAGAGCATACAACTTCATCTGAGTGCATGGTAGTAGTTTGTGGGGCTTGCTGAGCATAGGTGGGGGGTGTAAACAGCAGTACTTTGAGCCACAGTACTTTGAGTAGGAGAAGCAGTACTTTTGGTGGAAGTACTGCCCCTCTTCTCAGATGACATAAATGCAATACTGTGAGTCTTTGAGCTTGATTGGCCATTCATCTCATGCTCATACACCTTCAGATGATTGTAGAGATCATCAAAATCCATGGTGTCCAATCCAGGTTGTCCTCTGATCATAGTAGCAATCACATGCCATGTAGATGGCAAACTCCTTAAGAACTTTAGATTAGCATCTTCAACAGATACTTCTTCCTTGTATAACTCCAACATGTTGAGGAGATTTTGAAATCTATCATATGCAACATCAAGACTCTCTCTTTCACCAACAATGAAAGTTTCAAACTGTTGCTTCAACAGATTTCTATGCATCTTCTTAGAAGCTTCATTCCCTCCAAATCTTGTCTTGAGAGCAGCCCAGAGTTGCTTTGCATCTTTAGCATCATGAAACTTCAGTAGATGTCCATCCGGTATAGCAGATAAGAGTATGTTAAGAGCCTTCTCTTGATTCCTTATGGTAGCTGCTTGTAAGACTGGTTTGGGTGGTTTAGGTTGTCCGCAATCTCCACAGTGTTCTCGGTAATACTTCATTACCATTGACAATTACATTCCATAGTGCATGGTCTGTAATTGCAATGTACTGCCTCATCTTCATACACCATAGGTCATATTCTCCCTTCTTGATGATTGGAATTATGAGTGAGGTGATTGATGGTGGTGGAACAGCTTCAGTCGACATCTTTAGGTTTTGTTGTAGTAGGTTTTAGGGTTTCTTCTTAGTCAGAGTTTCCACACAAGCTCTGATACCACTTGTTGGATCGATGTACTCTAACCAAACTAAATAGCCTTTTTAAGGTTTAATGACCTCGGATAAATCCTAAGTTATTAACAAAGAAACACTGAGTAAACTCTATTAAGTATGCGGAATTTACTTAATAAAGCTAAGAAGAATAACTTTAACTTTGAACGATTTTATTAATAACTTTAACTCTGCTTATTATGCAGACTCTTTAACAACTCTAATAATATCGAACTTCTCTAAAACTCTAATAATGTCGCGTATTGTAAACTTGTGAACTCGTACCTCTAATGCCAATCTAGGGGTCCTTTTATAGGCTCAAGGATAACCCTAGTCGGTTTACAATTTGTATCCTTGTACGACAAGTAATCTAATAAAGAATATTCTAGAATTACAAGACTTTCCATAAACGAATATAACAGTTCTTTTAGCCTTGCAGTACTTTGACTTCTTCAGCAGTACTTTGACTTCTTCTTTAGCAGTACTTTGACTTTTTGACTTTTTCCAGTACTTTGTCACTCTTCAAAGACTTTAACTCTTCAGTACTTTAGCTTTCTGTATCCCAACAGGTTTCAACATAATATACACCCTAATTCACATTGCAAAATGATCCCAAGAGCAGTTCAACTTAGAAGTGGACTCAAAACTTTTGCCACTGCAAAAACTGTTAACACTGCTCACCCTAAGTCACCTGTTAAAAGTGCAACCTCCAAAACAACTTTTGCAAAATCTGCACAAACAGGGAAAAGAACCTTTCAAGCTAAAAAGGTTAATTATAACCAACAGTGGGTGCCTAAAAAGAAACCAGCAGTTACCACTGCTCATTCAAAAGTTACCACTACAAGGGTTGTAAACAAGAAAAGGGGGGACATGGGCAATGTTGTAAAGGCCTCAAAGACGTTGGGAATGGAAACCTAAAGGAAATACCTCTACAACCAATCCCAATGGTGTATCAATAACCTTTGATAGATTTAACTATATTGATACACGAGGCAGATCCAAGTCAATCATGGCTTGGGTCCCCAAAAGAAACTAAATCTTTACTTTTGTGTGCAGGAACATCCAAGGACAAAAAGATCAGATCAAGGATATACAGATAGTGGATGTTCAAGGCACATGACCGGCAACAAGTCCTATCTTTCTGATTTTGAGCATTATGATGGACAGTATGTCAGCTTTAGAAGTGGAGTAAATTGTAATGCTAAATGTGAACAATATGTATGATGCAGGAACACTTATGGTAAAGGAAAACATGGATTATTATTATTATTTCACAAGACTGTATACTAAGTGCAGCAGTTACATCCATGGAATACTAATTACATGCATCATTACATCAACTGGAAACCAACTACCAACTACCTACCCCAAGCTTAAGCTTCACAACCTATCACAACCTTACTACATCTAACAACCATTCACCTCCTATGGTTTCTTTGGGAAGCCCCACTTTGGCATCACCTTAGGAGCTCCACGCATGTTAATCCACTCGTACACTCTAGGGCTTGTTAATCCCATCACCACTATCCCAGTAGGTGGTGAGGATGATGAAGGACTGGCTGATGGTGGTTCTGATTGCAATGGTAGAAGAGGTGATGGTTGGAGCTCTTCAGGAGGAGCTATTGCTGCAAGAGGGGGAACACTCAGGACTCTTCCAGAGGTCTCATCATCTGTATCTACATATGGCGATACATAGGAGCTGATCTCTAAGCTATCTTCCTTGATTAATGCATCCTGAGGCTCTGGTTGTAGTGATGAAGGACCAGCAGGAAAAGGATTTGAAAGAACAAATGAATGTTTTCTCTTCCTGGATACAACCTTCTCATACTCTTCTTTTTCAACTCTCCCAGGGTTTTTCAAAACAAAGTCATCCCATGAACTATCAAATGAACTGCTAGAAGAAAGATTGATTGGACTAGATTGACTCATGGTGTTGTTGGAGAAATGATTTTTGAGAGTGAAATTTTTGGAGTATGTGATTTGAGTGGTTTGTGTTAAAAGGTTTGTTTAATATATGTTAAGTTGGGTTCAAGAAGTTAATGAGGGGAAGGTGTAAGTGGTTGAGAAGTAAATTGGAGTCCTGTGGCCTTGGAAAGTGTATCAATGCTTATGAGTTGACTTTATTGAGTATAGCCACTGCTATGTTCATTCCTTTAGATATACTAACCATTGCCAAAACTCAACAGTGATTCCAGTGTTTGGTTTACGATTGTGATTTCCAGAGTTGAAGGATTCTTTGTTTACATTGAAAGGTTACTCTTTGGTGTTTGACTTTCTAGTTGTCCATTGATGTTTATGCAGAAATTATTTTTACAATGGGAACTATATTGCAACCAGTGGTAACAAGCTTGCTTTTACAGTGGAAAAAGGAAAACAAAGGAACTTTATTTCTTTTATCAAACATGATTCATTACAACCATAGTGAAAGTACTTCTAATCATCAAAACACAAAAGACTACATCCTAGCACATCCTACATCTAACTTCAACTACTCCATAGGCTTCTTGCCTTTGCCCACATAGTTATGCTTGTTTTTCTGAGTCCTCTTTCTTTTGTTCTCAAAAGTGGATTGCATTCTTGGACATGGTATACCAAGAACTTGTGAAGGAGGTTTTGGTAGCATTGCAGACTTTGTTAGGATGGATATCTGCTTCATATTGGAGATAGCTGTTTCCAGTGCTATTGAAAGTGCTTTTGGCAAATCTTTGGCCATGGAATAGGTTTCATTATTCTCCTCATCATCATCTGATGAGCTGGAGTAAAACTCAAGTGATGGTACAGGTTTTGCAGCTGGTACACGCTTAGCAGTTTCTTTGGTATACTTTTTGGATGAAGTGCCCGTGGAAAGTATCCAAACCATCCTGATGTCTCTAAGGATGTCTCTGACTCGATTACATACTCTTCTTCTGAATCAGAAGAGATGTTGATGGTGTTGGAAGGATTGCTCATGATTATGTTTTTGGGGATATTGTGTTTGAATGTGTATTGATGAAGTTTACCTAAAGCCAAGCCTCCTTATGTAGACAAAGTCGGTTGAAAGGGTTAATTAATGAGTATATTTACTTTTTCCTATTTTGGTAGGTTAAGGAGTAAATATAGATATTATTAGGTTGACTTGGGAAGATATTTTACTTGGATAATGGTTTGGTTAAAGGTAATGTTGGTTAATAACAAGTTGGTTATTTCTATATGCATAACCAAGCTTTGTTGGGAGTTGAATTTAAAAGGTGTATATTTGAGATACACAACAAATGGTTATTGATTCACCATGTCTTACACACATAAGAATCAACTAGTCCATAGCAAACGGCTACTGGTAATGACTTGTCAAATCCGTTTATGGTTGATAGTTTGCCAAAAACTATATGGTTATCAACTCACCATATTCTTTATGATTAAGAGTTGGCTAGTCCATAGCAAACGGCTCATGGTAAAGACATATCAAATCCGTTGATAGCTTATAGTTTGCTAAAAACTATGATAAGAGCAGTTTTGTTTTCAAATGATTTTATTTACCACTGCTCTTTGAAATTTTTGTGAAAAATTACCACTGCTAGTTCACAGATTCCACTGACAGTGTTATTTTACCACTGTTGTTCTAGCCGTTACAACTGATTGTGTCAGTAACTTATTTTTTACTAGCCGTTGAAAGTAACCATTGTTTGTCATATATATATAGGGTTAAAATATTAAGGAAATTATCTTCTTTCCATATTATGATAAATACTTTCTAAAGATAATTTTACCTGCGCAATACTTCTAAACCCTAACCCTATATATCTTTCTCTCTCAATTGGCTAGTTATTCTTTCAATTCTTAATGACATAATATTGTTTTTCATCAAAAGTTTCTATGGCATCTTTAAACTTTGCAGATGAGCACAACCTAGTGGCCTACCTAAAAAAGTCTAACGAGAAGAGGCCCTTTTATCATCAAATTGTGGACTTTCTACATACCACACATATAAGGTATGCTTTGCTTTTAAAACCCACAATTTATATCTCTCAAATCAAACAGTTTTGGACTTCTGCTACGTCCATAACACTTGAGAATGGAGATACACATGAAATTGATGGATGCTCTACGAGCCACTGTGGATGGGGTAACTATTGATGTTATTGAGGCATCCTTGAGGAGAGTACTCCAATTGGGTGATCTCAATGGTCTCATCACATTACCTATGCCTGAAATTCATGATACTTTATCATCCATGGGGTATGATACCACTGACAAAAAGGATACTTTCAAAAAGAGTGGTTTTTGTCCCCAATGGAGATTTTTGATTCATACTCTGTGCATTGTCTCAGTCCAAAGAAAACATCTTATGAGCAATTTAGTTCAACCATGGCTTATCCTTTGGTTTGTCTAGTCACTGATAAGATTTTTAACTGGTCAAATTATATTTTTACAAGTATGAAAGGCAATGTACAGAGTAAAACAAATTTTTTAATGTATCCAAGGTTTGTGCAAGCAGTGCTAAATGAGTTTCAACTACAACCCCATACTAATTTTTATAAAATCAGTTGCCTTAAGCCTAATGTTTTTCAAAATTTGAACAAAGATGGCAATATGATTTTTACACCTCTCCTTCCACAAATGCTTGCTAAGATCACAACTGAACAAAACACACCCATAATTAATGTTCCAAACATTGATTATGTTCCACCAGTTTCAAACACCTATGAGAGAAGGTCTAAACAACCAACTCCTCTCATGACAACACAACAAGTTTCTGAACCTTATGGTCTAGGAACAAGCAGTGGTGGTTCTAGAATTCCACCTAGTCCAACTAGGGAAGAATCTGAACCTTTGCCCCTTGATTCACCTCTCCCAACAAAAACACAGTTGGAAGTGATGAGGGCAGTGGGAACCAATTGGAATTGATGGTTTTGTGTCCAAAGTTAGTCAAGCGGTGTTGAATCTCTACAGAAAGATTTGGCAACTGTCAAGAAGCAAAGATGCCCAGGATGTTAAACATTTACAGGAGGAGATTCAGACCTTGAAGGAAGAGATGAATGGGTTGAAAAGAATAAGAAAACGCAAAGTTGGTGATTTCATCTTCATCCTCACCTATCGATGGTGATTCAAATTGGTTTTGATCATGATTTGGGAAATTCTCCCAAACAGGGAGGAAAACAGCGCCGAACTGAGGGAGGAAAATTGTTTTTGAAGATGAAGGAGATACAAGTAAAGGAGCAAAGGAAACTGATACTCATGGAGAGCAACTTGAAGATCAAGACATTTTCTGTACTGCAACTGATTTTACCATTAATTTCATTTCCACTGCAGAGCCAAATATTGCCACTGCAAGTGAAGACTTTGATAAACTGAAGAAAGACAAAGGTAAAGCAGTTATGGAAAATGTAGAGCAAACTGGAAGAAAGATTTCAAAGAAAAGACAAGCTCAGATTGCTCTTGATAGAGAAATTGCTAAGATAATTACTAAAGAAGAAGTTGCTAAAAAGAAGAAGCTTGAAGAAATGGAAGTTGCAAGCTTTTTGGAGACTAAAAGATTGAATAGAATGGAAGATTTTGTTGAAGATCCATTTTCCACTATTCAACCTACAATTCTTAAAGAGAAGACTCCAGAGTTTAGTTATGTTCCTACCGAAGATGATATTGAGGTCTTGATTGCTAATAATCTAATGATCAAGAAAAAGGCAATTGACCTGGTAGCTGATGCATCCTTAACTGAAGAACAAAGAACTGCTCAGTTGAAGGATTTCATTCAAATGAAGAACAATCAAGCACTTGAAGATGTGATTAGTACAGTAAAAAGGGCCGAAGAAATCAAGACAGTCAAGACAACCAACCGAAGCACAAATTCTTTCATATATGAAGACTTATTGTTGTCATGTTGGTGGTTGGAAGAAGCATCAATTCAAAGGAATGGCTGATGATCAAGTTGAAAGGGCTTATTACAGAGTTCAAAAACAAGATAAAGATTTTACTCCAATGGGCTCTGAAGAAGAACCAAGAAAGTTTCCTGAATTGAAGAGAAAGGCCAAAGAAAGTGATTGTGATTATAGAAGAAGATTTTTATCCAGAACCACTGCAAGTTCGACATCCTATTATTGATTGGGAAGTTTACACTGCTAGCAATTTTGCTCCAACATGGAATATCACAAGGCTAGGTGGTGAAACTTCATCATTCATTCAATTTGAAGATCTTATAAAAGCTTTTGACAGAGATGACCTTGATACATTATGGAGGTTAGTTCAAGAAAGGTTTAATGCTCAAGATCTCAAAGATACAAAGGAGATGCAGTTGTGGATAAATCTTAGAAGGCTTTATGAACCTAATGTTGATGATGATTTCTGGAAGTTCTCATGTCCATGTTCTGGTACTAAATGGTATTACTATGACTCATGTGAAGTTCATCATGTCTCTACAGGAAATGGAGTAGATGCATTTATGCTTGCTGAGAAAGAATATCCAATCAGAGCTAGAACTCTCACTGTGATGTTATGTACCACAATAAGAGTTCATGAAGACAATGAGAAAGTCAGAGCATTGTTACATAGACTTCAAGATCAATGTGCAAGAGCCATACAGAAGTTAAGGAAGAAGTGAAGTGTTTGGTTGAATTCCCAAATCCTTGAAAATCATGAAGACTGAAGAAACTTATTGATTTACAGAGAAATCATAAGTTTAGGGGAGGATTGTTGGGAATAATTTGTTACCACAGATAGTTGTAGTTTACACTGCTCGGATTAACACTAGCAGTGGAAACGTATTCCCACTGCCAGTACATTATTACCACTGCTATCAGTTTATGATTAACGCGTCTAGATAAGTATAGAATAGATCTTGTATATATTCTATAATGTTAGCTTTATACTTATCTTGTAAAGGACTCCTTGTTGTATAAAAGGAGGTCCTAGGTCATTGTCTTAGAAACTCGTCTAATTACCTACGTATTACTCACAAGAGCTTCAAGGTGTAACCCTAGTGATAAGCAAGATCACTCGTATTATTCTTTAATAATATTGGAGCTTAAGTTTTGTGTTTAATCTGTGTTTATATACAATACATCATACAATCCATCTTTTAAGTATTACTAAGTAAATTCTGCGTGCTTAATAATATTACACAAAATATCATTGACACAAGGAGTGTGTCCTAGATCCATCACTTTGATACCTTGCTTTGTGATCAGGTGCCCCAAGAATTGCCCTTCCTCCACAACGAAAGAACATTTCTTAGGGTTTAACTTCATATTGATGGCGCGAAGCTGATCGAAGGTTTCCTTTATGTCGGAGAGTAGGTCTTCCTCCGTTCTGATTTTGATGACCATATCATCTACGTATGCTTCGAGGTTCCTTCCTATTTGCTTGCTGAAGGCTTTGTCCACTAGCCTTTGATAGGTGGCACCTGCATTCTTCAGACCAAAGGGCATCTTTTTGTAGCAATATACGCCTTTTCCTGTAAAAAAGCCTGTTTTCTCCTCGTCTTCTTCTGCCATCTGTATCTGATGGTAACCTTTGTAAGCGTTCAGAAAACACTTTAGTTGGAACCCTGATAAGGACTCCACCTTCCAATCAATTTCTGGTAGAGGATAATAGTCCTTCGGACATGCTTTGTTGATGTCGGTGAAATCCACACACATTCGCCATCCTCCATCATGCTTCTTAACCATGATCGGGTTGGCTACCCAGGTTTGATATTTCACTTCCCTGAGAATGCCTGCCCCTACGAGTTTTTCCACCTCCTTGCATGCTGCTGCGTTCCTTTCTGGTGCAAGGCTTCGGCGTTTCTACTTGATAGGCTCTATGTGCTTGAACTCGTTGAGCTTATGTTTGGTGCCGAAGGGCTTTCTATCTATGATGAGGGTTCTGGGGACCCCCGTCATATCAAAGTATGTCCATGCAAAGAAATCTGCGTTAGCCCTTAATAACTTCTCCAATTCTGCCTTAAAGGTGGCAGGGAGTTGCTTTCCAATGACCACCGTCTATTCCGGATGTAGGTCGTTTACTACGATACGCTCTTCGGCATCAGTGAGCTGAGAATATCCTTCGGAACTTCTTCAGGATTTTGTCTGACCCTTTTCCCTACATCTGTAGGCTTCTTCACGCTATAGCTAGAGAATACCGTTCTAATACCGTAGGGTGTTTGGAATTTGACCGCAGCATGTATGGTGGAGACAACGATACCCATTTTCTGCATTGCAGTTCTCCCTATCAACAGGTTATAGGGAAATTCAGACCTTACGATCGCGAAAACCAGGGTTTCTGTTCTTTTTAGCCTTCCTTCTCCAATCGTTACCTCAAAAGGGACTTCTCCCAGAGGCCATGAATGTTCCCTTGAGAATCCTACCAAAGGTATCTTCGAGTCTACCCTCTTCGACCGTATCGAAGGCTTGAGCTTTAGAAAACAATGCTCATAGATGACTTCGCAAGAGCTTTCACAGTCCAAGTAGGCTCTATTTACTTCCCTGTTGGAGATTAAGACTTTGATGAATACGGGGTCATTCGAGAGAACTCTGCCAGTAATCGAAAGGAACGTCACGTCCCCTACCCCGCATAGACCTTTCTCTGCTGCTTTTCTCTTTAAACCAGAATCATCCCTGTGTACCATGAGGATTGGGGCTTCAACAGGCATAGTATCTTTCCCTAACTGTGTGTCGGAGATCTTTTCTTTACCTTTCTTTATACCCTTCACCAAATGCCCCAATTGGACAGACTTTACCGCTTCTTCTATCTGTCTTTTAAGCTCTCGGCAACTGTTGGTGTCGTGACCGTAATCTTCATGGAAGTAGCAGTATTTGGATGTGTCCCTGCTTCTACCTTTACTTGTCAAACGAGGGGGAGGTTCGAAGGCCCTCGCAGCCCTTTCCGTAGCAAGTATTTCCCTTGGAGATTTAGACAGATTTGCCAAGAGTCCGTGGTTGGTGTTTTTGTTGTAGGGTGTGAACCTGTCCCTACCTTTGTGTCTGTTTTTGGACCCTTCCCATGAAGAGTTCTTCGGGAACTTGTTGTGACTTTCTTTGCTTTCGATCGAAACCCCATTAGTAGCCACCTCTTTGGCTTCGATCCAGGTGTACGTCTTATCCATTAAACTCTTGTAGGTTGTAGGAAGGTCAGTGGATAAGAATTACACCAGAATTCTGTTTCGTAGGTCATGCATAAAACCAGAGATGCGTTGGTCTTCTTGCAGACCCAGAATCTGCAAAGTGTCATCAGTGTATCTTGTAACGAAAGCCCTAGTGCTCTCGTTCCCTTTGTTTGATGTTGTGCACTTTAAATGAGTCCTTGTGAACTTCTTCTGCTAGCTGAAGTGTGATCTAAACTTGGCCTTGAGATCACCCAAATTTATTATGCTACCTGCTTTTTTCCCATTCCACCATATACGAACGGAGTCTCGCAAGGTATACGTGAACATGTGGCAAGCAACCGACATAACCCATTTCTGCATTCTAATAGCCCCTTCGAACAAATGTAAGAAATTATCCGGGTCCCCCTTCCCATTATACGTACCAATGTGTGCGGGCATTTTCAACCCGTCTGGTAGAAGGTAGTCTTCTATCCATCTTACAAAAGGTGTCATGGAACCCATGGGCTCCGAATAAAGGCAGTTGTAAGGTGGCATGTAAGTGGGGACAGTGTTGTATGGGTTATGGTTCGGAGATACTCCGACAGGATTTTGGTTAGCATAAGGAGGGTAAGCAGTAGGTATAAAGGATGGATTGTTTCCTACAGGATACGGAGGGTATACCATGGGTTGCCCGTAGGGCATGTTTTCGTAAGGTTGAGGAAAGCTAAGGTTGTTAGTCTGCCCATTAGGTGGGGGATAGACCCCATGGGGATAAGATTAAGTCTGAAAAGGAGGGTACATACCATGAGGAGGAAGATTTCCTCCCCCATTTATTTGAGGTGGATTACCTTCTACGCCGGATGCGTGAGAAGGCTGCAACGGAACCCCTGCTTCAGTTCTCCCCAAGTGGGCTGCCAATAGTGGTGGCAAGTTAACCTCCGTAGTTTCTCTTCGGTGACTCCTTCCATTGGAGCCTTCCATCGTTCCTTCCCTTCTCGTCGGAGCCCTTCTCGGCCTTCTACTTACCGGAGATCCTATTCTCAACATTGAGCGTGTAGCCCCAGGAGCCGAGGGCCTAGTCTCCATCTCTATCTCTTCGTCATACTCATCACCAGAGTATTCCAACTCCCTTCGCATCTCTACGTTCCGAGTATGCCTCCTTCGAGCCCTTAATAAGGACTCCAGTGCTTCGAGGTTAGCTTCGACGAACGCAGGACTGATAACTAGTTCGGGGTTGGCTGACGTTGAAGCATGGTTGTTGGGAGTCATTTCTGGGTGAGATCGTGTGGTAAAAGTGGACGCGGTTATGTTGGGAAGGTTGTTAGGATCGTTGACTGAGATTGGTGTCAAGGTCGAGAAACCCGAAGGGGGAGTATCTTCTCTTCCTTGATTCATGCCGTAAAAGTAGTGAGTGTGATTGACTGGTTATAAGTTTGGAATAACGAGACCAATTGTAATGGGTCCCACGGATGGCGCCACTGATTGTACAATAATAATGCGACCGTGCCTTCGATGGTGATCGAAGGATATGAGGGGTGTTATGCTTGCGCCAAACTTGTAACCAATCTGCAATAAGAAATAGTAGACACTTTGTTAAGTGATTGCGCAGTGGTTGGACCCTGCAAACCACCTCCGGCGTGCGAGTAAGTATGTGATATGTGTTGTAAGTAATGTAGAGTGTGAAATGCTGTGTTGAGTGAACATACCATTGAAATGACTCGTTCAACCTATTTATTGATAGAGAAATAAGCTTGGAGAGTGTTTGCACACGTTTCGGAGATCATGTGGTCGTCCCATGATTTGTGGTAACCGCTAGGGCTTCATCCCCACTCTCTCTGTCTTGGTGGGGAAGCTAAGGAGATAGTGGGAACGTGGCGGAAGACCAAGTCAATGTTCTCCTTTATCTTAGTATCTTCAAGGTAAGACCCCGAAGGACTTAGGCCTTCGATTGGCGAATTCCCAACTTGTAACCATATCAATGATGATGGTTTTACGCCAACGATGACTTAGGAAAATAGACTTGGTCCTTCTTTATGCAAATTCGACTGAGACCGAAAGGGAGTCCTTCGACCTGATTGAATGGTACGTCATCAAAGTTTAAGTTGAATATATACGTAATTTTGAGATTTTGCAGGAATATATATGCAATTCCCCAAATTTTAATTAGGACATTCAACTATAGTCAAAGCACACTTTTAGTAGAAGTATAATGGACTAGAGAGTGCCCCGATATCAATTCCCTTCATTTAAACAAGGTGGGATTACGCGGGCACTGATACACAGCGCAAGTTAGCAGCGTCCGTTAACAAAACACACACACTTCTTAAAACTCGCCACCGTATATAACCACCACCGCCGTTCGGTAAGCATTTATCATACTTCAATTCTATTCTATATTCATTTCGTAATTCAGTTTATAATAAATTCTAGGGTTTCACCGTAGTAAATAACAACAATACAATTACTCACTATATTATTTATACAACTTTATATTATTAATTACATTATGAATTTCATTTCTCTTTATATGCAGTAAGTTTTTGTTTTTTTACTACTGTGAAATTTAATTAACTGCAAGGTAAACTTCGATTCTGTTAGGTAGAGTGATTGATGAGGCGAATCGAGTTATTGCCGGAATCTGTTCGGAGCTGTATGCGTTCCGGCGTTGTTTTGTTTGATTTGACTAGGGTTGTGGAAGAGCTGGTTTTCAATAGCCTTGATGCTGGTGCCACAAAGGTATAACAACATTATTGTTCGTATAGATTGTTAATGCGTTGTTTTTTGTCGATTGAATTGGTTGAGATTGTGAAATGTGACTTATGTTTTTATCAGGTTATTGTAGCTGTAGGTGTTGGGACAAACTATATTAAAGTTACAGATGACGGGTGTGGCATTACACGGGATGGATTGGTTTTGTTGGGAGAAAGATATTGTGAGTGGAAGCTTTATGATAGATTCATTGTATCTATTACATCCCTGTAATGCATGTGTATGTTCATTACATTTGATGTCTCGTTCTGTTATTTCCTGCTGAATTTGGAATTTAATTGCATTTGTGTTAAGCCCATATCTTACCCACCTTGCCATTTTACAGCCTCCAGGGCGAGGCTATAAGTTTTTTTTATTCAAATAGCTAAACGATTAGAGATTTAATGGACTAGAATTTAGAGGCTCGATAATATTTGATATACTGTAACAGTAATAAATTATTTAGTAGCCATTTTTGTAAATTGCCGTTTACAATTCCAATACTTATCTTAGTCATGGTAGAAGTCTTAAAAATTGGGTAAACAACCGGAATAAGAAGCAGTTATATTTCTCCCCTAATGAGCAGTTTGTTGCTAAGAAAGTAAAATATCTAAAACTGATTTTTGCCCCCCAAATAGTGAGATAATCTGCATAACTTTCCTCAACGGATTAAGCGCAGATTATCATTATTTGAAGCTGCAAGAATCAGGTGATTAATTCCATATTGCTTATCCAAACAGGCCATATACGAGCCAACTGTTCTTGTGTTTGATCAACTTGCTCGGAAGAGCATAGATATCCAGGCCTTGGATTCTTAACCACACACTCCTGATGGACATAATAAAATTATATTTATCAGGGATACACTGCTATAACAAGTAACCGCCTCTATTTATTGGGAAGGATACAACGCTAAAAGAAGGAAACTAAATTAATCCTAAATAAACAGAGTAATTCAAGAAATGTATCTGAACATTTCTTATATTAGAATAGTTTACTAATTTTACTGGTTTATATAGATTTTAACATCTCATATGCGTCTGCTTTTGTATAGTTTCACAATGCCTAAATGTAATTGCTATCTTACTAAAGAAAGTCTTATTGGTCATGTCGTACTCAGTCCAAAATGGATTCTAGAAATCTTTTATAGTTGGCTTATCAAGTATTCAAGTCATATGATTGTGTTTATTTTTGCATTGTATGAAGCAACTTCTAAGTTCGAACAGCTAGCTGGTATGAACACTGTTCCAGAAAGCTTTGGCTTTCGAGGAGAGGCACTAAGCTCAATTTCTGACGCTTCTCTGTTGGAAGTTTTTACAAAGGCACATGGAATGCCAAACGGTTACCGCAAGGTTATAAAGGTATGACTTCTATAATGTCTTTTTCAAGTACCTATATGTCCTGAATTTTGATATTAACATTTAATTACAGTTTGCTTTTTCTGATTCTTGTTCCTGTTTTTCAGGGTTGCAAATGCTTGTATCTAGGAATCGATGGTGATAGACAAGAAGTTGGCACAACAGGTAATGTATACTTACAAGACTAGCTGTAATTGTTATTCTTAATAGAGTATGATAGGTGATGCAAATTAATCTGTCAAACATCGATTCTGTCATTCTCCTTGAAACCCATAGTTTACTTATAGCTATGCATGGATTAGAACCTTTGCTAAGGCATGTCTTGGATGTTGCAGTTGTTGTTCGCGATTTATTCTATAACCAGCCAGTTCGAAGAAGGCAAATACAGTCCAGGTTCTTTTTTACTTTGTTTCAACTCTAAATTCTAAAACATAAGTTAAGTATCTTAAATTAATGTAAGCACTGTTTATTTCTTACGCTGATATCAACTTGTTATGCTTATCACATAAATCCGAAGCCCGATAAAGGTTCTGCACTCGGTTAAAGAATGCATACTGAGAATTGCTATCGTCCACCTGAAATCCCGATTTAAGTTGGTTGATGTAGAGAGGTGCTCATTTTTCTTACTTGCAGCTTATGTAATTCTGTTGCTTTCTAAGAAGTTATATTAGAAATGTATCATCTTCGTGCAGTGGCGACGAGCTTCTTAGCTTGTATCCTTCATCCTCTCCTTTGCCCCTATTGAAAAGTGGTTTTGGAGTCGAGGCTTCTAGTTCTCTGCATAAGCTGGATGTGTCTGTTGGGCAGTTAAAGCTATCTGGATACATTTGTGGCCCTAATGAAACTTTCTCTGTGAAGGTATGCTCGCTTTTCTTCTGTTTTGTTTTCATCGTGTGTTTCTTATTCAAGGTTCGTTATTTTGCAGGCCTTCCAATATTTCTGTATCCACATTATTGCATTGCTATTTTGCTTCAAAGTATCGGTTTTATGGTAGATAAATAGGTAATAATAGATTATCACATTTGTTTTCTTGACCTTCCAACAAAGATATCAATTCAAGATATAAATCCAGAGGCCAAATACATAAGTTGCTGAATCAGTTGGCTGCCACGCATAGCTGTTCAGATCTGTTGAAGGCTGACAGTAGGTCTTATTGTGGAAAGAGGAGCAGGTGTCAGGCATCTCCAACCTACATATTGAACTTAACTTGCCCGCGAGCTCATTATGATTTGAGCTTTGAACCTGCCAAGACTTGTGTTGAATTCAAGGTAATATCTGCTTATGACCTTTGGACTTATGATGTATAAATGCTGGTGTATTCTTGGCTTACTATTGATCTTTGTGGCCGACTTTTTGAATGGATTAGTGTTTCTGTCAGATTACGCAAACAATTGCACATATAATAATTGTACTGTTGTAAACATCTTCACCTAGTAACATTAACCCAGGACCAACCATCTCAACCTGCCATGTTTCATGTGTTGTATTTGTTGAGGTATCTGAGTTTTAAACCTTGAATGTGGCAGATGGTGACACCTATCTAGTTCAAAGTGTTAGGGGTCTGAGGGAGAATCCCTGAGAGAAATTGACAGACATTTTAAATAGCTAATCAAGAGAAAAGGTTGACACTTGACATTGATGCTCCAATTCTCTACACAAATGAAGCGTGAAGTTCATTACTCCCATGAAGTTGATTTGTTTTTTTTCAGTTGTTGAAAACTGAAATTACATTTCTACGGAGAGTTTGCGAGTTTTTTTAACCAGAATTTGTTTTAAAATGTACAACCATTGCGGGCAGGGGAAAATCTATTGTTTATAGTCTGCTCAATATTATGCAAGGTTTTATAATTGACACAGAATCTGATTGATTATGATTCCTAGACATGTGGTAGTTGGTGATATGGTGCTTTTACCTTATTGCTCGAGCTTATTCTCATAAATTTATACTCAGAAGACTTGAAATTCAAACTTCTCTGTTGATCATTGATCTATCTGTATCTATTTTGTAGGATTGGGATTCAGTATTTGCTTTTATTAAGGAAACTATTTCATGCTTTTGGAGTCAAGGTATGATATGTGGTTAACTCTAGGCATTGATTTTTGTAAGTAGTTATTATTAGTATCAGCTGAGATGTTCAGTTCTGTTCCACCTGTTGAAGTTGAATTTTGATGTCTGCTGTTTTGTCAAGGTGCTCATATATCTGAAGAAGATGCTATATGGAATGGAGCTGATACTTCGTCAACCAGAAATGGTAATAGAACTAATTCCTGTAAGAAGCTCCGTGTGCTTTTCCATTCATCTAATATCATTCTTTCAAGTAAATTTGTATCCTACTATCCTACTCTTGGTTTAGGTGCTATATTGTGCAAGTTAAGTTTGGGGAAAACAGTTCTCCCTCTGTTCCACATTCTATGTAATATTGTTTATAAGTTTGTGGGCACTGGAAAAACCCTGTTTACAGTGAGTTCTTGATCAATTTTTCCAGCCTACTAGTCAGCTACAAGAAGAGTCTAGTCAAGCATCATATCTATAATCTACTATTGTGTTCTAATTGTACGTGCATATAAAAATACTTCTCTCTTTAGCAAGCTAATTAGGAGAACAGCAAGCCTCCTCCCAATGTTCATGTGTTTACATACAATCATCTTTTATAAATAACACATTACATGGTTAAGGTAAAAGCACAAAACATTATTATTCACGTTGTGGTTTTATGGACCTTAAAACCATATGATGAACATACATTGACTCTTTGTGTAGAGTGAAATCTGTATATGGTATAAGTGACTTCTTGGCCTTGCATATTAACCAACAAAAAAATGTGGTATAGTAGTTTAGTTACATGAACTCATCTGTTTCTAAAATCATGTTAATCAGATCCCCTGAATAATGGACGTCCAAAGAAGAGGTGCATGACACGACGCCATCAGGATTCTGTTGTTCTTTCCTCACCTCAAATGGAGATGCCAAGAGAAGAACCAAAGCAACGGCATCAGGATTCTTTTGTCCTTTCCTCACCTCAAATGGAGATGCCAAGAGAAGAACCAAAGCAACGGCATCAGGATTCTTTTGTCCTTTCCTCACCTCAATTAGAGATGCCAAGAGAAGAACCAAAGCATATGCCATTCAGTAGCTATTCATGTAGGCGAACTCAGAGAAATGTAAAATCTGAAGACTATGGAAACGAACTGGACTTTGCCTTTCTGCCTGACAATCCGCTACAGATTAGTACAAGATCTTTTCCTGAATGTGAATCCCCCACACCACATGAGAGCGGCAACCTCCTGGGAGTACCTAATAGTTACACATCTCTAGGAGATATTTACTTAAATACCAAGTGTAGTGGGGAGCCTTCTAATGAGTACATGGACCATCTTTTAGATGCCAAATGGAATCCAGCCTCTCTGCATACTGTCGGTAGTTCAGAAAACAGATTAGTAGTGAAAGAACTATCTGCTGTTCCTTTTCACTTTGATAGTGATGGACAAAACATTCATGATGTTTCCATGAAGCCTTTTTTGAGACGTTGTTCCTCTCACAAGGATGTGCGAGTTGTTGTTGCTAGCACAAGGGGTGATGATCTATTCAGATCTCAGGCTGATGGGTTTAAGAAATGGCTTTACATGGATGATCGATTCGACTTTAAAAAAGCTGATCACAGAATTAAGGGTTCTGAACCATGGCTGAATGCTGCAACAGTTTGGTCGCCTCTGAGGATCACCACTTCCAGCAACTTGGGTACATACTCTCCTCTTTTATTGAAAGGGCCATTTGATTCGATTTTAACTGGTGGAGTCTGCGTAACAGAGGATAAAGGTTATTGGGCCAGTCCAGTTGCATCAATTAGAGGTTCTAAATCAAGTCGGCGGTCTTTAAATTGTGATTTGTTCGATACTAAGGTTGGTTTTGCATTTGGTGAAAAAATGCATGCTGAACCACTAACTGATGTTGTTTCTAAAAGACACTTAAAACATCGTATAGATGATGAATTTGACCTTTTAGCTTATAAAGAAGGGGAAACAGATATCTTCAACATTGATAAAATGAAATATAGCTCTTCCTGGAAGGATTGCTCATGGTTAAACCATATGGATTCTTCCTCACCCCTCAAGGACCATGTGAGTTGCAAGAAGAATATTAGGAACTCTGAAAATGACGGTATTTTGTTGCCCCAAAGGTGTGATTTCAAGTATGAAACAGAGTGGAAACGTTCTGAATCGTTTGACAAAGATGAAACTTGTATACCTGTAGCTGCATCACACCATATGTCATCAATATCTTATGCTGATGTGGAAAAGAGCAAAATTGGTCATTGTAGATTTCAGGATAAGCAACGAAGAAGAAGCTGTTCAGCCCCACCATTTTACAGAGGGAAGAAAAAATTTGTTGCTTTAAATAGCTGTATGACTGGTAACTCAGATAAGTCCCACGACGAGAAACTTCATGCCCCTACTTTGCAAGGTATTTTCTGAACTTATTTTTTATGTTAAATGATATTGTTTTGAAGCTAATTATATTCTCATTTGCAGAAGCCAGCGCCGCCAGCCATCAGAAGCACATAAAGAAATTATCAGCTAGAGATCATTTGGCACTGGAAGTATCTTCTGTCAGTGACTTGCAATCTAAGGCTAGGTAATGTCACCATATAAAATGTATGTCACAGACTGAGTTTGCAGATTGGTTTCATGCAGTTGTTTTTGCTTTTTCTCTAGACCTGATCAGAAGAAAGTTATTGATAAAGCTGAGATTACAGACTCTGAAACTGAGGCTGCCCATTGCCTTGATGTATGCCATACAAATTCAGGTATCTATGCTTTTAGTTGTAGGTATGACTTGTACCTCAGCCAACAGGTGTGAGGGTTTCATAAGTTCTGAGCGAACAGTGGTATAGTTGGGGTTGTCATGATTTTAAAACATCTGTTCTGACTAGGGGTGCCAAAGCGGGGATGGGATAACGGGTCAGAACAAGCAAGTATGTACAGGCCGAAATAGGTCGGGTTGAATCGTAATATTTTTGTCCAATTTCTCTTCAACTTTCTGAGCATCATGTTGTGTGCTGAACATGAATAGTATGTTGATCATCATTGAATACAAAAAAAAAAAAAAAAAAAAAAAACATTTTGTTACAAAAGAATAAATCAAGTTTGTATGTGTACAAAAGTCGCAGAAACTTATTCCCCCACCCCCTTAATAGACGTAAATAAAGTCAAATAACAAATCAGTGAACAAATCTGGTATGCATGACCTGATGACACGGATGCTCACATTACACATCTCACTTTTCAGACTCCACATTAAAGCAGGATCAAGGTGCATTAGACATTGGGGGAAAATGGCGTAATGGATGTTGTTGGAATTCAGTTGAGTGCTCTGAAAATTCTGATATATATATACTTTGGTTAATTTCTTTGCAACTGTGAAATAGTATCCAATTCGTGATTCGGTTTTCATTGTTATTGACAGAGTATACAGAAGCCTGACGATCTTACCAATCAGGACAGTGTACTTGACTTATCTTCTGGGATATTGCACCTTTCTGGTGATTCTCTGTTACCTAAGTCTATCAGTAAGAAATGCCTGGCAGAGTGTAAAGTTCTTCAACAAGTTGACAGGAAATTCATTCCAGTTGTGGGTGGTGGAATACTTGCCGTTATTGACCAAGTATGTAAACTCTTTCCATCTTAAGATTCATTTGCACTCATTTTCTATGAAAACTAAACTTGATCTGTTTTGATGGAGATACTTTAGGTTCACTTCTGTATTCATGATGCATTTACTATCTTATATATGGATGTCACGGAATGACCTAATAGGGGTAGATGTTCCAATTACCATGTGACTGTTGATACATCTTGGTTATTCACATATCTTGCTAAAAAGTACAGTTAAAGTCATCTAAGTCATCTTGCATGGTTTGCATTAGATTGACCATGTGTATGGCTGTGTTTGCAGCATGCTGCTGATGAAAGAATACGACTTGAAGATTTGAGAGAGAAGGTAAAGAGGCACTTCTTGAGCTTATAAATGTTATGTAACATAGCCTAACTAACAAGCAAAATCTATAGGTGCTTTCTGGGGAAACAAAGACAACCTATCTGGATGCAGAGCAAGAACTGGTATGATCTATGTTGATATGCTTGGGGCTTGTTGCTCGTTGCGAAGATTTCATCAATTATTTCACTTATGAATTGTTTTCCCATCTTTGACACAGGTTTTACCTGAGATTGGGTATCAGTTACTTAACAACTATTCTGAACAGATCCAGAAATGGGGTTGGATCTGCAATTTTCATGCTAAGAGTTCAGTGTCCTTTAAAAAGTAAATCAGATTCTTCTACTTCTAATTTTGGAAAATTTTGCATATTTTTAAACATATACATAAGGTTTTTCCTCTACCTATTTGCACAGGAATCTGAACTTTTTGCACAACCAGCCGTCTGTTGCCACACTCATTGCAGTAAGTTAAATGTGTAACTTGATCGTCATTTTTGTTCTTTTTTATTCATATTAGCATTATGAATTTTTCCATGTGTATATTTTAAATGGAAGAGACCATGTCATACGGAAACTTTTGAGAAACTCAGCATATTAATGCTTTAAATCAGCAAAATGAGTTATAAGTGGACACGCGCCCTGTTTTTATCTTCTAAAATCCTCTTATAAGTTCGTATAGTTAGTTTCTACTTTCCTCCCAATTAAATGAACCTTTTTTTATTTGTAATGTACACAAGGAAGAAGCTTTTCTTGGCATTTTTATTAGTATAAGGGATGACATATCCATATTATATTTGCACACACAGGTTCCATGTATTTTGGGTGTCAATTTAACAGATGCAGATCTCCTAGAATTTCTACAGCAGGAATGCAAAATAGTTCTTACTGTCTTAAGAGGTGTTTGAGCTGTATCTTTGAATTTTTGGTCGATAATTTTCTTTGTGCAATCTAATTCTAATAAAGTCTATCTATCAACTTGCTGATACTGATGGATCTTCATTAATACCACCAGCTGTTCTTCGGGTTCTAAATTCAAAAGCTTGCAGAGGTACAGTTTACATATCAATAATTTGCTTCTACATCTGCAAAAGCATAATTTCTTGATTTGTTTACAAATAGTAGCATGTGTAGCTGCATTACTTGTACATGCATTATTGCTTGCTAAATTTTTATATTTGGTCTGTCCCAAGAAAATTTTATTAATGATTTAAGTGTTTTATATCCCTCCAATGATGAATACATGGGTACCTTGTGGACAACTAGTTAGTAGCATCAGCGGTTATAATGACAAGACAAATAGGTAAGTTTTAGCTAGAAATCTTGCAAGAAGACCACTTTTTCCATTTTCTGTATGATCCATGGAGTGTCTATCCCAAGTCAAAATTGGACTTCCAAGATGCAAAATGAGCGCAATAATGTTCCAACAGGATCTGGTTAAATTGGTTCATTTTTAGTATAAGTTTGAAACAAAGAATGATGGGTGTCGCCGTGTCGGCTGACCCCCAAGGGCCAAGGCACCAACAGTCCATCTTTATTAAAAATGAATAATTTATTAATTATTACAAAAAAATATTATAAAACTAAGGCTCTGAATAAAACTGTTTTGATGGTTGTATCATATAGGCATAAACAAGACTTATATAACAACCTGTTCCCCTTTTGACCAATATATTGATATAACCAGTTTGATACAAAACAGACTCAGATCGAGCCATTTATAAATAAATGGATCCAGATTGCCACCTCTATTATAAAAGTCATACACTTGATTAAGCCTTTAATGAAAGTACTAGTATATGTTTTAATCTAAGTTAATAATTTCATAAATAGGTGCAATCATGTTTGGAGATGCTCTCCTACTATCAGAATGTTCTCTTATTGTCGAAGAGCTTAAACAGACTTCAATGTGTTTCCAGGTAAGTTGATAGTTAAAAGACTGCTTATTCTCTACCCTTTTTGGGTTGCTGTACATTAAGCAACGTAAAATGTTATTTGGTTTTGTGTTGGCCAGTGTGCTCATGGTCGGCCAACAACCGCACCCCTTGTGAACCTAGTGGAGTTGCATAAACATATTGTCAAGCTTGAAAATCGGAGCCACGGCTCATCTGGTCCGTGGCATGGGCTAACTCGACATCTACCGAGTCTTGAGCGTGCATCTCAACGTTTATGTTCGGGAGGAGGGTAGCATATCTTTGGATTTGCTGTGTCTTGTGAATAACATGTATATGTCTTGAGAAAGGAATTTGATATAGCTGTGTTGTATATACTTTTAGAGTAGTAAAAGCAGGCTTCATTGACATCTAAAGGTATATTTTATTTTCCGTTAACGGGGGCATGTAAACTTGTATATAATGTCGGTTGTAGCTCTTGAAAGAGTTGTTTGGGCGCTGTATGTTTACTTCAACCATTACTACATGTCCCATGAAATTTGTGCAACACTCAATTTTGGGTATCCAAAGATCAAGACACCCCCATTTACTGCTAGTACTGTATTCTTATCATCTTTTTCTCACTTTGCAAAAAAATGTCAGTTTTTGTTATTTGATTCCTTTAACGTTTAGGTTACTCAGAAATAGACTTTGTTTGAGTGTACAATTAGGAATCAGAGATTTTTCATATGTGAGACAATATTCTTCAAATGATCTCATTGCTTTTTGGTTTACAAGCTATTGCTGGAAGTCATTTGGTATTCTTTGTTAGTAACTTGTTTTCTTGGAGCAAAACTGGCTTTGAACTAAATTTTTATGCATGTTTTGGTAGTAATCGTACATTCTTAACCAAACTGAACGTGTCAATGATACAGAGAACGGCCGTCATTTGTCATTGACCAAAACATGCGAGTTAACCTGAAACTTTGATGAAAAATGGCTGCTGTCTTCGTATTTATCCTTGTTTTAATGGCTAACTAACACACATACTTAAAAATTTACTAGGAAGATGCCCGCACAATGCAACGGTATTAGAAAAGAGAAGCCAACTGTGATTGATGGTGATAGATGGTAAGAACGATGATGTGTTGGTAGTCGTAATGATACATTTGTTTCAGTTCCTCATCTAATGCCAACATGTATCGTAATGGCATTTGTTTCATTAAAGTTGAGTTCCTCATCTAATGCCAACATGTATTTTCACAACACATCGACAATTTTTACATGCATCATCACAAATACTAAATGAGTCTATAACCCTCAAATGACTATTGTTATACTAAAAAAAATAAAAAATCATAATACATTTTTTTTAACGGTTTGTTAGTTGTTAGTGGTTCAGGTCCAGCAATGACATTTAATTAGGTAATATAACCTTGAGACCCGCCTGCTACTCCTTTTATTGTCTCAAGGGGTAAAAGTCACGGGTGACAGCTTCTTCCAAAGCACTTCAAAAAAAACTTGTGTTGCCAACTGAGCTAACTCAGTTGATTCATAATGCATAATAAAATGTGCATTATAATTTTGTCAAATTAATTAATTATGTTGACGAGTTTTAAATTTTCATTTTGTAACTGGGAGATCGTTAATATGAGTTTGTATTGTAAAATACTAGTAGGGTACTCGCGCGTTGCAGCGGTAAGTACTCTAAAATAAATGTTAACGACATCAAAAGTCAAAAGTCGCCCGTGCCCGTTTGTCTCGTGACCGTTCGCACTCGAGCCCGTTTGGCCCGTGCCTGTTCGAGCTCTAGCCCGTTTAGCCCGTTACCCGTTCGGGCTTGAATATTTGTATAATGTGCTTTTTTATTTGTATTAGTGACATTTAATGCAAGAATCGTGTTTAAGTTGGTTGTACAATATGCTTGATAATTTGTATTTCTTATATAAGAGGGTATTTTAATAACTGCATTAATTGTATTTATTGACTAGTTAATTAATTGAATACATTAAAAATATTGACTATACAGTAAAACCTTTATAAATTAATACTCGATAAATTAATAACCTCGATAAAATTAATAATTTGTCCAGTCCCAACTTGGGACTAGTGCAAATTTGGACCCCAATCGATAAAATAATAAGATAATAACTTTTTTGAAACTCCAATGTATATATATTGGTCCCAACAAAACTATAAATTAATAATTAGTAAAAAAATCATACATATATAAAGGTCATATGTAATTGAAACTTGTACAAATTCAATTAATTCAATTATGGCCATAAGTAATTAGAACTTTTTCCAACGAAGCTAACTTTTTACTTTTTCATAAACAATAAGCTTGACAAATTCAATTCTACTCCTTCTTCTTATTTAGAATAAGGTCGTTGTTGGTCCTTTTTTGCACTAAAAAACTGTGAATGTGAATTTATAAAATGTTAATTGGAATTTGTTTTTCTAATTTATTTTTCATCTCTAATTAGAGTGCATTGTAACTAGTATATTGGATTTGGAAATTTAAGGGTCATACGTAAAACCTCTTTAAATTAATAAATTATTAATTTATCGATATAATAATATCTCGTTAAATTAATAAAATATCTCGGTCCCAACATTATTAATTTATAGAGGTTTTACTGTATTAATAACAATAAAATAGTTGTACTTTTAGCTTAAAAACTTGTAATGTTGAAGCTATTGAATCTTACTATAATAAGTAATGCTTAATTTTAAGTATTTTTATATTAAGAATTCTTTTGTGAATTATAAGATAGTATGATATAGTAAGAATGCAATGAATTTGTATCGTAAAACATATCGTAAAAATGCATTAAAGTGGTATAAGTGAAACATTAAGCATGAATAATTATATCTTTTAAAAGTTCAAGACAAAATTGCCTATGTTTTATATAGAAATAAGATATTAGAGTATGAGTTTGGTTCAATAAAGATCAAAGAAAAACTAAAGATCAAATAAATCATTCTCAACCATTCATTTTTTTATCAAAACAATAAAATAAACTTTCACATTCATTTTTAAAAACTAAATATCTCACAAACCATTGATCGTTAGACGAAACTAATCATACCATCACGACAAGCATAAAATTATCTTTAATTTGATATCCTTCATCATATACTTTCGACGAAATTTTTTTTCCGGCTTTTTTGTGGGTTTAGGGTTTACGGTTAGGGTTTAGGTATTTAGGGTTTAGGGTTTAGGGGTTTGACTTTTTTGGGTTAAGCTTTTTAGGAGTTAGGGGGTTTAGGTTTCTTAGGGTTTAGCGGATAGGGTTTAGGTATTTTTGTTTAGCGGTTAGGGTTTTAGGGGTTTAAGGTTTAGGGGTTAGGGTTTTTAAGATTTAGGGGTTAGGGTTTTTTAGGGTTTAGGGGTTAGGGTTTTAGGGTTTAGGGTTTGTAGTTTTGGGGTTGTGTTAACACAAAATAGTATTTTTTATAAATTTTCATTTATAGTGTAATATATCGAAACCCGTAAAAAACGATAAAAAATAAGTTCGTCGAAAGTATACAATATTGGATCTCTATAGAAAGATAATTTTATTCTTGTCGCAATGGTATAATTAGTTTTATCTAATTATTAACGGTTTGTGAGATATTTAATTTTTAAATATAAGAGTGAAAATGAATTTTAATTAATTTGATCAAAAATGAATGGTTGAGATTCATCCATTTGATCTTTAGTTTTTATGTGATCTTTATTGATCTCACCCCATTAGAGTATAAGGAATTATAATGCTGAACCGGCGTTATCATTTATCTGGCATGCGTTGAACGGCGTTGTCTACTCCGAGCCATGATGCGTTAGTCCCATGTTATAACTTGAGTTGGTTTAGTAACTTGCGTTGAAACGCAAGATCAAATAAGAAGAAAAAAAAGACGTTTGTGAACAGTAAGATTTCTAAAAAAAATGACAATTAAAAAAAAAAAAAAAAAAGTCAAGACGTGACGAGAGTTTTTTGAACTTAATGAGTTTTGAAAATGTTTACCATAACCCAAACGCCAGATCTTCTTCAAACCCTAACCCAAACCCACTTAATTTGACACCCGAGCAATAACAACAATTGTTGTTGATGTGGCAACAAAATTTCCAACAAAAAGCACAAACACCACCACAAACATGGAGGTAAATGCATGTAAAAAAAAATCCAAAGAAGCCAAGGTGGATGATGAAAGAAATCCCCACGTGAGTGGTACTACATTACGTTGGACACCGGAAGAGGAACTTTTACTTGCCAAGTGTTACGTGGCCGTTTTCGAGGATAAGAATGTTTTAGTTTCTCAAAAGTGCACCACGTTTTGGTATTGGGTTATGAACGAGTTAAACAAGAACAATTTTCAAGTTCGTAACAAGGATATCCCAACAAGCAAGTGGCATACGGTGAACAGAAGTTGCCAAAAGTTTCAAGCGGTTTACAAACGTGCTAAACGTTTGGAAAAAAGTTGTGAAAGTGAACTGGATAATATGAGACATGCTAGAAAAATGTAACGTGACGAGCATAAAGGTGTTTCGTTTGGTCAAAAGGAAGGATGGGAAATTTTGAGGGCGTGTCCAAAATGGGACACGCCGAAACGATTGACTTAACCGGAGACGTCCTTGGTGAAAGCAACCAAGAGCTATTTGGTGATGATGCACGACCATGTCCGGCCGACAAACAACGCATGAAAAAAAAACAAAAGTCCGATACCACGACTAACATCAGGGGAAGTGCATTAGCCAATTGGAAGCTATGTCATCCGAGATTCGACTTAGACGTGAAGCGGCCCAAGCCGCGTATGAGGCGGCTAAAAAGAAAGACCAGGCGATGATGCGTTTGGAAGAATTTAAATTTCTCGGTATGAGTACGAAGGAGATGGATCCGGCCGCTAAATATTGGATTAATTTGGAAAAGCAAAAAATCGCCGAAAAATATAATTTGCCACTATCGCCAATCGAATAGTTTTATTTATTTACTTATTCTATTTTATTTCGTATTTTTTATTTCATTAACGTTTTTATTTTGGTATTGTAATGTTTAATTTTATTAATGAAGTATTAGATTGTTTAATGAATGTAATTGTTGAGGGTAGAATTTGTAAATTGTAATTTAAATAAAAAATGGTTCCAAAAAGTGGTGTTAAGATAATGTGTAATTTTTTGGTGTTATGTTATTTAGTGTTTAAATGATGTAGCACTGACGTGACAGGGAAAATGATGTTAACTTGAATGTCCAAGTTTGTCTATATTTTTGGATGACCTATTGGCCTTTGTTGTTTTTATGTTGCTAACAAAACCGTCACGCCTAGAAAAAAGAAGCCCATTTTGAACTCAAGTATCGTACAAGTTTTAGTAAATACGATTTGACTATTAGTTATAGTGTACACAGGCCCGACCCTGGCTATGGACAGTCAAGGCGACAGCCCAGAGCATCACACAAACGAGGGGCATTTTTTTTTCTTCTAATTTGTATACATGAGAGAAATTATGCATAGGACGCCTTTCAAGCTCAATCAGAAAGAACAGAAGCAGGTTTTGTTAGCTATTTGGGGAAAACGAAAGATGAAAAGAGAGAGAAAATAAAAACATTTGCTTTTGTGTGTCACGTGGGGTGATGTAATAGGTAGTTTGTAATATTTATTTTGTGAGCCGAAATTAATATTTTTTCATTGTTTACTTATTACCTTTTTTAGAAAAAACTTTCATTTTTGTAGTGTTTTTACTTATTGAAAACACAATTCACGAAGAGTATTATTTTATTCTTTAAAAATTTTTTGACCAATTGAGAAAGGTTGTCGTTAATTTATACTCTTTTAATCTTAGAATAACTTATTTCACTACAATCTTAAGTGGTCACGTCAATTTTCTGAAAAGGGAAAGTTTTACCTAGTTTATGTTTATGTGATGGTGGGTTTAAACTGTAATACCTGGAATTTCTAAAGCTCACAAAAGACCAAAATACCCCTACAATCAAAAGTATGAATAACTAATTTAAAGAATACCAAATAAGCTATGTAAATTCAGAAAATTATTAAGAAATATCACACATGATCTAAATAAATATTAAAAACTTTGTAAAAGGTAATTTTTATAGTTTATAACTTTATAAAATTCGTTTTGTGTTTTTATATAAAGCCGAATATATTTATTTAGATTTATAAAAGAATTTAATTAATAAAAGCCCAATATAAATTTATAAAATTAAGAACCCATTTATTTTAAGTCCATTATAATATAAAGCCCACAAGAAAAATGGTAAATCCTATATAAACCCATTATACGGTTCATATTAATCCCTAATAATCGATTAACCCTAAAACCGACTCCAAAACCTTCCAAAATTCGACAATCAGTTCCCAAGGCTTAAGGCTATTTTTCTTGGACGAGTTTGAAGGTAAAGAAGGTGTAAAAAATCTGGTTCAAGGCTCTAAGGTGCTGTTTCAATCGTGGTTAGTTTTTGGGTCAGTTAGGGTTTCGGCGAGTGGTAGTTTTGTGTTTCCTTGTTCTAATGACCAAAGCTCATCAAGGGTAAGTTCCTAATATTATTTTCAGTCCTATAAGTCATATAGAACACGTAAAAATTAGCCATTCATGTTAAATAAGTCGTATGGAATTATTTAGAATTAAAACCCTAAAAGCGTATGGAAATAACTAACGAGCGTATAATAATTTTTGGGACCATGATATTAATTTTCTAAGGACTCTTATATGATATACGACCTGTATAAAATACATTTACATGAATTCGAAGCTTGTGTGATTTGTTTGGGGTTTTATTATTAGATCGCGTATGAATAAGGAAAGGTTTTAAAAAAAGGGACGATTAGGGTTTATAAAAATTAGGGTTTGCTCGTTATGATTAAGGGTCATTAATACAGTAGCAATGATGAATTAATGATGGGTTACATCTAGGTTTAGGGCTTGTACTTGAATTATGCATTATTCGGTTCTACATAAAAGTTTTGGGTTGGTTTTGTAAATTATGAAACTTAAAGGTTATTTTTGTGAATAGTAAAATAAAGGTACAAAGCGTATAAAAATAAGTATGGGGGTTAAACGTGTAATTTTGGATATTTAGAGGGCCATTCGAATTGTATTTAACTTAAAGGGGTATGTTTTGTAAATTCTAAAACCTTTGGGCTAAAAGTGTAAAATCTGATAATATAAGGTTAGGTCGTATAATTAAAGATGTTAAGGGTGTAATATGTAATTCTGAGTAATTATGGGTCGACATGTGTAAATAAATTACGTAAGGACATGCATGAGTTTTGAGGTAACTTGGGTTGTTTTGCATATACGTTCTAGGTCAATGTGGAAATCATTAAAAGAGGTAACATGTAAATTAAATGCGTAATAAATGATATTAAAAGTATGGGAAACCCTAGAACATAAATAGGAAGTTGATTAGGGTTAAAAGCTAAGTGTGTAGATTCGTTATTTCATGTGAAGATGGTAAGTCTTGGAGTCATTAATAACTATTGATTAAGAGTAAATGAGCTAGTACTAAGTGTGTCGTGAACATGCGTGAGTTATAATGAATAAAGTATTGCATGCATGGTCTCATTAAGGTTTGCATTCGAACAATGTTACGTGTGAATCTGGGTTAATCATGTAATTTATAAAAGATTATGTAAACTATTTTGAAAGAGAATCCTAAAATCCGTTCTTGACATTTGTAAACCCTATTCTATGAATAATGATCATATAAGTCCTCAAAATAAGATAATTATCATATTAAACCCTTAAGTTTACTATTTATCATTTGTAACCCATAAGCTTGGCTAATTAATGATTAATACTCTAAAATGTTGGAATTCCGTCCGTCACTAAAAATGAGAATATTCTGACAACTCTAAAAGTATTAATGAGATTAATCCGTTATACTAATAAGTATTAAATAAATCATAATCCGTGTAGATTCGTTGGAGGAGACGCGACGTTACATCTTCGTATTCCTACATTCGTTTGTTTTCCTCTCATTTGCTTTAAGGTACGAATATTTTGTCTTACTTTAAGACACTTGTGTTATCGTACAGATATTCTGACCTTTTTAGTAAAGGTTCCGTATGATGTTCTTTTCGTTCGTTTTTCTATTTTACTTATTAGGATTCCCAATGCCATTGCTATGAACCCTTTTTCTGAATGATTTGATATGTTGCTTATATGAACTTGTGTTCTAGTGAACTATGAAATATCTGATGTGAACTTATGTTAGGAAGATTTTGATATGTACAATCATTGAACCTTGCTATGGTTGATTATGAACTTCCGATTATGAACTCCTCGCTTATGAATGTAAGATATGCCACTGTGATATGACTTCGACTTCGAATATCTGAATATGAACCTTATGATATGATGTTATCCGATAAGTTATCTGTGACCTTTATGATGAATTATGATTTGTGTCATTTATGACAATCTGTTGACCTAAGTTAGTTTGACACCCGAGCCAAATATTTCACTAGTCATGGGGATTCCATGTCCGTATCGATGATGCACTCTCGATATGACTCTAGGGCAGAGAGTGATGTTACGCCACGTCTCGGATGGTGAAGCATATTTTTGAATATGTAGGAAGGGGCGTATGGATGCATCCTAGATCCGTTATCATTATCGATATGTTTTTCGGTGAATGATGTCGTGTGCAATACGTGTCTTCACAAAAATCTGGGAGCTAGCTACTCCATTGGTTACCCGAGGTCTCCCTCAATTATATAAGGTATTCCGAGGTCACCCCTCTGAATACAATGGTTACTTATGATATGTTATGATCGATATGTTTCGGGCTCGTGGTGGATGACTAAACCTTATCATTAATTACGTTTTATGAATTGTTTATGATTCCGTATTTGCCAATACTTACGTTTGCATCTTGAGTTATTATATGTTTATTGAAGATGTTTATGCTTTTACATGTTTATGTGACTACCGCTTGCCATGCTAGGATATGATTAATATGTTTAAACATGATTCGTATATCTGATATTATGATTTGTTATTGTTACGTGAATTCGTTGATTTGTAAGATGACTATGCTAGTGTGTATTTGATTGTTATGTAAGTTCATTACGTAAAATCGGTTCGTTAATATTGTGAAACTTAATTACCCGTTAATATACCTATCTGTATATGTCTGACCTGCCATGTTAAAACTTTGCTGAGGTTAGGAATTGATCGAGAACTGGTTTAGCTATTATGTCTGCCATGACTTGTCTGATAATTCCGCTGCTACAATATTGCTTTAAGTGTATTAAGTGTTGATTAATTGATTTGTATGAATGCCATGTTTATCTTCTAGTAACTGTTTCCGTTAGTCTCTAGACATTCCGTTTGGCTTATACGTAATCTGTTATTTGATATGTTATGTGTTTGGTTGTTCTGATGTGTTTGTGTCATGTCATTAATGTGCTATGTGATGTCTAAACTGTTATGTGGTTGTTTGGATTTACGTATATTTGTGCTTCCGAGAATCCTAAAAGATCCCTAGTCATTATTTCATTTTATTTTCGTTATTCGTATATTTGTTTTGTTTAGCTTTTGTTTCGTTATATCATTGTTCACTGGCTTTGTAAGCTCAGCGACTTTTCTTTTCTGTGGCGGTATTTAGCATTCAAGATGAGCTTATGGGATAGGCCGATCGGGTTGAGAGTAGAGTTGAGAGCAAGACTTTACCATAGAGATCTTAGATTTATTTTGGAAGATTAGTTATTTATGTTTTCTTTTTGAATATTTTGTAAAGGCTTCCGCTATTGAATAGTATTTAAAGTTCTGATATGAAACCGTATTGTGATATCTTTACCCTTGTCGGGTCGGGGTGTTACATAAACCCTGTGGATTAGTCGGCTAAAAAGATCAAAAATCATGGTTACAAAAAAAAAAAAGTCTTAAAAACCTCTAATTAATTGCGTTTTTTATCAATCAAATATCATTTTTACTTATTAATCTCTTTTAGTTGATTAAAATATAAAGTGAATACTTGTTATGAGACTAACAAAAACAGAAATATGAAAAACAAAATTTGAACAGAGGTAGTAACCGAGATAATTACTATATTATATCTTTTGATAATTAGTTGTTTCATATATTTTTCTTCATGTCGACATAAGCTTTTAATTTATCTATTGTGTGTATCCTTGGTAAAATTTATGCATTTGAATGTATAACCGTTTGAAAATGTATAAAAAATGCATATAATTTTATTTTGCAATTGATACATATAAGACGGAGACTAAATGATTTTATATACAAAAGAAAAAAGAATAAAAGTGTCAACTCTGATTCATTTTCAAGCATTATCGCATTATCCCTGCTAAATTCAATGAAAATGTTTACCGTATATTCAACTTTCCTCGATTTTTTCTTTATTTTTGAACTCAAATAAAAGGCAAACCTGGTTAGTTATTCGTTTACATCATTTAATCAGGGCATTTTTTGACCATTTCAATCAGGGCATCAAAAATCTCAGAACCCGCCCGGAGTGTACAAACATAAAGTATATTCCAATATTTTTATAATTTTATTCATGTAAATTAGAAATCATGATCACATGCACGAGTCACCGACTATTCCTTAAAGAAAATGAATGGCTTAATAAAGTGTCTATATCAAATCATGATAACTACTAGACCTAACTTAATAATGGTACGAATGACTATATACTATGCATCGAAAGTTATATACAGTACAAGATTCAATTCGTCATTATATGTTTGAGATATCAATCGATCATTTATGTCAAAGGAGTGTTGATCGGTACACTTTTATTTTGATCTGCACATTTTGATGTACAATCTTTAAAAACAGTACGCGATAAATGTATAATTGCTTAAAACACAGTTTAAAATATGCAAAAAATAAAAAAATAAAAAAAATAAGAGTATACAAATCATTAACCATATCAAAGAGGTCAAACAATACTGTCTGTTTCAACAAAAAGTCTACCATTTTAAGTATAAACTATCAGGGTACCCGCTCGATGCGGCGGCGGGTACCCTGTAATTAAACTTTTAGGTGGATGTATGTGAAAGCAAAAGAAAAAGTAGCACATTCGTGTTTTGGGCTACTGCAGCTTTTTGTTTTTTGTTTTTCAAGCTTAATTATATTGTACTTTGTGGTTAAGAAGTATTTTTTGATGAAAGGGTGTATTTGTACATTGTGTTTAGGTAGTTGTATATATTGGTGATGGGGTGTTTTAAATTTTGTATTAATTGTATGTAAAAAGATAGTGTTTTTTAGTTGGATTTGTGCATTACATACTTGTATATTATGTTTCTTAACTTGTATTTGCTTAGAATATATTTTAGGAAATCTGAAAGTAATAAATAGAAGGGAAGTGCTTAAATGCATTATAAATAGTATAAATATAATAAGATAAGTCAAAAATGTGTTTTGTACTTCCTGTTTCATCACAGTTTTAGTAAAACAATAAACAAAAGGTAAAACAATAATACAAAGATTCATTTTTCAACGTATATTCTTATTTAAATAAATAATATAATAACAAAGTATTTTACGGATAAACACTTACTTAAATGAGAATAAGGTATTGCTCTCTGGTCAAGTAAACTCAAACAAAGGTAAGAGTTTACAAGTGAACTCTGAGTCTCTTATTGGATCATGGACAATGTGAGTTCAAAACGAGGGTAAATGTTTTTTTTAAATGAGACAATTAATATGGAAGTGATAGCATTTACTCCGACTAACATTCTCTTTATATAAGAGAAAAATGAGGATGTCAGGTAAGGGTTGTTGAGACATGTCAAACATTTACTGGAGGGGATCTTCCATTAAATGCTTCTATTCTTAAAAACATACCACTTGTCTTGACTTTTTCAAGGGTTGTTGAGACATGTCAAGTAAGTGATGACAACTTTTCTTGCATTTTCACAAACTCGCACTTGTCTTGACTTTTTCAAGGTTCTACTTTATCCCGCTCATTTGCTTTCTTGAAGAAGTCCCACCTAAATATGTAAGAGATAATTCGAGTTACCCTCACTTCGAAGGATTAAAGAGCTGTTGTGTTCATCAGAACATTGTCGATCATTGATGATCATTTGTCCTCCAGCTTCTAGCTCCTATATATTCTAGTTGACTCCGCGTCAGCTAGCAAGTATATCTTTAAGTTATCTTTGATTTCTTCACGATTTCTCTGACGTAAACCTTACTGAGGCTGCTCGATGATTTCCTTATCAACAAGCCTTCTTATACTTAGATTAATTTATGTTTAAGTCTAGTCAGAGATCATTAGACATTGAATTGGCCTAACATGTTTAACCCAACGGTGTGTAAGGAAATTCATCGACAATGAAAATGCGGTTCAAATCTCGCCCAAAACATATGTGTGATCGAAGTTAATATATAAATATGTAAATAAGTATCAAAGAATTCGTGTCTCAATAATATTTTTTGTTGTGAAAGACACTTTCCAAACAAAATAGTTGTGGGTTCAAATCATACTTAGATTATGTGAGATAATTTTGTGTTTTATGCTGTGAGAGTGTTGCCGTTAAAAGTTAAAAAGTGAAAAAAAGAAAGAAAGATAAGTAACTAAGATATGTCGTGAGGTATGGGAGAAGTAGGACGCAAGTAGTCATACCCTATTTGAGAGATGAGAGTATTTCCGAGAATAAAATGGTAGGTTTCAAAATCTTCCGACTATTACGATGTATATTTGAATTTGAACTCTGTTTGTATTAGGGGTGACATTTTTCGACACGACACGATAAATGACACGAAACCGACACAAAGTTAAACATGTTTGGGTTATGGATAAACAAGTTTGGTTAACAACAGGTCAACCCGTTTAATAAAAAAGGCCATGTTTGGGTTGACTAATATTAAATATGTCAACCCGTGAACCCGTTTAAATATATCAGACTTAAAAATATATATATAACTTTGATTTTATGCTGGATTTATATAACATGTATTTTGTTATATACTTAATAAGACAATGAATTACGATTATAACTTATATAATTAAAATTGTTGTGTAGTTATTTGTGTGCACGTTACGTATATCATTTTTGGGTTTAAACTTATTGAATCGTGAAACCACCAACCTTCTTCCCCGCTTAACCTATTTATTTAAACATGTTATACGAACCACAAACGGGTTACACGTGTTATACATGCCTGAGTTAGAGTTGGGTTTCTTAACACGATTAATAAATGAATCGTGTTTAGATAGAGGTTATATTAATTCGCCAACTCACAAATCCAAATAGGTTAACCCTAACACAACACGACTCGACTGCCGCTCTAGTTTGAATATCCTATTTTACCAAAGTGCAGAATTACTCCCCTTTACCTAAAAAATAGTTTGAATATCCGGTTTTCTAAAAATATTCAACAACATGTAACTAAGGGGCCCTTAAGTCTGTAACTAATCATAACCTACTCCTAGTATGTTTCATGTGATGGAAGAAACAAACATGTAAGCCGACCAAACTTCAAATGACAATTAAACCCCTTTAACAAGCCTATGTGTCAACTATTATTACAAAAGTCAAATAATTTCATGGACCAGATCTACAAGAAAAAGAAAAAGTTGGTCCTACATCAAGATCCAACGGTTGAAATCAAAGTCCAAAGGCATGAGAGCCACACGATCTTCTATCTTTGCTAAATGGATTTAAATTTGTCGTTACAAACAAACAGTTGTACCGAATCAGACCATAAACTCGCTTTCCTTTTCTCGCAATCTCCGGATCACACACACTAATTGCCACTTGTCTTTACATCACTATCTATTATCTATTCTTATAATATGGTACCTCATCTTTACAAAATATATAACTTAGACCCTATTTTATTTACAAAATGTATTCTTGCAAACATTTGAAAGCTGATAGCATTGACTGGCCAACAAGCCCCGCCTCAACAAAAATGTTGGTATTTTAGTGTAAAATAGATTGCGTTTAATGTGCAAATAAGGGTCGACACTTATTTGAATATTAACGGGACTAAAGGGGGTGTACATATAAAATATATAACTGTAAAACAGTTATAAGAAACATAACTGTAAAACAGTTATTTGGCCCTAAAACCGTATTGGGATATAAACACTCAATAGGACATATTCTGCAAATGATACAACATACAAAATCTTGAATCAAATTCGATTTTATCCGATCATAAACTGGTATCCACTCCATTTTATTGATCTGAAAGTGTACTCACACGACTTCGGATTTCTATCAGGTTACAACAAGTAACAACAGGTTACAAAGATAAACAACAAAGATCAATAAAATCAGTGACGATGGCTGGTGAATCCGTTCGTGATATGACATCCAAGTTCGTGAAGTTGGCGAAATTTGAAGGGCAAGACTTTAGGCGTTGGCAGAAAAAGATGCAGTTTTTGTTGACAACTTTGAAGGTTGTGTATGTTCTCACTACCCCGGCACCAGAAGAATTGGAGGATGAGACTGTTGAACAAACAAGGAAGAGAAACAAATTCTGGAATGACGACTTCATTTGCCGTGGAACAATTCTAAATGGTATGTCCGACACTTTATTTGATATTTACCAAAATGTCGAGTCCGCAAAAGAATTGTGGGATACGCTTCAAGCCAAGTATATGGCTGAAGATTCCTCAAGCAAAAAGTTCCTGGTAAGTGATTTTATGAACTATAAAATGGTGGATGGGCGTTCTGTGATGGAACAATACAACGAATGTTTGGGTATACTCGGTAGGTTTGAACAACATGGGCTGAAAATGGATGAATCCATTGCCACTGCTTCCATCATAGACAAACTCCCGCCTTCTTGGAAGGAATTCAAACACAGTTTGAAACACAAGAAGGACGAGTACAATCTTGTTGAACTAGGCAGTACGTTTAGTATTGAGGAAGGTTGTAGAAGAATGGAAAATGTTTGGGTGAATGAAAAAGACAAGGATATTGGCGGGTCTTCTGTCAATGTTGTTGAAGAAACTAATCCTAGTTTCAAAAAGGGTGGCAATACAAATAATAAGAAAAGGAAGTTTCAAGGTAGTGAAAACAAAAAGGGTTTTGTGAAGAAGTCAAAACAGTTAGGGGATAGTAACTGTTGGAAATGTGGTAAACCAGGACATTTCAAGAGAGATTGCCGAGTTGGTAAAGGCAAGAATGATGCTGGTACTAGTGGTGGATCCAAAGGGGATCCGAGACAAGCAGGTCAGAATTTAACTTATACTAATAATTCGGGTTTGAATTATGTGTCGTTAATTTCTGAATCATTTTATGTACAGGATGATGACATAGTTTGGTGGTACGATTCTGGCGCGACGAGTCATGTTTGCAAGGACCGAAGATGGTTCAAGGAACTTGCAACTATAGATGACGGAAGTGTTTTAAAAATGGGAAACGTCGCTACAGAACCGATCCATGGCATTGGACTGGTAGATTTAACTTTCACTTCTGGAAAAACTATTTCGTTATGTAATGTATTGTATGTGCCCGGTATTCGGAAAAACTTGTTGTCCGGTGTAATTTTAAATAATCGCGGGTACAAACAAGTGGTAGAATCCGATAAGTATGTCTTGTCGAAACATGGTTCTTTTGTTGGATTTGGTTATTTGTGTAATGGTATGTTTATGTTAAATTTGGATGTGCCATTTAGCTCCAATTCGATATGTATGGTTGATTCAACATCTAATGTTAAATTGAGTAACTTAGAATTATGGCATGCTAGATTAGGACATGTTCACCATAAAAGAATGAAAGAAATGTCAAAAATGAGCATGATTCCTTGGATTGAATTGGACCATAATAAATGTAAGACTTGCATGTTAACTAAGATTACTAGAAAACCATTTAAAAAGGCAAATCGTGATTCAAAACTTTTAGATCTTATTCATAGTGATTTATGTGATTTGCATGCTACTCCATCTCTAGGTAATAAAAAATATGTCATAACTTTCATAGATGATGCATCACGCTATTGCTATATTTACTTATTGCATGCAAAAGATGAAGCCCTTGATAAATTTCGAATTTATAAACAAGAGGTAGAGCTTCGTCAAAAAGAGTTGGTAAAAATCTTACGTACCGATCGTGGGGGGGAGTATTATGATCCGGTATACTTTCAATCTACCGGAATAATACACCAAACAACAGCTCCATATACACCACAACAAAACGGTGTAGCTGAAAGAAAGAATAGGACATTGAAAGAAATGGTGAATTCAATGTTATCTTATTCTGGGTTAAGTGATGGATTCTGGGGAGAAGCTATGTTAACGGCTTGTTATTTGCTAAACCGTATCCCCGGTAAAAGCAACGATAAAACCCCTTATGAACTTTGGCACAAGAGAGCACCAAACTTGAGTTTTCTCAAGGTTTGGGGATGTAGGGCTGTAGTTAGGCTCACGGAACCTAAAAGGAAAACTTTAGGTGAAAGAGGTATAGATTGCATATTTATTGGATATGCTAAAAAACTCATATGCTTATAGATTCTATGTATTAGAATCAAATGAGTATGTTTCGGTGAACTCGGTGATAGAGTCACGAGATGCAACCTTTGATGAAGAAAGATTCACATCTATACCTAGGCCAAGGGACATGATTCATAGTTCGAAGGAACCGGTTAATACCGAGGATGTTCCATCGACTAGCACTGAACCAAGAAAAGGTACAAGAGTGAGAAAAGTCAAAACTTTTGGTGATGATTATCATCTTTACTTAGTTGAAGGATCGAGGAATGAAATTAATTTTCAATATCAATATTGTTATAATATTGATAAGGATCCAAAGACATATAAAGAAGCAATGGCTTCAAGGGCGTTGTTTTTGGAAAGAAGCAATCCAAGATGAGATGGATTCTATCTTGCAAAATGAAGTTTTGAAATTGACTGATTTACCTCCTGGGTGTAAACCATTAGGAAGTAAATGGATCTTCAAGAGGAAGATGAAAGTAGATGGTACTATTGATAAATATAAAGCCAGGTTGGTAATCCAAGGCTTTAGACAAAAAGAGGGCATTGATTATTTCGACACATATGCTCCGGTTGCGAGGATATCCACGATTAGATTGCTATTGGCACTCGCCACCATACACAATCTAGTAATTCACCAAATGGATGTGAAAACTGCATTCTTGAATGGTGAGTTGGATGAAGAGATTTACATGAAACAACCCGAAGGGTTTGTTATGCCAGGACTCGAAAATAAAGTGTGTAAACTAGTTAAATCTCTTTATGGATTAAAACAAGCTCCTAAACAGTGGCATCAAAAATTTGATGAGGTTGTTTTGTCGAGTGGGTTTGTTTTAAATCAAGCTGACAAATGTGTCTATAGTAAATTTAATGATTCTGGAAATGGAGTCATGATATGTTTGTATGTAGATGACATGTTGATATTTGGTACAGACCAAAAGCAAGTTGACGAAACTAAGGAATTTTTGTCATCAAAATTTGCTATGAAAGACATGGGGGAGGCGGAGGTGATCTTAGGAATCAAGATCATACGTGAGAACAAGGGTATTTCAATCTCTCAATCACATTATATTGAGAAGATCTTGGATAAGTTCAATTTCAAGGATTGTTCTCCCATAGGTACTCCCATGGATCCACAACTTAAGTTATTACCTAATAACGGTAAACCGATATCACAACTAGAATACTCGAAAAGGATTGGATCCTTAATGTATGCAATGATAAGTACTAGGCCGGATATAGCTTATGCTGTTGGAAAGCTTAGTAGGTTTACTAGCAATCCTAGTACTTTTCATTGGCGAGCTTTAAGTCGAGTATTTCAATACTTGAAAGGAACAGTTGATTATAAATTAACTTACATTGGGTTTCCTTCGGTAATTGAAGGTTACAGTGATGCAAGTTGGTTATCCAATAAAGAAGATCATTCTTCTACATCTGGTTGGGTGTTCCTTCTTGGGGGAGGTGCTATTAGTTGGGCATCAAAGAAACAAACTTGCATAACAAACTCAACTATGGAGTCTGAGTTTGTTGCTTTGGCTGCGGTAATGAGGCTGAATGGTTAAGGAATTTGCTGTATGAAATTCCATTGTGGCCAAAGCCGATTTCTTCTATTTCTATCAGGTGTGATAGTCAAGCTACGTTGGCTAAGGCTTATAGTCAAGTGTATAATGGCAAGTCAAGACACTTAGGTGTGAGACACAGCATGGTTCGTGAGCTCATAATGCATGGTGTCATATCCGTTGAGTGGATTGCAACTCATCGGAACTTAGCTGATCATTTAACCAAAGGGTTATGTAGAGATCTCGTGAAAGGATCAGCTATGGGATTAGGTTTAAAGTCCATTTGAAAGCTCTCGTGTTAAGATACCCAATTCCCACTTAATACGATGTTAAGTGCTGAATTTTCAATGTGGAAAGCTTAACATATAGAGTTTGGAACACAACATCAATTATCCCAAAGGTATGTGTTTGGTTCTGCAAGTTAAAGTAGGATGAAGTATTCTTCTTAATAGTTCTTTTGAAAAATTGCATTTGCAGGTGCAAGATTAAAAGAATTACCTATATGAGTATGAAGTTTAGCTGCTTCAAGAAGCTGGGACTTGGCTTTGATATACTTATGAAGGATAGGGACATAGGCTAGTAAAAGAATATGTTATGTAAGAATTATGTATGTAAAACTAATGTGTATATTATCTTCATGTATTCAATATGAATATTACAAGGTTCAATCTTCAAAGAAACCTTGGTATTCGAATATTTGGAATGTGTAATATACTAATATGAAATTCAATCGTCTCGACATTTCATCTATGCATTAGTTTGATTGTTTGCTGTGAACAAGTTAGTTAATGTATGATTACACTAAAATGGGGGAGGTTTGTTGGTATTTTAGTGTAAAATAGATTGCGTTTAATGTGCAAATAAGGGTCGACACTTATTTGAATATTAACGGGACTAAAGGGGGTGTACATATAAAATATATAAGCTGTAAAAGCAGTTATAAGAAACATAACTGTAAAACAGTTATTTGGCCCTAAAAACCGTATTGGGATATAAACACTCAATAGGACATATTCTGCAAATGATACAACATACAAAATCTTGAATCAAATTCGATTTTATCCGATCATAAACTGGTATCCACTCCATTTTATTGATCTGAAAGTGTACTCACACGACTTCGGATTTCTATCAGGTTACAACAAGTAACAACAGGTTACAAAGATAAACAACAAAAAATATGTGAAAAACAATGTTAGATGGACTCAACTACCCGCTCGCTGGGGAGAGTGTCTACTCTCTTTGAGAAAAGTGACTAGTTTCGTGCAAAGTTATCTACTTTTGAACTAACTAAGCTACACACTCAAAAGCTGACCATAATATAGTTACAGTGGTTTAAAGTTTGAACTTCTTAGGATGATATGATATACACTTCTGATGATTTGCATACATAAGCGTATTACAAGTATTATGTTACTTCTTTATATATATATATATATATATATATATATATATATATATATATATATATATATATATATATATATATATATATATATATATATATATATATATATATATATATAGGGAGAGTTACGTGAGATCAAGCTTAAAGTTGTAAAAATAAGATCAAGTCTAAAAAACCACTAAAACATTTATAAATAACAATTTTAGCAATAATACTCATAAAAATAATATTTTAATACAAAATAACATTTTAGCAACTAATAACTTAATGATACATGAGTTTGGATTAGTGATACACTTGATACACATTACACTAATAAGTATTCCAAAATCTGATACATATACAATAACCTGATACACATTACACTTCTAATCAAAGTGTATCACCTATATTTCGTAAATTTGAAAAAGAAATCTATCAAAACTTTAACAATTTTAGTTGTAGTTAATAAAAAATTTATTTTTGTTGTTAGGAGAGTGTTGTTTGTCAAATTTTAGTTGGATCTCATTTTAACAACTTTAAGCTTGATCTTATTTGATCTAGATTATATATATATATATATATATATATATATATATTAATACATTTCAAATTGTTGTGTTTCATATATATTTTAACTTGACTTTAAGTTAAAGTGGCTAAATTGAGACGACAAATGAAATGACCAAATTATAAGATCCTAAGCCGTATATTTGTTACAATCTTTTAAGTACTTGCATTATTGTTTAAAACTAGAAGACAAGAAAGGGAATGTGCACAAATGAATGGGAAACAAAAAATATTGCTCGATTAAAGGTCAAAGATTGATAAAATTGAATTTGAAAGTGAAGTATAGACCGCGTAGTTGATTAAGTCAAAATTCTTGCCCAACTTTTATACCATGACAAAACTCGAGCAACTATTCTCTGTCATTTAGCTTTTGTTTGATAGCATAAAAATGAAATTTCATGTCTTATTAGTTATATAATAAGATGAAAAGATCAATAATTAAAGATAAAAAAAAACAGTTTTTAGTTAATAACAACAGCTTCAATGGTATTAGAATTTTTTTATAAATTCGAGTATCATCAGTTAAGCATATTCTTGTTATGTTTTGCCTGAAATCCTAGTATATTAAAGCGTTGAATTGTACAATGTGGTATTCAATTATGCATTTAACCATTCAAAAATGCTAAAGCCTCCTACTAAATATTCTTACAAAAATGCCTATTTATAGGATCCTGTCAAGTGACATAATTGACTGTTTGGATGCAGATAAAGAATGAGTGGATAAAAACTATTTACTCCGTAGTATTTTTGTGTGTGTACAAGGATTTAGTAGGAGGTTGTAGCAAAACTCTTAACCATTTCCCAAAATTGAACCGCAAGAGTTAGAAAGGGAGTAACTTGCTTATGTTTAATACTTAAAGGGAGTAAAGTGAAAATATTGATGAAATTTAAACAGCAAGTATCTCAGAACCTGTCCTTTTGTTCTCAAACACCCCGTAATAAAAAAGCAACCGTTATACGACTAGTTCTCACAGCGGTTTTCACTAAGCAAAAACACACAATCACTCCGCCGGCATAATCACCATTTTCCCCGGCAGATCGCAGAGTAAATTATACTAACTTATCATCAAATCGTCTTGAAGTTTGTTAATCTGAGTTGAAATGTTTGTTAAAAAGCTAGTGGAAATAGCTTCCTTGAAGAAGGTACGTATTTGTTTCATCATCTCTTATATTATAAAACTGTCTGTTGTAATTTATAATTTGTTAGTAGAGTATACTGTTGGTTAATTATAAACTGATTAATATGATTTTTGATAGTTTTGATTACATTTTTTTTGCATCAGTTTGTGATCCAGAGGTCTAGTTGCTGAGAAATCACAGTTTCAACTTGTTTAAACTAATGGACTACCTTTTTTTTTGGTTTCGAAAGAGTGTGTGTGATACATGTGAGTGTAATTTGGGGAAACTATACACTTGTACAGTAATAAGATGTGATTATTAAAGTCACATTTTATGGAACGAATATTATTTATGTTTTAGAGTTAAAAAAATTGGGAATATAAAGAGAAATAAATGACAATGTATTTGCTTGGTATAGTTGGTAAAAATATCAACTATTGCCTTCAACGGCAAGAGTTTTAAAAATGTTTGGTGGTTACTTTATTTTACCTTTCGGTTAAGGTGGTTACAAAGACAGTCAAAGTAAATGTCATATTTTGTTTCTTTTCGTGGAAAATTGCATTTAGAATGTTTAAAACAGGGTTGTACTATTGGAACCCTATGGTGTCATATCATAGGGATGTCACATCATAAGGAATATTACCTTTTGTCCCTCACTTTTGTTAGTACAACACAGTTTTTTGTCAGTTTTTGTTCCGTATTTCTGACAGTTTTAAGCGTTTGACTTATTAAACTTTATATTTACTGTTTCGCATTTTGAGGTTTATAGTTTTTTATATAAACAAAATAAAAAAATAAAAATAAAAAATAAAAATAGGTGGGTCAAAATAACCCAACCCTTAAAATATTGTCCACTAAATTTTCGTACTAGGAAAAAAATGATTTTTGATACTATTATATTTTATCCTCTTATCATTTTTTATATGTCAATAATTGAGTTATGGCTCCACACGTGTTAAGATCTTAGAAGAGAAATAAATCATTGTTTTTTGGAAGGTTGTCAAGATCGGGATCCTACCCAGGATCGTTTTTATCTTTGCAAGATCGTGATCGTAAGATCGGATCGGGATCTTAAGATCCTACTCTAATGTTATTTCTTAATAGTTTTTGTAATATCATACAAATCTACAAATTATTATACATTATAAACACAAAATACTATGAATGCTTTATAGAAATGTTGTCCTAAATTATGATTATGAAATTTTTAAAAAGATTAACTTGTTGCTTTTGAATTCTACAAAAAAAACAACTCATATATTTTTAGGTTTTTAGTTTGTAATCCAAGAAAAGTAAGATCGGATCGGACTGAATCTTAAGATCGTATGGTCAAGATCGGGATCCTATAAGATCTTAAGCTTTCAAAGATCCTATGTAGGATCCGGATCGTTTTGGCTGTTGGGCTAATGTCTGACCCGAGCCCATGGGGCAGCAGCAGCTATTGACCCGAGCCCATGGGGTGAATGTCGGTTTTAATATTCTAGTTATATTAGAATTGTAGTAGGATTAGGAAAGCTTGTTCTATTCCCTATATATACAAACCGAGCTGTGGTTTGTCATTGTATGCATTCAATATCAGTTTTTGTAAGCAAGTACTTTTCTGATTAATACTAGCGAGCATATTCTAGTAATCCAGATTTTTGTGTGTTCTTGATTCTGTGATTATTAACCTGTGAACTTGAATTGGTATCAAGAGCCAGGTTTGAGCTAAGTCGATCACAAGGGTTTATCTGAAGTCGATCACAGCAGGTGATTCAAAGGTTTACCTGAAGTCGATCACAGCAGGTTATCAAAGGGTTTAATCCAGGTTGCAAGAAGGATCGACAAGGGTTTAATCCAGGTTGCAAGAAGGATCGACAAGGGTTTAATCCAGGTTGCAAGACTGATCGACCAAGGGTTCTTGTTTTTACAACAGCAACTGATCGATCGCAAGGGTTTTACTAGGTTTCGACTTAAGCAAGAAGTCGTTCAAACCTAGGGCTGGAAGGCGAACAAACTACACCGGTAACTTACAAAAGGCGTTCAAGAAGGATGGTGCAAGGCGAGTCGAGTCAACCACCAATTGAACATTCTAAAACGGCTCTTCAATGTCCAATGTTAACAAGCACGAACTATAACATATGGGCAATAAGAGTTAAAGCGGTATTCCGAGTCCATGGAATACTTGATGCACTGGAACCAGGGGAAGGAACACAAGTTGTTGCTAAGCAAGATCACATGGCAGTTGCGTTACTTTTCCAGGCGATTCCAGAAGAACTTGTCTTTCAAGTTTCACAATTCAACACCAAAGAAATGGGGAGCTTTGAAGACCAGGTATGTGGGTGTTGATCGGGTTCGAGACGCAAGGTTGCAAACCTTGGAGACGGAATTCGAATCTTTAAAGATGAAAGTCAACGAATCAATCGATGACTTTGCGGCTAGGTTGGGCAAAATTGTAACTGAAGTAAATAGCTTGGGAACAATTTATGAAGACAAGAAACTTGTTAAGAAGCTACTTGCATCCGTTCCGGATAGGTATGTTGCAATTGTTTCCTCAATAGAACAATTTCTTTGACTTGAATACTATGTCTTTTCAAGAAGCAATTGGAAGGTTGAAAGCTTTTGAAGGAAGAATGAAGGGTGTTGACACCACTTCTGAAGATAAAGGCAAGTTGATGTTGGAAGTGAAAGATATGATAAGAAAGGTCGAGGAAGGAATTCCTCTGGTGGCAACGGTAAAGGTCAAAACTTTTCTTCTCAAAACAAATCTCGTGGTAGTGGTCAAGCTAATAACCACAACCGTGGAAACCAAAACAACTCCGGGAGCAATACGGATAAAAAGAAGAACAAAAGTCGAGACCTTTCAAAGATTCAATGCTTCAGATGTGATGAATACGGTCACTTTGCTTCTAAGCGCCTGAACGACGTGAACAGAAGCAAAAGCATGAATCAAACCTTTTGAAAATGGAGGATGATGATGACCCAACACTTTTTATGATGAAAAGCGTTCAAGAAGTAGTTTTCTTGAATGAAGAAAAGATTATCCCAAACCAATTGAATACTAAGTCAAACGAGGAAGACACTTGGTATTTGGATAATGGAGCAAGTAATCACATGACGGGGATCCGAGAATACTTTTCGGAGTTGAATGAGAATATCTCCTGCAGAGTGAAGTTTGGTGATAACTCCTACATCGAGATAAAAGGGAAGGGTTCGATAATCATTGAAGGGAAAACAGGAGAGCAACGGTTAATCACTGGAGTCTATTACCTACCGAGCTAAAAGCAACATAATTAGTCTTGGGCAAGCTACCGAAGGCGGATGTGACATTCGTATGAAAGGTAACCTTCTTACTATGCGTGACTCAGATGGCAAGCTTCTGATGAAGGTTCCTAGAACAAGTAATAGACTTTACAAGATTAAGCTCCAAGTTGGAAGTTCGGTGTGTCTCAAAGCAAAGATGGAAGATGATGCTTGGTTATGGCATGCTAGGATGGGTCACATTAATTTCGAGGCGATGGAATTAATGGCAAGGAAGGGCATGGTTGAAAAGTTGCCAATAATTCATCAAGAGAACAAGTTGTGTGAATCTTGTTTGGTAGGAAAACAAACCAAGAAGGCGTTTCCTAAAGCTGCAAAATTTAAGGCAACACATCCTCTTCAACTTATACATGCCGACCTATGTGGACCAATTTCTCCACCATCCATAGCACGAAACAGGTACATATTTGTTCTTATTGATGACTTCTCACGGTTTATGTGGACTTTTACCTTGAAGGAAAAAGGTGAGGCATTTGAATACTTCAAAAAGTTCAAAGCTTTAGTTGAGAAGAAGTCAGGAAGCAAGATTATAACCCTAAGGACCGATAGAGGAGGTGAGTTCACTTCAAAAGAATTTACCAACTTTTGTGAAAACGAGGGTATAACAAGACATCTAACCACTCCCTACACACCGCAACAAAATGGAGTCGTGGAAAGGCGAAACCGTACTCTTATGGGAATGACTAGAAGCATCTTGAAAGCACGAGACGTACCAAACTACATGTGGGCTGAAGGAGTTAGACACGCTACATTCTTGATTAATAGAGTTTCAACTCGAGCTCTAGTTAATCAAACTCCATACGAGGCTTTCAAAGGAAAAAAGCCTAACTTGGAGGGTTTGCGGGTATTTGGATGTGTGGCTTATGCAATGGGAACAAGGCCATATTTACATAAGTTAGGACGACAGTCAACACGACTCATTTACATCGGAACGAGCCAGGTACAAAAGGTTTTATTTGTTCAATCCAAAACTAAAGAAGATAGTGGTATGTCGTGATGCGGAGTTTAATGAGGAACTTGGCTGGAAGTATGTTGCTGGAAGCGAAACACACGAGCTAAACCGAGGTATGTTTATTATAGAATGGCACGGTTCTATTGATACGGGTTGTGGATTTGTTAACCCAGGTGTGACCCATGAAGTTGAGGCAGAAAATCAAGAGGCTGAAAATCATCATGATGTTGATGAAAATCAACCGGTCAATACCGAACAAGAAGTTCAATTCGAGGCGGGTAATGACCCTAATCCTATGACGGAAACTCAACCAATTGTGAGGCGTTCTTCAAGGGTTTCAACTAAGCCAACTAGATTTAATGACTTTATTATGGGGTCTAGTTCAAGAACCTCAGTTGCTAATGAAGATCAAAATCTACTTTTGATTGAAGATGATGAACCAAGAACGTTCTAAGAAGCAAAAGTCTCAAGCAAGTGGATGGTTGCTATGAAGCAAGAGATTGAGTCTATCGAGAAGAATGATTCATGGGAATTAGTTGAAGCTTCGGTTAATGTTAATCCCATTGGATTAAAGTGGGTGTTCAAAATTAAGAGAAATCCGGATGGTTCAATTAATAAGTTTAAAGCTCGTTTAGTAGTAAAGGGTTATGCTCAAAAGGAAGGAATTGACTATGACGAGGTATTTGCGCCCGTAGCACGGATTGAAACGATACGTTTATTGATCTCATTGGCCGCGAAAGAAGCATGGGAGCTACATCATGCGGATGTAAAGTCGACTTTTACATGGAGAACTAAAAGAGCAAGTTTTTGTTACACAACCGGAGGGGTTCGTGAAGAAAGGAAGATCTACAAGTTGAAAAAGGCGCTTTATGGACTTAAACAAGCACCAAGGGCGTGGAATACAAAACTTGATAGAGAACTCAAGCAAATGTCTTTCAAACGATGCCAACATGAACAAGCGGTGTATGTGAAGAAGACAAACAAGTCAATCTTGATTATTGCAGTCTATGTAGATGATCTCTTAGTAACCGGTTCGAAGCTTAGCGAAATTGGTGAATTTAAGAGACAAATGCAAGAAAGGTTCGATATGAGTGATTTGGGAAAATTGAGCTATTATCTTGGCATTGAAGTAAAGCAAGAGGATTCGAGTATCTCAATAAGTCAAGAAAGCTATGCAAAGAAGATCTTGAAAGATGCTGGGATGCATGAAGCGAATTCTACACAATGTCCATTAGAACCTGGAATGAAGTTAAGCATGGACAAGGAAGGAAAATCAGTTGATGCAACGTTGTATAGACGACGAGTTGGCTGTCTAAGGTATTTACTACACACTCGACCTGATTTATCTTATTCGGTTGGTTTGGTTAGTCGTTATATGCAAGAACCAAAAGAATCACATATGGCAGCTGTGAAACAAATACTAAGGTATATTCAAGGTAGTTTAAATTTTGGAATACGATACAACCAAGAGAAAACCAAGGAGTTAGTGGGGTTTAGTGATAGTAGTTATGCTATGGACCAAGATGATGGTCGAAGCACAACTGGGCACGTATTTTATCTAGGGAAATCACCTATCACTTGGTGCTCACAAAAGCAAAACACGGTGGCTCTATCGTTTTGTGAAGCCGAGTTCATGGCTGCAACTTCAGCCGCGTGTCAAGGGATATGGTTACGTGGATTGTTGAGTGAAATAACCGGAATGGAAGAAAGAGTGGTGGTCTTATTTGTTGACAACAAATCGGCTATTGCACTTATGAAAAATCCAGTCTTTCACGGGAGAAGCAAGCATATAAACACACGTTATCATTTTATCCGAGAATGTGTTGAAAGAGGCCAAGTACAAGTTGAGTTTGTAAGAGGTGATTTGCAACGTGCTGATATTCTGACGAAAGCTCTCGCAAGGATTAAGTTCAAGGAAATGCAAGAGTTACTCGGAGTTGAAGATCTCCCTATCACGAGTCAGAAATTGGGGGGGTGAATGTTGGGCTAATGTCTGACCCGAGCCCATGGGGCAGCAGCAGCTATTGATCCGAGCCCATGGGGTGAATGTCGGTTTTAATATTCTAGTTATATTAGAATTGTAGTAGGATTAGGAAAGCTTGTTCTATTCCCTATATATACAAACCGAGCTGTGGTTTGTCATTGTATGCATTCAATATCAGTTTTTGTAAGCAAGTACTTTTCTGATTAATACTAGCGAGCATATTCTAGTAATCCAGATTTTTGTGTGTTCTTGATTCTGTGATTATTAACCTGTGAACTTGATTGGCTTTACACTATCGTAAAATCGTAAGATCATAAGATCAGGATCGGGATCCTATAAGATCTTAAGCTTTCAAAGATCCTATGTAGGATCCGGATCGTTTTGGCTTTGCAGTATCGTAAAATCGTAAGATCATAAGATCAGAATCGGGATTCTGACAACTATGGTTTTTTTTAATATGATGTTCTTTAGTCAATGAGATCCAATCCAATTGGTCTTTTAAGGTCCAATCAAATGGTACATGCACCTTAACAGTTTAAAATAATTTATCTTTAACATGATTTTCAACTCCAGAGTTTTATTTTGTAGTATTATTTTTAAATCAGCGAGAAACCTTGATCCGTGCGGATTGTGCACCTTTATTGGATGACAACTGACCTTAGCAAAGCCACAGAGCCTCGGACAATGAGCATCTCTTTTATAAGCGAGAGTTGGGTTTGAACCCATGACCTATTTCTGCAAAGTTCGATTGAACCTGAGACCTATATCAAATTTAATGCGTGTGCACACAATGATAATATAAACCGTGACGTGACCATGAAACTTTAACGCGATAATCTTGTTTTCTGTTTTTCCTGTTTCTCGGATATAATGCAAAAGCTGTGGAATGCTCATATTTAATAAGATGATAATAACACATTAACACTGGTTTGTAATTGAACAGAATTTAAATGGAATGTTTAAAAGTAAAATGATGATTCGTGTTGAAATGGAATCTATGCTTTTACATGTTTAAGCAACAGCTAAATGAGCTAATTTGTAAGGCGATTCTATATATTCTTGATATTATTCTTTTCTACCAAAGTTCAAATGGTGTTGCATTTTCTTAGTGCGAAACATGGAAAACGTTTGTTACTTATATCCAACTCGACTTTGCACCATATTTGTTTTTGAAAGATAGTCAAATGTCATATGATTTGGTTGTAATGGACGTTGATTTGAGGTTCTGGAAGTTAACTAGTCCTAGTTGTTAGATCAGTGTTGGAATCCGCTGGTTAAATTTCACTTGGCTGTGTACAAACTCGTATGGTCTTTAGTCTTGCAAAGTTGCAGTATAGTGCTTTTGCCTGTCGAGATGATTACCAAGACTGAACAGTGGCTATGGGCTATGGCTCTTTTATTTTGGCTGTTAGAAACCTCAATAGTGATATTTTGACTCGTAATCACTAAATCATTTCTTATGCTGCAGCCTGGAGGAAATCGAGATGCTTTGAAATCTGACGAAGTAAATCCACGTCCTGTTTTCCATTATGGCCTCCTATCAGGATGTAATTTGCTAGCTCATGACCCTATTCAGAAGACTCTTGCTATGTCAACCACGTAAGCTTCTCTTACCCGCACTGTCAGTTACTGTAGCTCCTGCTGCTACTAAATGGTGTACTGATGCTCTTCGTGTTTGTTTTTGTAAGATTAGAAAATTAATTAACACGTTATACATAGATACAATGCTTTAACATAAACACAATCAAAGTACTACTGGACTTGTACATTGAATGTTCTTATTTGAATATCTCGTTAAATAGAATTTGTATCTTTTATTAGAGATGGCCGTATTAAGTTATTTGGACAAGATAATACTCAGGCAGTAATGGAATCTCCTGAGGCAGTACCAAGCAAATTTTTGCAGGTTTGTCATCCTCTAAAATTTCCAAATATATTACCATAATGGCCTCTGTAAACTAATTTATTGTTATATACTCTTTCTTTCAGTTCATCCATAACCAACCATTCCTTATAAATATTAATGCGAAAGATCATATTGAGGTAAGTCCTTTGGATACAAATCGATGCAATTTAATTCTGCTCTATCATTTGTCTCATATATCAGATGCATGCTTCTCATTGATGTACTAATTCCATCAAGTTAATATGATATCAAACATACTATTGAGTATACATAGGTTTGGGACATAGAAAAGAAGTCATTAGCTCATGTGCATGTATATAAGGGTGAAATTACATCTTTTACAGTCCTTCAACGTACCTTTTACATGTAAGTGTTCATTAAATTTCATTAGAGAGTTTAGCAATTGTACATATACAAGTTTTTCAGTTTACATGTTTTTGTTCGTTACAGGTATGTCGGGGACTCGTTTGGCAATGTTTCGGTTTTGAAGTTTGACAAAGAATCATGTGATATAGTACAAATGAATTATCGAATTCCTTTTTCAGCATCTAGTGGTGAGCCACTTTTTTACAGGACTTAAGTCTTCCTACATGCATTTCTTGGTTACTTGGAATGACCATAGTTACAAGAAGTATTTTATTACTACTTTAGTCATAAGGTGGTTTAATCAGAACAGAGATCTTTTGACTACAGTAATAATCCTTGTTTGTCAGAACGGAAATATGATAGATAGTAGTTAATCAGAAGTGAAATCTGATACACATTAGAGCACAAGGTATGAGGTGCCATTGGTGTGCCAACCTTACCGGCCAACATGCCAAACTTGTGCCAAATGCACTCTTTTGTGTTTTGAGCCACTCCACTAGCTCAAGCCAAATGCACCTTTTGTGCGTGTGTGTTTTTTTTATTGTGAGTGAGTGGTATATTTGGTGGGGTATTTTGCGGGATCTACAAGTGATGTTAGTGGTGTGTTATTGGGAAGTGTATGATGTGGCGCTGAGGTGGCATACCAATAACGTGTTATTGGGTCCTTGCATACCTTGTGCTCTTAGAGTACCTTTCTTTTCCTATATATTGACACTCCTTATTTCCATTGAGGTTATTAGTATAAGGGTCCTTTTGGAAGTACTTAAAAGTCTGAAACCTGAAACTAACATTTTGATTGTAAACATATTTTTGAATATTAGACTGAAGTTCTGTTAGCAGTTAATTAATAATAATTATTGATGATTAATGTCTTTGTAATAGTAACTTCAATTTGAATAACCTATTTAGGCAATTCAACTGAGGATCTCAGTGATGCTGCTGTTATGTATATACTACCACAACCAGCTGCTGCAAGTAAGAGGTGATGTTTAAGAACAGCTTTCCTTCTAAACACAAGTGACTGTTAAAAAAATCTCTCAAATCTTACATTATGTGTTATTTCCCAATTCAGGATTCTTATAATATATAGAAATGGACTCGTTACATTATGGTCAATTCAAGATAGCAAAACCATCTTTACAACTGGAGGAACTTTGATGCACTCACTAAATCACGACACTAAAAAAGTAACAGCTGCGTGTTGGGCTTGTCCTTTTGGAAGCAAAGTGGTTATTGGGCACAACAATGGAGAACTTCTAATCTGGAGTGTTCCTGACTCAAAAACCGAATCTGCATCTGATAAGGAGTTAAGTGGGACCCAAAGTGGTCCTTTATTTAAACTAAATCTTGGATATAAATTGGACAAAATTCCAATAGCTAGATTGAAATGGGTTTATGCAGACGGAAAAGCAAGTCGGTTATATGTTCTTGGTGCGTCTGACTTCTCATCTGCGAACTTGTTACAGGTGATAACAAACTTTTCCCTTAACAGGTTATTTCTGGTTTATGAACTTTATTTGGTGGTAAAATTGTTTGATTCTGTCTGCTAGGTTGTGATAATAAATGACCAGATTGAATCTCGCACTACAAAACTGCCAATTGCTGCACCTGAACCATGTGTTGACATGGAGATTGTTTCATCATACAATGAACAGAACAAACATAAAGAAGATTGCTTTATTGTGCTTGGCAAGTCAGGCGAAGTTTATTTATATGATGATGTTTCGATTGAAAAGTATTTGGTTCAGTCCCAATCTAAGTCTCCACCTTCACTTCCTAAAGAGGTTAAGGTGAGAATACAATATGCTGACCCAAGCATCACTGTTGCAAAGTTCATCACTGACAATCCATGCATGTTATCTTCTGCTGATGAGGTAATATCAACTTTTCTAATTCATTAGAAATGCATTTTTGTATAAATGAAAAAGAAACAAAAATCGTATTCATATACAGTGTTTGGTTTACAGGATTACACATTGTTGTCAAAAAAGATTCCTTCACTTTTTTGGTTGGATGCTAAGCAAAAAGATGGATCTTCCTCAACTGGTTTTAGCAGTTTCTCGAATTTTAAAAACATATACATAACAGGACACAGTAATGGAGCTATTAACTTTTGGGATGCATCATCTCCACTTCTACTTCCAATTGTATCATTCAATCAGCAGGTAATTTCTCTATTTAGACTAAGATTCCACAGATGAAAAATATAGTATTATAAGAAACTAACTAGTTGTATTAATTCAATTTCCAACAATGCAGAGTGAGGATGATGAGGCTTTAAGTGGTGTACCCCTGACTGCATTGTGTTATGATATGGAAGCACGGTTACTCATATCAGGAGATCAAAGTGGAACAGTAAGTTATCTGCAAGCAGATTGTAGGAGTAGGTTACGTTTCAATTAGAGTTACATGGTTTGATAACATGTTATGCTGCAGGTTAGAATTTTCAAGTTTAAGCCCGAGCCATATGCCACAGAGAGCAGTTTTCTGTCATTACAAGGTACTGAGCATTAACTTCCATATTTATAGCTTATAGGTATTAGACATTATATGAAATTCTGCACGATTGATGTTATGTATTGCTAAAAATATGACTATTTCTAGCAGGAAGTTCGAAGAAGGGAAGCAACATCATTCAAAGTGTTAAACTTGTGAAGGTTAATGGAGCAGTGCTTTCAATAGTTACAAGTCATGACTCTAAATATATTGCTGTTGGTTCAGATAAAGGATATGTAAGAAATCATATCTCCTATTCTTATTTCCTTCTATTCCAACTCTACTTAATGTAGCAATTATAAACACAGGTTTCAGTAATTGATATCGGGGGACCAACTTTGTTGTACGAGAGACGCATAGCAAGTGAATTGTCGACAGCTGTCGTCTCTTTGCAATTTGGTATGTGCAGCTTGCATGGCTTTGAAAAGAGTGTTCTAGTGGCGGCGACAAAGGATTCATCGGCCTGGGCTCTTGAAAGTGAAACTGGAAATATACTCAACACTTCACCGGTCCATCCTAAAAAGCCATCTAAAGCTTTACTCATCCACATGTTAGGTACCAAATCACGCTTTCTTGTAAAGGTTTTCATATTACTATTTACTTGGTCACATATGGAAATATAACCGAATTATATATCACTTTGCAGATGAGCAGGGGACATCTGGCAGGGGATCAAATGCATCTAAGGGTGGCAATTCTTTTGATGATGGCATAGTGAAGGACTTATTGCTAATGTGTTCCGAAAAAGCTACTTATGTGTATTCACTTCCACATGCAGTTCAGGTTAAAAGGATTAACTTTTCTTCAGCAGTGATATTATAATCAGTATAATTATACTCAGTACCACAACTCTATATTGTGTTCAGGGTGTGAAGAAGGTTTGCTACAAAAAGAAGTTCACTTCCTCAGTTTGTTGCTGGGCTTCAACATGCTGTTCTGATACGGGCCTTGTACTTGTTTTTACTAATGGAAAAATTGAAATTAGGTGATCTTTACTTTGCATTCAGTTAAGATATATCGGTATAACATTCTACTCGTTGTTGATGTGACTTAGTTATATTGGAATTTCAGATCCCTTCCAGACTTATCCCTTTTGAAGGCAACATCAATTAGAGGCCTTACACTTTCAACTTCAAAACCGAATTCCTTACCTGATAGTTCAATATGTGCTTCACAAAATGGTGATATCATCATGGTAATACACTTTTATTAAGTAGCATAATTATCATGTTATACAAAACGGCAGTCATCTGCTTTCATTAATCGTCATATTCATACTTATTAAGTAGCATAATCATCATACTTATGTGTATTCACTTCCACATGTAGCATAATCTTCATATTCAATTAATCTCAAAATTTCCGTGGTGCAGGTTAATGGGGATCAGGAAGTTATTATTTCTTCAGTTATACTCCACAGGGAAATCTTCAGGTACAAGAACCCGATGGTGATGAATTCTTTCTCTACTTTATGTTTTTTAAAATCATTTCTTAATGGCAACATTTTTTTGTCTTAGGCATTTAGACTCGGCTACCAATGTTTATATCAAGGATTTGATAGTTCCACAAGGAATTCATTCTGATCACGCAATCCACAAAGAAAAGAAAAAGGTTATTACTTTGATGAACTCTTAGATCTACAGTACTTAAAATAAAATGTTACTGATATTTCAACCTGTTTTCTATAACAGGGAATCTTTAGTTCTATGATTAAAGGAAGCAAACCAAAGCACGAGCCGGAAACAGAACCGGAATCTGCTAGAGAGAGCTTTGAAGAACTGTCAACATTATTTTCAGTGGCTAATTTTCCATTAGAGAGTGAAAGTCGGGAATATATCCCCACCGATGAAGATGATGGTGAACTGGATATAGGTTTGACCATTTCACACATCGTTCATGTAAAACTTTGCATGTTTTTGTTATACAATATTTTACATCTTTACATGTTTTCTTGTAGATGATATTGATATTGACGGTCCAGAAGACAAACCAAAAGGAAATACCATGATGGCAGCTCTTAACAAGAAGAAGCTTACTAGTAAATTTAATGCTTTTAAAGGTTGGTTCCACTTATCTTCAACATCTTCCCACTACTTTCACTATGTGATGCAACTGTTTTGAAGGTAAATTTTTATATTTACAGGTAAACTGAAAGAGATGAATGTTAAAAAGGAGAAAGTGCAAGTGAAGGAAGAACCAGTCGATGAGAAAACTGGTTCAATTGATGAAATAAAGAAAAAATATGGATTCACTTTGACTGGCGTAAGTATTATATAAATGTTTATCATTCAAGAAAATTATAAGCTTTAACTTGCTGAACGTTGTTAAATTGTAAATTGATTTATCAAGTTTAAGCTGCTATAGACAGATACGTAATATATTGATATCTGTGTTGGTGACATTGTAGGACACGAGTGCTGCAAAAATGGCACAAAACAAGCTCAGTGAAAACATAAAAAAACTAAAGGTAGATTATAATATCGCATTGTTTACATTGATGTTTAATAATTTTTTAGCTTGCAGTGTTTTCTCTTAGTTTACTCTCATTGCTTGTTTTTGCTATAACTGCGACTATGACTCGTGAACCAATTTCTTTGACTAGTTAAAGTAAAAGGATAAAAAAGAATATTGTGATTTGGACAGGGAATCAACTTGAGAACTGCAGAAATGCAAGACAATGCTCAGACATTTTCTTCGATGGCTAAAGAGGTGCTGCGAACTACTGAGAATGATCGACGAAACTCATGATCTCCGTCTTCCTTTTAGAGTTTTGTGCTTGATTTATTATATTTAACCATACTAAATTGAAATAAAATATTTTTACTGATTTAATTGGGATGTAAATGTGTGTAGAGATCACTTTTTCTTTTTCGTTTGTGCTATTTGACATGTAAATTTTTGAGAATATATATGACTGAAATATATATTTCAGTGAACATTCTCACTGACAAACAGCAGTGTTTTTTTTCATGTGATGTTTCATTTGTATTTGAATAAGGGAATTTAAGATTTGTCATTTTGTGCTTTTTAGTTACATAGTTGACACATAATTACATATTTGAACGGAGTTAGACATTCCCTTTGAATAAACATGTGAATTGTAATATTTTATGGTTTTGTTTTCTAGTCAAGTTTATTACTTTAAGACATACCATGTAATTTAACGGATCGATAGATCATATTACCATGTAAGTGGATAGTAATAAGATATTGAACTCATCAATAAGAATAAAAGTCACGATATAAGATAAGCGAATATTACCAGAAGATTAGTGTTGCAAAGTTTGATCTTGAAAAAGCTTAGATAATTACCAATAGATGGTAAGTTGTTATTTCAAACATAATTTTTTTCACCTTTATTTTTCATTCATTTTGTCAACAATTACAAAATTAATATACAAAAATTTTCTTCCTTTATTTCTTTTAAAAACCCACTTACTTTCAACATAAATTTTCTTCTTCACATTTATTTTTCATTCATTTTATCAACAATTACAACACTAATATCCAAAAAAAATTGTTTACACTTATTAATTAATATTACAATATAGTTTGAGTCATTGTAATCAATTTCTACATGTGAGGGTTACGTTGATAGTTTATGTGATTGTTATGTTTGTTAAGAAGATATAAAATGAATGAAAAATACGGATGCAACATAAAATGAAAAAGATGAAGAATAGTAGATTTGTTAGATGGTTTATCATGTTTATTTATGTTAGTGTACAAATTAGACATGTTACGATGCATTGCGCACACAAATAGAGGAATACGATTGAAAATGATAGCTTTGGAAATTTCAAGTTTGCAGATGAGTGGCAGATGGTGTCAAAAGGGTATTCTTCGCATTTAGAAAAAAAATCTCATAGTTTTAGCAAAATGACTGTAACACGCCGTCTTTTCGGAGCGATAAACACTTTAATTTACCTAATAGCAGCGAAAGCGTCTACTCATAGTCAAGCCCAAATAATATCTTGATTCCTAAAGCAGCTCATCTGGGTTTCAAAAGTTTTAAAAGAGTTTTGGGTCATCCAAAGGGCTAGTGAGAATTTATGGTTTTTATATACAAAACAATTTATATAATATCAAATTTTCAGTAATATCAAACTTGTAAAACGATCATGCAATTTATTTAGATGTCTTATAAGTGCTATTCAGTTACAACATATTCTTACTCAATTTGAATACCAACGATTCAGCTTATATCACGATACAACATATACCAACTATTCATATTTTATTCAACGTTCCAATGATTCAACATATACCCGTTCGATTCAACGGTTCCAACAATTCATGTTATCGTTCGGTTCAACGCTTCTAACGATTCATATTTCCGTTGGGTTGAAACTATTCATATTTCCGTTCGGTTCAACGGTTCCAACGATTCATATTTCCGTTCATTTCAACGGTTCCAACTATTTAGCATATACCAACGATTCATATTCCCGTCCGTTTCAACAAATGATTCATGTTTTGTAACACCCCCAAATCTTGGTACAGCGGAAGACTTAATCAAGTTTTCGGGGCGTTACGATTGGATTGGTATCTCACACAAGTATAGCAAACAAGATAGTCATTTTCATTCAAAACCAATCCCAAATTTAAGTATTCAAAACATTAATCCAAAAGTATAAATATTAGACCCAAAACATGATTTAATAAAATAGGTCCCCATAAAATATGATCCTTGAACCATGCCTCCTTGCCAAGCTTCCACCGATCACGTATTCCAAACATCATTCAAATACCTGAGAATACATGCTAAAAGGTCAGCTTACGTTGGTGAGTTCATAGGTTTAAATTCAATAAAATCATAGTGGACCTGTAGGAGTTGATTTGCTATGCAAGACCTAAGATAGATAAACATCGTTCACAAACCGATCCTACTCGGATCACCAACCATATCTCGCATCCAGGGATTACTCAGGCACCACGACTCTAGTCCAGCACTGTCGTGGCAACCTCTAGAACAGTTGCCAACCCCGGACTAGGTCGAGGTAGAGGTCTATTCTTAGCTAGGTAACGGTACCCTAGTCTAAGGCAACAACTACCGCACATCTATCTAAACAGTCAAGCACATAAGCAAATCCAAATAGTTTTAAAGGTCCCAAAAACAGTAGCATGATTCTCACCCCAAATTAGTTAAAACGTAGATAAAAGTGGGGCTATGAAACTCACCTCAAGCAAGCAACGTACGAATAAACACTAGCAGAAGATAACAGGTAATCAAGGCACAACAACTATCGACTCGGCACAACCTATTAATGTAAACCAATTTTAATATATATTTCCCGAAATCGACGTTATCTACCCCAATGTATTTCATTTCGTTATTTCCAAAAATATCTCGTTTCACCATTTAATCCTAGTGTTTGGTATCCTCATGTGGGTGTATCGACTCAATATGATGCAATGAATGCACTCAATTAACCAATATGTGACTCAATGCAACACGATGAGACATCTAAGCGATAAGCTCCATAGTCCAATAAGTTTGGGAATAAATAGTAGACCTTATCGAATTCGTCAACTCGATAAACTCAATTATTTATTCGTGTTGCTTATTATCCCATAAATCAGTCGCATCCTAAAGCGTCATAAGGATAATTCACCCATTAATAAGGTTACCTAACATATCTAGCGGGCTCTTATTAGATTCGTCAACCTAATAAGTTCGCTACCCACGTGGATCAACACTATTAACGTTAGGTTATCCGTAACCCATGCACACAACGTAAGTAAATAAATACTTGAACTAGTATTAAATTCCCATAATTGGCATATTTCGATAAACGTGTACTCGAAACATTAATTGCGTATTTATTATAAAACATTTCCATTTTTAGTCGTTAGTTTCTATTTAAAATAGTAAATAACAAGATAAGTCTTGTTATCGATATTTTTGGTATAAAAGTCCTTTTTATTATTTACATTTCATAGTCTATTAGCATTTTCATATATATATATATATATATATATATATATATATATATATATATATATATATATATATATATATATATATATATATATATATATATATATATCGTCAAATTCCAATATTAGTTTCATATCATTATTCGTTTCGAGTCCACAAGGACGAGTCATGACTTCTCGGCTTTTAATCAATCAATAGTCCAAACTATACTAAAGTCCATGTTACGGCGTTGTCGGGTTCAACTATTGACTAAAAAGTCAAAGTAACACCGATGTTGCTCAAAATTGACAATTTATATATCAAGTCCAAATTAAAAGTCATAATAGTGCAATTCAATCCCAAATCAACTCAAAACAATCTCGCCAACCAATCAACCAACCAAATATACCCGAAACTAATGTTATGACCCTAATGGTCATGACACGGTCACGGTTAAGACCACGGGAACCAAACAAGCTCTAGAAGCTTTTCGGCTCCACGCGTCTCATCCAAACACCAACAACATCAACCCACAAGCTACCACGACAACTCAACCCGGACCCTTGGTCCTTGTGGGTCACGTACGCAAGCTAAGGCTCACGTACGAGCCCTATGTGGCTCCTACACCACTTCCATCCCAACCAAACACTACCAAATCAATACCACAACATCCAAATACAATCAATCAACCTCCAATCATCAACCAAACATCAAACCCAACATCTATTCTAACTAAAAACATGAAACTAGACCTAAAATACAAAAATCCAACAATATGATACACCACATGATTCCCAAACACTAGCTACACGTTTATTTAAGTGTTAATTAGATTTAATCCCACGTTTAAACCAAAAGCCCTAAAATTCATCATATGGTCGAACCAAATTCAACCCATATGTGGCTTTACAAGACCAAAATAAGCATGACCCATGTTCCATTTACCTTATTCAAGTCCGATCTACAAGATTGAATGAAAACCCTAAAAGTACGAATCTTAATCTTAAGATTTGAAGGTGTTATTGAAGGTTTTAGTGAGAGTATTATATATGGATAGAAAGAGGATGAAAATATCTACAAGATGGGGGTGGAGGTGTAGTACCACTCGCCGAACTTTAGCCAGAATATGGCCGGAAGTGGGCGGCGGTTATGGGTGGTTAGGGTTAGGGTTTATGTATTTAGTGGAAGAGAGAGAGAGTAGAGAGAGAAAGAGGGTGTAGGTGAATTTTAGAGAGAGAAATGAAAGAGTGAAATGAAGAGATGATGGGGTATATATACTTGGGACTAGGGACTAATAAAAAAAGTGGGGGAGGGGGAAGGGTGGCCGGCTAGGAGGGAAAAAGGAGGGGCCAAAGGCGTCATTTTTCGTAAACTATCCCGTTTACCCATTACCGAGCTCATATATTGTCCCTCGAGTGTCCCACGACATTCATTCGACTTCCTATTATCGTTATTTATGTTTTTCCACAAGTTTTGACTATTTATTTGTCAATTTTCGAGTTACAGTCTAAAAGTTACATTATTTCTCGTTTTAGGCTTTTCTAGTGCCGAATCGAATAGTGCCTACCAAAAAGAGTTAAAACTCATACGATAATTCGTTCAATAATGAAATAAACCATAAAAACCAATAGACGATATAAAATCAAGTCACGGTCGATAAAAATAGTGTTAAAGGCAAAACTCGGTTTAGTTTAACGTAATGTGGTTACCTAAAATAAACTCCATAAATTGCCAGTTGTCACAGCCTCCCAGCCTCAGAAGAAACCCGTCCCGAGTTTCACTCCGAGTTGCTTGATGTCATGAAAAGTTTAGGATACTTCCTACGAAAAACGTCCTCACGTTCCCAAGTGAACTCCAGTCCATGTCGGGAGTTCCAACGAACTTTGATAATCGGAATACGGCTATTCTTCAGCCGTTTAATCTCACGATACGTGATCTCAATCGGTTCCTCAACGAAATTCAATTTCTCATCAATACAGATATCTCTTAAGGGCATGATTCGCTCCCAGACGGTCAAGTTTTATCACTCAAGCCGGCCACTTGTGAATGGCCAACCGTAACAAACTTAAAACAGTCTAGAAACGAATGCAATGAAGATCAGGAGAGTATAGTGTTTCCCCGGGTCGTTATGTCCCAGCGAGCTATGCGAAGAATCACCCAACGAATAGTGATCGAGAGATTTGAACGGAAAAGAGGTTTGATTAATTATAACTACAGAAAAAGTATATAAACTACAGGGGCTTAAATGCAAATTAAAGAGAATTAAAAAGATAAAAAATATTAAATAAACGCTATCACTATTTTCAAAATGATGTTTTTGATTTTTCTTTTATAAATTTAACTTAAAAACTACGTGACGTACAAAAGAAAATGTGAAACTAAAACACTATTAGTCCTAAAAATATGAAAATGATATTTTTACAAACCTAATGATAAAAGAAAATTTTAGAAAAAGAAAATTATTTTTAAAACTATTTATCTAATTATTATTAATTAAAAACTATTTTTAACTATTTAATAGTAGCCTAAAATACAAGAAAATATGAAATAAAGCTAGAAAAATAAAATTATGACTTAGAAAAATCTAAAATAACAAAATAGAATTTTCAAAACTATTTTTATATTTTTCTGATTATTTTTATATTTTCTATTAATTAAAAACTATTTAAAACTACTTAAATTGCTTAAAAATACAAATTTAACTAAGAAAAATCTGGAAAAATATTTTTTTGACTTTTTATATTTATCTTGACCTAAGAAAAATGAAAAATTATTTTTTTGAAACTTTTCTTAATTAATTGTATTAAATGCTAATTAAAAAGGCTTAAAAACTATTAAAAATGGAGAAAAATACCAAACTGACCTAGAAAAATCTGAAAAATTCAAGATAAGTCTAAATTAATATTATGAATATAGGAAAATTATAAAAACAGTGGGTTGTGTGAAGGAAAATGAAACTGCTATCACAAGTGCTTATAAATAAGCACTTATAATAAGCAAATGAAAACCAAAGACCTTCTACTGATTACAGAAGCTATATTATGCTCAAAATACCCAAATGCAACTAATTTCCACAAGCCTTGACCTCTGATTAACAAGCTCAACAGATTTGATTAATTGAGCTTATGTGCTAAAACAGGTTTTAGGGGCCTACTTGCAGCTTAAGCACAAGCTACTCTATAAGCTAAAAATGAAAACCAAAAGTGGGAACCTACACTAGACCTGGGTGGCTATGTCTAAACCAAAGACCAGACTTAGATAAGCTCTTAGGAGCTTTGTGCAAGGACTGCAAGAACTGCATAAAGCCTGTGCAGTTCAGTTCTTGGGTGCACAGGGCATATAAGCCCATTTTGACAAGCAATTTTGGAGGTTATAAAAAATTCACAGAAATCTATAAAAATGGTAATAAGCAAGTAGACCAACTGAAGTTTTAAAACCCCAAGTCTCACATGATTTGGCCCAGAAATGAACTCATGAAAATTCACCCCAGTTGGGCTCAAAACTGATTTTTTACACTTTTGACTTTTTTAGCAGTTTTAAAAAGTTGACTAATTTGAACTTTGAATCCAATTTATGGATTGATTGTAATGTAATATGATGAAATAAAGCTACTTCAATCTATCCCTATGTATTTTAAACACAAAATGAGCTTTTGACTTTGCAAAATTCCAACAGACAAGCTATTAAGACAAATAACACATGACATTGACTTTTGTGGTTCTAGAGTGCAAAATAAAGACAAGAATGAGTACAATAAAGCTTAACAAGCCTGAAACAACAAGTCTTAACTATTAAGCAATCCTCAAACACAGTTTTGCTACATAATCCAAACACCCTTTCACCAACTGTTTTGAACTTTAAATGAAACCAACTACTTAATTAGCTAAAGCTTATGATCAAACTGAGTCTATCTATCCTAAATACAACTTAATAAACAGATAAAAACCAATCTAGACCACAAGAACAGATTATGCAATATGCTTGTTTTAGAAAGTGCTTACATGAGATCCTAGCCACCATGGCTTGCAAACCAGATAAGCACCACTAACCTAAACTCTCTTATTACTCCCAATGGGCCACAATTCAACCCAATACACCTCCAATTCAGCAAATCAAACCATTTCATCTGACAGTTGACTTTTGTTGACCATTTCACAAAGTGCTTAAAAATAACTTATGAGTTTACAAAAAGCTATAAGTAGCTTCCATAAACTTGTTTGAGTTTAAAAATGAGCTACTAAAAGCTTGGACAATAGAATTTGAAACTGAGAATTGCAACAGTGAACAATAAACTTGAAACTTATATAAAAACTTGGATTGATACTCAAAAGCACATTACAATGATGTTTTAACTTAAATGTGATACATAGAAACTGAAATTACAACATTTTGACTTAAACTAAAACATTTATTTAAAAAACGACATAAAGGAAAATTATTAAACTAACTACTCTCCTTCTTCTTGCAACTCTTCTCTCTTTTATACCCAACTAGCTTCTCCTCTCTCTGAGTGAATCCCACATGTCTCTGAGACCATTGGATGACTTGAGGTCATATTGGCCCTTGATTGCATTTTGGCGGGAAAAAGTGTTAAGCCAGTTGGAGAGGGTTTGAGTGTTAGGAGGGGGAAGGCATTTAATGTTTTTTGTAGTTTGGTGAAGGTGGAGTGATAAGGAGGGGATAAGGTGAGCTGGGGGATGGGTTTGTCTGAGTGTTGCAGGGTATCAAGTGGGGAAGAAAGAAAAAGGAGGGAAAGCAGTGGGTTGGTTTGACTTGGGATTTGACCAGGCTAATATATGAAGGGGGGGGTCAATTTGAGGGGGTCCAATTGGCTATGGCAGGGTCACAAGTGTTTTGACAAGGCCCAAATGTTTAAGGGTTTTAATAAACAAGGACTATTTGTGCAATTTCTGAAAATCAAGGGACCAAGGCTGCCATCTTTGCAAAGTTGCTCCAAGGGACTAAAAGTGACAAGCTCCAATAGTACAAGGACTAAACTTGACATTTTCCAATTTCCAAGGACCATTTTTGCCAATTTTTAAACTTGAAGGACCAATTTTGTAATTTCTCAAAACTTTTAATATTTTTCACCAAAGGACTAATTTTGACAAGTTATGATTTTAAAAGGACCTTTGGTGATTTTTCTTTTGAAATTATGTGCTCAGGGACTATTTCTGACAACTTTTGAAATTTGGGGGACTGAAACTGCCAATTATGCAAACTTAGTTCATTTTTCATCTGATTTTAAACATTTTGCATCTGAAACATATAAAATGCAATTTTGAGATATTTTCAGTATTTTGATGCATTTCTGAGCATTTTTAAACGTTTTGCAGTTCAGATTTAACCAAAAATGATGAGTATTTACACACTCATCAATCCCCCACACTAAACTATTGCTAGTCCCTAGCAATCTTTTGAGAAAAACTTAATGGATTTGAATCTCTTTACCAAAAGCCATTACTTTTGGAGTAGCCAAATGTTTCAGTTCAAGTAAGAACTATGGTACACCGATAACCATGTGATTTTGAGCAAACCACCAGCTTTCAACGGATTTGATTTGTCTTTACCAGAAGCCGTTTGCTTATGGACTAGCCAACTCTTAGATAAATTATCAATATTATCTTTGGTGAGTCGATTACCAATTATGGTTTTTCCACTGCCTTTACCACAAGCCATAAACTTGCGGGCTAGCAAACTCTTCACTAATTAAAGATATGGTGAGCTGAATACCATACAATTTTAGGCAAATTGCAAGCCGTCAACGGATTTGAGATATCTTTACCAAGAGCCGTTTGCTCCTGGATTAGCCAATCCTTTTGTTTTTTAGACATGGCGGACTGATAACCAAATGGGCAAGTGCAAAACACTTACTCCAAAAAAAATTTTGGCCAAAAACGGGGGAATTGGGCGGTATAATTACATGATAAAATTCGTGAGAATTCCCCCCCACACTTAGAAATGAATATTGCCCTCAATATTCAAAGTACCGGCGGTTATGCCGAAACTGAGAACGTAAAAGGGAAATACTACGGCCATTATTTGAAAGGATTTTTTTTTTTTTTTTTTTTTTTTTTAAACTTATATATATACACAACATGTGGGGCAACTCCCCCACACTAGGGTGGGACACACGGGTGAAAACCCATGTTTAACTACTGTTTTTGATTACCGAGTCGCTAGCTTGACTCGACCTCGAATTAATTTGTTCATGGGGAAGTAAGTGGAAGAGACAATCTCCATCGGACTTTCATTCAAGATGTTTGTACAAACATTGAAGTACGTGAAAGTTCCACACCGATGAGATATAGAGAGACAGACCCGACTCACAAATGGTACATGGAAATGCCGGGGTCAAAGATAGTATCTTCACTCCCGAATGAGTGAAGAAGAGAAGAAGTCACGGGATAGGTGAAGAAAAGAAAGAAAGTCATGATGAAAACCATGACTAACTCATCTTCATCCATAGGAGAATCCATAATTTCAGTATTATGAATCTCATCATTTAAGCTCACGTGATCAAGACAAATCCCGGGTGTGTCATGATCAAAGTGGAAGTTATCATACTCCGGCGGAGATATGATATGAGTGAGTTCACCGGCGAACTCCTCGTGAAGAGAATCAATCACAAGATGTAAATCTGTGAATTCTTGTTCCACTGTAGACTCATCACTATCCTCAATCTGAGTATCAAAGAGTGGATTCTCATAAATTAAAGTGAATTCAGAGTCGAATTCAAATAGAGGATTGGTGAAAGTAGCTTTGAATGTTTCAGGAACAAAGTGATCAACATTCTCTATTGGACTGTTGGGATAAGAAGTGAGTGAACGATCATTATCAAGGAGACTTTCAGTCTCTCCCAGATCAGCTTTGAAATCAAATAGACTATCATCACTTTCCGATGAAAGTGGATTGATGTGAGTGAGTTCATCGGTGAACTCCTCAAGAAGATGATCAGCATCAGACTGTGGAAGTGATGCCTCAACATACTCGATGTCTCCATATGATGCACAATCTTCGCTACAATTGGAGAAAGTCTCAAAATGATCTTTTGAACACTCAAGAGGGGAAGAAGAATCACACATATGATCAGAAGTTCCTTGTGACTCTCTTGGGATTGGGACAAGGTTCTCAACACTAGACTTTATGAATTCGTCCGATTCCTTTTCAGGAACAGTGTCAAGATGCTCATCCCCCATGTTTAGAGAGTGAGTGGGAATATCGGGTGTGATAACAACAGACTGAGGGAGTTGAGAAGGACTAGCATACATATGTTTTACAATTTCCATTTGTTCTTCTGCTAGTAATTCCATCATAGTCTTTTCTCCCTGATTATTCATGGAAGGAATTTCAACTGATGAACTTGAAGAACCTGTACAAAAGTGACGAATATCAAGGGTAACTTCATCATCATCGTCATCAGGAATGAAACGAAATTGAGAGCTAGATCTGGCTGCTTTTTCTTTTGCAATTGATTCCCTAATAGATTTTTCAAAGGCAATTTGGGAATTTATTTTAGCAGCCCGCTCTTCGGCTAACAATTCTTCCATGGATTTTTGATTTGGATTATCTTGGGAATGGTTACCTTCCTTCAAATCTTTCACTAAATCCAAAAGATCAAGGAGAAGATTTTGAGGAAGTGGCTCAGGCTGAGGTGGTGCCTGATTCATTTGGTACTGTAGAGGTTGGTCATGATACGAAGAGTCGTAATTGTTACAAGGAAATGGATTCCTTGTTTGACAATCAGAGCTAAAGTGAGGACCTCCACAATACTCACAACAGTAAAACTGATGTGGCTGTGAGTCATATGTGTTGTAGTCATAATTGTTATCAGGAAACTGCTCATAGACAAGCGTGTTTCCCGATTGACAATCAGAACTGGAGTGTGAACCACCACAATACTCACAACAGTAAAACTGCTGAGTCTCACAGTGTGGTAGCTGATGGAATAAATCAGTTGTGTTATGGTAAGAATAGGGATCTTGGTTATAGACAGACCCGTTTCCTGACTCCACCATGCTACAACTGGGGCAATTGCCACCATTATAAGGACCACCACACCATTGACAACCAAGAGGGTGAGGATAAGACATAGAAAGAATCAAATGTTTTCAGAGGGGTAGGGATGAAGAATCAAAGATGTGAGAGGGTAAAGATGGATATTTTTGGATTTTTGGATAAACATTTTGCAAAAATAAGAAAGAAGATGTTTTTGGATTTTTGGATTTTTATAAGAAAATATAAACATATATAGATGGTATGAACAATGAGTGAATATTCAAATCACTAATCTTCTAAACGTAAGATAATTAGCACAGCTCCCCGGCAGCGGCGCCAAAAATTTGATTCGCTCCTAGACGGTCAAGTTTTATCACTCAAGCCCGCCACTTGTGAATGGCCAACCGTAACAAACTTAAAACAGTCTGGAAACGAATGCAATGAAGATCAGGAGAGTATAGTGTTTCCCCGGGTCGTTATGTCCCAGCGAGCTATGCGAAGAATCACCCAATGAATAGTGATCGAGAGATTTGAACGGAAAAGAGGTTTGATTAATTATAACTACAGAAAAAGTATATAAACTACAGGGGCTTAAATGCAAATTAAAGAGAATTAAAAAGATAAAAAATATTAAATAAACGCTATCACTATTTGCAAAATGATGTTTTTGATTTTTCTTTTATAAATTTAACTTAAAAACTACGTGACGTACAAAAGAAAATGTGAAACTAAAACACTATTAGTCCTAAAAATATGAAAATGATATTTTTACAAACCTAATGATAAAAGAAAATTTTTAAAAAAAGAAAATTATTTTTAAAACTATTTATCTAATTATTATTAATTAAAAACTATTTTTAACTATTTAATAGTAGCCTAAAATACAAGAAAATATGAAATAAAGCTAGAAAAATAAAATTATGACTTAGAAAAATCTAAAATAACAAAATAGAATTTTCAAAACTATTTTTATATTTTTCTGATTATTTTTCTAGTTTCTATGAATTAAAAACTATTTAAAACTACTTAAATTGCTTAAAAATACAAATTTAACTAAGAAAAATCTGGAAAAATATTTTTTTGACTTTTTATATTTATCTTAACTTAAGAAAAATGAAAAATTATTTTTTTGAAACTTTTCTTAATTAATTGTATTAAATGCTAATTAAAAAGGCTTAAAAACTATTAAAAATGGAGAAAAATACCAAACTGACCTAGAAAAATCTGAAAAATTCAAGATAAGTCTAAATTAATATTATGAATATAGGAAAATTATAAAAACAGTGGGTTGTGTGAAGGAAAATGAAACTGCTATCACAAGTGCTTATAAATAAGCACTTATAATAAGCAAATGAAAACCAAAGACCTTCTACTGATTACAGAAGCTATATTATGCTCAAAATACCCAAATGCAACTAATTTCCACAAGCCTTGACCTCTGATTAACAAGCTCAACAGATTTGATTAATTGAGCTTATGTGCTAAAACAGGTTTTAGGGGCCTACTTGCAGCTTAAGCACAAGCTACTCTATAAGCTAAAAATGAAAACCAAAAGTGGGAACCTACACTAGACCTGGGTGGCTATGTCTAAACCAAAGACCAGACTTAGATAAGCTCTTAGGAGCTTTGTGCAAGGACTGCAAGAACTGCATAAAGCCTGTGCAGTTCAGTTCTTGGGTGCACAGGGCATATAAGCCCATTTTGACAAGCAATTTTGGAGGTTATAAAAAATTCACAGAAATCTATAAAAATGGTAATAAGCAAGTAGACCAACTGAAGTTTTAAAACCCCAAGTCTCACATGATTTGGCCCAGAAATGAACTCATGAAAATTCACCCCAGTTGGGCTCAAAACTGATTTTTTACACTTTTGACTTTTTTAGCAGTTTTGAAAAGTTGACTAATTTGAACTTTGAATCCAATTTATGGATTGATTGTAATGTAATATGATGAAATAAAGCTACTTCAATCTATCCCTATGTATTTTAAACACAAAATGAGCTTTTGACTTTGCAAAATTCCAACAGACAAGCTATTAAGACAGATAACACATGACATTGACTTTTGTGGTTCTAGAGTGCAAAATAAAGACAAGAATGAGTACAATAAAGCTTAACAAGCTTGAAACAACAAGTCTTAACTATTAAGCAATCCTCAAACACAGTTTTGCTACATAATCCAAACACCCTTTCACCAACTGTTTTGAACTTTAAATGAAACCAACTACTTAATTAGCTAAAGCTTATGATCAAACTGAGTCTATCTATCCTAAATACAACTTAATAAACAGATAAAAACCAATCTAGACCACAAGAACAGATTATGCAATATGCTTGTTTTAGAAAGTGCTTACATGAGATCCTAGCCACCATGGCTTGCAAACCAGATAAGCACCACTAACCTAAACTCTCTTATTACTCCCAATGGGCTACAATTCAACCCAATCCACCTCCAATTCAGCAAATCAAACCATTTCATCTGACAGTTGACTTTTGTTGACCATTTCACAAAGTGCTTAAAAATAACTTATGAGTTTACAAAAAGCTATAAGTAGCTTCCATAAACTTGTTTGAGTTTAAAAATGAGCTACTAAAAGCTTGGAAAATAGAATTTGAAACTGAGAATTGCAACAGTGAACAATAAACTTGAAACTTATATAAAAACTTGGATTGATACTCAAAAGCACATTACAATGATGTTTTAACTTAAATGTGATATATAGAAACTGAAATTACAACATTTTGACTTAAACTAAAACATTTATTTAAAAAACGACATAAAGGAAAATTATTAAACTAACTACTCTCTTTCTTCTTGCAACTCTTCTCTCTTTTATACCCAACTCTGCTTCTCTCCTCTCTCTGAGTGAATCCCACATGTCTCTGAGACCATTGGATGACTTGAGGTCATATTGGCCCTTGATTGCATTTTGGCAGGAAAAAGTGTTAAGCCAGTTGGAGAGGGTTTGAGTGTTAGGAGGGGGAAGGCATTTAATGTTTTTTGTAGTTTGGTGAAGGTGGAGTGATAAGGAGGGGATAAGGTGAGCTGGGGGGATGGGTTTGACTGAGTGTTGCAGGGTATCAAGTGGGGAAGAAAGAAAAAGGAGGGAAAGCAGTGGGTTGGTTTGACTTGGGATTTGACCAGGCTAATATATGAAGGGGGTCAATTTGAGGGGGTCCAATTGGCTATGGCAGGGTCACAAGTGTTTTGACAAGGCCCAAATGTTTAAGGGTTTTAATAAACAAGGACTATTTGTGCAATTTCTGAAAATCAAGGGACCAAGGCTGCCATCTTTGCAAAGTTGCTCCAAGGGACTAAAAGTGACAAGCTCCAATAGTACAAGGACTAAACTTGACATTTTCCAATTTCCAAGGACCATTTTTGCCAATTTTTTAAACTTGAAGGACCAATTTTGTAATTTCTCAAAACTTTTAATATTTTTCACCAAAGGACTAATTTTGACAAGTTATGATTTTAAAAGGACCTTTGGTGATTTTTCTTTTGAAATTATGTGCTCAGGGACTATTTCTGACAACTTTTGAAATTTGGGGGACTGAAACTGCCAATTATGCAAACTTAGCTCATTTTTCATCTGATTTTAAACATTTTGCATCTGAAACATATAAAATGCAATTTTGAGATATTTTCAGTATTTTGATGCATTTCTGAGCATTTTTAAACGTTTTGCAGTTCAGATTTAACCAAAAATGATGAGTATTTACACACTCATCAAGGCACAACTATGTTTTCCTCCGAAAGACATTTCTTAAGATTACTAACATGAAAGACATTGTGTACACTGCTCAATTCCGATGGTAGCTCCAGGCGGTATGCCACCGGTCCGATTCTTTCCAGAATTGGAAAGGGACCAATATATCGGGGATTGAGTTTTCCACGCTTTGCAAATCGAATCACTCCTTTCCAAGGAGAAACCTTTGACATAACACGATCTCCAACCTGAAATTCTAAAGGTTTACGTCTCCTATCGGCATAACTCTTTTGTCTATCACGAGCGGTTTGCAAACGGTTACGAATATGAACTATCTTCTCAGTGGTTTCTAGGACAAGTTCGGGACATGTAAGTTGACTCTCGCCAACTTCAGCCCAACAAACAGGAGAATGACATTTCGGCCATACAGTGCCTCAAATGGAGCGGCCTTAATGCTAGAATGATAACTATTGTTGTAAGAGAATTCGGCCAAAGGGAGATGTCTCTCCCAACCTTTGCCGAAATCGATAACGCAGGCTCTAAGCATATCCTCTAAGGTCTGAATGGTTCTCTCGCTTTGACCATCGGTTTGAGGGTGGTAAGCAGTACTCATATCCAGGTTTGTTCCTAACGCTGACTGTAAGGATCTCCAAAAGTGGGATGTAAAACGGCTATCTCGATCGGAAATGATAGATATTGGTTCTCCATGACGCGATACTATCTCCTTAAGGTACAGTCGAGTGAGCTTATCGAGACTATCGGTCTCGCTAATGGCTAAGAAGTGAGTAGACTTAGTTAAACGATCAACAATTACCTAGATAGCGTCATTGCCGCTAGCTGTTCTTGGTAATTTGGTGATAAAGTCCATGGCGTTTCGCTCCCATTTCCATTTTGGGAGTTCGGGTTGAACTAAGAGTCCTTAGGGTTTCTGGTGTTCGGCCTTTACCTTAGAACAAGTCAAGCACCAACTGACATACTGAGCTATGTCGGCTTTCATGTTAGGCCACCAGTAGAGTTTCTTAAGGTCTTGATACATCTTATAGGTTCCGAGATGAATAGAGTACTTTGATTTATGCGACTCATGCATAATCAACTCACGGATTCCACCATGAAATGGTATCCAGCTTCTGTCTTTGAAGCATAAGGTTATGTCGGAACGCTTCAAGAAGCCGTTTTTACTTTCTACCATTCCATGCAGATTCTCGTAAGGACGGTTCTCTTCCGTCAATGCCTCAGCTTGGGCAGCTAAGATTTGAGATGGTAGAGGCGAAACAATGGTCATTCCTAGGGATCGGAAGAGTAATGGTGGAATGTTCTCCTTACGACTAAGTGCATCAGCCACAACATTAGCCTTACCAGGATGATAAAGAATCTCACAGTCATAATCACTAAGCAATTCTAACCAACGACGTTGTCTCATGTTCAGTTCATTCTGATCTAAGATATGCTTCAAGCTCTTATGGTCGGTAAACACTACACACTTAGTTCCATACATATAATGTCTCCAAATCCTAAGGGCAAACACTACAGCACCTAACTCAAGGTCATGGGTGGTGTAGTTTTTCTCATGCTTCTTAAGTTGTCGGGATGCATAAGCAATCACCTTTTCTCGTTGCATCAAAACAGCACCTAAGCCTTTATGCGAAGCATCGCAGTACACTACAAAGTCTTTGCTTCCTTCAGACAAAGCTAGGATGAGCGCACTACACAACTTCTCCTTCAGAAGTTAGAATGCTTATTCTTCCTTTTCTCCCCATTCATACTTAACATCCTTTTGTGTTAGTTTGGTCAGTGACTTAGCTATCTTGGAAAATCCCTCAATGAATCTCCTATAATAGCCTGCTAAACCTAGAAACTGGCGGATTTCTGATGGGTTCTTAGGAGCTGCCCATTCCTTAATGGCCTCAATCTTAGCTGGGTCTACATGAACACCTCGACTATCTATCACGTGACCTAAGAATTGCACGAACGAAATCCAAAATTCACACTTAAAGAATTTGGCATACAACTTCTCCTCTCTCAACAAACCTAAAATGAGCCTCAAATGCTCTTCGTGCTCCTCACTACTCTTGCAGTATATCAAGATGTCATCTATAAATACTATCACAAACTTATCCAGATATGGCTTACATACTCGGTTCATGAGATCCATGAAAACCACTGGCACGTTGGTCAAACTAAACGACATCACTTGGAATTCATAGTGTCCATAACGAGTCCTAAACGCCGTCTTAGGGATATCCTCCTCTCGAACTCTAAGCTGGTGATAACCAGATCGTAAGTCGATCTTAGAAAAGACACTATCTCCTTGGAGTTGGTCAAATAGGTCATCTATTCTAGGTAACGGATATCGGTTCTTCACCGTTAACTTATTCAACTCCCTATAATCAATACACATCTGAAACGATCCATCCTTCTTCTTCACAAACAACACCGGTGCTCCCCATGGTGACGAACTTGGTCGAATGAATCCCTTCTCTGACAACTCTGCCAACTGTTTAGACAGTTCCTCTAATTCTCTTGGAGCAAGTCGAAAGGGTGCCCGGGCTACGGGTGCAGCACCGGGTATCAACTCTATTTGGAATTCCACTTGTCGGATAGGTGGAATCCCTGGCAGATCGTCGGGAAACACATCCGGAAATTCTCTAACGACGGGCACATCATTAAGGTGTCTTTCACTCTTCACCTCGCTTTCCTTTTCAGAAATTCGAGCCAAGAAAAGACAACCTCCTCTATCGATGTACTTCTGGGCCTTAATACAAGAGATGATGCTCAACCGGGAAGGACTTCCACGGTCGCTCCGATCTCCTTGTATGCTCAGAATTTTTCCGCCATACGGTAAACACACAATCTTCTCATCGCAGATGATGTGTGCACCGTTCTTCGACAACCAATCCATTCTGATAATGACGTCAAAACTTCCCAATGTAACTGGCAATAGGTCTATGCTAAACGGGCGGTCTAGGAAACTTAAGGTACAACCTCGAACTACGGTGTCTATCTTCTCCCTATTTCCGTTAGCTAATTCCACATCATAACTAAACCCTAGAGGTGTTTGGGAGATTCCTAGTAATGGCATAAAATTGGTGGATACAAAACTCATATCCGCACCAGTATCAAACAGTATGGAAGCATAGCGATTATTGAGAAGGAACGTACCCGTAACTACGTTTGGGTCCTCACTATCTTCCTTCCCAATAGCATACTCACGCGTTGTTCCCATGTCTCTCTGCTGATTCCTAGCACCATGGTTTCTCTGGTTCTCCACAACCTCACGCTTCACAGGGTTTAAGCCATTATTTCCCACACCTCAGTTAGCAAATCCTCCTACATTACCGGGATTTCCTCTCATCCACGGCTCTCGACACTCATTCTTTAAATGTCCCTTCTTTCCACATCCAAAACAGGTGACAGTGGCCTTCCAGTCCGCTCCTTGTGCAGTTTGAGCTGCAGCAAGTGGTCAGGACCAATAGTCTTTGGCCAAATGTCCTACCTTAGAGCACTTCCTACACACATTCGGGCACAGTCCATGGTGGTGTCGGTTACAACGACCACACATGGGTCTACTACCTTCATAACCTTTCCTTTCTCCATTTCCTATGGCGAACACCCTGGCTGTCTCATTCCGTTTGTTGTCATTCCCTTTAACAACTTCGATCCTCTTCCTCTTATCACTCCTATCACTCTTACCCTTGTATCCTACTTCTAGTACATAAGAGTCCATCAACCGCTGAGCCACAGTAATTGCCTCATGCAAATTAGCTGGCTTCGCAGCGATGACATCATTTCGAGTAGCTAAAGGCAACCCATCAATATACCTCTCAATCTTAAGGTCGTCAATGCAAACCATATCAGGGCAAAGCAATGATAATTCTTGGAAACGACGATTGTAAGTCGTCATGTCAGTACCCTTAACCTTATGGTTCCATAATTCAGTCTCTAACTTCTTAACTTCATTCCTAGGACAGTAAGTCTTGATCAGGAGAGTCTTAAACTGAGTCCAAGTCATGCTATAAGCTACATCACTTCCTACTGATCTGTGATAGTTGTTCCACCAGGTCAACGCTTCGTCCTTCAAGGTGAATGTTGCATACTTAACCTTACAATCCTCACTACAATTACTAACGGCAAACACAGATTCAGTTTTCTCCAACCACCTAGTTAGGTAAACTACTCCCTCAGTTCCTCCGAACTCGATGGGACCACAGAATCGGAACTCTTTGTAGGTACAACCTCGAGTTCGATTCAGCATTGGGGTTCCACCAGAGGTGTTAGAGAGATTAGTCTCAGCTAGCAGTTCAGCGACACGCTGCGTCACTAGCTGGTCAATGTGGGCTGGGTTCACAGGTGGAGGGTTTTGTGGAACAAGACCATTCTCAGCACGGTCGTTCACATTCGGGTTTCCTACAGCTGGGTTATCAGTGTTCAGGTTCTCAACAGGTGGAGTGGTCGGGGTCGGACGACGACCTCGACGGACAGGGGCAACCTCAACAGCAGGGGCTGTTCGGTTGTTCCTAGACGGGTTTTGTCTTGTTGCCATCATTCTGAAGGCAAGAATAACAGTTTCATAAGTTCACAATTCACGCTCTAAAGATAGAGTTGGGTTCTAAGGATCACCAAATAACGCTCGACTACATATCCAAAGTTAATAAGGATAACGCCATACCAGAACAAAACAATCAGAGATCGAATCATAACTTAAAGGATGCACGTTCCAATAACCATAACTCATAGGTTTCAAGGTGGAATACATGAAAGGATACAGGGAAATCAAAAACGATCCTAACAACGATACTAATAAGATAACTAGGATAAACCTACATCTCGAACCAAGTACTACTTAGTTTCAAAACGGTACAAAGCCATGAATCTAACACTATCTAGCCATGATCACGAATACCACTAACTGACCTCCAAACATCATCCATCACTCTCCATAGTGACAAAATCCCCAAACGTTGAGAGTCGCAATCTTTCCTAAGATTCACGACCTCCTTCTCCAACCCGTCGACCTTGCGCTGAAGCGCTTGGTCTGCCTCTAAGGCTGTCAAACACTCTGCGTGCCGGTCTCCTACCTGCTCATAAAGTCCCGTCAGACCCTCTCTCAGGGCCATTGACTTCTTCCCTATCTTAGTCAAATCTATCCTCAAATCCTCTACACTAGTCCTCGTCACTCCGTCTAATCGATCTGACAACCTACTGAGACTAATATTCTGGGATATAATCCTCCTCCAGATCAGACCCGTACGTCCATACTCCTCGGGCTCTGAAGCAATCTCCGATGGTATCTCAAATCCTAACTGGCTACCTATCTCAGGTGAAGGTGGAGGTGAATCAAAACCAAAAGGCTGTCAAGGAGAATCAGGCTTAGGCAAAGGAGAGTCTGGTCCTGGAGAATGTGCAAGACTCTGCAATGGAGGAGTACCCCCTTATGGGATATCCTCATCCTCCTCCTCCTGAGGATCCTCATCCTCATCTACATACTGCTCCTCAATCTCATGCTCTTCCTCGACCTCATTCTCCTCCTCGCCCTCATCCATAGAGGAAGAGTCCATGAGTCGGAGTCTCTGTGCGGGTGAATCCTGAGGTGGTACAGTAGGGGATCTAGGTCTCCTAAGACATGGTGATGCTGGTGGTGATGACACAAGAGAGTGGGCTGCTAAATGGATAGGTGATGATGGTGGTCTCACGGACATGCGGGCAGTACTATTAGCAAGCCTAGGAGTCTGGGCTCGTGCTAAGACCTGATGTAAAGTGAGCTGCCTAGATGAGATAGGGCGATCTGATGATGAACTAGAGTGACGGGTAATCTCATAAGGATCACCCTGCGCAACCGTCATGAGAGTCAATGCTGGGGAACTCGCAACAGCAAGGACCTCCTCAGACACATCAAAAGCTAGTGAAGGCATAGTCTGTGACAATGGCATAGGGTAGGTATAAGTGTTCGAAAACAACTAGTTTTAATAAGCGCATCAACTCAACCAAAACATGTATCACATAATGAAAGCTTTAAAAGTAGAGGTACCGCATTACTCAAAATATGCCTTTAAATAAAACATGTAAGTTCAGCTCTATCACATAATCCCATATCAAATCAATCGAGTTCAAAATCTCCGAACATAACATATCGATAATTTAAATCAAATCTGTAATGTATCGATAATCGCATTGCATATACCCAAAATCAATAATCATATCTCAAAACATATCATCTCATAAGTCAAATCACAGTTCATACCATAATCAATTAAGAAGCTTCGGCTTGGCAAGCGGGCGTGCGTCGGTTGAGGATTAATTTTCTTAAAAAGTGGTTATAGTTTAGGGTTTATAAAATACCTAGTTCTCTATAACCTTGAGCTCTGATACCAACCTGTAACACCCCCAAATCTCGGTACAGCGGAAGACTTAATCAAGTTTTCGGGGCGTTACGATTGGATTGGTATCTCACACAAGTATAGAAAACAAAATAGTCATTTTCATTCAAAACCAATCCCAAATATAAGTATTCAAAACATTAATCCAAAAGTATAAATATTAGGCCCAAAACATGATTTAATAAAATAGGTCCTCACAATTTATCAGAGTCAAATATGATCCTTGAACCATGCCTCCTTGCCAAGCTTCCACCAATCACGTATTCCAAACATCATTCAAATACATGAGAATACATGCTAAAAGGTCAGCTTACGCTGGTGAGTTTATAGGTTTAAATTCAATAAAATCACAGTGGACCTGTAGGAGTTGATTTGCTATGCAAGACCTAAGATAGATAAACACCGTTCACAAACCGATCCTACCCGGATCACTAACCATATCCCGCATCCAGGGATTACTCGGGCCCCACAAATCTAGTCCAACACTGTCGTGGCAAACTCTAGAACAGTTGCCAACCCCGGACTAGGTCGAGGTAGAGATCTATTCTTAGCTAGGTAACGGTACCCTAGTCTAAGGCAACAACTACCACACATCTATCTAAACAGTCAAGCACATAAGCAAATCCAAATAGTTTTAAAGGTCCAAAAAACAGTAGCATGATTCTCACCCCAAATTAGTTAAAACGTAGATAAAAGTGAGGCTATGAAACTCACCTCAAGCAAGCAACGTACGAATAAACACTAGCAGAAGATAACAGGTAATCACGGCACAACAACTATAGACTCGGCACAACCTATTAATGTAAACCAATTTTAATATATATTTCCCGAAATCGACGTTATCTACCCCAATGTATTTCATTTCGTTATTTCCAAAAATGTCTCGTTTCACCATTTAATCCTAGTGTTTGGTATCCTCATATGGGTGTATCGACTCAATATGCTGCCATGAATGCACTCAATTAACCAATATGTGACTCAATGCAACACGATGAGACATCTAAGCAATAAGCTCCATAGTCCAATAAGTTTCAGAATAAATAGTAGACCTTATCGAATTCGTCAACTCGATAAACTCAATTATTTATTCGTGTTGCTTATTATCCCATAAATCAGTCGCATCCTAAAGAGTCATAAGAATAATTCACCCATTAATAAGGTTACCCAACGTACCTAGCGGGCTCTTATTAGATTCGTCAACCTAATAAGTCAGCTACCCACGTGGATCAACGCTATTAACGTTAGGATATCCGTAACCCATGTACACAACGTAAGTAAATAAATACTTGAACTAGTATTAAATGCCCATAATTGACATATTTCGATAAACGTGTACTCGAAACATTAATTGCTTATTTATTAAAAAACATTTCCATTTTTAGTCGTTAGTTTCTATTTAAAATAGTAAATAACAAGATAAGTCTTTTTATCGATATTTTTGGTATAAAAGCCCTTTTTATTATTTACATTTCATAGTCTATTAGCATTTTCATATATATATATATATATATATATATATATATATATATATATATATATATATATATATATATATATATATATATTTCGTCAAATTCCAATATTAGTTTCATATCGTTATTCGTTTCGAGTCCACAAGCACGAGTCATGACTTCTCGGCTTTTAATCAATCAATAGTCCAAACTATACTAAAGTCCATGTTACGGCGTTGTCGGTTTCAACTATTGACTAAAAAGTCAAAGTAACACCGATGTTGCTCAAAGTTGACAATTTATATATGAAGTCCAAAGTAAAAGTCATAATAGCGCAATTCAATCCCAAATCAACTCAAAACAATCTCGCCAACCAATCAACCAACCAAATATACCCGAAACCAATGTTATGACCCTAATGGTCATGACAGGGTCACGGTTAAGACCACGTGAACCAAACAAGCTCTAGAAGCTTTTCGGCTCCACGCGTCTCATCCAAACACCAACAACATCAACCCACAAGCTACCACGACAACTCAGCCTAGACCCTTGGTCCTTGAGGGTCACGTACGCAAGCTAAGGCTCACGTACGAGCCCTATGTGGCTCGTACACTACTTCCATCCCAACCAAACACTACCAAATCAACACCACAACATCCAATTACAATCAATCAACCTCCAGTCATCAACCAAACATCAAACCCAACATCTATTCTAACAAAAAACATGAAACTAGACCTAAAATACAAAAACCCAACAATATGATATACCACATGATTCCCAAACACTAGCTACATGTTTATTTAAGTGTTAATTAGATTTAATCCCACGTTTAAACTAAAAGCCCTAAAATTCGTCATATGGTCGAACCAAATTCAACCCATACGTGGCTTTACAAGGCCAAAATAAGCATGACCCATGTTCCATTTACCTTATTCAAGCCCGATCTACAAGATTGAATGAAAACCCTAAAAGTACGAATCTTAATCTTATGATTTAAAGGTGTTATTGAAGGTTTTATTGAGAGTATTATATATGGATAGAAAGAGAATGAAAAGATCTACAAGATGGTGGTCGAGGTGTAGTACCACTCGCTGGACTTTGGCCGGAATATGGCCGGAAGTGGGCGGCGGTTATGGGTGGTTAGGGTTAGGGTTTATGTATTTAGTGGAAGAGAGAGAGAGTAGAGAGAGAAAAAGGGTGTAGGTGAATTTTAAAAAGAGAAATGAAAGAGTGAAATGAAGAGATGATGGGATATATATATATACTTGGGACTAGGGACTAATAAAAAAAGTGGGGGAGGGGGAAGGGTGGCCGGCTAGGAGGGAAAAAGGAGGGGCCGAAGGCGTCATTTTTCATAAACTATCCCGTTTACCTATTCCCGAGCTCATATATTGTTCCCCGAGTGTCCCACGATATTCATTCGACTTCCTATTATCGTTATTTATGTTTTTCCATAATTTTTGACTATTTATTTGTCAATTTTCGAGTTACGGTCTAAAAGTTACATTATTTCTCGTTTTAGGCTTTTCTAGTGCCGAATCGAATAGTGCCTACCAAAAAGAGTTAAAACTCATACGATAATTCGCTCAATAATGAAATAAACCATAAAAACCAATAGACGTTATAAAATTAAGTCACGGTCGATAAAAATAGTGTTAAAGGCAAAACTCGGTTTAGTTTAACGTAATGCGGTTACCTAAAATAGACTCCCTAAATTGCCAGTTGTCACATGTTTCATGGTTCACAATTCACAATTTAACGGTTCACAATTCACGATTCAACATTGATATATCTCAACATGTAAATATAGCAAATTTCACAACTTTCACATATTATTAAACAATCAAAATATGTAGCAAATAATGATCATTTAAGCAAATTTGCTTAATAATATCTTTATAATAAAAAGTGCAACCCAATTTAAAAGTATATGTAAACTCACCTGATAAATGCTCAAAATTAAAGTTCACTTTAGGCAAGACACGTCACCTACAATACAATAACATCTCACTAGCAACTTAATTCGTATAAACCTATTGCATCACTACTACTTATAATGCACAAACGACTTTCTCTCCTATTTAATTTTCAGACTTTTCAGACTTGAAGGTAATAAAGCATAATGTACAACACATTAAAGCACAAAATTTCAGACTTACAACCACATATGCATAATATACAACACATTGATACACATATTAAATATAGAAACCACATTAATGCATACAATTAATACACCCCATCACCAATTAATACAAAATGTAAATCACAATGTACAAACCTATATACTACATCCTACTTATAAAGCATGTTGAAATATCCGAACCTTTAAAAAAAGAACAAAACTAAATAAATTTCATTCTATCTTTCGTTTGTATAAGACCCAATAAAAAATATAATACCGTCATTTTGCCGCAAACATAACTTTTATTAGCTACTCAAATCAAGTTACCAAATGCTATATTTAAATATATAAATACACATTAACTTGGAACATCATTAGCTATTGACTTGAAATATTTTTCACTACCTTTACTTGGTGCAAAAATACAAACCCACGTCAAGATTTCAACGGGCTGACAAAAAACTTTCTTTCATCTACACGAAAGAATATCTTCACATATCATTTTCGATGCTAAAGCTTCATTTATATTCGAAAAAGAAAGAAAAGATTCATAACAATTATGTTATAATCTCTCTTTGGTTCGTTCAAAAATAACAACAAAAATGAAAACAACACAAGATGAACCTACCCAAGACCCTCCAAAGGATCTTGAAGCCATTAATATGCTTTCTTGATTCGAATTGAACTCAAATGAAGAAAAGTTCATGGATCGGTTGTGCTTATGTTTGTGTCGTTAAAATTGTTGGATTTGTTATTTGGTTATAATTCATGATGGTGAAGACGATTTGAAGAGGATGAAATCGTGAGATGAGATGAGTTTTTGATGGGGGTTGTGAAAAGTTTAGGTGAAAGAGAGGAGGTGGGAGCAATGATATCCAGAAGTGTGTGTAGGGTTAAAGAGTAAAAATGTTTAGGTTTTATCTAATATTGGGTTTGGGATTGATACAAATGTTTAGGTATTATTTTGGGCCTGGGTCTTTCAATTCATATGACGGGCTCAACATCTACATTAAAAGAGACTGGACTGGGCTTTCATTAAATATCCGAAAATGGTTGTTATTGAGCTATTGTTATAATAGTTTAAGTTTGTTTCCGGTTGTTGGGTTAAATGCTATCCGTATTTTTACTACTTGAGCTGAAAAAGTTTGCTTCGCTGCAGTGGTGTCGGTCGCTGAGGGTCGAGACGCAACTCCGCCTCCTTTTCACCGCAACAACACGTTGACAATCACATAACCTTTTAACTACTTGCAATTATACTATTGTCTTATATAATTTTATTGTTATTTGTAAATTAATTGTTAAAAAGATATGTCCGCATAACATCACACTGCAAGAAAATATAGTCATAGGGTACCCGCCGCCGCCTCGCGCGAGTACCCTGCTAGTCTCAATGATGTGTAAACCTTACGCATTTCCTTTTCTCCTTAGACTTGCACATCCATAAGCAAAAACCACTATCTCATGTTATTAAAATATATCATACTTCATCCGTCTTAAAATTATTGTTCCCGTTTGACTTTTTCAGTATTTCTTTTACATCTTTGACCTTAAATATTTTTGTTTGTGTTATATAAAATTGATGCAAAATATATGAATGGATTGTGTTTTAAATATATTTGCATTGATATAATTTTCATCAACTATTTTATAACACAAAAAAATATATTTAAGGTCAAAGTTGAAAAAGAAATACCGAAAAAATTAAAAGAGGGCAATAATTTTGAGACGGAGGTAGTATAACTTTTGAATAAATAATATGTTTCTCGTTCTATAACTACAAGGACTAACCCATTAAACTCGGGTTGTTACAATGACACAAAGTTAAGTGGTCATCTTTAGTCACAAAAATGCAAAAAAGAACTTATATATAATGTAGTGGATAAATTAGTTCCCATTTTAATCAGTTTAGAATTATGTTTCAATTCCAACTAGACAAAATTTTAAGCTATTTGTGCAAACAAAAAGTTAGATTAATCATGGATCTATGTATATTGAAACAAATGTACTAGTCAAGCCTTCTTTTGGATAACAAAATCAAAACAATTAAACAAGGATGAATTAAACCTTTACTTATGTATCCATCGCAATGTAAATCATGAACAAAATTAAGCTTGTTAAGGGCATCCACTATACTGTTTATGAATAGGTTTATAAAATTATGAAGAGGTCTAAACACTTGTAAGCCATAGTGAATATACATTTCAAGCTTGTGTGGTATGAATAGGTCTAGGATATTGAACATTTTCATAATTTAATGCATTTGAATATTGTGAGATGTTTGTAAAACTCAATAAGGTTTATACATAGTGGGGATAACTTTATAAATCCAAAAGGTTTATAAATTAATGCCATAACACAATTATAATTTATGGTTTAACATAGTGGAGCCCTAAGCTTAAATGTTGCCCTAGGTTTTTTCTAACGTACGTGAATAGAAGATAATTTGATAGAAACATATTTTATAAAAAAAATACTAACTAGAATTGAGTCTATAGCCATAAATTGCATATATTGTTGTCAACAATCCTGAGATCGTCTATTGTGCTTCTCTTTATCTCATGATCTATCAACGTTTTGTGACTATCCATTGTGTTTGACTGTCCACAGGCTCTTCGCCCCATTGCTTTTTTGACTGTTCAGGAGTTCATCGAGGGGCCTTTGATCGCACCCGCAACATGTATGCTGCTCTTGCTGCTTAAACATTGCTTTACGAGTGGCATAGGCTCCTAAAAGACCTCCTCCCAAACATGACCAGAACACCGTTACTACAATCTCTTGTGACCGAGCCGACACCATTTATGTCACCCGTGATTAACAGATGATAAGTTGGTTGATTTAAGAAAAGATTGTTAATGTGTATATAGGGCTTGTGAGAATTTTTCTCCCCAAGCCACGCATATTTCAATAATAGTAATTATCTCGTAAACTTTTTCAAGATTCAAACAAGCGATACCATATCTCCTAATATCTCCTAATGTTTATCTTTAAATATTGAGAAATGCTAACAATCATGAAGGCATTCACTACGATTAACTTATTAAAAGGTTAATTTATAAAATTGTCATCTCATAAAATGTCATTAGTTATAAACTTTTTTATACTATAAACCTATTCTCATTATTGGTAAAAAGCTTTTAGTACGTTTATAAAATTGTCAGCTCATGCAATCTTTTATATAATAAAAGAATTACATCATTTCGGAGTGTTTTTGCAAAACCTTTCTCATTGAAAAAAAGTTGGACCAACAGGAGAGCTTGATTTTGCCACGTAAACGAAATCGTGTGATGTAATTGGTTAATAAAAGTCAAAATTAAATTGATTTTGGTCAACATTTAAATAATTTGGTGAAGAAATTTAGTTGAGAAGAAAAACACATAAAAACATGGTGTTAAATTTGTGAAAACAAAAATTTTAAAAAAGAGGGGGTAATTTATAAAACTTTAGTGGTTAATTTTTTTAAAATTGTATAGAGTTAAGTGTAATATTATAAGTTTTCATGTTTTTTAATAATTTTGAAAATTAAACAAATACTCTCTTATACTTTATGCCCTCTATACTTTATAACTTAAAAATACAATATATATGTTGTTTTAAAACTCTAACATATAAATATACATAAGTTTATAAATATCATTTTTTTTACTATATATGTTTACTAAGGACTCATTTATTTCATATTAAAAGTATGACAAGTGTGGACACGAATTTGAATATTAAATACGGCTAAATTATTGAAAACAGGAATATAATTATCAAATTGTAAGAACGAGCTACTGTAATATGAAGAAAAAAAAAACGTGATTGTACTTATAACAACTACTCATGTAATTTTTATTTATTCATTTAAGGATATGTAGAAAAATATTTTTTCTTTTTTTTTGAAAGGCAACAACATGTAGAAAAACATTTTTAAAAAACTTTAAGGAGTATATTTTAACTTCATCAACGTTATTATGTGCAACAAAACTCGCATATTGTGTACATCATAATATAAATAGTGAAATTTAAATAGGAACATCAACATCTATATCAGCTAAATATAGTTAAATCTTGAGTTATCTAACAAATTTTTTTACAAAATTTGATTATACAAAATTCTAGTGGATATTAATGGATAATGAAAAACTCGTGCATAAGTATATAATTATATGTAATTATTTTTAAAGAAACAATATTCAGCATTGATACAAAATAATTTTTTTTTTCAAAACCCTGTGCGTTCACAGGTATTATAACTAGTGTATTAATTTATAAACCACTTCAAAATGCAAGACCTTTTATGCCACTTAAAATTGAAATGATTCCTCACTATAATATGGGAATTGATACTCACACTACATCTTTTGATGCATGCACCACAACTTATGCATTATAGTTTGTACCATACAATACTGTAATGCATAAGTTGTGGTGCATGCATCAAAAGATGTGGTGTAAGTATCACCCCCCATATAGTATACAAATGTTTGAACCTTTTCATAATCACTCTTAAGCTCCGCGACCTCTCTCTCCAACTCACCAATCCTACGCCAAATCGCCCTATCAGCATCACGAGCTGTCGCGAACCCTCTCAGCAGGTCCCCAACCTGCTCCTGGAGCTCCGACATACCCTCACGCAAAACTCTAGTCCTCCTGACTACAGTACCCATATCAACTCTCAGATCCTCTATACTAGCCCTAGATACTCCAACCAATCGATCCGTCAATTGACTTAGCCTAGTACCCTGCGATGTAATCCTCTCCCACATCAGACCCGTCTCACCATACTCCTCGGGCTCAGAAAAAATCTCTGATGGTATCTCAGATCCTAACGGGCTACCTATATAAGGTGAGTAAGGTGGTGAGTCAATGTCTAAAGGCTGTCCAGGGGACTCAGGCTCAGGCAAAGGAGAACATGGTCCCGGAGAATGTGTAGGACTCTGCAATGGAGGAGTACCCCCTTCTGGGATATCCTCATCATCCTTCCTCATCCTCATCAACATACTGCTCCTCAACCTCATGCTCCTCCTCGCCCTCATCCATAGGGGGAGAGTCCATGAGTCGGATTCTCTGTGCAGGTAAATCCTGAGGTGGTACACTAGGAGATCTAGGCCTCCTAAGACATGGTGATGCTGCTAAACGGATAGGTGATGATGGTGGTCTCACGAACATGCGGGCAGTGCTATAAGCAAGCCTAGGAGTCTGTGCTCGCGCTAAGCCATGATGTAAAGTGAGCTGCCTAGATGAGCTAGGACGATCTGATGATCATGTTCTAGTGTGATGGGCAATCTCATAAGGATCACCCTGCGCAGCCGTCATGAGAGTCAATGCTGGCTAACTAGCAACAGCAAGGACCTCCTCAGACACATCAAAAGCTAGTGAAGGCATAGTCTGTGACAATGGCATAGGGTAGGTATAAGTGTTCGAAACAACTAGTTTTAATAAGCGCATCAACTTAACCAAAACATATATCACATAATGAAAGCTTTAAAAGTAGAGGTACCGCATTACTCAAAACATGCCTTTAATAAAACACAAGTTCCGTTCCATCACATAATCCCATATCAAATCAATCGAGTTCAAAATTCCAAAATCACACTATATCGTTTCCTCAAATCAAATTCCGTAATATCTCGATAATCACATCTCGTTTTCCAAAACCAATAATCATATCTCATTTCTAAAATCAATAATCGTATCTCCAATTAATAACGTTTCCATAATTAGTTCACAATATTCCTTAATATATCATCTCATAATTCAAATCGTAGTTCATACCGTAATCAAATAAGAAGCTTCGGCTTGGCAAGCGGGCGTGCGTCGGCCGAGGATCAATTTTTCTTAAAAGTGGTTATAGTTTAGGGTTTATAAAATACCTAATTCTCTATAACCTTGAGCTCTGATACCAATCTGTAACACCCCCAAATCTCGGTACAGCGGAAGACTTAATCAAGTTTTTGGGGCGTTACTATTGGATTGGTATCGCACACAAGTATAGCAAAAGATAGACATTTAACATTCAAAACCAATCCCAAATTTAGTCATTTGAAACATTTAATCCAAAAGAGTAAATATTAGGCCCAAAACATAGTTTAATAAAATAGGTCCTCATAGTTTATCAGAGTCAGAAATGATCCTTGAAACCAACCTTCTTGCCAAGCTTTGTTAGATATAGGATTTCACAAACACATTAAACCATAACCATATGGGGCGTTAACAAGAGTTTAGAGAGAGAAAGTTCTAGTGATAGAAAGGAAGAGAGTTGGGAACTATGTGAAACAAAGGTAAAATGGTATTGAAGCTCCAACCCTCTACCTTAGGAGGTAGAGGGTATTTATAGTTTCTTACAAACAAACGCCACCTACGGGCTGTGGATCAGGCATACAGTGGGTAAAGACCCGTCCGTCCTCCACGGTGTTACTTAACTAAATACTACTTAACATAAAATAACTACGACTACGAGCTTTCTAACGATTACATATACTTGAGGTGACCGACTCTTTAATACCTGGAATTTCTAATTCCTAACAGTCTCCCCCTAAGGGAGGTCACCTCAAACACATATTAAAATTACATTGAATACAAACAGATATTACATTGAGATTGTTCTTGGATTCTTGTCCATGTTCTTTGTTCTGTAGCTCGTAGTCTTTGATTCTTCATTAATGCATGTTTGGATAATCTGAGTGGAGGTCTTTAACTGATCCACGTGATACTGAGTTTTGATCCAGCTTTGAGATCATCAGCCACATTAAATCTCTGACTCAACCTTTGTGGTGTTGATAATTAGTGATGTTGTGACTTGTGGACCGACATGCTCACATTTTGGATCATGATTTATTCTTATCAGAGTGGCGGAAGCTTTCGTTGATTCATGATATTGGCAGCAGCGTAGCAGAAGCATGGAGTGAAAATATCAGAGTCATTGATGCACCAATCATGATTTCTTTAGATATGAATGTGTTGTGTGAGCATGCGGCTATGGATTGACCGCTTCATTCGATCAGCTGCAAACGTCGGGGTGTACCTGCATAAGACAGTTAGCAATAAAATGCACGAAAGTGTCTTTGATCACTTTCGATGAATTGAGGTACACGGCCCACGATTCCCCGTTGATCAGTACAAGTACTGCCTGTGATCAGGTATAATTCTGAAGAATTTCCTTGACAGGGTTTCACAGCTGCGCTAGCCGTTCTCAAACCGGAGCGTCTCAAAGAAGACAACACGGAGTGAGTGAACCAGCGAATAGAGATTCACTGATTGATGGAAAAAAAAGAATTGAAAAACAATCATGTATCGCTCAATAGAAATTGTTTTTGCAGTACAATGAAGTTTTAGTGAAAAATCATTTATCAATCATAAACACCTTTTGATTTGAAATAAATGTACACAGTCGATGTGCTAGAGAAAAGAGTTTTTAAGCAAAATGACCAATTTTTCAAAGGTATCCGTCAATCCATTTTCTTGGACCTGGATTGATTCAATTTTGAATCGCTCCACTGATGAGGTCCATATGACACAATCAAGTCTTGGCAATACCACAAGGATAGTGCGTAGGACTCATAAGATATAATCTCACATTCCACATTGTGTGAAATAGTGAGTCTTCAAGAAATAAGTGTCCTAAAGAGATTAATTGATGATCTCGTGGCTCTAGACTTAATTTATGCATATTTGGTTCCTATGCCGGAGACTAGGGAGAGGGTCTCCTTCTTCAATATCAACAATCTCTAAGAGAGAGTCGATAGATTATGTAGGTTCCCCGTGAGAATGAAACAAGCCCTTTTAAGAGGAACTTGAGTAGCTTGGGAAGTTTAGTGCAGTGCGTCACTGGGTCCATGACGTCTTGTCTTCAATACCAGTGTTACCTTAGTAACCACCAGTAGCATATGAATTGAACCCGGTTTCTGCCCTAAGGTTGAATAAATAGAGGGCTATTTCTTTTCACCCTTTTTCTCATTCAATTCTTTTTCATTCTTCAACCCCTTCAGTGCTTACCGAGACTTCATAACTAGAACCTTGTTGGGTTTATTCTAGTACTAGCTCAGTCTTAGTCAGCACTTTTCCCTTATTCTCATTTTTCTCCTTTTTTCATCTTACCTAAGGAGTTCTACACTATCTAGTGGATTGTCCCTGGGTAGATCCCTCCAATTCTGGCGGATCATGGGACCTCAACCTAACCTTATCATCCTTATATCACCATACATAAAGTAAAGTTGGTCGGTCTTTTTGGTATCGTTCATCTGCCATAGGAACCAATTGAAAACCATTTGAAAATCAATCAAGATACTTGTGATATGGAATCAAAGCATTTTGTATCTTAATTGTTTTGATAATTTTAGAAATGCTCCCCCTCAACATATGCATAATATTTTAGAAATTGTTTTAGCACATGGAGGCAAGAGATCTTTGAAATCGTTAGATTGAGAATGAAATGTCCAATCTTTTGATTAACATTTTCTAGAATGATCATCATCACTTCCCAATCAATTTGAGTAAATAAAACATTTTGAGGAAGGATGAGGTTTTCAAAAGTTTGCTCCCCCTCAATATGTGCCTCGAATTTTGAAAGAATTTTGCACATATTAGAGGGAATCTGCACTTAGAGACAATTCAGACATGTTTCAATAATTTGAGGTTTAAAATAGTTGCTCCCCCTCAACGTGTGCATGGAAAATTTGAAATCGTTTGTCACTTGCGGGGAGGCAAACATACTAATCACTTATGAAACCATCTATCGAATTATCAGTTTAAATCAAATTTAAATAACAAATTCTCTCCCGATCACAATTATCAAAACATTTGAGATTTGTGATCTCAGTAGATTTAAATCGTTTTTGAAAGCTTTTTAAGGAGAATTGTGACTTGATTTTGAAAACGTTTTAACTGATAAGGATAGAATTTTGAGACTTTAGACTCCAAAGATTTAAACATGCTTGAATATCTTTTGAAAGCAAACCATTTTTTGAAAAAATACACTTTATAATTAAAAATCATTCTCCGCCTCAATCAATGACATAAGTTGTTGATTGAGAGATAGATAGTTTTAACAACCGTTTAGTACAGATGATTTTCAAGAATTGAGCCCGAGTAATTTTTTTCAAAGCAATTCGTTTTCATTGGATAGTGAGAATTTTGTATAGAATCAGAGCATGAGATTTGAAAAACAAGATAAAGCATGGCTCTGTTCTTTCTTTTTAACACGGGTTACTGCCTAAAATGACAATAAACCACCATTTTTCTTCGACTCATTTTTTTTATTTATTTATTTTTTTTTTATTTTTTTTAATAAAATGAAAAACTATGTACATTCGATGAACATCTAAAGACCCGTGACATTCTTTGAATATCAACACAAAGTCCGTAGATGATATCGAATCGAGAAAAACATGACAAAATGACAATATTATTTTGAGGATTTTTTGAATTTTTCACATTTTTATGGATTTTGAAAGTTTTATAATTTTCTATTTGATTTTTGAAGGTTTTGTAATTTTGTATTTTTCTTTTTGAAAAAATATATACAAAGAGATAGATGAAGATAGACCTTTACTCCTCGTCTTCCTCTTGAAGACGTTTGAGTGTTTCTGGTTGAAGGCTTTTCAAGCCAAGTCGTGGAAGAATAAACTCAAAACGTTCTCTTGGAAGAGCTTTGGTGAATATGTCTGCTAACTAGTATTCAGTCCTCACAAAATAGAGTTCCACCACACCTTTTTCCACTTGTTCCTTGATGAAATGATGTCGAATGTCGATATGCTTTGCTCTTGAGTGTTGAACGTTGTTGCATGAGAGAGCAATAACACTTTTATTATCACAGTACAGAGGGATTTTGTTGAATACAAAGCCATAGTCAGTTAATTGAAATCTCATCCATAGGATTTGAGCACAACAAGATGACATGGCTATATATTCAGCCTCTGTAGAGGAAATAGAAGTACTCATTTGCTTCTTTGATGACCAGCTCACGAGCTTATCACCCAAAAACTGAGCACCTCCAGACGTACTTCGACGAGTATCTTGACACCCTGCATGATCTGCATCTGCATATGCTGTTAGTGACATACCGGTGTCCTTCGGGTACCAAAGTCCCATGTTGATGGTTCCTTGGAGATACCGAAAGACCCGTTTAACCGCTTCAAGGTGTTTTTGGGTAGGCTTAGCCTGGTATCTAGCACACATGCATACAGCGAACAGAATATCAGGTCTACTGGCTGTGAGGTACATCAGGGATCCGATCATGCTACGATATTTTGTTTGGTCTACCATGATCCCTGAGTGGTCCTCATCCAGTTTTGTACGCTCAATCATGGGAGTGTCAACAGGGTCACTAGAATCAAATCCAAATTTCTTTAAAATCTCATTTGCATATTTAGATTGATTTATGAAAATGCCTCCGGGACTTTGTGAAATTTGTAATCCCAAGAAAAATGACATTTTTCCCATCATTGACATTTGAAATTTAGAACCCATTTCATTTGAAAAACGGTCACACTCATTGGGGTCAGTCGAGGCAAAGATGATATCATCAACATAAATTTGAACGTGAATTAAGTGTTTGCCTGACTTCCTAGTGAACAATGTTGGATCAACTGCTCCTTTGCTGAAGCCGGTAGTCAGAAGAAACTTTGATAGCGTATCATACCATGCCCTTGGAGCTTGCTTTAAACCATAAAGAGCCTTCTTCAAACTATAAACATGAGTAGGATTCTCTGGATTCACAAAGCCTTCAGGTTGGCTAACGTAGACGACTTCTTTAAGATCTCCGTTCAGAAATGCCGTCTTTACATCCATCTGATAGAATACCATGTTCTTGCTTGCAGCATTAGCCAAGAATATTCTGATTGCCTCGATTCGAGCAACTGGAGCAAAAGATTCTTCAAAGTCAATACCCTCCTCTTGACGGTATCCTTTAGCAACCAATCGAGCCTTGTTCTTTAACACATCACCATGCTCATCAAGTTTCCTTTAGCAACCAATCTGGAGCAGGTACTAATTCCCATACATCAAGTCGATCAAACTCATGAATTTCTTCTTGCATGGCATTGAACCAACTGTCTTCATTCATGGCGGATTTAACATCTTTTGGTTCGATCTTAGAGAGTACGGAGTTGAAGAAGCACCATAAGGCATCTGTTGCAAGTTGTTTCCGTGTGGATACTGGACGAGAGGGATTTCCAATGATGTTGTCTAATGGATGATCGTGAGTCCATTTTCTAAGGTATTCATGTGGCTGTTGTTGAGGGACTGAAGTAGCAGAGTTGATGTCTCCTGAAGAAGATGGTTCTGATGATGATTCAGGAGCAAATATGTTTTCAAATGGAGCATCTTTGGGAGTAGCAAAGGGATTGACTTCATCCTGTGAATCAGAAACATTTCCATGTTGTACACTTGATGATTGAAGATTTGTTGATGAAACAGATTGGTCAGCAGCAGGCGCTTCTTGGCTTAATGACATAGACGTTGAAGGGTTACATTCATTGACAGGGATAGAAGCAGCCTCTGTTGATTGAATTGTCATATCATTGTTACTTGGCTCAAATTATTCATCAAACATTGGATCAAACAGTTTCTTTAAATCATCTTCTGAGGGAGGTGCATATGGAGTTGCTGATGAGGAGTTTGGTACAAGAGATGACCCAATGGGACTGCTTTGAAGTGCGGGTCCTGAACTGGATTGTCCAAGAGCCATTTGACCGGTCAGCTCATCAAACGTGACGTGAATTGTTTCCATGATATTTCGGGTTCTCTTGTTGTAGATTCGGTAACCTTTACTGTTAGGTGCATAGCCTACAAAAACTCCAATGTCCGCTTTAGCTCTCAATTTTCCTAAATCTTGACCATCATTAGTTGGATAACATAAAGCACCGAACATACGAAGGAATGAAAGATCAGGTTTTCTGTTGTGGAAAAGTTCATATGGAGTTTTTCCATGAGCAGTGTGAACCAGGGATCGATTTTGGGTGTAGCATGCAGTGGCGATGGCTTCACCCCAGAGAAACATTGGAACTTTTGAGTAAATTAGCATAGTCCTTGTGGCTTCCACAAGAGTTCGATTTCGTCTTTCAACTACACCGTTCTGTTGAGGAGTTCGAGGAACACTTCTTTGATGACTGATTCCAATACTTTCATAAAACTCACCAAGTTGTTTGTTAACAAACTCAGTTCCATTGTCTGTTCTGATGATTCTGACCGTTTTGTTAAGACGAACCTGCAGCTGTTTGATGAGTTTGATGATGATATATGGAGTTTCATCCTTTGTCTTTAAGAACTTTACCCAGGTGAATCTAGAGAAATCATCAACCACAACTAACACATATTTCTTCCCAAAGATATTCTGCACTCTCATGGGTCCACATAAGTCCATGTGAATTGTATGGAGAACTTCTGCGACTGAGTTTGTAGGTTTGGGTTTATGGGCATACTTCTTGCTTTTTCCCAATTAGCATGCTGAACAAAGATGATCCTTTTCATACTTAAGTCTAGGTAGACCTACAACTAAGTCCTTTCTGGAGAGATCATTGATGGTGCCGAAGTTTAAGTGATTAAGACGATGATGCCATAACCATGACTTTGTTTTAGACGCCTTTGACAGAAAGCAAATTGGAGAAGACTTCATCATATCTTCGATAGAGATGGTGTATAGATTAGAACCACATGAACCTCTTAAAAGTTCCTTACCATCAAGTTCTCTAACGAAACAAGTATGTTTTCTGAAGGCTACTTCTAGATCAAAATCGCAGAATTGACCAACAGAGAACAGATTATGACCAAGACCTTCCACATAATATACTCTGGAGATAACACTTTTTCCAACAACATAATCTCCATAACCCTTAATTGCACCGAAATGATCATTCCCGAATCTAACTGTCCCGATTAATTTGCTCACGAAGTTCATGAGCCGCGACCGGTCTCCAGTCATATGCTTGGAACAGCCTGAGTCCAAGTACCACAGAACGATTTGAACGATCTGCAGTTGAACACAGACAAGAATGGATAACTGGATAATTGGGATCCCCATGCAAGAATGGGTTCCACTTGGTTAGTAACCGTAATTGGAACACCCACATCAGAAATAGAAACATCCATATCCGAAGTAGAAGCAATGGAATCATTGGGAACAGATGCAATGCTGGTGTCTGTATTTGACCTATTCAAAGTATGTTCACTTCTTAAGGAAATAGTTCTACCAGTAGGCATCCATTTTCTAGTGGGCATAGTCTTAGCAGTTTGAGGGCAAAACTGATTATTCTTATGGCCAAAAGGTATCCAATAATAACCTATCTTTATAAATGTTCTTCCTGTGGGTTTCCACTGTTTTCTAACAATCTTTCGTTTTTACCTTTTTGCCTTCTTTGCACGATTATTAGCATTAACAACATTAACTGGGCATTTGACATCATTAGACAAAGCATTCACACCACATTCATGATTAGCAACAGAATTCAAGCAGACATCATTACAAGGTTTGCAAATAGTATCAGAATTCGAATTAATTACAGTATGCCTATGGCTAATACTAGAGTCAACACGATTCGTTTTATAAAACTCAAGCTTAAAGTTCCTAGATTGGTCTTCTACTCTCTTCCAATGCACATTCTTAGCTTGCAAGGTCCTATCATTCCTTGTATTGTCTTGAGACTTTGACCTGCTCGCTTTAATGTCACTGATTACTCCTGTAGAGGGAATGGGAACATTAGTTGGTTGATCTAATTTTTGCATTCCTGAACTTGATGTGCAAGGATCTGAACTACTGGAAGGCACATTAGTGTTTACTTTCTTAAAACTGTGATTCGAGCTATTTGCAGGCACACTAAAATTCACTTTCTTAGCACTAACATATCTGGAATCTGAACTACTTGAAGTCACCCTAAGGTTGACATTCATAACATTGGGCATAGAACGGATTTCATGCTTGGCACTAGGCATAGAACAAGGCATCACAGCTTTGCCTTTTGCACCTAAGGATTTTGGACATGTTGCAATTACACATTCAAGCAGCTCTTGAGATCGTTTGGCTTGGAGGCAAGCAAACCTAATTTCTCTATCAAGAGGTTTATTAATGAAATCCTCTTCAACAATCTCACGGAGACATTCTAGACTATCCTTAAGGTGAGCACAATAGTCATGAAACGCAGATTCATTATTCCTAAGATGAGGAGGAATATATTTAACCGTCACAGTGTATTTGCAGTCTAAGGGTGACTTTGAAACAACATTCTTATTAAAAATAAGTGGCAGTTTCCCATTTTCCTGACTTCTCAGATTCTCAATTTCCTTTTGTAAAGACGTTATTTTTTCGTTGTTTTGGTCACGAGTGACTTTCATTGAATCATATAACTCTTTAAAGTGTCGTTTAACTTTTTCATTTTCTTCTAGAAAACTCTCGTTTTCCTTTTGTAAGGCATTTACCAAGTTTTGAAGATGAAAAGTTTGAGAGTACTGAGAATCTAAAGGAGGAGGCATTTGGGATCCAGTCACATTGTTCTTTTCACCCTTCAATTGAGAGATTTGGACTTTCAACTTTTTGATCGTGTTACAATGAGCTCGAATCTGTTCATCACGTTTGCTAATTTCAAAAACTGCATCAAATTCAGGAGCATCCAAGGAAGTCTTGAAATTTGAGGTTTTAACATTTTCTTTTAGATGTTGATATTTTAGTTGTAAATCAAAATGTTCAACTTCTAGTTTAGAAAGATGCTTTACCAAATTATCGTGATCATCCTGATCAATTTTCTCATTAAGTTTTGAATTAATCTTTTCAAGCTCAATGACACGATCATGGGAGACTTTCAGAGCAACAGATAATTCATGAAATTGAGAAGCATTAATGGAGCAATTCGTAGCAGTGTAAAATACATCTTGAGCAATACATTCAGAAATAAGATTCTCATTCAAGGTATGCAAGTTTTTCCTCTCAATCTCATTATATTTTAATGCTCGCTCATAGTCACTAACCTCAACTACCATTGCATCAAATTCCTTTTCCATTCCTTTAATATATGAAATTATCCCCTTATTAAGACTCTCAAAATGATCTTTTAGTAGTTTGAAGAAAGGCATGACCTCAATTATATAGCATTCTTTTGTTTGCTCAAAACCCCTTTCCCCTTCAGTTATCCTAGTGGGTGTGATCCTTTTCTTACAAGTTTTCTCAAAATCGACAAATAGTTGAAGAATAACATATTGACTGATTAAGGTCTTACTTTTAGTGGAAATAGTCCTAGGAACTAAATGCATTGGTGTATTGGGAGGATACACAGTCGCTGAAGGTATTTTCCTAAAGGGGGGTTCGTTTCAACAAGATTCTCTGCTTTTTGCTTATCTAAATCCTTTTTCCAGAACACTTGTTCGGGTGTTAACAACGTCTGAGGCTTAAATTTGTTTAAGGAAATCCAATTGTCCTTCTTGTAATCATGGGGTGTGATAATTATTTTCTTCTCTTTACATTTAAGATCATCTAACTTCTTGTTCATCCTTTCCCTAGTGACTTCATCAGATTTATTATCTTCCTCAGTGCACTCAGCACCACTAGGTTTTTGTCTAGGTTTAAGGATTTCATTTCCATCATAGAGTACCTTATGAGCATTTCTAGCCTTTTTAATGACATCTGGATTTGGTTCCTCAACCAGGGGAATGCTATGCTTATCGCTTAGGACTCTATGCTTAGTGATCATGTGGGCAGTCTGAATGGTGTTCCCTTGTACGTACAACTTATTTTCAAGCTTGTTCTTCAAAGTTTTTAGATTAGAAAAATCATTCAAAAGTTTTGATTCCTTGGCATGAAATTCCTGCTTAAGCACTTTAACATTTTCTTGAAGTTCTTGTTTTTGCTTAGCAGTTTTTGAAAGCTTTTCTTGTAAGGAATTTAACTCTTGTTTTAACATTTCTTCTCTAAAATTACTTTTTCTAATAATTGTACGCATTTGGTTATCCAACTCCTGCTCACGAGTATTTAGCTCAAACTTAGCACGTTGTTCATAAATGGCAACTCGTTCTTTATAGGCATTAAGTTCAGAGATAACAGAATCATCAGGGGCACATGCAGTGTATTCATCACAGACATAATCATCATTGACTGCAGGAGATACATCACTTGATACAATCTCACTTTCACTTTGTTTCACATATTGATCATATGGGACAACATTGATATTACCCATATTTTCAATATCTGACTCAATGATTTCAGTTGATTGTATTTCATTATGTATCTTTTGCACATCAACTTCATCATATAATTTTAATACCTCTGAGATGATTTTGTCTTTAGATGGTCCAGCTTGTGGTGAAGAAGAGACCTTAGGAGAGACCATTGGAGAAATGCTAGCCATGAAAATTGTTTGCGCAGTAGGTCCATCATCAACATCAGAGTCGTATGCATCATAGTCAGCTACTTGAAAGGCATTCTGATGATTGTGACCTATCTCATGAATCGGCTGCTCATCCACATCTGCATCATATGTCTTAGCATTCCCTTCAGCAAGAAACAACAGCTCCTCTTCATCCAAGGTTGCTCCATTGTCCTGAGCTTGCACTAGCAACATCTTATCCCTGAAGTATTCAGCATTCTGAAGACGTTTTGGAGATGTGCAATTCCTTGCAATGTGTCCCTCACCACCACAGTTGTAACATTTGACTGGCTTTGCTTGTCCTTGATTTCCAGTCCTTCCTCGGTTCTGATTTCCTCTATAGCCTCCACCTGCTCCACCCCTTCTCTGATCGTACTGCCTTTTTTGGACAGGCTGCACCATAACCTTCCCATCTCTGATAGTGGCTTGATTGTGTGGATTGGATGCTATTTTGAGGTTGTTGTTGGTGTGTGGTAGAGAGTTCATGTTTTGACTAATCAGGAGAGCCAGTTGATTAATGAAGTTTCCCACGTGTGCATCAGCATCAGCTTGTTTGAACATTGGATCAGGAATGAGTTTGTGAGTTCCATCACCCATGGGTATAACTTGTGAAGCTTTAGTGGTAATCCCAATGTTTGAGTAGAAGGCAGTTGAATCATTTGATGAGCTTGTCTCTCCTGGATTTGTTTTGAATTGTTCAAGAATCCTCTTTTCAAACATGGCATGTCTCTCATTCTGAAGAAGGAAGGCATACAGTTGCTCATAATTCGTATTCTTCAATCCTTTAGTGAGCTTCACCGAAGTGACAAACTTGTGCCATTCGGGATTCATGTTGTTTACAAACTTTGAGTTCAATTGAATGTTAGGCATGGTCATTCTGATGTTCCTCATGTCATTAACAAGCTTGTGGAATCTCACGTAATACTCATAGACACTCTCATCTAGTTTCATCTTGAAGTACTCAAATTCATCATAGAGTTGTGATTCTCTGTCTTCCATGGTTAATTCAGAACCAGAAAGAAGCATCTTGACATTATCCCATACAGCTTTTGCTTCAGTGTTGTGATTGATAAGCTTGTAGATGTATTTTGGAAGACCTTGCAATATGATGTTAAAAGCCCTGATATCCGCATCGAATCTCTTCTTCTCCTTATAATTGAGCTCATCATACGTCTTTGGTCTGTCTATTCATAGATCATCGTTCCATCTTCAGCTGTATCAATTATGTCCCTAGTAGTCTCAACTCGATACGGTCCTTCATCAATCGATTTGAGAATGTTGACCCCATTTTCCTTTCCAAGACAGTACAATCTGATTCTTTGAGCCCAAGAGTCGTAGTCAGTTCTGTCAAGCATAGGTGGACGAGTATCTGACCCTGCTGCTTGAACGTCCTCAGCTACGGAAGAAACAATAGTAGGAACGATGTTTGCCATGATTACAAGTTCTACGGGATTTTACAATTCTTTGATCAAACCGGGAAATTGATTCTTTCACGGGATTTTACTAAACCAAAAGGAACAACCGAAGAATGTATCACGAAGAAGTAACAAGCCTAAATTTAGACAAGTAGTAAAACACACAACTCGCTTAGTTATAACTCGCTAAACACCCAACTCGCTCAAGGAGACAACTCGCTTAAGGAATCAACTCGCTAAATAGCAAAGTCGCATTAGCATCAACTCGCAACACTGTCAACACGCTTAATGAATCAAGTCGCTAAATATCCAACTTGCTTTAGTATCAACTCGCAACACAATCAACTCGCTTGAACACCAAGTCGCTTAAATTAACTCGCTAGCTTTACAACTCGCTTAATAGCTAAGTCGCTTTAGATCTCAAGTCGCTTAAAGAAACAACTCGCTTAGAACCCAAGTCGCATAAAAATCAACTCGCTAAACAGCCAAGTCGCATGTACCAACTCGCATCTAATAACAAAGAAACTCGCTTTGAAGAACAAACTTACCGAGACTCAACTCGCTTCGTACAAACTTAAAAAATAACCACTTTATCAATCAAAAACAACCAAACCACAATGATTTAAGCCTTCCAATTCAAAGCATAAACACATATGATGATCCTAAACACAAAAGTACAAGAAAAATTCAAATTTAACACTAGAATTTGTCCAAATGAATCAAAGTCTCCTAAACCTTTAATACCCCAAAAACCTTATGAAATCCACCAAAACAAAAAGCATGAAAGATGAGTGATCAAACCATGGATCTTGATACCAATTGTTAGATATAGGATTTCACAAACACATTAAACCATAACCATATAGGGCGTTAACAAGAGTTTAGAGAGAGAAAGTTCTAGTGAGAGAAAGGAAGAGAGTTGGGAACTATGTGAAACAAAGAAAAATGGTATTGAAGCTCTAACCCTCTACCTTGGGAGGTAGAGGGTATTTATAGTTTCTTACAAACAAACGCCACCTACGGGCTGTGGATCAGGCATATAGTGGGTAAAGACCCGTCCGTCCTCCATGGTGTTACTTAACTAAATACTACTTAACATAAAATAACTACGACTGCGAGCTTTCTAACGATTACATATACTTGATATGACCGACTCTTTAATACCTGGAATTTCTAATTCCTAACAAGCTTCCACCGATCAAGTAATCCAAACATCTCTCAAATGCCTGAGAAATCATGCTAAAAGGTCAGCTTACGCTGGTGAGTTCATAGGTTTAAGTTCAACAAAATCATAGTGGACCTGTAAGAGTTGATTTGCTATGCAAGACCTAAGATAGATAAATACCGTTTGTACACCGATCCTACCCGGATCACCAATCATAACACATGTCCCACATCCATGGACTACTCGGGCCCAGCGACTCTAGTCCAGCACTATCGTGGAAAAATCTAGAACAATTGCCAACCCCGGACTAGGTCGAGGTAGAATTCTATTCTTAGTTAGGCACGGTTAAACCTAAACTAAGGCAACAACTACCGCACATCTATCTACACAGTCAAGCATATAAGCAAATCCAAATAGTTTTAACGGTCCAAAAACAGTAGCATGATTCTCACCCCAAAATAGTTCGAAACGTAGTTAAAACGTAAATAAAAGTGGGGCTATGAAACTCACCTCAAGCAATCAACGCAAGCAATCCACGCACTAATAAATACTAGCAGAAGATAACGGTATCACAGCACAACAACTATTGACTCGGCATAACCTATTAATGTAGACCAACTTTAATATATATATATTCCTCAAAATCAACGTTATCTACCCCAATATATTCCATTTCTTTATTTCCAAAAACGTCTCGTTTCACCATTTAATCCCAGTGTTTGGTATTCTTCGTGTGGGTGTATCGACTCAATATGATGCCATGAATGCACTCAAACAACCAATATATAACTCAATGCGACACAATGAGACCTCTAAACGATAAGCTCCATAGTCCAATAAGTTTCGGAATAAATAGTAGACATTATCGAATTCGTCAACTCGATAAACTCATTTATTTACTCGTGTCGCTTATTATCCCATAAATCAATCATATCCTAAAGAGTCATAAGGATAATTCACTCATTAATAGGGTTACCCAACGTACCTAGCGGGCTCTTATTAGATTCGTCAACCTAATAAGTCCGCTACCCACGTGGATCAACACTATTAATGCTAGGTTATCCGTAACCCGTGCACACAACGTAAACAATTAAATACTTAAACCAATATTAAATGTCCACAAACGACATTTATTGATAATCGTGTACTCGAAACATTAATTACTTATTTATTACGAAACATTTCCAATTTAGTCGTTAGTTTCCATTAAAAAATAGTAAACAACAAGATAAGACTTGTTATCGACATTTTTGGTACAAAAGCCCATTTATTATTTCTATTTCATAGTTTATTAGCATTTTCATATATATATATATATATATATATATATATATATATATATATATATATATTTCGTCAAATTCCAATATTAATCTCATATCGTTATTCGTTTCGAGGCCACAAGCACGAGTCATAACTTCTCGGCTTTTAATCAATCAATAGTCCAAATTATACTAAATTCCATGTTACGGCTTTGTCGGAGTCAACTATTGACTAATAAGTCAAAGTGACGCCGACGTAGCTCAAAGTCAACAATATATATATCAAGTCCAATGTAAAAGTCACAATATCGCAATTCAATCCCAAACCAACTCAACACAATCTCGCCAACCAATCAATCAACCAAATATACTCGAAACCAACGTTATGACCCTAATGGTCATGACACGGTTGCGGTCACGACCACGAGAACCAAACAAGCTCTAGAAGCTTTTCGGCTCCACGCGTCTCACCCAAACCTTAACTACATCAACCAACAAGCTACCAAATTGACCCGACCCGGACCCATGGCCCAAGCGGATCTTGTACGCCTCTTATGAGTCACGTACGAGCCGTAGGTGGTTCGTACATCCCATGTTTCACAACCAAACAAAACCAAATCAATTCCACAACACCCAAATCCAATCATTCAAGCTCCAAACACTAACCAAACACAAAACCCATCATCTATCTTAACCAAAAATATAAACATAAACCTAAAATGCATAAACCCATCAAATTGATACACCACACACTTACCAAACACTAATTACTTGTTTATTTAGTCACTAATTAGACTTAATTTCATGTTCCACCCAAAAGCCCCAAATTTGTTCATAGGTTCGAAACCCTAATTTTCAATTCGTGGCTTATTATTGCCCAAACAAGCTCAAAACTTGTTCCATTTACCTTATTCAATTACCAATTGCAAAACCCACTTGAAACCCTAACAGTACAAATCTTGATTCAAGGATTTGAAGGTGTTATTGAAGTCCAAATGAAGCGTGTAATATATGGTTGGAAAGAGGAGAAAGAGAGCTTCATGATGGTGGTGTAGGTGGGGGGTGACGCGCCGCCAGCGGGCCGTGGTGGCTGGAACAGTGGCCGGCGGTGGTGGGTTCTAGGGTTAGGGTTTTTAGAGAGATGGTGTACAGAGAGAAAGAGATAGTGTGTGTGTTTTAGAGAGAGAATGAAAGAGGTGAAATGGGTAATTGATGGGGTATATATACTAGGCCACTAGGGACCTCAAAATAAATATTTTGGTGGAGGGGGGGGCCCATAGCATGAAATGGGGGGGGGTCGGAGTTGTCATTTTTCGTAACTATCCCGTTTACCCATTCTCGAGCTCATAAATTGTTCCCCGAGTGTCTCACGACGTTCATTCAACTTTCTAACATTATTATTTACGTCTTTCCACGAGTTTTGACTATTTATTTGTCAATTTTCGAGTTACGGTCTAAAAGTTACAATAATTCTTGTTTTAGGCTTTTCTAGTGCCAAATCGAATAGTGCCTACCAAATAGAGTTAAAACTTATACGATAACTCATTTAATAATGAAATAATCCATAAAAACCAATAGACGATATAAAATCAAGTCATGGTTTATAAAAATAGTGATAAAAGCAAAAGCTCGGTTTAGTTTAACGTAATGCGGTTACCTAAAATAAACTCCCTAAATTTGCCAGTTGTCACAGCCTCCCAGCCTCAGAAGAAATCCGTCCCGGGTTTCACTCCGTGTTGCTTGGTGTCATGAAAAGTTTAGGATACTTCCTACGGAAAACGTCCTCACGTTCCCAAGTGAACTCAGGTCCGTGTCGGGAGTTCCAACGAACCTTAATAATCGGAATACGGCTATTCTTCAGCCTTTTGATCTCACGATCCATAATCTCAATCGGTTCCTCAACAAAATTCAATTTCTCATCAATACGAATATCTCTTAAAGGCACCACTATGTTTTCCTCCGAAAGACATTTCTTAAGATTACTAACATGAAAGACATTGTGTACACTACTCAGTTCCGACGGTAGCTCCAGGCGGTATGCTACCGGTTTGATTCTTTCCAGGATTGGAAAGGGACCAATATATCGGGGATTGATTTTTCCACGCTTTCCAAAATGAATCACTCCTTTCCAAGGAGAAACTTTCAACATAACATGATCTCCAACCTGAAATTCTAAAGGTTTACGTCTCTTATCGGCATAACTCTTTTGTCTATCTCGAGCGGTTTGAAACCGATTACGAATCTGAACTATCTTCTCAGTGGTTTCTAAGACAAGTTCGGGACCTGTAAGTTGACTCTCGCCAACTTCAGCCCAAAAAATAGGAGAACGACATTTTCGGCCATACAGTGCCTCAAATGGGGCAGCCTTAATGCTAGAGTGATAACTGTTGTTGTAAGAGAATTCGGCCAATGGGAGATGTCTCTCCCAGCCTTTGCCGAAATCAATAATACATTCTCTACGCATGTCTTCTAGAGTCTGAATGGTTCTCTCGCTTTGACCATCGGTTTGTTGATGGTAAGCACTACTCATATCCAAATTCGTTCGTAATGCTGTCTGTAACGACTTCCAAAAGTGGGATGTAAAACGACTATCCCTATCGGAAATGATAGATATTGGTACTTCATGACGCGATACTATTTCCTTAAGATACAATCGAGCAAGCTTATCAAGACTATAGGTTTCACTAATAGCTAAGAAGTGAGCAGACTTAGCTAAAAGATCAACGATTACCCAGATGGCGTCATTGCCGCTAACTGTTCTCGGTAATTTAGTGATAAAGTCCATGGTTATTCGCTCCCATTTCCATTCCGGGAGTTCGGGTTGAACTAAAAGTCCTGATGGTTTCTGATGTTCGGCCTTAACTTTAGAACAAGTCAGGCACCAACTGACATACTGAGCTATATCGGCTTTCATATTAGGCCACCAATAAATTTTCTTAAGATCATGATACATCTTATCGGCTCTGGGATGAATAGAGTATTTTGATTTATGCGACTCATGCATAATCAACTCACGGATTCCACCATGAAATGGTATCCAGCTTCTGTCTCTGAAGCATAAAGTTCCGTCGGAACGCTTTAAGAAGCCGTTTTCACTTTCTACCATTCCATGAAGATTCTCATAAGGACGGTTCTCTTCCGTCAATGCCTCTACTTGGGCGGCTAAAATTTGAGATGGTAAGGGCGAAACAATGGTCATTCCTAATGATCTAACAAGTAGGGGTGGAATGTCCTCTTTACGACTAAGTACATCAGCCACAACATTAGCCTTACCAGGATGATAACGAATCTCACAGTCATAATCACTAAGCAATTCCATCCAACGACGTTGTCTCATGTTAAGTTCCTTCTGATCTAAGATATGCTTTAAAATCTTGTGGTCGGTAAATACTACACACTTGGTTCCATACAAGTAATGTCTCCAAATCCTAAGATCAAACACTACAGCACCTAACTCAAGGTCATGGGTGGTGTAGTTCTTCTCATGCTTCTTAAGTTGTCGGGATGCATAAGCAATCACCTTCTCACGTTGCATCAAAACAACACCTAAGCCTTTATGCGAAGCGTCGCAGTACATGACAAAATCTTTGCTTACTTCAGGCAAAGCTATGATGGGAGCGCTACACAACTTCTCCTTCAGAATTTGGAATGCTTCTTCTTCCTTTTCTCCCCATTCATACTTAACGTCCTTCTGTGTTAGTTTGGTCAGCGACTTAGCTATCTTAGAAAATCCCTCAATGAATCTCCTATAATAGCCTGCTAAACCTAGAAACTGTCGGATTTCTGATGGGTTCTTAGGAGCTGCCCATTCCTTAATGGCCTTAATCTTAGCTGGGTCAACATGAACACCTCGACTATCTATCACGTGACCTAAGAATTGCACGGACGGAATCCAAAATTCACACTTAGAGAATTTGGCATACAGCTTCTCCTCTCTCAGCAATTCTAAAATGAGCCTCAAATGCTCTTCGTGCTCCTCACTACTCTTAGAGTATATCAAGATGTCGTATATGAATACTATCACAAACTTATCCAGGTATGGCTTACACACTCGGTTCATGAGATCCATGAAAACCGCTGGTGCGTTGGTCAAACCAAACTACATCACTTGGAATTCATAGTGTCCGTAACGAGTCCTAAACGCAGTCTTAGGGATATCCTCTTCTCGAACTCTAAGCTGGTGGTAACCAGATCGTAAATCGATCTTAGAAAAGATACTAGCTCCTTGGAGTTGGTCGAATAGATCATCTATTATAGGTAACGGATATCGGTTCCTCACTGTTAACTTATTCAACTCCCTATAATCGATACACATCAGAAATGATCCATCCTTCTTGTTTGCAAACAACACTGGTGCTCCCTACGGTGACGAACTTGGTCAAATGAATCCCTTCTCTGACAATTCTGCCAACTGTTTAGACAGTTCCTCCAATTCTCTTGGAGCAAGTCGATAAGGTGCCCGGGCTACGGGTGTCGCACCGGGTATCAACTCTATTTGGAATTCCACTTGTCGGACAGTTGGAATCCCTGGCAGATCGTCGGGAAACACATCCGGAAATTCACTAATGATGGGTACATCATTGAGGTGTCTTTCACTCTTCTCCTCACTTTTCTTTTCAGAAATTCGAGCCAAGAAAAGACAACCTCCTCTATTGATGTACTTCTAGGCCTTAATACAAGAGATGATGCACAACCGGAAAGGACTTCCACAGTCGATCCGATCTCCTTGTATGCTCAGAACTTTTTCGCCATATGGTAAACGCACAACCTTCTCATCACAGATGATGTGTGCACCGTTTTTTGACAACCAATCCATTCCGATAATGACGTCAAAACTTCCTAAGGTAACCGGCAATAAGTCTATACTAAACAGGCGGTCTAGGAAACTTAAGGTACAACCTCGAACTACGGTGTCTATCTTCTCTCTATTCCCATTCGCTAATTCCACATCGTAACTAAACCCTAGAGGTGTTTGGGAAATTCCTAGTAATGGCATAAAATTGGTGGATACGAAACTCATATCCGCACCAGTATCAAACAGTATGGAAGCATAGCGATTATTGAGAAGGAACGTACACATAACTACATTAGGGTCCTCACCAGCTTCCTTCCCAATAGCGTAAACACGCATTGTTCCCATGTCTCTCTGCTGATTCCTAGCACCATGGTTTCCTTGGTTTTCCACAACCTCACGCTTCACAGGGTTTAAGCCATTACCTCCTACACCTCGGTTAGCAAATCCTCCTACATTACCGGGATTTCCTCTCATCCACGGCTCTCGGCACTCATTCTTAAAGTGTCCCTTCTTTCCACATCCAAAACAGGTGACAGTGGCCTTCCAGTCCGCTCCTTGTGCAGTCTGTGCTGCAGCAAGTGGTCGGGACCTACAGTCTTTGTCCAACTGTCCTACCTTAGAGAACTTCCTACACACATTCGGGCATAGTCCATGGTGGTGTCGGTTACAACGACCACACATAGGCTTACTACCTTCATAATATTTCCTACCTCCATTTCCTATGGCGAACACTCTGGCTGTCTCTTGCCGTTTGTTGCCATTCCCGTTTGCAACTTCGTTCCTCTTCCTCTTATCACTCCAATCATTCTTACCCTTGTCTCCTAATTCTAGCACACAAGAGTCCATCAAACTCTGAGCCACAGCAATTGCCTCTTGCAAATTAACTAGCTTGGCAGCGATGACATCATTTCGAGTAGCCAAAGGCAATCCATCAGTATACCTTTCAATCTTAAGTTCTTTGGTGCGAACCATTTCTGGGAAAAGCAATGACAACTCTTGGAAACGACGAGTATAAGTCGTCATGTCAGTACCCTTAACCTTATGGTTCCAGAACTCACTCTCTAACTTCTTAACTTCATTCCTAGGACAGTAAGTCTTAATCAGGAGAGTCTTAAACTGAGTCCAAGTCATACTATAAGCTACATCAATTCCTACTGATCTGTGATAGTTGTTCCACCAGGTCAACGCCTCGTCCTTCAAAGTGAATATTGCATACTTAACCTTACAATCCTCATCACAGTTACTCACAACAAACACTGATTCAGTTTTCTCCAACCACCTAGTCAGGTAAACTACTCCCTTAGTTCCTCCAAACTCAATGGGACCACAGAATCGGAACTCTTTGTAGGTACAACCTCGAGTTCGATTCAGCATTGGGGTTCCACTAGAGGTGTTAGAAAGATTAGCCTCAGCTAGCAGTTCAGCGACACGCTGCGACACTAGTTGGTCAATGTGGGCTGGGTTCACAAGTGGAGGGTTTTGTGGAACATGACCATTCTCAGCACGATCGTTCACATTCGGGTTTTCTACAGTTGGGTTATCAATGTTCGGGTTCTCAACATGTGGTGTGGTCGGGGCCGGACGATGACCTCGACGACCAGGGGCAACAACAACAGCAGGAGCTGCTTGGTTGTTCCTAAGCGAGTTTCGTCTTGTTGCCATCATTCTATAGGCAAGAAGAACAGTTTCATAAGTTCACAATTCTCGTTCTAAAAATAGAGTTGGGTTCCAAGGGTCACCCAATAACGCCTGAATACATAATCAAGGCCAACAGGGATAACGCTATACAAAAGTGAAACAATCAAATACCGCATCATAACTAAGGATGCATGTTCCCATAACCATAACTCATAGGTTTCAAAAGTGGAAATACATGGAAGGATACGAAGAAATGAAAAACGATCCTAATAACGATACTGGTAAATAACTGGGATAATCCCACATCTCGAACCAAGTACTACTTATTTTCAAGATGGTACAAAACCATAAATCTAATACTATCTAGCAACGTCAACGAATACCACTCACTGACCTCCTAACATCGTCAACCTCTCTCCACAATGATGCTAGCTTAACACGTCGAGCGTCGCGATCACTCTTAAGCTCTGCGACCTCTCTCTCCAACTCACCAGTCCTACGCCAAATCGCCCTATCAGCATCACGAGCTATCGCGAACCCTCTCAGCAGGTCCCCAACCTACTCCTAGAGCTCTGACATACCCTCACGCAAAACTCTAGTCCTCCTGACTACAGTACCCATATAAACTCTCAGATCCTCTATACTAGCCCTAGATACTCTAACCAATCGATCCGTCAACTGACTAAGCCTAGTACCCTGCGATGTAATCCTCTCCCACATCAGACCCGTCTCACCATACTCCTCGGGCTCAGAAACAATCTCCGATGGTATCTCAGATCCTAACGGGCTACCTATATAAGGTGAGTAAGGTGATGAGTCAATGTCTAAAGGCTGTCCAGGGGACTCAAGCTTAGACAAAGGAGAACCTGGTCCCGGAGAATGTGCAGGACTCTACAATGGAGGATTACCCCCTTCTGGGATATCCTCATCATCCTCCTCCTGAGGATCCTCATCCTCATCAACATACTGCTCCTCAATCTCATGCTCCTCCTCAACCTCATGCTCCTCCTCGCCCTCATCCATAGGGGGAGAGTCCATGAGTCAGAGTCTCTGTGCAGGTAAATCCTGAGGTGGTACACTAGGAGATCTAGGCCTCCTAAGACGTGGTGATGATGGTGGTCTCACGGACATGCGGGCAGTGCTATAAGCAAGCCTAGGAGTCTGCGCTCGCGCTAAGACCTGATGTAAAGTGAGCTTCTAGATGAGCTAGGACGATCTGATGATGATGAACTATTGTGACGGGCAATCTCATAAGGATCAACATGCGCAACTGTCATGAGAGTCAATGCTGGCGAACTAGCAACAACAAGGACCTCCTCAGACACATCAAAAGCTAGTGAAGGTATAGTCTGTGACAATGGCATAGAGTATGTATAAGTGTTCGAAACAACTAGTTTTAATAAGCGCATCAACTTAACCAAAACATATATCACATAATGAAAGCTTTAAAAGTAGAGGTACCGCATTACTCAAAACATGCCTTTAATAAAACACATAAGTTCCGTTCCATCACATAATCCCATATCAAATCAATCGAGTTCAAAATTCCAAAATCACAATATATCGTTTCCTCAAATCAAATTCCGTAATATCTCGATAATCACATCTCATTTTCCAAAACCAATAATCGTATCTAATTTCCAAAATCAATAATCGTATCTCCAATTAATAACGTTTCCATAATTAGCTCACAATATCCCTTAATATATCATCTCATAATTCAAATCGTAGTTCATACCATAATCAAATAAGAAGCTTCGGCTTGGCAAGCGGGCGTGCGTCGGTCGAGGATCAATTTTTCTTTAAAGTGGTTATAGTTTAGGGTTTATAAAATACCTAATTCTCTATAACCTTGAGCTCTGATACCAATCTGTAACACCCCCAAATCTCGGTACAGCGGAAGACTTAATCAAGTTTTCAGGGCGTTACTATTGGATTGGTATCGCACACAAGTATAGCAAAAGATAGACATTTAACATTCAAAACCAATCCCAAATTTAGTCATTTAAAACATTTAATCCAAAAGAGTAAATATTAGGCCCAAAACATAGTTTAATAAAATAGGTCCCCATAGTTTACCAGAGTAAGAAATGATCCTTGAACCCAACCTTCTTGCCAAGCTTCCACCGATCAAGTAATCCAAACATCTCTTAAATACCTGAGAATTCATGCTAAAAGGTCAGCTTACGCTGGTGAGTTCATAGGTTTAAGTTCAACAAAATCATAGTGGACCTATAAGAGTTGATTTTCAATGCAAGACCTAAGATAGATAAATATCGTTTGCACACCGATCCTACCCGGATCACCAATCATGTCACACCCCCAAATTACCTGTTTTGCAGCGGAATGGAATTCCAGGGGGTTGACTGTCATAGCATCACAATCACAGTTATATTGAACGACCTAAAGTGTCGTTTGGAAAACACATCGTTTGATTTAATAAAACAATCAGAGTTTACAAAGTATAGGTCCCAAATGAAATTGGACATGTGCGGAATTAAATTTGTTACAATCCAAACGATGTTTCAAAGTTCATAAAACCCAAGTGAGACGCGTCGTCACCGTGACTCTATGATAATGCCTTATGCATGCCATGATGAATATGCCTTAGATACCTGAGATAAAACATGCTAAAAAGTGTCAACACAAAGGTTGAGTGAGTTCATAGAGTTTGCGTTGAAATGTAAAGCCTTTCAAAATCGTTTATGCAGCAAAGGCATTGTAAATCTACTCAGTTCCAAGTTCCGCCCATACAAAACTTGCAACCTGTGTGTTCACAACCCACTGCCAAAATGTGTATAGTTTATGTTCAAACACACATCGTCAAATGAATTCACAAAATAGTGCATAACTTAATGTATCAATAGTTACTTGATATAACACATATGAGTGTTGTTTCACATCGTTCCAAGACCATTAGTTCATGATTCTACCAAGACCACTAGTTCAATGATTATACCAAGACCATTAGTTCCATGATTATACCAAGACAATTAGCCCAATGATTATACCAAGACAATTAGCCCAATGATTATACCAAGACCGCTAGTTCAATGATTATACCAAGACAATTAGCTCAATGATTATACCAAGACCGCTAGTTCAATGATTATACCAAGACAATTAGCTCAATGATTATACCAAGACCGCTAGTCAAATGATTTATGATATAGAAATTTTAAGTATGGCAATCTTTGTTACTTATGACTAAACTTTCGGTTCAGATAAACACATAGTTTGCAAATAGTCATGAATGTCATAAAAGTTGTTGAGCATGTATCTCCCCAAAAGTAGTATAAAAACAATTGAAAATGGGGCTATGGAACTCACATGGACAATGATGCGATGGCAAAAGTGAGTACACCGAAATGTAGCGTGAATCTCTAACCTTGACCTATTATGAATGATATGATATGTAATAAGTTATGATGTAATATTATGCATGCAATTCGTATGATATCTATACCACTTGTGAATTTTTGAAAATAATACTTATCGTTGAAAAATAATCTTATAACGTCTTGACCATTTTTAAATTACTTTACATGTATTTACGTTGAAATGATATCCTACGATATTCATTTAGTGATTTATTATGAAATTATAACTTTTCGTCATAAAATAATGTCATTGAAAATTTCATGAAAGTGACTAAACGGCCTCGAAAAGCTAGTCGTAAAATGGTGCACGTCGAGTGTTAGGAAACGAACTCAACGGTTTTGGGAAGCTTGTATCATTATCTCGAAGTTTTAGCATTTAAGTTTTCATCTTAGAGGTCTCGATCACGGAGAAAAATATAGGTAAAGTATGGTACTTGTGTCCAAAATATTGTTTAAGGATGGTTTTCGGCAAAGTTTAAGTGACCGTATTTTATTCGTTACAACTCCGCTTGACGAACGGTTGGACATTTTGGAAAATATGCTAGGCGAACTTACTTTTACTAGAAGACATCACGTTATAAAAAGTACTACATCAATGTTAAAAACGACCCTCAACATGGTCATTTGTAGCCGTAATATTTGTCTAATAGAAATATACTAGTTTTGCTTATTTAATATAGTTACGGCAACTTTATGTAAACGCGTGTAATTTAATCGTTACAAGTCCGTTTTCTACGTTTTATATGTCCTTAGCTTCGTATCAAAGTATACTAATATATTTTTGATAAGTCGACACATTTTATAATGCTTAAGCCTCATTTTTGACTCGTAAAAAGTGGAAGTAACATGTTGAAATTTCTGAATTTTATAGTTTTCGTCGTCTAACTTGTAAATAGCATAAATTTTTTCGTTATAGCTCCGTTTTAACCCGTTCAAGCGGCCACGTTTTCGTTTTAAAGTGTATTTTCTAAATATCTAGCCCAAAAATTTTTACCTACTGTCGAAAATTCCAGAATTCAAAAATATGGACAGACCCTTAAGTAAACTTGTCGAAATGAGTTTTTCTCGCACAAAACCTATTCTAACCAATACAAACCAACTCCGAAGCGATTGTAATCCTACCATACACCTTCTTAGGGTGTCATGGGTTCCTAGACATCACCAAAAGTGATATGTTTCAAGGAGTAATTATAGGATGATAAATATATATATATATAACACTTAAAAACAATAAAAAGTGGTATAAACATCAATATGACTTGCATGATTTTCTCAAGCATGATAAAATGAACATGATATGAATATGAAAGATGAAAATGAACATGAAATGCTTACTAGTTACTTGATGAGGTTAAATGAACAAGGATTATCCTAAATACCCTAGGTTTTTATTTCAAAACCTTACTTAAGAGTATGCTAAGGTTGTGAATTTAACTTGACTTGAAACAAATATCAAGTTCTTTCTTGCTATCCTCCTTGGCCGGTTCTCATGAAGAAGAAAGGAAAGAGTATTTTTTTTACTAATGAAATGTGTAGCATGTGAAGTAGTATAATAATAAACTTGTAAATATTCCTTTTTGTTAGATATTTTGTACTCCAAATATGGTGTGTCACCTTAGTTTGTCGACATACATATGACACATGAAAGACTTGGTGTATTTTGTATAAATTAAGTGTATAAGTGTAGAGTAAATGTGTAGTTATTTAAGGATAGTTGGTAACTTGTGTACATATTTAAGTATTTAGAGTAGCGTTAGCTAAAAATAAATTTTAACGGATCAAAATAAAATATATTAAAGTCATAAAAATTATAAAAATACATTTCTTACAAAAATTGAGTGAAATAATAATTATTGTGTAGTATTTACGAAAACCGTCGTAATTATATAAATATAACAATTTGTATACAAAATAAATTCAAAACACCGGGTAAACTCATAATATTACTTTTATAATCTTAATATGAGTATAAAAATATATCGGGATAATTTTTGGAAGTATCGGATCAAATATTCAAAATAATTAACTACGCGATAGCGTTTATTTAATAAGAAATTATGCGTTTAATGTGAAATGCAAAACCATGCATGAACTAATATGATGATAATGATATGTAGACTAAACCTAGTCTATGTGAAATGTCCTTTATGGTTGTTCATGAATTCGCAGCTAAACCGTTAAGGTTACGCGAATTTGACACTCGTAAACCTAGTTTACGATAAATGATGAAATAGTAAAGCATGAATAGTGATTTTCTCCGGGAATGAATATTGTTTTGTGAATAGTAAAATTTTGAAACACGTTCTCAGAATATTACTTTGACTCCGAAAACGATGAATAGTAAAACGATGAATAGTAATCGATGAATAGTAAATTCCTGAGATGAATAGTAAATTTGAGAAATGACCTGAAAGTACGAGTTGTCACATTCACCCATCCAAAAAGGAATTCAGTCCCTGAATTCAGTTCGTGTTGGTCTATCGAATTTTTGAGTTTGTGATGAATAACGAGGATAGAAGACATAAGGAAGTGTCGTTACGGTTATCGATGATTGAGAGCGTACAAAACATCATAGTAGAGAAAATATATTGGAAGAATCTCCCATGAGTATCACTTTGACTTTTTGGAATATATGAAAATTTTGCTTGCACTAAGATTTATAAATAACTGCTCCCAACATAACATGATCCCTCCAGAATTAGACATAGTTAGCTAGGCTATGTATAAGTAAGGAACGATAATGTGACGTTCGATTTAGTTGTTATAACTCTCAATGTTTACATAGATTTAAACCGTGTCGTTAAAATGGCAGTTAAAGTAGAAGGAATTAAAATTCTCGTAAGTGATAACAAATCGGAAGGAAAATAAAGTACGATAAATGAGAATATTTTACAACGAGTGGTTTATCAAACAGTAATACATCTTAAGTTATAAAGATCTGGATACAATGGGAGACATAAACTTAGTACGACATAGTACATAAGGAAAAATAAGACTGTTAGTTTCCGAACTTCTTCAGTCTGTCGCGTTGTTGAGACCATGGAGAGCTTCTCCTCCTTCTAACATGTATGCTTCCCCATGTGCACCTTCAACTTGTTGACCTTGGTTTTGGGGACATTGGTTCCGATAGTGTCCTTGCTCCCCGCATTCGTAACATGTAACTATGACCTTGCCTTTACAATTCCTGGCAAGGTGTCCTAGTTTTTGACACTTGTAACACTTAGCAGGGCAAAGACCCGTGTGATGATACTTACATCGATTACATAGTGGGTAGGTTCCAGCATAACCTCTGCCTTCTATTGGTGCAGCAACATAAATCATTGCAGTTTCTTGCCCTCTATTCTGTTGTTGATGATGGTTAGTGTTACGGTTTTGGTTGTCGTTATCATAACCTCCCTGGTCATTTTCCCATTTCCTTTTGTTGTTGCTAGTTTGGTTGTTGTTGTTGTTGTTGCGGTTATTGTTGATAATGTTTTCCCCCTTCACAACTTGAGCCATGAGTTTTTGAGTTATCCTAATAGTTTCTTCAATTGTTTGTGGATCAGAATAAGTTACATCTCCTTGAATACATTGTGGAAGTCCTCCAATGAAATTTTCCAGTAGTTTCTCATTCTCCAAAACCATTGATGGACATAGTGCAGCCAATTCTTGAAACCTTCTGATGTAGGTCTCGATGTCATAACCAACAGTCACTAACTCATAAAATTCCATTTCTAATTTCTTCACCTCCGTGCGTGGACAATACTTCTTAGTTACCAGATTCTTGAATTCACCCCACGTGAGCTTGTAAGCATTTTCGATACCAATATGCTGCGCATACGAATTCCACCATGACATTGCGCCATCAAAGAGTGTACCAGTGGCGAACTTTACCTTGCAGTCATCTGGGCAATTGCATAGAAGAAATACAGACTCCATCTTTTCAAACCAACAAATCATAGCAGTGGCTCCTTCTGTGCCTTTGAACTTTGTGGGATCACAGTTCTTAAAGTCCTTGTATGTACAACTTCGAACTCCAGACCCTCCTGCAGCTCCTGTGGCAGCAGCAAATCTAGCAGCTTCGGCAGCAGTCGCGGCCTCGGCAGCAGCAGCTACCGTTGCTCGTTCTTTCCTTAGTGCCTCGGCTATACTATCCTCTACGTACTTTTGGATAGCAGCTGGTGTCATGTCTAGTGCAGCTTTCTTCGGCGCCATAACTCTTCAAAATAAGAGGAAAAAAAGAGACGTAGCAAATTCCTATGTTAAGAATAAGCGCTCTAAAGAGATGTGATGTGAGGTGATAAGTTTGAGGTTACTTTTCAAAATGAGTGACGGTTTAGTGACTTAGTGTGTGAATAGCGTGTAACTCGACATGTTAGTGATGAAACAAAGGAGTGAGAGTGACTTCGCCCTAGTTAAAGGTTTTGTCTCGGCATTTGACGTTATCGGTAATGAATCAACTGATGTTAAAATTGTGATAGGGAATGACAAGGCATTCTCCACATTGGAGTCTAAAGGAAGGATAATGGAATGGGTATCTGAGGGCATCTATGTGACAATCGGTTTGAAATGAAAGTAAATAACTCGAAAAAAAAATATACGTATAAACCGAGTGTAAAGTGAATATGCACTTATGAGGAAATGATGAGATGCTATGATGATGTAGTTATAGTCTAGGGTCAATGATGCAACCAAGTTCTCTATAACTGAAGCTCTGATGCCAATCTGTCACACCCCCAAATTACCTGTTTTGCAGCGGAATGGAATTCCTAGGGGTTGACTGTCATAGCATCACAATCACAGTTATATTGAACGACCTAAAGTGTCATTTGGAAAACACATCTTTTAATTTAATAAAACAATCAGAGTTTACAAAGTATAGGTCCCAAATGAAATTGGACATGTGCGGAATTAAATTTGTTACAATCCAAACGATGTTTCAAAGTTCATAAAACCCAAGTGAGACGCGTCGTCACCGTGACTCTATGATAATGCCTTATGCATGCCATGATGAATATGCCTTAGATACCTGAGATAAAACATGCTAAAAAGTGTCAACACAAAGGTTGAGTGAGTTCATAGAGTTTACGTTGAAATGTAAAGCCTTTCAAAATCGTTTATGCAGCAAAGGCATTGTAAATCCACTCAGTTCCAAGTTCCGCCCATACAAAACTTGCAACCTGTGTGTTCACAACCCACTGCCAAAATGTGTATAGTTTATGTTCAAACACACATCGTCAAATGAATTCAAAAAATAGTGCATAACTTAATGTATCAATAGTTACTTGATATAACACATATGAGTGTTGTTTCACATCGTTCCAAGACCATTAGTTCATGATTCTACCAAGACCATTAGTTCAATGATTATACCAAGACCATTAGTTCCATGATTATACCAAGAAAATTAGCCCAATGATTATACCAAGACAATTAGCCCAATGATTATACCAAGACCGCTAGTTCAATGATTATACCAAGACAATTAGCTCAATGATTATACCAAGACCGCTAGTTCAATGATTATACCAAGACAATTAGCTCAATGATTATACCAAGACCGCTAGTCCAATGATTTATGATATAGAAATTTTAAGTATGGCAATACTGTTACTTCGCATGACTAAACTTTCAGTTCAGATAAACACATAGTTTGCAACTAGTCATGAATGTCATAAAAGTTGTTGAGCATGTATCTCCCCCAAAAGTAGTATAAAAACAATTGAAAATGGGGCTATGGAACTCACATGGACAATGATGCGATGGCAAAAGTGAGTACACCGAAATGTAGCGTGAATCTCTAACCTTGACCTATTATGAATGATATGATATGTAATAAGTTATGATGTAATATTATGCATGCAATTCGTATGATATCTATACCACTTGTGAATTTTTGAAAATAATACTTATCGTCGAAAAATAATCTTATAACGTCTTGACCATTTTTAAATTACTTTACATGTATTTACGTTGAAATGATATCCTACGATAATCATTTAGTGATTTATTATGAAATTATAACTTTTCGTCGTAAAATAATGTCATTGAAAATTTCATGAAAGTGACTAAACGGCCTCGAAAAGCTAGTCGTAAAATGGTGCACGTCGAGTGTTAGGAAACGAACTCAACGGTTTTGGGAAGCTTGTATCATTATCTCAAAGTTTTAGCATTTAAGTTTTCATCCTAGAGGTCTCGATCACGGAGAAAAATATAGGTAAAGTATGGTACTTGTGTCCAAAATATTGTTTAAGGATGGTTTTCGGCAAAGTTTAAGTGACCGTATTTTATTCGTTACAACTCTGCTTGACGAACGGTTGGATATTTTGGAAAATATGCTAGGCAAACTTACTTTTACTAGAAGACATCACGTTATAAAAAGTACTACATCAATGTTAAAAACGACCCTCAACATGGTCATTTGTAGCCGTAATATTTGTCTAATAGAAATATACTAGTTTTGCTTATTTAATATAGTTACGGCAACTTTATGTAAACGCGTGTAATTTAATCGTTACAAGTCCGTTTTCTACGTTTTATATGTCCTTAGCTTCGTATCAAAGTATACTAATATATTTTTGATAAGTCGACACATTTTATAACGCTTAAGCCTCATTTTTGACTCGTAAAAAGTGGAAGTAACATGCTGAAATTTCTGAATTTTATAGTTTTCGTCGTCTAACTTGTAAATAGCATAACTTTTTCGTTATAGCTCCGTTTTAACCCGTTCAAGCGGCCACGTTTTCGTTTTAAAGTGTATTTTCTAAATATCTAGCCCAAAAATTTTTACCTACTGTCGAAAATTCCAGAATTCAAAAATATGGACAGACCCTTAAGTAAACTTGTCGAAATGAGTTTTTCTCGCGCAAAACCTATTCTAACCAATTCAAACCAACTCCGAAGCTATTCTAATCCTACCATACACCTTCTTAGGGTGTCATGGGTTCCAAGACATCACCAAAAGTGATATGTTTCAAGGAGTAATTATAGGATGATAAATATATATATATATATAACACTTAAAAACAATAAAAAGTGGTATAAACATCAATATGACTTGCATGATTTTCTCAAGCATGATAAAATGAACATGATATGAATATGAAAGATGAAAATGAACATGAAATGCTTACTAGTTACTTGATGAGGTTAAATGAACAAGGATTATCCTAAATACCCTAGGTTTTTATTTCAAAACCTTACTTAAGAGTATGCTAAGGTTGTGAATTTAACTTGACTTGAAACAAATATCAAGTTCTTTCTTGCTATCCTCCTTGGCCGGTTCTCATGAAGAAGAAAGGAAAGAGTATTTTTTTTTTACTAATGAAATGTGTAGCATGTGAAGTAGTATAATAATAAACTTGTAAATATCTCTTTTTGTTAGATATTTTGTACTCCAAATATGGTGTGTCACCTTAGTTTGTCGACATACATATGACACATGAAAGACTTGGTGTATTTTGTATAAATTAAGTGTATAAGTGTAGAGTAAATGTGTAGTTATTTAAGGATAGTTGGTAAATTGTGTACATATTTAAGCATTTAGAGTAGCGTTAGCTAAAAATAAATTTTAACGGATCAAAATAAAATATATTGAAGTCATAAAAATTATAAAAATACATTTCTTACAAAAATTGACTGAAATATGTAAATATATGTGTGTATGTGGGGATATATGAAATTCCCCCTAATAATTATTTTGTAGTATTTACGAAAACCGTCGTAATTTTATAAATATAACAATTTATATACAAAATAAATTCAAAACACCGGGTAAACTCATAATATTACTTTTATAATCTTAATATGAGTATAAAAATAGATCGGGATAATTTTTGGAAGTATCGGATCAAATGTTCAAAATAATTAACTACGCGATAGCATTTTTTTAATAAGAAATTAGGCGTTTAATGTGAAATGCAAAACCATGCATGAACTAATATTATGATAATGATGCTAATCATATGTAGACTAAACCTAGTCTATGTGAAATGTCCTTGATGGTTGTTCATGAATTCGCAGCTAAACCATTAAGGTTACGCGAATTTGACACTCGTAAACCTAGTTTACGATAAATGATGAAATAGTGAAGCATGAATAGTGATTTTCTCCGGGAATGAATAGTGTTTTGTGAATAGTAAAATTTTGAAATACGTTCTCAGAATATTACTTTGACTCCGAAAAGGATGAATAGTAATCGATGAATAGTAAATTCCCGAGATGAATAGTAAATTTGAGAAATGACCTGAAAGTACGAGTTGTCACAAATCATAACACATGTCCCACATCCAGGGACTACTCGGGCCCAACGACTCTAGTCCAGCACTGTCGTGGCAAAATCTAGAACAATTGCCAACCCCGGACTAGGTCGAGGTAGAAGTCTATTCTTAGTTAGGCACGGTTAAACCTAAACTAAGGCAACAACTACCGCACATCTATCTACACAGTCAAGCATATAAGCAAATCTAAATAGATTTAACGGTCCAAAAATAGCAGCATGATTCTCACCCCAAAATAGTTCGAAACGTAGTTAAAACGTATATAAAAGTAGGGCTATGAAACTCACCTCAAGCAATTAACGCAAGCAATCAACGCACAAATAAACACTAGCAGAAGATAACGGTATCACAACACAACAACTATCGACTCGGTACAACCTATTAATGTAGACCAACTTTAATATATATATTCCTCAAAATCAACGTTATATACCCCAATATATTCCATTTCTTTATTTCCAAAAACGTCTCGTTTCACCATTTAATCCTAGTGTTAGGTATTCCTCGTGTGGGTGTCTCGGCTCAATATGATGCCATGAATGCACTCGAACAACCAATATATAACTCAATGCGACACAATGAGACCTCTAAACGATAAGCTCCATAGTCCAATAAGTTTCAGAATAAATAGTAGACCTTATCGAATTCGTCAACTTGATAAACTCATTTATTTACTCGTGTCGCTTATTATCCCATAAATCAATCGTATCCTAAAGAGTCATAAGGATAAGTCACTCATTAATAGGGTTACCCAACGTACCTAGCGAGCTCTTATTAGATTCGTCAACCCAATAAGTCCGCTACCCACGTGGATCGACACTATTAATGCTAGATTATCCGTAACCCATGCACACAACGTAAACAATTAAATACTTAAACCAATATTAAATGTCCACAAACGACATTTATTGATAATCGTGTACTCGAAACATTAATTACTTATTTATTACGAAACATTTCCAATTTAGTCGTTAGTTTCCATTTAGAAATAGTAAATAACAAGATAAGACTTGTTATCGACATTTTTGGTACAAAAGCCCATTTATTATTTCTATTTCATAGTTTATTAGCATTTTCATATATATATATATATATATATATATATATATATATCGTCAAATTCCAATATTAATCTCATATCGTTATTCGTTTCGAGGCCACAAGCACGAGTCATAACTTCTCGGCTTTTAATCAATCAATAGTCCAAATTATACTAAAGTCCATGTTACGGCTTTGTCGGAGTCAACTATTGACTAAAAAGTAAAAGTGACGCCGACGTAGCTCAAAGTCAACAATATATATATCAAGTCAAATGTAAAAGTCACAATATAGCAATTCAATCCCAAACCAACTCAACACAATCTCGCCAACCAATCAATCAACCAAATTTACTCAAAACCAATGTTATGACCCTAATGGTCATGACACGGTCACGGTCACGATCACGTTAACCAAACAAGCTCTAGAAGCTTTTCGGCTCCACGCGTCTCACCCAAACCTCAACTACATCAACCAACAAGCTACCAAATCGACCCGACCCGGACCCATGGCCCAAGTGGGTCTCGTACGCCTCTCATGAGCCACGTACGAGCCCTAGGTGGTTCGTACGTCCCATGTTTCACAACCAAACACAACCAAATCAATTCCACAACACCCAAATCCAATCATTCAAGCTCCAAACACTAACCAAACACAAAACCCATCATCTATCTTAACCAAAAATATAAATCTAAACCTAAAATGCATAAACCCATCAAATTGATACACCACACTTACCAAACACTAATTACTTGTTTATTTAGTCACTAATTAGACTTAATTTCATGTTCCACCCAAAAGCCCCAAATTTGTTCATAGGTTCGAAACCCTAATTTTCAATTCGTGGCTTATTATTGACCAAACAAGCTCAAAACTTGTTCCATTTACCTTATTCAATTACCAATTGCAAAACCCACTTGAAACCCTAAAAGTACGAATCTTGATTCGAAGACTTGAAGGTGTTATTAAAGTCCAAATGGAGCGTGTAATATATGGTTGGAAAGAGGAGAAAGAGAGCTTCATGATGGTGGTGGAGGTGGGGGGTGACGCGGCGCCGGCGGGCCGTGGTGGCTGGAACAGTGGCCGGCGGTGGTGGGTTCTAGGGTTAGGGTTTTTAGAGAGACGGTGTAGAGAGAGAAAGAGATAGTGTGTGTGTTTTAGAGAGAGAATGAAAGAGGTGAAATGGGGAATTGATGGGGTATATATACTAGGCCACTAGGGACCTCAAAATAAATATTTTGGTGGAGGGGGGGCGCCGACCATAGCAAGAAATGGGGGCGTCGGAGTTGTCATTTTTCGTAACTATCCCGTTTACCCATTCCCGAGCTCATAAATTGTCCCCCGAGTGTCTCACGCTGTTCATTCAACTTTCTAACATTATTATTGACGTTTTTCCACGAGTTTTGACTATTTATTTGTCAATTTTCGAGTTACGGTCTAAAAGTTACAATAATTCTTGTTTTAGGCTTTTCTAGTACCGAATCGAATAGTGCCTACCAAATAGAGTTAAAACTCATACGATAACTCATTTAATAATGAAATAATCCATAAAAACCAATAGACGATATAAAATCAAGTCATGGTTTATAAAAATAGTGATAAAGGCAAAAGCTCAGTTTAGTTTAACGTAATGCGGTTACCTAAAATAAACTCCCTAAATTTGCCAGTTGTCACATAGAAGATCACACAAAAACAAAACTATAAACATAGATCTATTGGATCCGAGGTTAGAGAGTTTTTAACTCAAGGGGAAAGTATGTTAGAAAGGGGTGAGGAACAATGAAGAAATGGCTCACTATTTATAGAGAAAAAATTCTACTGTTCCCCGGATCCCACGGATCCCTCCCACAAGAGATCCGTCTAGCGTAAGGCTAGGGATCCGTGGGACGCTCCTCTTTACCCATGGGTATTTTGGTTATGGGTCATGGGTCATGGGTTGATCCATGGGTCTTTAGCTAGATACAATGTATCTCTTGAGTGCAATGCACCTAGTCATATGGGTATGGGTCAATACCATGGGTTATGGATATTATCCGTATATGATATAAGCATGATGTCATGCAATGGGTTATGGGTCAATCCCCATGGGTCATGGGCTTTGGGTTGTACCCAACTACATTCAATGTATTTGGTCAATGGGTTATGATATTTAAGTTTCTACCCATTTATATTACCCAATATACTACATACTAGTTATGTGTATATTTTACTCAAATTTGTAAACACTAGTTGTTGTACATATGTAATATTAAATCATAAAATCACTTATACTTGTTTTAGTGTTTTATGTGAAAATGTGAATATGTTAGAAACTATTAGTTCAAACTATTTACGTATTTTATTTGTTTCGTTAAAATGATTTTACGTTTGTTATCGATAAAACATTAGAAGATCGTAAAATATAAATAAACATTTTTACGGCTTATTTGTATTAACAACCTCTTTACTTTTCATGCACGACTTTGTCTCTCTTTCTCTTCGTCTAAGTGATAATATAAACTTTTAGTTACCGTGGAAAAATAAGAAATACATCTTGCACTCTTCTACTTGAAAGTTTTTGGCAACCATACTTCCTCTTGCCCTTAAACTTATGCATATAAAGCTCCTTACAAATAAATTTAACTATATGTATAAAACTTAAAATTGGTATCTGTTTTTCATCTGTGAATTGGTAGATCATGGAGATGATTCTGGAAGACAACTTTTCGAGAAAGCAGGCTACTTAAAACCTATAATTTCATTTCCTCCTCCATGCTCCTTCCACTGGGAAGAACAAGTTATGCTTATCTTTCAATTCAAATCATCGCACACATAATTCACGCCTGATTTGCAAATGGTCACCTTCTTAATCGTTAATCATTACACAGATAAATCGTCTCTTACCTCCTTCTCACAGTAAAGGACTCTACCATGGATATGCCTGGAAACCTCGAAGCACGGCGTAGGATCATGTTTTCTTATTCATTGTTCTGAACTTTATATGTGTATTATCACTTGTGGTATTCACATGCTTGCTTTCAACTATATATGTGTATTATCACTTGTGATATTTGTAGTATCACTTGTGATATTTTGTTTATTTGATATGTTTTCATGTTTACTCGTTAAGCTTTATTATATGTCATGTATGGTATATGTGGAAAACTAGAAGGGGGGTTGAATAGTTTTGCCGATTTTAAGTTAGTTTAAAAAAACTTTAGATTCGATGTTATGTGAAATCGTATGGATGGATAGAAAGTATAGATCAATAAGAAATGTAAGTAAAGAAAGCAAGTAAAGTAAATGATAGAAATGACACAACCGATTTATAGTGGTTCGGCCTCAAGGACACCTTCCTTGCCCTACTCCACTCCCCGAGTCACCTACTCGAGAGTTCAAGCACTATGTCAACAAACTCCTTCAACTTGGCGGAGAAGCCTTCACAACGTCGCTTACACTTTTTCCAGTACAAAGCTAATTACCGAGTCCTTAACATGGAGGACCAAACCAGCACAACTATAACACACCAACTATGTGAAATATAAGATACAAGATCTAACTACTGAATCTTGTGAAGAAACAAATCAATCAAGGACCCCTTGCTTGGATGACTTGTAGTATTTCGTGATCTCGCCTCTGGAAGGACCTATATGAGAATCACAATAAAAGAAAGAAGAACTACTAGAAAGATCAAGAGATCTGAGATTAGAAGATATAGAGAATATATGAGAGAGTTTGTAAGAAGAGGGGTGAGTTACAATGAAGAAATGGCTCACTATTTATAGGCAAAAACTGCCTACTGTTTCCCGGATCCCACGGATCCCTTACATAAGTGATCCATCCAGTGTAAACTGGGGGATCTGTAGGACGCTCCTCCTAAATGGGTTATGGGTCATGGATCATCGGTCATGGGTCATGGGTCATGGATATGAGCCTTGAGTGGCCTCCAAGGTACAATGTATCTAGACATTGAGTCAATGGTTAGCTGCATGGGTATGGGTCATGGATTATGGATTTTACCCATCCTAATAAACTATTACAACAATTTATGTTAAATGACTATATATGTAAATTCTTTACAAAAATAACATGTATCCTTATAATTTTACTTATGATAACTTTATATTTGTTATCAACAAAACACAAAGAGATCGCTAAATATGAATAAACGTTTTTACGATTTATTTGTATTAACATTATCATTTTTTGAATGCTTTATATTTAAGTTTTTTTTAATTTGTTCTGCATCATATGTGTAGTATCACTTGTGATATTATGTGTCATATCTTTTATTTTTAGTGTGTTTTGTTTGTTTTTGATGAATGTTTTGCATAACAAACAAGATGGTTCAGTTGTGTGTTGTTTTAAGCTTTTTTGTTCGTTGTGTGATTCTATGTTGACACATATTTTGTGTGCTCAAGAATTGCAATGTCATACATATCCTAGAAAAATATATATTGAGGCATTGGAAGATAGATTTAATCCACCTGATTTGAGGAAGAAAAAATTGTTATTTTGTGAGAAAAATGAAACTATCGAGAGGCTTGCAATTGAGACATCTACTTTTAGTGAACGTGTATGTACATATATTAAACAATAATTATTCTATGTTTGATGAGTTTGAACAAGTGTTTGAGAATGGAATTTTTATCTGTATTGATTTTTCAAAGATTTAAATGGATGTTAAATTACGTTCAATTTTACAATAGTTTTTACTTTTATGTATCATGTGTGATATTACACGGTAAAGGCACAGAAAAGTGTTTAAGTTTCAAGCGATGCCGAAGCCGCAGGCTGAGCTAGCAATAAAATATGACAAGTGATGTTTATCACTAGTGATAAAACACATATGATACAGAGCACTTGTGATATTATATGATATGTATTGTATCACTTGTGATATTTCATTGTTATATTTTATTATCATAGTTAAGCTGCTAGTTTAAACAGCTTAAACAGGTAGATTTTGCTTTAAACAAATACTAAAGTTTGAAATATTTTGTTCTTTATTAAAAGTTTTATATCACAAGATATATAACACTGTGAATTACATATACCAAATATGTATAAAAATGAAAGGAAACAAAGAAAATAAAAAGTTGACATATTCTCAAAATCAACTCAAATGTTCCATCACTTTTAACAGAATATCACAAGTGATATAAACATCTGAGTAAACCAAGTGTGGCATCACTTTTAAAAGAATATCACAAGTGATAACAAATACAAGAAATGTATGAATCATAAAAATCCTCATAAAACTTTGTTTCAAACTCTTGAGCATAAGTTTTAAAAATATTGAAATGGTACAAATCACAAGTGATAAATCAAAAATAAATAAATAAATAAAATCTGCCTCAAATTCTGATTTTAACTCTTTGAGCTTTGTACAAAAGAAGTCACCTTTGGCTCATTATTGCTTAACATATGTATACACATGTCCACTGAGTTTTCTCAATTGCTTCATTCTTCTCGCTATCGGTTTCTTTTCCTCCTCAAATCAGATGTAATCAAATCCCTTGTCCAACGCCTCTGTATATATTGTTCTGAGATACGTAACACCTTACAATTCTTGAATACACAAAACATATGTCGACATAAAATCTCACATCGAACAAAAAACTGACAACAACAGGTAGCAAAACCGTCTTGTTTGTTATAAAGCACCTTCATATTAAAAAAATAATAAAATAAAAAAATTACAAGCATATATCAGAGGTGATACTTCACATGATATTTTTAACGATGGAAGTAAACTGAAAATATCACATGTGATATTTAAAATAATAACCATGTTAAAGCAAATTATATAGAGCAATGCAATATCACAAGTGATACATCACATGTACAATGAAATATCATAAGTGATACTACAAATATTACAAGTGATAACACATATACAATTTAAAGCAAACACGTGAATATCACAAGTGATAATACACATATACAGTTCAAAGCAAGCAAATAAATCAAAACAAAAAGCAATCCAATTCAACTCAATCAAAAAAATAAAAATAAACTAACAACAAACTAATAAGCAACAAAATCAACCTGTTTAAGCTGGTTAAACTAACAACTTAAATAATAAGCAATATTACACTATAATGAACAACTTATCAGTTCTTAAACATAATTATCATCAACAAAAAGCACATAAAACAATTAGATATCATTGGTGATACTACACATATGATGCATAGCATATTCAATACAACAATCAGATATAAAAACAACATTCCAATGTAGTTAAAAACAAAAATTCAACTACCAGCTTAATTAATAAGCAAAATTACAGGACTAAATAACAAATTATCAAATATTTTTCACTCACACATTTCATCAAACACTTGATGTCCAAGTTGATGAAGCATTTCTTTGATTTCTGGTGAAGAATAATTACTTCATGAAATATCTTATGATTTTCAAAAATCGAAGAAAGAAAACCCCTGTTGTGTTGCTCACTTAATAAAGGAGTGCTACTTTTCTGTACACTTCCATGGCTCCAAATGGGACAAGTTATGGTTCAGCCGCACTAAAAACATAACAAATACAATAGAGCACCTAGAACGATGAAAAATGAGTTTGTAACATAAGTGGTGACATCAATGTACTAAAATAAATTCAAAAATAAAAAAGGTACGTTATAGAGCACCTACTGTTCATCGATGACCTACTGTTCACCAGATTCTCAATCGGTTCATTTTGAACCGTTTTTTCACGAATTCGTGTTTGTGGCGTCGATTCTTCCCTTTTTGTGTTCTTTAGGTGATTTGTACGGTTAATCACGGTTGTTTTTTGATTTTAATGGCTAGGGTTTGAATATTGGTAGAGAGAGAAAGTGGGTGAAGTGTGTGAGATTTGGGGGAAAGTGGTATAATGACAATTATGATCTAACTTACACATCTAGTCCCTCCGTTTTTAAAAAATATTTACATTATTAGTCCCTCCGTGTTTTTTTCTATAGGATGTGATCATATGATTTCAAAGGTCCAGATTATTTCCTTGGTTTGTAGGAAAAAATGAGTTTGTAAAATAACTCAACTCTAACTTTATATATAATAATGTTGCTTTTAATAATAACAAAAAAAATGTGTGAATTGACGGAAACACCCTGATCTCAGATGTCTTTTGGCACTAACCATTTTTCACCTCACAAAAAATAACTCTCTCAACTCTTCTGGTTCAATAGGGCATCAACTAAAGTGAGTACGCGTCGAGACTTGAACCCGTGACCTTTTATTCACAAAATCTCTCCGATGAGTCTCATGAGTTTCGAAAGTGGATACCAATTGACCAAAGCCCTTTGTTTTAGGTAATATTTTGACTTATAATAGAATGACTACTCATCATGGATGGAGTATAATTACTTTTTTTTTAACAAAGATGGAGTATAATATTTGTTCTAGGTAATATTTTGAAAAAAATGAGGAGATAATTACCCAAATTAATAAAAGGCTTAGGGAGGAAGACACTCATCCATTCTATTTTAACTTGATATTAACATTAACAATCGCTATTAAAAAAAGAAACATGACATTAGAAGCCTCAATCGCGTTTATTTCATTCTGTGGAGCAGGTCTTTTAGGAGCATATGTTACTCGGAAAGCATTACTTGAGCAGCATGATCAGCAAAGTAATTGTGCCTGCCGTCACCGGACCTACGAGGTCGTGCACAGGATAGACAGTCAAGCACTCGTAAATCTATTGATGAAGACACAGACAATCTCAAGGGACGATCACAAGACTGTTGAAGGCGATCAAAACAACAATAAAGATCGACCATAAGATGGCTTTGGAGGCTTGATAGGAACCATGAATTATGTTTAAGTACGCTTTTGGTTCTTTTTTAAAAATAAAAAGAAAAAATTAATTATGACGTTTAAACTAGTGGCGGAATATTGGTTATTAAAATTTAGCACAGCGGTTGATCTCTTTTTCTCAAGTAGTTTAATCTTAGTAATTAGTAGGCTAATTTATTTATTTGACTAATTAATGATCAAATAGACAATATTGGGTTCCTTTTTAGTTGTTAAGTAGATACATTGAGCATTGCATGTTTTATGTCTATACGCCAAAATATCATCGTATATGTTTCTAGTATAAAATCTGTCATTTGATATGATTATGGGCTTTTTGGGGCTAAGTCAGTTTCCTTAAGATGAAAAGTGTTAAAATATATAATCCTATATTCTTGTGTTTCTTGGTTTTATGTTTTTTGTTTCAGGTTGTCTTTGGGCTTGTTGCTCCCCGGCCCATGTTCTCTTTTCTAAGCCCAAGCTCTCTCCAGCCCAGCCGAGTTGTGACCGTTGGAGGTCCAGCTATATAAGTCTCTCTCTTCTCTTCAGCTAGGGTTAGATGAGAATATTGGTTCTTTGTGCCGCTACTAGATATCTCTCTCATTTGTACGGATCTTGAGACCTTAACTCAAGATCCTATCTATCTTTTTATTACTGTTGTTGATCTTGTAAAACTATTATCAAGTTAGATAATAGAATCACACCAGAGTAGCTGTGGTGATCTTTTATGGTTGTTAGCTTCTGCTGTTGAACTCTGAGTTGTTTGAGCTATATAAAGTGGTTTGGTTTCTGTATATCATGTTTTTCTACATGGTATCAGAGCCAGGTTGTTTTTAAAAAGAAATAAGGGTTTCTATATTTCTAGGATCTCGATCTGGTTGTTCGTGGCTTGGCGGTTCTGTTGCCTCCTAGACTAAGTGAATCTAGGAGAAACAGTTCGATTGTGCTGCAGAGATAGCGCTGTAACACCTCTTGTCTCTCTCCTTTTATTTATGTCCTTTATTTCTCTGTTTAGAATGCTGGAGGATAGGTTGAGGGACATTTGAGAAGTTTGATTGATTGTTGGAGTTTAATTGTGTTTATGGTGGTATAAGGTGTTGTTGTTTTTATTTATCATTGTTGTTGGTTGTTTGTTTGGCTGTTTTTAATTTTTGGTATTATGTCGAACATGGTAATTGACAATGAGGGTGTCGATGATCTGTCACTCTTATTGGTAAACTTGATGTTAGTAATCCTCTTCATTTTCATCCAAATGATTCTGCGTGCTTCTTGTTATCTCTGTCAAACTTAGAGGGACTGAAAATTATCAAATTTGGGCTAATGCTATGCTTCTTGCTCTAGAGGGTAAGAATAAAATTGGTTTTATTGATGGCTCTTGTAAAAGGTCCATTACTGATGAGGTTCTGGGTAAGCAATGGGATAGAGTAAATGCTGTTGTTTTAGGATGGATTTTGAATTCTATCTCTGAGGAGTTATTCCTTGGTCAAATTTTTTCAAAAAAGGCTAAACATGTTTGGAATGAGTTAAAGGAAACATATCATAAAGTTGATGGTTCTGTGATATTCAACCTGCATCATAAAATAAGTTCTTTGAAACAAAATGGCTCGAATCTGTCTGACTATTATCATAAGTTGAATGCTTTGTGGAAACAGTATGATGCCATGGTTGAGTTGCCTAATTGTGTGTGCACTGCATCTAATGAATTTAAAAAGCATAATCAACTGCTGAAGCTTATGCAATTTTTGATGGGCCTTGATGAGTCTTACATGAGTATTAGAAGTTCCATTTTGTCTAGAGAGACCTTACCTGATGTTAAAGGGGCTTATGCCATTATCTCTAGTGAGGAATCTCACAGAGTGGCATCTGGAACCAATTATGGTGCCTCTCAAAGGGGTCAGACCTCTGCTTTCTTAGCCAGTGGTCCTACTAGAAACAATTTTCAAAAAAATCAGAACTCGTACACTAATGCTAGACATAACTCTGCTGCATTCAGACCCAATTCCAACAATGGGTATAAACCTGGTGCCACTAATGTGACAAGACCTAATGTGAATGTTAACTCTGAAGTTGTGTGTGAGCATTGTGGTTATATTGGTCATACTATAGACATATGCTTTAAAATCATTGGGTATCCTGCTGACTTTGGAAAAAAGAAAGGGGGACAAGGTGGTAAGGGTAAAAATGTTGCTTACAACTCTGTTGGGACCTCAGGGTCTGATAGCCCCTCTGGATCCTCAGGGTTCACTGATGAGCAACTTGCCACTTTGGTCTCCCTCATTAAGGAAAACAAAATGTCTGAGAAAAATGTCCAAGCCAACATGGCAGGTACTTACTTTAATTCTAGCAAACTGTTTAATGACAATTTTGATAAATTTTTTTGTTCCAGTTCTAGTTCTATGACAAAAATGAAATATGTTGGTAAAATTGTGGACTCTGGTGCTAATCAGCACATGACCAATAGTGAGAAAGAGTTAGAAAATGTTTATGATATATCTCATCTTAATATCAAAGTGTCTCACCCAAATGGTACTAATGCCATCATCTCCAAAATTGGAAACCTTAGACTTGGAAATGGTCTTGTCTTGGTTGATGTGCTTGTCATTCTTGATTATTGTGTGACCTTGATTTCTGTTCATAAACTTGCTAAAGATAATAAGATCTTAGTTGTGTTTGATGAAAGTAAATGTTTCTTTGTGAATCAGGATTTGAATCTGAAAAACATTCTGGGAATTGGTAAACAATGTGGTGGTTTATACTATTTAGATATTGAAGGTACTAAATGTGATAATGATAATATTCAGTATAAGAGTTGTTTATCTAGATATGATTGGCACTGTAGACTTGGCCACCCTGGTGACCCTGCTCTTGATGTTCTAAAAAATTATTTGAAAATTGAAAAAAATGATAAAATTGAGGTTTGTGAAATCTGTCAAAGAGCTAAACAAACTAGGGAACCGTTCCCTTTAAGTGATCATAAATCTAAAATGCTTTGTGATGTTGTTCATCTTGATCTGTGGGGACCATATAAGGTGGTCAGTCACTCTGGCCATAGATATTTTCTTACCATTGTTGATGATTATACTAGAGCTGTGTGGGTGTATCTCATTAAATCCAAGGATGAAGTTTTTGAGTCTATTAAGATCTTTTATAATTTGATTAAAAACCAGTTCAAAAAGACTGTTAAAGTGTTTAGAAGTGACAATGGAACTGAATTTCAAAATCAAACCTTTAACAAGTTTTGTGATAACATGGGGATTACTCATCAAACTTATGTTCCTTACACCCCACAGCAAAATGGGGTGGTTGAAAGGAAACATAGACATCTCTTAAATGTGGCGGATGTCTTATGTTTTGGGGAATACCCTTAAGATTTTGGAATGAATGTGTGCTAAGCGCTACTTATCTCATTAACAGATTACCATCTTCTGTGCAAAATGGAAAATCCCCTTACCATATGATTTATAATTGTCCTCCTAATCTCTCTCTTATCATAGTGTTTGGTTGTCTTGGTTTTGCTACTATTCTTAATAGTCATGATAAGCTCACCAGCAGATCTGAAAAATGTGTTATGATGGGTTACTCTAGTTCTCAAAAAGGATACAGGCTCTATAGTCTTGATAGATGTCAATTTTTTGTGTCTAGAGATGTTAAATTCTTTGAGTCCATATTTCCTTTTAAGGAATCTGTGTCAAATGGTATTAAGAACAAGCATATTGAAACTGATGTCTTTCATGAAAATAACCTGTTGAAATTTTTTGATCTAAATAACCCTGAGCTTCCTAATGATGATGAGAGAGATGTTTCTAGACATAATAGTGACCATGAGTCACTGGGTGGAGGTAGCCCCTCTGCAACTCTTGACGACAATGTGCACACTGATGATTCCTCATCCGGATCATCCAGTGATAACATTGATGCCAGATTGCATGATGTTGAGGCAGCCACACTTGATGAAAACCATACTTCTGAAGGAAATGTTGATCCCAACATAAATACTCAGGGTACTCAAACCTTAAGAAGATCTTCTAGAACTTCTTTTTTTCCAAAAAACTATAATGACTTTGTTGTTAAAACCAATGTGAAATATGGGATTGAAAAATATGTTGGGTATTCTAACTTAAATGGTGAAAACTTGTGTTTTGTTACTCAATTGAATAAGAACTGTGAACCCAGGTCCTTCTTTGAAGCATCACAAAACCCCTTATGGGTTGATGCTATGAACTTAGAAATTGCTGCCTTACTTGAAAATGATACTTGGGATGTTGTTGAACTACCCATAGGCAGAACAGCCTTGAACTCCAAATGGCTGTGGAAACTTAAATACAAAGCCAATGGTGAAATTGAGAGGTACAAGGCTAGAGTTGTTGCCATGGGGTGTGCTCAAAGGGAAGGGGTAGATTATGAGGAAACCTTCTCTCCTGTTGTTAAAATGGTCACTGTGAGATGTGTGCTTAATGTTGCTGTTGTGAATTCCTGGCCCATCTTTCAACTAGATGTTAATAATGCCTTTTTGTATGGTGAGCTTGATGAATCTGTTTACATGAGACCCCCTCAAGGGTTCTATGTTGGTGATAAGAATCTTGTTTGCAAACTTAAAAAATCTATCTATGGTCTTAAGCAGGCCCCTAGACAATGGAATGCTAAACTCACCTCTGTGCTCAGTGAAAATGGTTTTAGTCAAAGTAAATCTGATTACTCTTTGTTTACTAAATCTGATAATGGTGTGTTTCTTGCTCTCCTTGTTTATGTTGATGATATAATTGTGACTGGAAATGATCTTGGTGAAATTGAGAAGTTCAAAATGTTTTTGAAAAGTAAATTCAAGATAAAGGATATGGGAAAGCTTAAATACTTCCTTGGTATAGAAGTGGTTGATTCTGATAATGGAATTTGTCTAAATCAGAGGAAATATGTGCTTGATCTGTTATCTGAATATGGTATGCTTGCCTGCAAACCTTCTAAGACTCCCTTGATGACTAAACTGTCTATATCCAATATTCCCACTGCTACTGATCCTACTCTTGTGAACATTGTTGATTATCAAAAGCTTATGGGAAAGCTTATATACTTGACCAATACCAGACCTGATATATCCTATGATGTGCATTGTCTTAGTCAATTCATGCATTCTCCTTTAACTTCTCACCTTAAAATTGCTTTTAAAATTCTGAGATACCTTAAAGGATCTCCCAGTCTTGGCATTCATATTAGTAAAATCACGGAGTGTCTCTTAAAGGATACTCAGATCTTGACTGGGCTAAATGCATTGTCACTAGAAAGTCATTCTTGGTTATTGTGTTTTATGAATGAGAATCTCATCTCTTGGAAAAGCAAGAAACAAAATACTCTCTCCAAATCTTCTGAGTGAGTATAGAGCCCTAGCATCTTTAACCAGTGAGATCATTTGGATTTTGAAAATCCTTCAGGATTTGCAATGTATAAATCTGTTGCCAGTTGATCGCACTGTGACGATAACTTCGGCTATCAAAATAGCTGCTAACCCTGTATTTCATGAGAGGACTAAACACCTTGAGATTGATCTCCACTTTGTGAGAGAAAAATCTTAAATGGTGTTGTTAAAACTGTCAAGGTTGATTCAGCAAAGCAAATTGCTGATATCTTTACCAAAGGGTTGGACATTTCTCAACATCAGTGTCTTGTAGAAACTTGGAATGATTGACCTCTTTGGAATATCGGATTAAGGGGGGATGTTAAAACATATAATCCTATATTCTTGTGTTTCTTGGTTTTATGTTTTTTGTTTCAGGTTGCCTTTGGGCTTGTTGCTCCCCGGCCCATGTTCTCTTTTCTAAGCCTAAGCTCTCTCCAGCCCAGCTGAGTTGTGACTGTTGGAGGTCCAGCTATATAAGTCTCTCTCTTCTCTTCAGCTAGGGTTAGATGAGAATATTGGTTCTTTGTGCCGCTACTAGATATCTCTCTCATTTGTACGGATCTTGAGACCTTAACTCAAGATCCTATCTATCTTTTTATTACTGTTGTTGATCTTGTAAAACTATTATCAAGTTAGATAATAGGATCACACCAGAGTAGCTGTGGTGATCTTTTATGGTTGTTAGCTTCTGCTGTTGAACTCTGAGTTGTTTGAGCTATATAAAGTGGTTTGGTTTCTGTATATCATGTTTTTCTACAAAAAGGCCAGCCAGTTCGTAACCTATGGTTTTGCCAGAGCTTGTGGCGCTGCTCTCAATGAAAGTGCATTACACACTCTATTTTCTTAGTATGGGAAGATGGCAGGCTTCCCCCATAAGATACCTTTGTTATGATAGTGGTTAGTGGAAAGAGCAAAGATTGGGCCAGCTAGGCTACCAGTGTCGACAAGAAAAGAGGTCGTAGGTAAAGATGACTAAGGGGCATACGTTAGGTGTCTTTCTCCATATGGAAGTGATGCGGGCACATAGAGATGTGTGTAGAGGAAGCCTCAAAATGGAAGGCTGAAATGTGGGTCTCTTAATCGACCTACACAGATTTGGTGGCTGGCTGAGTCTGGCTTTTTATTTGATCAAAGCAAAGAAAAGCTCGCCTTCTTTCTTTACATGCAATTATCATTATTCATATATGAATTATTGTGAAGTAGATTATTACTATCATTTGACTAATAATTAATAGAAGTTAAATACTGATATATAGCAATAAACCCTTTTCTTTATGCCGAAAGAGATCCTACATTTTTGTGTTTGATTTTATTGATCTTATTATTTGAATATGTTTGCAATTAAATATCAGTTGAAATGTTGAATTCAACTAACTTTGGAGGTGAATATGTTATGTGTAGAGATTTGACATGCACAGATGCACTATACTCCGTAACTTTTTTTGAACAGGTCTATAAACCACAGTAAGTATCAGAAGGTACTTGTACACCATTCACCATTGCAGTTTAACTAAGATATTGAAGCTTGTTTTTATTAGTAGTACTTATGCATGCACCATTGTAGTCTGAAAGCTGGAACGAGCGGGGTAGCCCGCGCGTTGCTGCGGGTTCATTTGGTAATCATTTGTTTTAACGATATTGGCTTGTATAAGCTGTTTTTAGTATGTTGATTTGTGATAGTTGTATTTTAATATTTTAATATTTAAAAGAGATTTTTGTATGAGTTAATTGTAGCAACAACTTACATATAGGTTTCATCCAATAGCATTTAGGCAACACATTTTATAAGATCAATCACATTGGGACACAACACTAATGGCGTTAAAATATTGAAAACCGTTAGTTTCATTTTTAGTACTTGACATCTACTTTATAAATGAGGTTGGGAATTTTAATATAACAAAATATGTTATAAGTTAAGAGTGTAAATATACAATTTTTTTTAGAAATCATTTTGTTTAAAGTTATTGGGCTTCTTTAAGCATTTAGGCTTATTTTTTTTAAATGGATATGGGTCGGCAATATCATTAGAATGAGTATACCTACTTTACCTAATTCCGTGTATTCTTTTATTTTCTCTTTGCCAACTCAAAACACACATCGTTTTTTTTTCTTCATCTGATCTTTTGTTTAATTAAGGATTGGTTGCACGAACAATTAATTAAGGTAATTAATTATTTGAGTATGATAGTATACGGATCTTATTGTATTATGATTTGGTGTAATTTAGGTTTAGAAAATCAGGGAGGGGGTAAAAATTTTTAGGGTTATGTATTCTGGATTTATGTTTATTAATTTATGAATTGTTAATTGGTTTTTTTTTAGTAACTGTTTTGGTTAATCTTACATGTTGATTGTATGTGGTGTATATTTATTAGTAAGTTTGCTTTGATTTGAGGATACAGTAATCGTTCTTTTTTTTTTTTTTTTTTTTTAATTTCAAGGTGCCATTTCTCAATATAGGTTGTGCCTGTTTACTTTTTGGAATCTCTCATTGGAAAGAGTAGTCAATGAGATACTATTTACATTAAGTTAGAGTAACTGAATGTTACAGTATTATTTTTCCTATATAAGTTGAGTTCTTTGTGCTTCACATACTTGTCTGTATACCTTGTGATTTGTTTTAAGAGTTTGTTAAGAAAATGGTGTCCACTCCAAACTTCGATCAGCTCAAAGAAGTTTGCGGTTCTGATGAACTTCACCATGCTTTTAAGTTCCTGTTTATTCAGGAGCAAGGTGAGAATGAAGGTTTCATTATGCTGCTTGGTAAAAAATGTGATGATGTTCGCCGTCGTCTTGAGAGGAGGACTGAACTGCTTGAAGAGGGACACAGGTTCAACCTGTTTGATGATGTCGCTACTGATGGCCTTCAATGCTTGGAGGAAGCACAGGACAGGGATCATCAAATTCTTGCTGCATTGATTAAGGTGCTTGATCTGGCTAGGTTGGGAAGGATTGAGAAGAGTCGTCATGTGTTTATGATGGAGCTTCATGATTAAGCTGTTGTGTCGGTTGTTTGTTTGATGATCTGTTTGTTGGTAGAATCTATGCTATGATGTTATGTGTTTGATTAACATGGTGTTGTTAATCTTGATGTCATGTTTGTAACTTCTGTGAGAAATGAATAAAAGTTACTTGTGTTTTAATTTGTTTATATTTTTTAGGTTATTTGTTTTGTTATTGTGTGCTTCTTTGTTGTTTTAGTTTTTTTTATCATTTGATATGGTTTATTGATATATGTATATGAGGTGATAATCAAATTGTGTCTACCGAAATTGTGTTAATATTTTCGTGGTGTGAGACAAGTGTAAGGGTATTTTGATTTAAACTTTATGGCCCCTCGATTTCCAAAGTTGTCAAAGATCTCACAGCAAATCGGCAATAAACGAATTGAGAATGTTCTGCATGTTGTGTTTTCTCGTGAGAAAAGGGCATATAGGTCTGAGCAAAAGGATTACAATGAAATGATTGAAGAGGTGCTGAGTAGAATTGATCATAGGCAAATGGTATCATTCTGGAGCTGAAGAAGTTTGGGAGGAATTCTTTGCTGGATGAGTGTTTGGCTGCTTTGAAGGCTGCGGAGCATGAGGATTTCGCTGAAGTAGCTTGGTTGCTTCAGAGGAGCTATGCTGCTGCTTTGCGTGTTGGTGAGAAATCCAGAATTAAGAAGAAACTTAAGAAATTAATATAGTGTTGTTGGTTTTAGTGTATTTTGGATGGCTTAATGTTCAGAACCGTAGCAGTTTTTTGTGTAACCCAGCTGTGTAAATAGGTTAGGTCTCGTTGGAGTTGTCTAAGTAGTGTTTTGATGGTATATAGTTTGTATGTTGGTTATGTAGAATTCCCACTGTAAGTGGGGATGTTTGTATGTGTAACATATTGGATTTTACATACACATCATAACATAAACAAAGTAGGCGTATACAATGAGTTTTAGAGAGAGAAAGTTAGAGGTTTGGGAACTTTAGTGAGAGAAAGAAAAATCTTATTATGAGCTCCAACTCTCTACCTTGGGAGGTAGAGAGTATATATAGTCCTTACATAAAGCCACTGACGGGCGTGGATCGGGCATACAGTGGGTAAAGACCCGTCCGTCCTCCACGGTGTTACTAAACTAAATACTACTTAACATCAAATAACTACGACTACGAGCTTTCTAACGAATACATATACTTGAGGTGACCGACTCTTTAACTATTGGATTTTCTAAATCCTAACAATCTCCCCTAAGGGCGTCACCTCAAACACACATTAAAATTACATAGAATACAAACAGATATATCATTGAGATAGTTCTTAAATTCTTGTTCATGTTCTTTGTTCTGTAGCTTGTAGTCTTTGATTCTTCATTTTTGCATGTTTGAATAATCTGAGTGGAGGTCTTTAACTGATCCACGTGATACTGAGTTTTGAGTCAGCTTTTGAGATCATGAGCCACATTAATTCTCTGACTCATCCATTGTGGTGTTGGTATTATGTGATGTTGTGACTTTTGGACCGACATGCTCACATTCTGGTTCATGATATATTCTTATCAGAGTAGCGGAAGCTTTAGTAGATTCATGATATTGGCCGCAGCGTAGCGAAGCATGGAGTGAAAATATCAGAGTCATTGATGCACTAATCATGATTTCTTTAGATGTGTTGTGTGAGCATGCGGCTATGGATTGACTATTGCATTACGATCATTTGCAAACTTGGGGTGTACCGCATAAAGCGGTTAGCAATAAAGCGTCACGAAAGTGTCTTTGATCACTTTCGTTGAATTGAGGTACACGGCCCATGGTTCCCGTTGATCGATACAAGTCTGCTTGTGATCGGGAAGAATTCTAAGAATCTCCTTGACGAGGGTTTCACAAACTGTTCTAGCCGTTCTCAAACCAGAGCGTCTCAAAGAAGACAACACGGAGTGAGTGAACCAGCGAAATGAGATTCACTGATTGATGAAAAGATATTTGAAAAACAATCGTGTACTGCTCAATAGAAACTGTTTTTGCAATACAACGGAGGTTTTAATGAAAATCAATTATCAATCATAAACACCTTTTATTTTGAGAAATAAGTACACAGTCGATGTGCAAAAGAAAAAAGTTTTTTTTTTTTTTTTTTTTTGGCACAACGACCGGTTTTTCAAAGGTATTCGTCAATCCATAACCTGAACCAGGATTGATTCAAAAGATTGAATCGCCCCATTGTTTCTGTTCAGTTGTCACATGGTTGATCTATTGAATAGATCTCACATGCCACCTACCAGGAGCTTGTTTGATGTTGGCTCCAAAAGGCTTTCCATCTTCATTGTGAATATGTTTACATATCACTCGGATGTTACGGCAATACGCAAGGATAATCGTAGGACTCATAAGATATAATCTCTCTTTCCACATTGTGTGAAACAGAGTCTTCATTGAAAGTGTCCTAATGAGATTTATTGATGATCTCGTGGCTCTAGAATCAATTGTGCATATTTGGTTCTTATGCCGGAGACTAGGGAGAGGGTCTCCTTCTTCAATATCAACAATCTCTAAGAGAAAGTCGATAGATTATGTCGGTTCCCCATGAGAATGAAACAAGTCCTTTTAAGAGGAACTTGAGTGGTTTGGAAAGTTGAAGTGCAGTGCGTCACTGGGTCCATGACATCTTGTCTTCAATACCGATGTTACCTTGGTAACCACCAGTAGTATATGAATTGAACCCGGTTTTTGCCCTAAGGTTGAATAATTGGAGGGCTATTTGTTTTCACCCTTTTCTCATTCAATTATTTTTCATTCTTTAACCCCTTCAGTGCTTACCGAGACTTCATAACTAGAACCTTGTTGGGTTTATTCCAGTACTAGCTCAGTCTCCGTCCGCACTCTTCCCATATCTCACTTTTCTCCTTTTTTCATCATACCTAAGGACTTCTACACTATCTAGTGGATTGTCCCTGGGTAGATCCCTCCGGTTCTTGGCGGATCATGGGACCTCAACCTAACCTTATCATCCTTATATCACCATACATAAAGTACAGTTGGTCGGTCTTTTTGGTATTGTTCATCTGCCATTGGAACCAATTGAAAACCATTTGAAAATCAATCAAGATACTTGTGATATAGAATCAAAGCATTTTGTATCTTAATTGTTTTGATATTTTAGAAATGCTCCCCCTCAACATATGCATAAAAATTCAGAAATAGTTTAGCACATGGAGGCAAGAGATCTTTGAAATCGTTAGATTAAGAATGAAAGGTCCAATCTTTTGATTAACATTTTCTAAAATGATCATCATCACTTCCCAGTCAATTTGAGTAGATAAAACATTTTGAGGAAGGATGAGGTTTTCAAAAGTTTGCTCCCCCTCAATATGTGCCTCGAAGTTTAAAAGAGTTTTGCACATATTAGAGGGAACCTGCACTTAGAGACAATTCAATCATGTTTCACTAATTTGAGGTTTAAAGTAGATGCTCCCCCTCAACATGTGCATGGAAAATTTGAAATCGTTTCTCACATGCGGGGAGGAAAACATGCTAAACACTTATGAAACCATTTATAGAATTATCAGTTTAAATCTAATTTAAATCACAAATTCTCCCCCGATCACAATTATCAAATCATTTGAGATTTGTGATCTCTGTAGATTTAAATTGATTTTGAAAGCTTTTAAGGAGAATTGTGACTTGATTATGAAAACGTTTTACCTGATAAGGATTGGATTTTGAGACTTTAAACTCCATTAGTTAAACATGGATAATTATCTTTTGAAAACATAATAAGAACCAAGGTCTTGAACCAATTGTGTAAAATATTGTAAAACATTTAGAGTAGACCTTGCTCATTTAAATGCTAATTGTTTGAAAAGAACACTTTTTGATTTAATTGAAAAATCATTCTCCCCCTCAATCAATGACGAGAGTTGTTGATTGATGGATTGCGATTTTGACACTTGATAAGTTCTTTTGATTTTCAAAAATAGAGTCTGAAGTGTTTTTCAAAACAATTTTGTTTTCATAAGATGACAAATATTTTTCAGAAGGATCATTTAGAAGGAAAAATATTTGAAATTGAACATTTGTCTTGTAAATGACAAACATTTGTTTTAGAATCGAGCATTATGTTTGAAACATGAGATAAAGCATGGCTCGTTCTTACTTTGAAAAGCGGTTCTTGCTGAAATGACAATAAACCATTGTTTCACTTTCTCCCAAAATATATATATATATATATATATATATATTTAAAAACATTGAACAACATCTAAAGTCCCGTGTCATTCTTTGAATGACAACACAAATACCGTAGATATATATCGAATCAAGAAAGATATGACAAAAAGACAATATTTTTGAAATTTTTGAAAGTTTTATATTTTTCTATTTGGTTTTTGTTGGTTTTATAATTTTGTATTTTGATTTTTGAATAAATATATACAAAGAGATGGATGAAGAAATACCTTTACTCCTCGCTTCCTCCTGAAGGCGTTTGAGTGTTTCGGTTGAAGGCTTTTAAGCCAAGTCGAGGAAGAATAAACTCAAAACGTTCTCTTGGAAGAGCTTTGGTGAAGATGTCTGCTAACCGGTATTCTGACTTCACAAAATAGAGTTCCACCACACCTTGTTTTCCACTTGTTCCTCGATGAAATGATGTCGAATGTCGATGTGCTTTGCTCTTGAGTGTTGAACGTTGTTGCATGAGAGAGCAATGGTACTTTTATTATCACAAAGATCAGAGGATTTTGTTGAATACAAAGCCATAGTCAGATAATTGGGATCTCATCCATAGTATTTGAGCACAATAGGATGACATGGCTATGTATTCAGCCTCTGTAGATGAAATAGAAGTACTCATTTGCTTCTTTGAAGACCAAGTCACAAGCTTATCACCCAAAAACTGAGCACTTCCTGATGTACTTCGACGTGTATCTTGACATCCTGCATGATCAGCATATGTATAGGCTGTTAGTGACATACCGGTGTCCTTCGGGTACCATAGTCCCATATTGATGGTTCCTTGGAGATACCGAAAGATCCGTTTAACCGCTTCAAGGTGCTTTTTAGTACGCTTAGCCTGATATCTAGCACACATGCACACAGCGAACAAGATGTCGGTACGCTAGCTGTGAGGTACATCAGGGATCTAATCATACTATGATATTTCGTTTGATCTACCATGATCCCTGAGTGGTCCTCATCCAGCTTAGTACGTTCAATCATGGGAGTGTCAACGGTGTCACATGAATCAAATCCAAATTTCTTTAAAATCTCATTTGCATATTTAGATTGATTTATAAAAATTCCTCCGGGACTTTGTGAAATTTGTAATCCCAAGAAAAATGACATTTGTCCCATCATTGAAATTTGAATTTTGGAACCCATTTCATTTGAAAAACGATCACATTCATTGTGGTCAGTCGAGGAAAAGATAATATCTTCAACATAAATTTGAATGTGAATTAAATGTTTGCCCGACTTGGTGAACAATGTCGGATCAACTGCTCCTTTGCTGAATCCAGTGGATAGAAGAAACTTTGATAGCGTATCATACCATGCCCTTGGAGCTTGATTTAAACCGTAAAGAGCCTTCTTCAAACGATAGACGTGAGTAGGATGCTTTGGATTCACAAAGCCTTCAGGTTGGCTAACATATACGACTTCTTTAAGATCTCCGTTAAGAAATGCCGTCTTTACATCCATTTGATAGACTACCATGTTCTTACTTGCAGCATTAGCCAAGAAGATTTTGATTGCCTCGATACAGCGAGGAGCAAATGATTCTTCAAAGTCAATACCCTCCTCTTGACGATATCCTTTAGCCACTAACCTAGCCTTATTTTTTCAACACATCACCATGCTCATCAAGCTTTACTTTGAAGATCCACTTTACAGCAATGATCATAGCACAACTGGAGCGGTACTAATTCCCATACATCTATTCGATCAAACTCATGAATTTCTTCTTGCATGGCATTGAACCAACTGTCTTCATTCATAGCAGTTTTAGCGTCTTTAGGTTCGATCTTAGAGAGTACGGAGTTGAAGAAGCACCATAAGGCATCGGTTGCAAGTTGTTTATGAGTGGATCTTGGTCGAGAAAGGTTTCCAATGATGTTGTCTAATGGGTGATCATGTGTCCATTTTCTAAGGTGTTCATGTGGTTGTTGTTGTGGAACTGAAGTAGTAGAGTCGATGTCTCTTGATGAAGATGGTTCGATGATGATTTAGGAGCAAATATGTTTTCAAATGGAGCATCTTCGGGAGTTGCAAAGGGATTAACTTCATCTTGTGAATCAGAAGCAATTCCATGATGTACACTCGATGATTGAAGGTTCGTTGATGAGACTGATTGATCAGCAGCAGGCGCTTCTTGACTTAATGACATTGAGACTGAAAGGTTGACTTCATTCATAGGGATAGGAGCACCCTCTGTTGATGGAATTGACATTTCGTCAGCATTTGGTTCATAGTGTTCATCAAACATTGGATCAAACAATTTCTTTAAATCATCTTCAGATGGAGGTACATATGGAGTTGCTGGAAATGAGTTTGGTACAAGGTATGAACCAATGGGACTATTTGAAGTGCGGTCCGAAGGCTGGATTGTCCAGAGCCATTTGACCGGTCAACTCATCGAACGTAACGTGAATTGTTTCCATGATATTTCGGGTTCTCTTGTTGTAGATTCGGTAACCCTTCTTGTTTGGTGCATAACCAACAAAAACTCCAATATCTTCCTTTGCTCTTAATTTACCTAAGTCTTGACCGTCATTCATTAGATAGCACAAAGCATCAAACACACGAAAGTAGGAGAGATCAGGTTTTCGTTTATGAACAAGTTTATATGGAGTTTTTCCATGAGAGGTGTGTATAAGGGAACGATTTGGGGTGTAGCAAGCAGTGGCAATGGCTTCAGCCCATAGAAACATTGGAACCTTTGAATAAATTAGCATTGTTCTTGCGGCTTCCACAAGAGTTCGATTTAGTCTTTCAACTACACCGTTCTGTTGAGGAGTTCGTGGAACACTTCTTTGATGAGTGATTCCAACACTTTCATAAAACTGAATTAAGTCTTTGTTAACAAACTCGTGCCATTGTCGTTCGAACAATTCATTTGACCGGTATTGTTGAGTCGAACTGAAGCGGTTGTTTGATTAGTTTGATGATGACATCCGGAGTTTCATCCTTTGTCCTCAAAAACTTTACCCAAGTAAATCGAGAGTAGTCATCAACTACTACTAAAATGTATTTCTTCCCATTTATAATTTGCACTCTCATTGGTCGCACATGATCCATATGAAAGGTATGAAGAACTTCCATTCTTGAATTTGTGGGTTTTGGTTTGTGGGCTTATTTTGTGCTTTTACCCAATTGGCAAGCTGAAAAAAGATGATTTTTTTCATATTTTAATCTGGGTAAGCCTCTGACAAGATCCTTTCTAGAAAGGTTATTAATGGTACCGAAGTTCAAGTGATTGAGACGACGATGCCATAACCATGACTTTGTTTTAGAAGCCTTTGAGAGCAAGCAGATTGGAGAAGACTTCATCATGTCTTCGATAGAAATGGTGTATAGGTTAGAACCACGAGTACCTCTTAATAATTCCACACCATCAAGTTCTCTAACGAAGCAAGTATGTTTTCTAAAGGCCACTTCTAGATCAGAATCACATAATTGACCAACGAGAAACAAATTATGACCAAGACCTTCCACATAATATACACTGGAGATTACACTTTTGCCAACTACATAATCACCATATCCCATAATTGCTCCAAAATGGTCGTTCCCGAATCTAACAGTCCCGATGAATTTACTCACAAAGTTCATGAGCCGCGACCGGTCTCTAGTCATATGCTTGGAGCGATGAGTCCAAGTACCACATAACGATTTGAACGATCTGCAGTTGAACACAGACAAGAATGGATAACTGGATAATTGGGATCCCCATGCAAGAATGGGTTCCACTTGGTTAGAAACAATGATTGGAACACCCACATCATAAATAGAAGCAATAGAATCATTAGGAATAGATGCAAAGTGGTGTGTTCGTATTTGACCTATTCAAAGTATGTTCACTTCTTAAAGGAATAGTTCTACCGGTAGGCATCCATTTTCTAGTGGGCATTGTCTTAGCGATTGATGGCAAAATGATTAACCTTATGGCCAAAAGGTATCCATTGATAACCTATCTTACTAATTGTTCTTCCTGTGGGTTTCCATTGTTTTCTAACTTTCTTTCGTCTTTGCCTTTTAGCCTTCTTAGCATGATTTTTAGCATTAACAATTTTAACTGGGCATTTGACAGCTTTAGACAAAGCATTCACACCACATTCATGATTAGCAAAAATTCAAGCAATCATCATTACATGGTTTGCAAATAGTATCAAAATTGAATTAATTACAGATCGCCTATGGCTAATACTAGAATCAACACGATTCGTTTTATTCAACTCAAACTTAAAGTTCCTAGGTTGGTCTTCTACTCTCTTCCAATGCACATTCTTATCTTGTGAGGTCCTATCTTGCTTGGTATTTCTTGAGGCTTTGACCGCTTGCTTTAATGTCACTGATTACTCTGTAGGGAATTATGGGAACATTAGTTGGTTGATCTACTTTTGCATTCTGAACTAGATGTGCAAGGTGCGTACTACTAGAAGACACCTTGGTGTTCACTTTCTTGAAACCGGGCATAGAATGGTTTGTATGCTTGGCACTAGGCATAGAACAAGGCATCAACGCTTTGCCTTTTGCACCTAAGGATTTAGGACATGTTGCAATTACACATTCTAGCAACTCTTGAGATTGTTTGGCCTGAATGCAAGCAAACCTAATTTCTCTATCAAGAGGTTTATTAATCAAAATCCTCTTCAACAATCTCACGGAGACATTCTAGACTATCCTTAAGGTGAGCACAATAGTCATGAAACGCATATTCATTATTCCTAAGATGAGGAGGAATGTATTTACTTGATCCGTGTATTTGCGTCTAAGGATGACTTTGATGCAACATTCTCATTAAAAAAAGTGGTAGTTTCCCATTTTCCTGACTCCTCAGATTCTCAATTTCATTTTGTAAAGACGTTATTTTTTCGCTGTTTAGGTCATGAGTGACTTTCATTGAATCATATAACTTTTTAAAGTGTCGTTTAACTTTTTCATTTCTTCTAGAAAACTCTCGTTTTCTTTTTGTAAGGCATTAACTAAGTTTTGAAGATGAAAAGTTTGAGAGTACTGAGAATCTAAATGAGGAGGCATTTGGGATCCAGTCACATTATTCTTTTCACCATTTAATTGAGAGATTTGGGCTTTCAATTTTCTGATCGTGTTACAATGAGCTCGAATCTGTTCATCATGTTTGCTAATTTCAAAAGCGCATCAAATTCAGGAACATCCAAGGATGTCTTGATATTTGAGGTTTTAACATTTTCTTTCAGATGTTGATATTTTAATTGCAAAGCAAGATGCTCAACTTTCAATTTAGAAAATGCTGTTTTACCAAATTATCATGATCATCTGTTCAACCTTATCATGCAGTTTAGAGTTAGTTTTTCAAGCTCAATGACACGATCATGGGAGACTTTCAGAGCAAAAGATAATTCATGAAATTGAGAAGCATTAATGGAACAATTTGTAGCAGTGTAAAACACATCTTGAGCAATACATTTAGAAATAAGATTCTCATTCAAGGTATGCAAGTTCTTCCTCTCAATCTCATTATATTTTAATGCTTGCTCATAGTCACTAACCTCAACTATCATTGCATCAAATTCCTTTTCCATTCCTTTAATATCTGAATCAATCCCCTTTTTAAGACTCTCAAAATGATCTTTTAGTTGTTTAAAGAAAGGCATGACCTCAGTTAAATAGCATTCTTTTGTTTGCTCAAAACCCCTTTCCCCTTTTGTTATCCCAGTGGGTGTGATCCTTTTCTTACAAGTTTTCTCAAAATCGACAAATAGTTGAAGAATAACATATTGGGTGATTAAGGTCTTGCTCTTAGTGGCAATAGTTCTAGGAACTAAATGCATTGGTGTATTTGGAGGATACACAGTAGTTGCAGGCATTTTCCTAAGGGGAGGGTTTGTAACAACAAGATTCTCGCTTTGCTTATCTAAGTCCTTTTCGAACACTTGTTCGGTGTTAACAACGTTTGAGGCTTAAACTTGTTTAAGGAAATCCAGTTTTCCTTCTTGTAATCATGGGGTTTGATCGTTATATTATTCTTTTTACATTAGGGATCTTCCTAGCTTCTTATTCATTTTCTCCTAGATGCACCATCTAATTTTCTATCTTCCTCGGTGCACTCAAGCAACTAGGTTTCTGTCTAGGTTTAAGAATCTCATTTCCATCATAGATCACCTTATTAGCAGCTCTAGCCTTTTAATGACCTCTGGATTTAGTTCCTCAACAAGAGGAATGCTATGCTTATCGCTTAAAACTCTATGCTTAGTGATCAAGTGAGTAGTCTGAATGGTATTCCTTTGTACGTACAACTTATTTTCAAGCTTGTTTTCAAAGTTTTTAGATTGGAAAAATCATTCAAAAGTTTTGATTCCTTAGCATTGAATTCTTGCTTAAGCATTTTAACATTTTCTTGAAGTTCTTGTTTTTGCTTAGCAGTTTTTGAAAGCTTTTCTTGTAAGGAGTTTAACTCTTGTTTTAAGACTTCTTCTCTAAAGTTACTTTTTCTAATAATTGTACGCATTTGGTCATCCATCTCCTGCTCACGGGTGGTTAATTCAAACTTAGCTCGTTGTTCATAAATAGCAACACATTCTTTATAGGCATTGAGTTCAGAGATAACATAATCATCGGGGCACATTGTATTCATAAAAACATAGTCATCATTTGCGAAGATGCATCACTTGGTACTACCTCACTTTCACTTTGTTTCACATATTGATCATATGGGACAACATTGATATTACCCATATTTTCAATATCTGACTCAATGGTTTCAGTTGATTGTACTTTTTCATGCATCTTTTGCACATCAACATCATCGTATAGTTTTAATACCTCATAAATGAGTTTGTCTTTGGATGGACTAGCTTGTGGTGATGAAGAGACTTTAGGAGGGACCATTGGAGAAATGCTAGCCATGAAAATGGTTTGTGCAGTAGGTTCATCATCAACGTCAGAGTCGTATGCATCACAATTAGCTACTTGAAATGCATTTGGATTGTTCTGACCCATACCCTGCACTGGCTGCTAATCTACATTAGCATCATATGTCTTAGCATTCCCTTGAGCAAGAAATAGCAACTCCTCTTCATCCAAAGTTGCTTTGTTGTCCTGAGCTTGCACAAGCAGCATCTTGTCTCTGAAGTATGCATTCGAGGGCGTTTGGAGATGTCAGTTCCTTGCAATATGTCCCTCACTACACGTTGTAGCATTTGATTGGCTTTGCTTGACCTTGATTCCCAATCCTTCCCCGATTTTGATTAGCAGCATAACCTCTACCAGCTCCACCTCTTCCCTGTTCATACTGCCTTTCTTGAACTGGTTGAACCATAACTTTTCCATCTCTGACAAGAGCATGATTGTGTGGATTTGATGCTGTTCTAAGGTTGTTGTTGGTGTGTGGGAGAGAGTTCATGTTTTGACTAAAAATGAGAGCCAGTTGATTGATGAAGTTTCCCACGGCTGCATCAGCATCAGCTTGTTTGAACATTGGATCAGGAATAAGTTTGTGATTACCATTACCCATGGGTATAACTTGAGATGCTTTGGTGGTAATTCCAATGTTTGAGTAGAAGGCAGTTGAATCATTTGATGAGCTTGTCTTTCCACGGTTGGTTTTGAACTGATTAAGAATCCTTTTTTCAAACATAGCATGTCTCTCATTCTGAAGAAGGAAGGCATAGAGTTGCTCATAGTTTGTATTCTTCAATCCTTTGGTTAGCTTCACAGAGGTGACAAACTTGTGCCATTCGGGATTCATGTTGTTTACAAACTTTGAGTTCATCTGAATGTTTGGCATAGTCATTCCGATGTTCCTCATGTCATTAACAAGCTTGTGGAATCTCACGTAATACTCATAGACACTCTCATCTGGTTTCATTTTGAAGTGCTCAAATTCATCATAGAGTTGTGATTCTCTGTCTTCCATAGTTAATTTAGAACCAGAAAGAAGCATCTTCACATTATCCCACACTTGCCTTGGCTTCGTGTTGTGATTGATAAGCTTGTAGATATCTTTTGGAAGACCTTGAAGTATGATGTTAGAAGCCACGATATCGACATCGAATCTCTTTTCTCCTTATCATTGAAATCATCATATGTCTTTGGTCCGTCTATCCATAGATCATTGTTCCATCTGCAGATTTGTATCAATTAAGTCTCTTGTAGTCTCAATCGATAAGGTCCTTCATCAATCGATTTGAGAATGTTGACCCCATTTTCCTTTCCAAGACAAGTACAATCGATTCTTTGAGCCCATGAGTCGTAGTCGATTCTGTCAAGCATGGGTGGGCGAGTATATGAGCCATTGCTTGAACATCCTCGGCAACAATGGAGATGATTGTAGGTACGTTGGTAGACATGTTTAAAGATTACACGGGATTTTATAAATTAATGATTAAACCGGGAAATAGATTCTTTCATGAAATTTTACTAAATCAAGAGAAAACCGTATTACACAAAAGTCAACCAAATTAAGCTAATAATCCTTGAACCAAGTCGCTAAGCATTAAGTTGCTAAGTAATAACAAAACAAGTCGCTAAGTTCCAAATCGCTAAAATTTTGAAGCAACTCGCTATGCACCAAGTCGCTAAAATGTCAAGTCGCTAAATAGCAACTCGCTAAGGTCCAAATCGCTAACACCAAGTCGCTAAGAAACTTAAAGAACAAGTCGCTATCAAAATTGAAAGCAAGTCGCTACCTTACCAAGTTGCTACCGTAGTGGAGAATCCACTAAGGTATGCTTTGTCGGCTTGTCTCAAAAGGCAAGTCGCTATGACCAAGTCGCTACCAAAACTCACTACAACTCGCTACCTTTTACTGAAGCAAGTCGCTACCAAGAAATTCACTCCGAGAGCCAAGTCGCTACCAAGAAAAACTTTAAAAACACACTTTTCAATCCAAAACAAGTTCAACCATAGTGATTCAAGCTTACCAAATCAAAACCCAAGCACATATAATGATCCTAAACACAAAAGTACACCCAAAATTCAAACTTTAACATAAGAAATAAACCAAATGATGCAAAAATCACTAAACTTTTTCAAACTCAAAAACCATCTAAAAACCACTAGAAATCCAATGATATGTAAGAGATGATCTAACCATGGCTCTTGATACCATTTGTAACATATTGAATTTCACATACACATCATAACATAAACAAAGTATACAATGAGTTTTAGAGAGAGAAAGTTAGAGGTTTGGGAATTTTAGTGAGAGAAAGAAAAATCTTATTATGAGCTCCAACTCTCTACCTTGGGAGGTAGAGAGTATTTATAGTCCTTACATAAAACGCCACCTGACGGGCTGTGGATCAGGCATACAGTGGGTAAAGACCCGTCCGTCCTCCACAGTAAACTAAATACTACTTAACATCAAATAACTACGACTACGAGCTTTCTAACGAATACATATACTTGAGGTGACCGACACTTTAACTACTGGATTTTCCAAATCCTAACAGTATGTTATAAAACTTTTAATATTAGTTAGTTAATGGTGTTTTTTTAGTATAATTATTTGAATTTTAGATGGTGCATTTTTGTTATAGTTATTTTGATTCTTAAGCGGTTGTTATAGTTTTACGGTTTAAGGTTGTTTATTTGTGATATCTCTTCTATTATATGTAATGGATCAGTAGTTGTTAGTTTAGCGCTGATGTGTATTGTTGTTTGAGAATAAATATTGACTTAGGATGCTGGCATATATTGCAATTACATTATATGTTTATTTATAATTATATAATGTGCGTTGGATTTTCACCTAAAAGGTGAATCCGTTAGGCTTTAAGCCTCATACAAAAGATGCAGTTAGGTTTTTTACATGGTAGTTGTGTTCATCAGGCTTTAAGCTGCATACAAAATATAGTGTTATGGTTTTACTATTACATAAATATTTACAATAGGGTCATTGTTTGTTAAGGATAGAAACACATCTGATAGCGAGAACATGTTGTTGTTTGATGGGGTTTCTGAAAAGTCTGAATGGATAGTGGAACCTGCATTTCAGATGTATACTTATTAGTAATTCATATTTGGTAGTATTTTCGTATATAATGCATGAGTATAGTAGTTGTAGCTACCTTGATTGCTTTCACTATTTTCGCTTGTTTGTTTTGGCTGGTGTGTCTTTTTCCTGAAATAATGCTCGCTTGACATTTTTTTCATTGTTTGTTGGCAGATTCATTTCAAAAGTGGTAGAAGCCAGATCAGATCGTGCTGAGGATGGCGTGTCATATGTAACGTTTATAGAAGCGTTAGTTATGTGTTTTTTTTTATATTTTTTTATTTAATAACATTGACTATATATAATCGGAAAATTAGATGTTAACCTATTTTTATGCTAACCAGGTTCGTTTCATGAGGGGGTGGAGTCACAGTAGATGCTGGTGATGGTGGCATGTTTGCTGAATCATTTATATAACTGTTAGGTAATATATATCTCTATATTATATATAACATGATGGCATGTTTGCTGAATCATTTATATAACTGTTAGGTAATATATATCTCTATATTATATATAACAGGAGACATTTGGCATTAATGCCACCTCAATGCCCACTGAATCATTTATTGCTGAATCATTTATATAACTGTTAGGTAATATATATCTCTATATTATATATAACATGATGGCATGTTTGCTGAATCATTTATATAACTGTTAGGTAATATATATCTCTATATTATATATAACAGGAGGCATTTGGCATTAATGCCACCTCAATTACCAGTAATTAAATTTCATGCCACATAAGCGTATGTTGTCCAACTAAGCAATTAATTGTTAATTTTTCGAATTTTATTATTTTTTTTTGTAATTTTCGGAATTTTTTAAAAGATTTTTGAAAATTGTTTATAAAAAAGGTTCCTTGCAAGGATTGAACCTTGGTTGTTTTGATAAATAACTTGTGTGTTTACCACTTAGGCAACAAGTTATTTTGATAATTATGTTGCATATTATAATCTATAAATGCAACCAATTATGTAGGAGAATCCCTAAGTTACCCTAATAAAACATATACGAATTTTTTTTTCTTCAGTTTATTCATAATATATTTTTTTCTTAGAACCTTAATATCATATTCATTATCCTACAGAGAATTGGAGGCAGCAAAAAACTAATCTACACAATCACATGCACACACGTAACACATACGTCAATGCCAAGGTAAGGTTATCTTATGTGCCATGATGAATTATAAATTAGTTTCAAATGCTTTTATTGATTTTGATTTATGATGTTTATAATCTCTAACTTTGTTACTCCTTTATTTATTCAAATTGTTATTACATATATGCAAGAGTGACTTTCTGGGTAAGAATGTCAAAACATTTGTTTTGGGTAATACTTGAATTTTTATTATTTTTTTGATTCAAATATAAAAGAAAAACATGGCTAAGTATCTCTTGATTTAGTCAAAATTAAATGATTTTCGTTTTTTAATTCTTTGAACCCCAAAGTGAATATTCCTATTTCATTCCCATATTCATATACGAAAATTCCATTTGAAAAAACAAAGTTGGCGAATTTATGGAAGTTTCGTTATTAAACCCTAATTCAAGATCATCTTTGATCAAGGTTTTCTTCTCAAATTCCTTGGTAATTTTAGTGGTAGTATAATTACTATGTATGTTGTATATATTTGTTTGTATATTTTTTGTTGTAGGTTTTGATCCTTTAACCTATGTTCATTCTTATTCTGCACAAAGGTATGCTTTTTCCTTTAGATTTAATGTTAAAGTTATTGTATTTGATATATATGTGTTCTTATGATGATGCAACCATGAAGTTCTCTCAGAGTTGATTATCGTGTGTAATGTTATCCAAACCAAACTGGCCAGTGTTTCGAAGAAAATGTCTTTATTATATGGTGCTAATATCTTGTGTAATAGTTTGGTACAAGCTCTCTTCCTTGAACCACATGTGTAATAACCAATAAGGGCATAGCCTTTATTATTATTTTTTTTGAATGTGGATTATTGTGTTCTTATTTATGTGAAGTAGATGATGCATGTGTAGGGAGCATATCCATTGTATGCTGTTTTGAACATTTACATAGATGCTCATGACATAGTCTGATTCCCAGGGGAGCCTGTCCGAGAGCATAGTTCTACAACCACTCATAAGAAGGATGACAGGAGAGACTTACATAAAGATTACAAAAGAAGCCGTCACAGCAGGGACAGTTCAAGCAGGAATGTTGATAGGAGATCTTACGATGATCGTAGGCATGATGATTATAAAAGACGTGAAAAGTACAATGATCATTCTAGAAGAGATTTTGAACAAAACCGCTCAAGAGATGATGTCGATAGGTATTCTCGAGATAGAACGGATGGCTCGGACATTGAAGCGGGACAAGCATAAAAGAGATGATATCAGGGATGAAAAACGATCTGTGAGCTATCATAAAGACACTTCTTGGAGGGATTCTAAGGAGCTGGATGAACCCAAATACACAAGGTTTGAAAAAGGTAAGTCCTATGATCAGGAGACCAAGGGACTCAAGGACCGACATTTTAAGGAGCCTAAAGAGCTGCTTGATGATAAAAGTGTTTTAGCCGCAAGGAAGTCAAAGTTTAGCATGGATAAAGATACGGAGTACAGCAAGGATGGTAATTCCATTCATCGACCTTATGATTGCTTTCTTTCTTTTTTTTTTAGCAATTTCAAAGTTTTTGGCACACGGTATTTGAAAGATGTGTCAGGGATCGTTAAAGTTGGAATAACAAGTTTTCATAATACTTAAACACCTCATGAAGCAGTACAAGGTAAAAATATATCTATACTTTTTTAGTTTCATTTTTCTCAGATTTCTGCTATTAACTTATTTTTTGAATGACAATGCAGAAACGTATATATGTTCACTGAAATTAAAAAGTTCGTCCGATGATGATGTAGCAAGGATGCAAGCTGGATCCACTGAAACACATGTATTGTGCGTGCACCCGTGCATCCTCCCTATACTTTCCTTCTTGATCTACCAAAATATAAATGATTAATATTTAATATTTTATTCAAATGCGATGCCAGATGGCTTGAGAGATGATTTTATTGGGTTAATCACCATCGGCCCAACACTAAACCCGTCACACCCCATATGACCCGGTCAACAAAAGTCAACCATAAAGAAAAGTCAACAAAGCAGTTACAACCGCCACATAGCAGTTATCAATAACTGCCCAAATCACAGAACCGACACAATGGTTCATTGTACCCTTTCATTACAGTATATAAACACAGTACATTCGTTTGTAAAGATTAGATGACATATTTTGATTAATGCAAAACACATTTACAGTTTTACTTAATACTTGCACTATTATCATTCGGTATACTTGTGATTGAAACGTTTAGACCATAGATCCCGTGATAAAGGCCAACAATTGGTATCAGAGAGGTTTGGTCTATCAACCAACAATCATCATTTACCCAGACTCGTAAAAGTTCCGAATAAAAAAAACGAACTAGTCTCGAAATAAAATTTTTTTTGCAAATCGCTAAGAACACAAATCCCGACGTCATTTTTGCGTCTCAAACGTTTGTCGCAACTAGGGTATAATCACTTGGTGATTACTCACAACCCGGCAACATATCAAACTCGCAAAAAATTTTCCGAAACCAGCCAGATACCCAATCCAAAACAGGATCGAGAAAAACGAACTAAATCGTTTAAATATTTTGATTCGAAATAAAACAAATACGAGTGTCATCATTAGGGCACAAATCAAATATTCGAATTAGAACAAACACACCTGTTCTTAAACGGAATCAAGCCCAGAAGGATCAATTGAAAACCCCAATTGATTCATTAGCAAACTCCAATCGTAAAAATTCTCACGGATCAGAAAACCCCCAATTAATCCGAAACCCTAGATTTCAAATTGGAGGGATATTAGTGCTCGTACAGAACACCACACCGGAGACAGTAAAAGGACGGTCAAAAACCACAACCATCATAAAAAGGAGGCCGGAGAACCGTCGTTGTATATTGGAGAAGAAGGAAGAAGAAGATAAAAAGGTTATCTTCTTGAAGAGAGAGAGAGACTGAAAAGGCAGTATCTCAAAAGAAGAAATACGCGTGTGTGTTTTTATCTCAAACGAGATAAGAAACATAAAGGGTTAATAAAGGGACGCGTGTACAGAAAAGGGCCACAAAGGATTTTATTTTTAGTTAAGGCATCGGGTTAGACCATCAACCCCTCCAGGTTCCAAAGTTTTCAAAACCACTTTATTTTACATTATATATTTTGATATATACAGTTTTTAGATTGATAAGTTATTTTAAAACATTATTAAAATCTTATCATATTTTGTTTAGTATATCTAACCTAGTTTTTACACTACTTAGAATACTGATTAGGAATAATTTGTAAGGAGTAATTAACCTTAGGTTATTCAGTTTAAATTTTATAATCTCCAAGGATAGTTTAAAAATTGTTAAAACTATACCTAGAAAAGTTTTACACCCATTTGAGGAAGATAAAACATTAAGAGCTCATTTTTAAGAAATAAGAATTTTATAAAATATACACACTTTTGTGTTAAAATTCTTTATTGGAGATTTATTTGTCATTTTTAAAATATGACGAACGACAGTGGTAAAAAGGAACCTAGTACTAACATTTCGAATAGTACACCCCAATTTCAATGCCCAATCCTAAAGCCCGCGAATTACTCACTATGGGCAATTCGAATGCAAATCATTCTCGAAGCGAATGGTTTATGGGAAACAATTGAGCCGACTGAAACGACTCAACCCGATAAGAAGAAGGAAAAAACCGCTATTGCTTTCCTTTACCAAGCCTTGCCCGAAGAACAATTACTTCAAATAACAAAGCACAAAACCGCAAAAGACATTTGGAATGCTTTGAAAACTAGACACGTTGGCGAAGACAGAGTTAAACAAGCAAGATTACAAACACTCAAATCCGAATTTGAGATGTTATATATGAAGGAAGATGAAACAGTTGACACCTTCACCACAAAACTCACTACACTTGTAAACAAAGCCGCTAGTCTAGGACACACAATAGAAGATGAAACCTTAGTACGGAAATTACTAAATGCTGTACCCGAAAGGTATCTGCAAATAGTCGCATCTATAGAACAATATTCCGATCTAAGTGAAATGACATTAGAAGAGGCAATAGGAAGACTTAAGACCTACGAAGAGAGGATTAAGTTCAAGAAAGGAAAACAAGTGGACAGTCAAGACAAACTGATGTTCACACGACATGACAATAGAGGGAAAAATTTCAGAGGACGTGGACGTGGAAAATATAAAGGATGGAAGAACCACGATAAAAATAACCACGAGAAGAAGGATGGAGAAAACACTCACAATCACTTCAACAAACAGAATATTGATTTTAGCAAAGTTAGATGTTACAAGTGCAATAAGACTGGTCATTATGCATCTAAGTGTTATACAAAACCAAACACTAGTATGCAATCTAATCTTGTCGAGGAGGACTTAGAACCCACCTTATTAATGGCAATATTAGAAGACCCACATGTAACAAAGCTAAAAGATCAAAAGGTCTCGCTACACGAAGAAGATGTAGGATATAAAGAGACAAGTGTTGATAGTCAATGGTACTTAGACAATGGAGCTAGTAACCATATGACTGGAATAAGAGAACATTTTAAAGAACTAGATGAGAACGTTAGTGGAAAAGTAAGATTCGGAGATGGATCTCATGTAGAGATTAAAGGAAAAGGTTCAATCCTATTAGAATGTGAAGACGAGAAACAAAGAATCATATCTCAAGTCTATTACATTCCTAGCTTGAAAAATAATTTATTGAGCCTTGGACAATTTACCGAAATAGGTTGTAAAGTTGTAATGGACGACGATGAACTACGACTTTATGACATGGACAACAAAATCTTCTTGAAAGTCACAAGACAAAGAAACCGTCTATACAAAGCAAGTCTGAAGATAGGCACACCTGTTTGCTTATTAGCAAACCTAAGTGACAACACTTGGTTATGGCACGCACGATTAGGACATCTCAACTTTGAATCATTAAAATCTATGACTCAAAGAGAGTTAGTTCAAGGAATACCGCCATTAAACATACAACACAAATTTGTGATGTTTGTTTAGTTGGTAAACACAATGAAAGCACCATTTCCCAAGAAAGCAAAAACTAGATCAACATCACCATTAGATTTAGTTTACGGAGATTTATGTGGACCAATAACACCACCAACACCATCTGGAAAGAGATATATATTCTTGTTAGTAGATGACGACTCAAGATATATGTGGGCGATTTCCTAAGTACGAAAGATCAAGCTTTCGGTACTTTCAAGGAATACAAAGAAACAATAGAGAAGGAGCTAAGGATAACATTGAAAATGTTAAGAACTGATCGTGGAGGAGAATTCACATCAAATGAATTCACTCAATACTGCAAAGAGAACGGCATAGCACGACAACTAACCGCACCTTACTCACCACAACAAAATGGAGTTGTTGAACGAAGAAATAGGACAATCATGTCTACTACGAGATGTATGATGAAAGCAACTAACATGCCACAAAATTTTTGGGCTGAAGCTGTTAGACACGCTATATACATTCTAAACAGTGTTCCTACAAGAGCCTTAGAAGACATCACTCCATATGAAGCAATTAAGAAGAAAAAGCCAAACTTAGAAACTTTAAGAGTTTTTGGCTGCATAGCATATGCAAAGGTACCATCACAATATCTAACAAAGTTAGATGATAGAAGCAACAAAATGGTATACTTAGGAAGCGAACAAGGATCAAAAGCTTATAGATTGTTTGATCCAACAACACAAAGAATATGTGTTAGTAGAGATGTGAAGTTTAAGGAGGATGAAGCATGGGACTGGAAGGATTACCTAGATGAACACACCAACGATGAACCCGAATGGTTTGACTTCAAAGTCGAAAACCTTGAAGCCAAAAATGAACATCAGGAAAACGAAAACCAACCAGATGAAGAAGACGATGATATCCCTGCAAACGATGATCATGAATATGAAACATCAGCAACTGACTCACCCTCACAAACATTTCGCACACCATCTACAATTTCATCACGAATAAATACTCAAATTACACCAACTACCTCAAGACATTCAACCAATCAAAGTAACTCAATTGCAACCAGGAATTTACATCCAAACTTTGATCACACACCATTACAAGGTTTTAGAACATTGAATGATTTATATGAAAACACCGAGGAAGTTTTACCCGAGCATTTATTACTAGCTGAAGATGAACCAAAGAATTACAAGGAAGCATCAAACGATCAAAAATGGATCGAAGCAATGAAGGTCGAATTAGATTCCATCAATAGAAACAATACATGGGAACTAACCACACTACCAAAAGGACAAAAAGCCATTGGATTAAAGTGGGTATTCAAGACCAAGAAAGATGCTAATGAAAATATAGTCAAGCATAAAGCAAGACTAGTAGCAAAGGCTACATACAAGAGCATGGCATAGACTTTGAAGAAGTCTTTGCACCTGTAGCAAGAATGGAAACAATCCGATTACTATTAGCCATAGCTGCTAATAACAAATGGGAAGTACATCACCTAGACGTCAAATCTGCATTTTTGCATGGAGACTTAAAAGAAGAAGTGTATGTTACACAACCCGAAGGATTTATAAAAGAAAATGGAAAAGTCTACAGATTGATAAAAGCTCTATACGGATTAAGACAAGCACCACGTGCATGGAACATAAAGTTAGATAATACCTTGAAGTCCTTAGATTTCAAAAAGTGCGCTTTAGAACAAGCCTGTCTACAAAGAAGTCAAAAGACTCAATACTTCTAGTAGGAGTCTATGTGGATGATTTAATCATCACTGGCACACCAAAGAAAGAAATAGACAAGTTCAAAGCTCAAATGGAAGAGAAGTTCGAGATGAGTGACCTAGGATTACTATCCTACTACTTAGGAATTGAAGTCACACAAACTGGAGGTGACATATCAATAAAGCAATCCGCCTACGCAAGCAAGATCCTAAAAGAAGTTGGAATGCTAGACTGCAACGAAACTTTAATACCTATGGATCCAAGAACAAGACTAACAAAGAACACTGAAGAAACAACGGTCAACTCAACTGAATATAGAAGCTTGATTGGATGTTTACGATACTTGTTACATACAAGACCCGACTTAAGTTACTCCGTTGGATTACTTAGTCGTTTTATGCAAGAACCGAAGGAACAACACATGAAAGCTATAAGGCAAGCTGCTACGTTAAAGGAACAAAAGATTATGGAATCACCTACAAGTACAATGGAAGAAAACAGATACAAGGTTATAGTGACATCAGCTACGGAGTTAACACTCAAGAAGGCAAAGGCACTACTGGAATTATCTTCTACTACGATGAATCACCAATCAGCTGGAGTACACAAAAGCAAGCCACGGTAGCTCTATCATCATGTGAGTCCGAATTCATTGCAGCAACAGCAGCAGCAACACAAGCATTGTGGTTAAAGAGACTGCTTAGCAAGCTTACACACACGGAAGAAGAAAAAGTTACAATACTGGTAGACAACAAGTCCGCCATCGAACTAATGAAGAATCCCGTATTCCACGGAAGAAGACCTACAAGTCGAATTCATAAGTGGAGAATTTCAGAAGGCTGACATACTGACAAAGGCATTACCGAAGATCAGATTCCTCACCATGAGACAACTAATTGGAGTCAAAGATCTAAAGCAAGCCGATCGTGATTAAGGGGGAGAATATTGGGTTAATCACCATCGACCCAACACTAAACCCGTCACACCCCATATGACCCGGTCAACAAAAGTCAACCATAAAGAAAAGTCAACAAAGCAGTTACAACCGCCACATAGCAGTTATCAATAACTGCCCAAATCACAGAACCGACACAATGGTTCATTGTACCCTTTCATTACAGTATATAAACACAATACATTCGTTTGTAAAGATTAGATGACATATTTTGATTAATGCAAAACACATTTACAGTTTTACTTAATACTTGCACTATTATCATTCGGTATACTTGTGATTGAAACGTTTAGACCATAGATCCCGTGATAAAGGCCAACAGATTTGATTATTGAAGTTGTTGATTCGAAAGGAAAATATTGTGGGCATGGCGTTGCTCAGCTGGTAGATATAGCAGATGATCTGGTATGGTTAAATACTATAATGAATTTAGTATTCATATGTTTAAGATGTCTGATAAAGAAAAAATTATTATAGAGCGATAAGGTTCGTTGGTGGCCAATATACCATGAACCGGATCATGAGCTTGTCGGAAAAATACAACTGAATATACACTATTCAAGCAGTGCAGATGAGAATAACAATGTTAAGGTAAACTAAATATAACGATTTCTAACTTTTTTGGCAAACATTACACCTGTGAGAATTACTAATACCGCATCTTTAATTTGTCTCTTTTATAGTGCGGTATAGTTTCTGAAACGATAGCTTATGACTCTGTTTAAGAGGCAGCAATGAAAGCCCAAAATTTTAAGCAAAAGAATTTGTTGCTTCATGGACAATGGAGGTGGTTGGTAACTAAATTTGCTTCTTACTATGGGGTATCTGATGCATATACCAAGCTCAGGTGTGTTTCATTTCGAAATGTATATCCATATCATTATAATTAAGCATGGGCGATTTTATAAATATTGAGATTTTTAGTGTGCTTATCCACCTGTTCTGTTTTAGGTGTCTTATTCTTTATCCTTATTGGGTGATCTTATATCCTTGTCTTCATTTTTTTTGTACACATGAGGTAGTCCCACTATCTGAAGGGCAAAACTGGATGTGTACATGGACAGTCTTACTTTAATGTTTTTTATTGTGTAGTATGAGCCACGTTTAGTCTGGACCAGTCATTGATATGGATTTCATATTCATGTTGAGATTAACTTCTATATATCATTCTTTTGACGTCTAACTTAGCTAGGTTGTGAAATGTGTAGTTTAAAGTTACTACATGATCATAGATTGGAGCATCATTCTTGCCATAGATTAACTTCTATATATCATTCTTGCCATCATTAGGGTTCTTGCCTGGTGAAGAAAGAAACAAGTTTGGAGCATCACGGCATAGCTGGAACTTCAATTCGTCCAGATAGAAAAATATTAGGGACTGCTAGATGGGATCACAGGTTAGTACTATATAGTACAGCGAGTTTTAGTAATCAGGGTTCAGTCATCCATGTTCACTGAAATTGCAAATCGATAACTATACTTTATGATTTCATGAAAAAAAGGAAAAAAAAAACTCGGATTCTTCCCGTTCTCATTAAAAAATTTCTTATTTACTCAGTGGCAGCAGCTGTAGGTTGTAGCTACCACAGCAGCCGCACCAGCTTCCAGAAAAGAAAAACAAATAGGAAAAACATACTTGGTTGTTGCCTCAGCTACCACCTTGGTTGCGGCCCAGTGAGTGGAGGCTGCAAAGGCTATAGGAGCTGAACGTGAAAATCTTATTGCTGTTGTTAATGCTACTGTTAACATAGGCCACATGTACAATGAAACACCTGAAAGGTGAGTTCGTAATTTGACTAATGTGTTTACGATTCGTGTTTAATAGCTTTTGCAATGCAAATATGGGATATCGCTATTATCATGGTTCCGTTACAGTATGTGGATTGACGGTTAGACCATAAAGGTATCAACACAAGATGATTTAATCTCGAGAAGCATGTCATGGTGGTGGACGCGGAAAAGAAGAAAGAAGTTAAATCGACACACCATAGTAGTGATCTTAGACCTACAACTAAACAGTTTTGGAATAATAACATTGGGGTTCTTCAAGTTGGAATATTGAGTGCTAAAGGGCTGACACCAATGAAGAAAAAAGACGGAAGGGCATCTACAAATGCTTATTGTGTCACTTAGAAAAGGAAGGTTCGCAACAATAACTAAAGCTACAAAATCATACACTGCGTTTGCTTTGACATAATAAGGGCTATTAATTACTAGATTTGGAATTATAGTAGTAAAGATGCCAATGTGAATGTATAAGGATGAAGATAAATTAAATGATTTGATTCACCAATTTATAAACAGATTTCTTTCAAGTCTTTGCTTTCTATTTTTACTCAAGTTAACCAAATATAGTTTGTACATTCACAATCGCTTTCAAGTCTGCTCAGCTATCTATTCAGTGTAATTTCCTTTCGGGTTCTTTTTTTCATTATAGTCTCACTGACTTGATTAAACTCTTTATATTATGATCTTAAAACAAAACAATGTGTGACATTGTTACTGATCAAACCATAATGATGATAACCATTATCAGTACCTTATTTTGGATGCTAACAATTTCTGGTGCATTAGAAACCATACTCCTAAACCAATCCATTGCAGATGGCGAGACCATCGTCTCACAAAATGGGACATTCGAGTTGGTTTCTTTAGCCCAGGAAACTCGAAAAACCATTACCTGGGGATATGGTAGAAGAAGATAACTACTACAATTATATGGGTTGCTAACAGTGACACCCCACTTAAAAGTACCTTAGGTGTTTTCATGTTTAACAGAAAAAAAAATGCTACTGATGCAAAATGGTACCATAATTTAGTCGTTTGACTTCATGGCGCTGATTATAGATATAACTGTAGTGGCAATACTTTTGGATAACAGGAATTTTGTAATCAAAGGCAGAAGTAACAAGAATTTCATTTGGCAAAGTTTTGATTATCCTGGAAATACTTTTTTACCCGGGATAAAATACGGGAAAAACTTTATGACGGGAAAAGAGAAATACATGACATCATGGAGAAGCAGAGATGATCCTTCACTGGGTGAGTATACGATGAGGTGGAAGATGGATGAATACCCACAAGTGTACAAGATGAAAGGGTCAGTCATTGAATGGGACCATGGAACGGAGAGAGTTATGCGGGCTTGCCAATTTTCTCACAAAACCAAATTTCAACATTCAAGATGGAGATTGTTACCAATCAAGAGGAGAGTTATTTCCTGTACACATTAAATAGTACCAAAGTTTTAGAAAGAGCAATACTTACCGAAGACGGGAAGATAGAATTCTGCCACCATCACCGAGACAGTGAAGCCCAAGATTGGATGCAAGATTGGACTATACCGTTGGATAACTGTGACAGCTATGACATGTGTGGCCCATATGGAAGCTGCAACATCCTCACCTCACCTTACTGCGGGTGTATGAAAGGGTTTAAACCAGCAGCGGGATCACGCATTGATGAGTGGTCTAATGGATGCAAAAGGATGGTAGCTCTCGATTGCAAGCATGTAGAAGATTTTCTAAAGTACCCTGGAGTCAAATTACCAGACACAAAAGGTGCTCTCTTTAATGAACACATGACTCTAGGGGAATGTGCAGTGGCGTGTAAGAACAATTGCTTATGTATAGCTTATGCAAATCCATACATCTCACCAGCCAGGAATGGATGCTTGCGATGGTTTGGTGATTTGATTGATATCATAGTTTATCTACAAAATGGTCAAGATCTTTACATTAGACTGGCCGCCTCTAAAGTATTACGTAAGTCCTTGTCTTCATAATCAGGGCTAAATTTTTACTTGATTCATTTTGACAACATCTAGCTTTTCTCAGGGCTCCAATCACAGAACAAAAAGAAACGATTGCAATTGGAAATTTACTTGTCAATATCAGCAGTAATGATTATATTGAGCATGATATTGGCACTTTATCTATTGGTTAAGTGGAAGAGATCAAATGTAAATTTAGACGGTAAGTGATAGCATGGTTAATTGTTATGTATACATTGATTAAAAAAAGTTGGCTTCATCTATACTTTATATTTTCAGGTAGTGAAGCAAAGCTTCTAGATACAGATCATGAGCATAGCATTGAAATGGGAGAGATACACCTGCCGTTGTTTGGGTTATCAATAATTGCTAAGGCGACAAACAGCTTTTCGGATGATAACAAGCTTGGAGAAGGCGGTTTTGGTCTACTCATGAATATCCAAACATATATATTCATGTTTATATGGTTTTGGTCTATTTTGTTTATATGAGATTAATCAGTGTATCAGCTGTTTTATATGAATACTATCTCTATTCATGTTTATAGGTGTATTTATGCCTTTCAATACATCATTACTAATCAGGGCCTGAATCAGACTAAACCGGAACTAAAGATTTGGAACCATGGACTCACAGATTTCAGTTCCTTTTTGGTTTGGATACTATTAATGGATCATGAATTTAAAATTAAATTTTCATACTATTTGCAAAAACATTTACTTAGAGGATGCAGTTTTGACCCATTTACTTATTAATGGGTCAATTTGATTTGATGTAAAGGATGCTCTTATGTTTAAGTCCTTGCCTCAATCAGGTGACACTCTACACGTCCATTCATATTAATTATGTTTTTATAGGGCATTCTGTAATTCTGTCATTCTTCCAAAACACTTTTTCGAAAAAAAATTCGTGGAACGACTTCTAAATGATGATTTAGGATATTACTACGTATGGTGTTTGAACATCTTTTTCAAATTTTCCAACTGTTATATTCACAAACAATCATGTGGACGCTGATGCTACAGATGTTTGCAACATGTTAGATATGAACCTTTTTATTTTAACTTTACTTGCATTTGCAGCCTTCATTGGATGTGTTAAAGGAGAAGGAACATAAAGGTAAGTGAAAACCCAAACAAAAGCCAATGCGAACGCCATGTAACTCGACTTCATTCAACCTCCACTTTGTAGTAGCACTATGCAAAAATATATAATCTTAAGCGCACATTACTTACCTATAACAGATGACACACCACCACCAACAATCTACACTGCAAGTGAATCTTCTACAAACAACTTAATTATAATTCAAATAACCTAAAGCTAAGTTGTTGCAGATAATCGTCAGTCTAAAGCAAGAAGTTTCAATCCTGTTTATCTATGTCATTGAAATTCAGGTGCTTCTTGCTTGAGATCAATCAGGCAAGTGAATAGCGTTCAATCAAAATATTTATGTCAGTTACCTTTGTTCCCAAGAGTAAGCTTTTATTATGTAAGTACAACCCATTTCAATGACATCTGTTCTTATCTTAATTATGATGGATAGAAGGGTTAATCACTTGGTCTTACCAAAGTGTCAATTGAATTATGACACTAGATAAACGATGGTGAAAAAATAGTTGTAGCATTCATGTCTGTGGATGGCTGCAACTATTCTATTGTTTCAGCAACTTATGCGGTGCTACTTAATGTATTATAGGTGAAGGGAATTGCTTTGAACAAGAGTGTTACTCTTAGCGCCCGAGAATAATGAGAAAATGCAGGTTCTTTTTGTGTTTCATTCATCTTTTGTTGTCTGTCTGATCAGAGCTGCTAATGCCAATATATATAACACATATAATCTACAATTATGAGTATTCTTTGTTCCAATGGAATATGAAAAAACATAATTTACTAAAAATTTGGATACCATTCAGTTTTTAAATGTTATTATGCCAAAATGTTGTGTGAATTTTGGGTTCAAATGTTGCAGATGAACTTCGAATGGCTATAAAAGAGATCTTATGTGGCAATGACAAAGAAAGGCACCAGTACGACGCATCAGTACGACGAAGCGTTAATAAAAATTACTGTTGAAGAGTCCTTAAAATGGTTAGAAAGGCTTTCTTTTACTCACAACAAAGTTCTTCGCAGTTGGTGATTCTGATTAGGGGTTACAATTTGCAACCATTTATATAGGGACCTGTTAGTTTGGGTTGTTTTATTTACAACAGACGATGTAGAAAATAAGCTAAAGCTAATACAAGTTAGTTGTGCTGAACTGGCTAAATATGTCAGAAGTCACGTAACATTTATGCAAGTGCTTATAATGTCTCATTGTTTAGTATCATATTTTTTTAGTATTCATCTTTATCATTTTTAACACATTGAAAATTTACAATAACATGGACCGAAACTCCAAAAGGTTTTGGTGGGTCGGTCCAAACCTCACCCAACCCATTTTGAATTATTTGAACCATTATCATCTGATTTTGGCCTCCAATTTTGATCATTCTGAGGGTTATATGCTGATCTTCCAAGGCAATGCAAAACCTGTGGTCTTCGGTTTAAAATGCAAGAAGAACACAGTAGTCATATGGATTGGCACGTGACCAAGAACAGAATATCGAGAAACCGTAAGCAAAATCCTTCTAGGAAGTGGTTCGCTAATGTTAGTATGTGGCTTAGCGGTGCAAAAGCATTGGGAGCTGATGCAGTTCCAGGAAAAGACTTCATTTACATGCTTAATTTTATATGGCAATAATCTTCTAGGAGCTTAATTTGTTACAAGATGTAAAGGTAACTTTATTTGTTTATACTTTTCGATTTGAAAGGTTTCTTTCTAATCCATATTGTTTAATAATTACTTAATTAGGCGGTTAATTGTTATTTGAGAGCTCATAATATTAAACCGGATGATCCCCGTCATTCTTAGCAACCATTGTGTTGCTTACCTGAGGTAAAATCTTATCAGTTGTTACTCTATGATTTCCAGCTGTAGATCTATTTCCTTAAACGGATAAATCATGTACAGCCTTGGTGTAGTACATGTATGTGTAAGTGTGTATTGAGTCTTTAATGATGTGAACCAGGATCAGCCAATTCCTGAGACAAAGGCCAGCTTCTGCGTCTGAACGTAGACCGCTGAATAGGCTTGATCCTACAACCCATGCTAGCGTAAATGATATATATCGTCAAGCTCAGATCTATTGTCAATTTGTATATTTTAGTTACCTTTTTTTTTAATCCTAGAACTTTTATTATTCAGCTTGCATTGAAGGATGCGGAGCAGTTTATGAATTTACAAAATAATTCCGCAATGGCAAATATCTTGAAGGCAAATGCCCTTATTTTGGTGAGACCACATCCTGTTTTTATTTTCATGTTTCTTTGATACATTCTATTCATGTCGCTAACATTAATAATATCTGTTGACAGTTAGAAAAGTTTGAACTATATGGTTGAGTGTTGAGTGTGATGGGAGGCCAATCATGGGAAGCCCGTTTCCAGTTTTCTTTAGCACAGATATATCTGATCTTTTGGTCTTTATTGTTTCTGTGTTAAAACATAATAGAAGTGTGGGAGATGGTGATCTAATAAGCCGGACTAATGGAGAACTGGATGACCTTGAATAAATTCACCCGAAGGGAGTCCCCGAGACTTCAAACATTACTACAAGTCCAAGCAACTATAACCTTCGTTTCCGTCATCAATAGCTTTAAGAACATTTTGTACAATGAATTAATACCAAAAACAAAGATTGTATGTTAAGCCACTGTGGGTCTAAGTTTTTGTGCCAACCCAACCAGTTCCAATCAGGTAACCTTTCTGGCAGGTGCCGCTTTATATAAAAGTGTTTATATTTTCACAATGCTTTCATTTGGGCCACACCGCAAATGAATCGGTTATATGCTAAAAAAAGGTCCAGCAGAAACCACTTTCATTCATGTAGATAACTACAAGTGGCAACTGACAACATGGGCAGGTCGGACGCGTTGCCTAATTGGTCAAACCAGATGTATGGGTAATGTTTGGTATGGTTTCTAAAAAATTGTTTTTAACAGTTACGTGATGTTCTTTATCTTAATGGCTTAGATCAACTTAAACTATCACGAAAAAGGGGAACTCAAAATGTCGTCTCTCATACTGTTCCACATGTCACTTGCGGTGTTTGAATACATTTACTGACTTACGAAAAAAGATGAGGATTTGTAATAAAACATGGTATGTCTTTGCTGCTTGATGCTGTAATAATCACTTCTGATGCTGTAAAGTGTTTAGCAAATTTCACTAAATAGGGAACAAATAAATTAATAGATAATATAAGGGTATATAAGTGATACTGGGAGGTGTTTGGATGTGCATTTCAAAAGTGTTTATGTGATATTAGTTAACCATAATCATATAATCAAAGTAATAAAGCAAGTCGTAAAAGATGGTGTTTGTTGCTTCAATTTGGCATACTCAAATGATTAGATGTTTAAGTGTGTGATTATTTACAGAATTAATAGATAAGTAAAATGACCAAAAGTTACATATTTGTAAAAGAATAGAATAGACTTCTTGTGAAATGGGGGTATAAGTGAAAATCGGGATATAAGATTGGGAAAAAACTTTTTCTATTGCAACTGATATAAAACTGATCACCTAACATAGGTAATCTGATCTATAGTTGTATATTTTGGCTCATGTTTAGAGGCATCAAGTGAATACCTTGATCCAATTAAATTTTACAATCATAATGATTGGGTGTTTCTTAAGCCCTTCTGATAATAAGATGCCGTTTAAATTTAATCGTAGACAATTCCCTGTTGCATTGTGTTTTGCAATGACTATTAACAAAAGTCAAGGACAAACACTAACACAAGTAGGATTGTTTCTACAACGGCCGGTTTTTCTCACGGACAACTATACGTAGCCGTATCAAAGGTGAAAAGTAGAAAAGGATTAAAGATTTTATGTTGTGATGAAGACGGGAAATACTCAAAATCAACAACAAATGTTCTCTACAAAGAAGCTTTGTTTAAAATTTAAGTTAACTGTTACATCACTTTAATACATTTTCATTATCTACAACTTTACACACATACATGAAATTCATAATGTTGTAAAAATTATATATGTTATGGTATTAACCATCCACGCAAACCATACAAGTATTTATAATTCTAAAAAAAAAAAAAAATCAACAACTAAAAACCAAAAAAACAATTATTTTATAATATTGTTTGACAATTCTAAAAAATATAATTCAGTTAACAAAAAACAATAAAAAAATAATTATATGTCATGCCATTGGGTAACTAGTATATATATATATATATATATATATATATATATATATATATATAGATATATATATATATAGGGCACGTTCTACAGCATCAATATTAGATACAAGATCTTTCTGACGTACCATTTTAAACTAATCTAGACCCTTGGATCATTTGATCAATGGTTAATAATTCATGATGGCATTTGTGTAAATATTTAAACTTTTTATTTAATTCAAAAGGGTATAATAGTAAAATACATTTTTATTTTATTTTTTAAATATTTTTATTTAAAAAACGTTTTTTTTTTTAAATCCTGAAATTTTAGGAACTTTAGTTGAACATTTTTTTTTTTAGTTTGAGCAAGCATGTTTTAAATAATGTCGGTGCATATATGTTTTTCCTATATAACCTGTGTTTTTTAATCAACCAATCTTTCTTAACATATATGTTATAGTAATACTTTTCAAGTTTTATACAAAAACTAGAGAAAACATCTTTAATAATTCAAAAATCATATACGTTACGTTACATTTCATTAGATTGCAAGTAAAAAAAACACATATGCAATCATTGTGTTTCTTGATGAATTTCATTTGTGCACTCGCACTAAAAAAACACATAAGTAATAATCGTACTGCTTCCACAAATTATCCTCTTGTATGCATGTGTGCATTCATCTACATTCCTTCAACATCATCCTTATCATCTCATAGGTCTTGAATATCATAATCATCTTCATAAATCTCTACACAAACATGTTTAAATATAATTAGACCGCAAAAAATGAATAAACAAATTAAAAATTAGAACAACTAGCATAACATATATGCATAATCTTTGTCTATACCAAATTAATGATGTAAATAAATTTTATAATGGCAATAACTATCATAGCACATGTGGACATAGTTTCTCACAAACATCTAATCACAACAATTAGATATGTATAATTTCTACTTATATTAGAGTATACAAACTTGTTTCTAAAACGTAACAATTAGTATAACATGTGTGCACATTCTTTGTTTATATTAAATTACGTAAGAACGAATTAACCATAACTAGCATAACACATATGCACACTTATTAGCAACCTATTATTTGCATCAACTTTTACTAAGAAATCAAAGTTATATCAAAAATATTGTTGCTTAATGATGCATATCCATTAAATTACCTATAAAAGTAGTTAGTAAAATAAAAAAATAAACAAAAAAACATGTATGTTCTAAACAAAAATTCATGATCAGTGGCTTCAAAATTCGTGACCAGTGGAAACACTCTATTTCCTAGAGTAACCATTAGATCACTTTAATGACAATTAGATAATGCTAATCCAATGGTAGAGCATTTTGAAGATGCCAATATTATTTACAAGGCCCCCACAGAAATCTTGTACTTGTGTTTTAATTAAATTTCCACAAGATACATTAGATAATTCGTAGTCCAAATGTTACAATATGATGATAATAGCAATGACAAGTAAGTAGCATTTCAAAATCTTAGATGACCGCATATGTTTGATAACGAGAATCATAAGTTCGACCATTCTTTTTCCATGTACACGTTTCTCTGTTTATAATTTCTCAAACCATTAATCAAATCACAAGATTGAAGGAATTCATCATGTTTATAACCAAATCAACAGGCTATAAATAAATATGAAAATCAATATAGTGTTAAAACACTTTTATCAAATTATAAAAAATGATTAAAACACAATATCCATAAATTATAAATTTCACCTACCAACAAAAATCATACTCGGTTTTCGCAGATCAATACCAAATCGAATTTTCACAAAAAAATTAAAAAATATTGCCTTCCATCTAGTTTCTTCGATCAACATAAACCAAACACGAAATCTAAAATCGGGCGATTATGTTGATGGTTGTGGTGGTTAGGTTGTGGGTGGAGGCTAGGGTTTGAAGGAGAGATAAGTATGTGAAAGACAATGAGATAACTGAGTTGTGAAATCAGTTTAAAAAAATTCTGGAGGAACTTTAGGAAAATATAATTAGTAAATACCATATATACCCTTGGATAATAACATGAATTAAATAAATAGAAACTAGTTTGCTAAATTTTGATTGGTCAAATATGGTACTGTAAAGTACTGTATCTAATATTAGTACTGTATAGAATATAACACTATATATATATATATATATATATATATATATATATATATATATATATATATATATATATATATATATATATATATAGGCTCTGGTTCCATTGAGAAGGTTTTTATTTTGAGAAGATTGAGAAATCTTCGTTTGAGCAAATTGATTCATGTTTTTGATTTGATTCACAAGTAAACATCATTTTATGGTGAATCGAAACTATAAATCCCAAATTTGATTCACAAATCATTGTTAAAATCGAGTTATGATGATGATTCATTAAATGTGTACAGATGATTCAGTATTTTACATATATCGCAAAATCGAGAGATTTTTAACATTGATTCAAATTTTTTTTACACATTTTGAATTTTAATAACATTAAAATGAGTTTTACGCTTGAAAAACATGAATCAAAGTTAAAAATCTATCGTTTTTGAAAACCTTCTCAATCTTCTCAAAATAAAACCCTTCTCAATCGATCCGGATTCTATATATATATATATATATATATATATATATATATATATATAAATATATATATATATATTTTCCTTGTTGTAAAATGTTGAGGTCATATTAATTTATATGATAAAGTAGCTAACCTTTTTGGATATTCTTTTCTTCATATGGTGTATCTGTAACTGTCATCTGTGATTGTCCGTTTGATGTTGAACCTGTGGAAAATTAGTTGTAAAATGGTTATGCTTTACTAAACTATATTTGTCATACAAAAAATAATAAAAAAGGATAAAATTTTACCTGAAACTTTTTCCTCTAGCAACTTTGGTGGTTCTGGTTTGTCTAACCACTCGTTGAAAAGGAATCGATGTTATTTTTTTTTGGCATGCTTCTTGGTTGTGGGCTCTCGAGTGATGCAATCAGCGAGTTGCAGTCAATACCCACATTGTCGCCTGCCTTTGGAGTGAAAAATGTAAACATAACTGTCTCAGTATTGTCTGTTACATTTGCCTTGAAATTGTACCTATAAAAAAAGTTTGTCAGGGTGCGTTTTCTGTATTGGTGGTAGTTGTATTGGTTTGTATGCTTTGGTGTGCACCTGTAGTTTGGACCTGGTAACGTTCCATGTAACGTGCATTCAAAAACATCTCCATTAATGTCGGCTTTAAGTGTACATTTATCACATGATGGATAATACCAGTCGCGTGTAGTGATAAGGCTTGTGATGGTTCCTTCACATGTAAATCTTACACCCTGAATTTTATTGGGCTAATAACCTATTAAAGCACTATACTTGTCAAGAATAGCAGTTTTGAGTAGCGAACTAAAAAAATAACTCTTTTATACATTAATGTTGACATTTTTGTCTTTCTTTATGTATTATGGCCATATTATGACCATTTTACCCTTCGAAGAATATTTCAAAAAAAAAATCGTAAAAAAATTTCAGAAATTTTTAGAAAATCATGATGTATTTGTTTTTCCTCCTTCTCAGGCTAGAGGAAACCATCAGTTTCCAGGGTCACATCCAGTTTCTCTAGACAAGTCTGGTGTCATAAATTTTTCATTCATAATTTTGTATCGGATAATTCTATCTTGAAAAGCTACTACGTATTCATATATTGAAAGTTATGAGGATATGTGCACAATGAGAATACCAAAGATATGGCTTTCTAAGTCCCTATTAGCCATGTACTCGTAGATATGAATACGTAGAAAAATTGTTAAAACACCATGTACTCGTAGATATGAATACGTAGTTATATATATAAATTTATATAAATATGGGTTACGTGTGTTTGAAATTGTACTACACTTTTATGTGTAATATTTGATTTTTTAATTGCAGAAAAATTGTTAAAACCTAATATATATAAATTTATTTATTTATTTATTCATTAAAGAGACACATTTAAAGTTTTCACATTTAAAAGCGTGTAGAATTTTTTTTTAATCCTCACACTTGAAAATGAGAAGAATTATATATCACACTTTTAAGTGTGAAGAATTATTTTTAAATCCTCACACTTAAAAGTGTGAAGAGTTCAAAGCTCACATTTAAAAGTGTGAAAAATTGTTTTAAAATTATCACACTTAAAAGTGTGAAGAATTGTTTCAAAACTATCATACTTTAAAGTGAGAAGTTTTAATAAATCTTCATATTTAAAAATGTGAAATTATTTGCTACACACATATGGTTCACACACAAGGTAAGTGTGAACCTTTCAATTTCACACACTTTATAGTTTGAAAATATGCTTTAATAAGTATGAAAAGTTAGCTCTTTTGTTGTAGTGACGAGTAGTCCTTTTAGTTACCTATCGATTTAAGTAAGGGTCCTTGAGTTATATTTAAGAATTGTTATTGTTACAAAATATTACATAAATTGTTCATCTTCATCTAAGTTACTCCACTTTACAAAAAAACGTACAAATTTTCAAGCTTTAAATAAGAACATAATGTCGGGCAACTGGGTAAAGAGGTTAACAAGTAATTATATATAGATAATTAAAGCTAACAAACCTGAATATTTATTGTTGATTAACTTTTTAACCCGCCGAAACGCACGAGTAAATTAAATCCTACTCTTTTTTGAACAAACAATACAATGGTAAATATATAAGTACTAGCTTAAAGACCCGTCTAACATCGGGTTATGTTTAAAGTGTTAACTTTTTTCTAAATATAATGTGTCAATAACAAAAAAAAGAAAGCAAAGAACGTAACAATGTTGCATTAATATTTGAAATGATCAATCCTGTATTAAGTCATACATCCGACAAACCAATTGAGTTTTTTAGCAATTAAAATAAAAAACGTTCATGAATTATCGTCTTCAAACTTGTTGGTCTTGATGAGTATAGTGAGACATATTGAAGTAATATCTAGATGTGCCTTCCTTGAAAACCTAACAATTCATGTCAACAAAACAATGCAAGTTAATAATGTAGGTTATGATTAGTAATATAATATATATGATTAGCAAATATTGTATAGAACATGTCATATGTATTGTGCGTACCTCTTGAAATTTGATCATACACCTTGAAGCACTTCTTTTTTGACGACATCTGTAGTGGTTTTCGAAACATTGTCTTCCTCATCACAAACCACAACCTTCAAACCTTGTTTTCTTTGACTCTTGAAAGAGCCACATACAATTGTTCATGTGTGAAAACAGGTCTGGGAGGTACAAACCAACTTTTGAAAGCGATTGACCCTGGCTCTTGTTAATTGTCATAGCAAACGAAAGTGACACAGGATATTGTTTCTTACAATCTTTATCCGTAGACGCTTATCAGTCGGAGTAATTATCAACCTTGGTATGATAACCTCCTTTCCAAAGTGGCTTCCGTTAATTATTTGTGCGTGAATTGAAGTTCTTATTAATCTAAGAAATTGAAGCATCTTCCTGTTACATAATCCATTAGCTTGATCAATATTGCGCAACAACATTACCGAGACACCCACTTTTAATGCAAGAGTATGTTTTGGAACACCTGAGATCTTCAAGCCACTGATAAATTCTGGTGAGAAAACAGATTCATCAATGGCGGAACTACGTTTGGTTTTATCAATGGTATCGCAATTTAAAAAAAAAAAAACATTTCTTCACCAGGAAATTTGTTCAACAAATGATCATTTATAGTGTCGACCGCTTCATTTTTCAGAGCAAGAATGACCTTTTCTTGGAATTTTTTCCTTATATAGCTTAAAGACCAATGTAATTTCGGGTGTAGTTTACAGAATTATTTTTTAAGAAGGGTCTTTGACCTTTTACCCAAAAAAGGATGAATTAGTACTTTTTTGTAGATGACATTTGTAGCAGTTCTATAGACATTACCATCCTCGTCACAAATGGCTACCTCCAAACCTCTTTTGCTTTTAACTCTTGAAACAATAACGTATGGTTGCCCATGTGTGATAACAGGATGTGGCAGTAAAACCAACTTTAGAAAGTGATTGACCACGGCTCTTGCTAATTGTCATGTCAAATGAAACTCATTGAGAGTATTGTTTCCTGAAAATGTTAAGAGGTAAACGTTTTATAAGATAGAGTAATCTCAACCTTGGTAAAATAACATTTTTTTTCAAAGTTTGTTCCGTTAATCAATTATGCCCGTATAGAAGTTCTTGTTAATTTATGAACTTGAAGTCTTGTGTTGTTACATAATCCATTTTATCGATCAATATTTCTCAACAACATTATCGAGACTCCTTACTTTTAACACAAGTTTGTGGTTCAGAACACATGAGAACTTCAATCCTATAATAAATTTCGGTAAGAATACGTAAATAGATATCATTATTTTTTAAGAAAATAATAAGTAATGTGTCAATAATACAATAAAGAATTTGGTGTGTATTTATTAAGAAAATAAACGTACATGTATCGTCTATCTTCTTCAGTTGATAGATACTCTTGGGTAATAAAAATAAATAAATTGTGAAATAGATAGTTTCCAGTTGATAAATAGATAGTCTTAGAGAGCAAACTATACCATCTACGTCAAAACTTTATTAGTCCATATTCATTTCGTGAACATCCAAATACAAAGAAGAATAAAAAGTCAAACTAAGACTAAAAGAGGTTGAAAGTAACGCATGTTTGTGGTTCAGAACACATGAGAACTTCAATCCTATAATAAATTTCGGTAAGAATACGTAAATAGATATCATTATTTTTTAAGAAAATAATAAGTAATGTGTCAATAATACAATAAAGAATTTGGTGTGTATTTATTAAGAAAATAAACGTACATGTATCGTCTATCTTCTTCAGTTGATAGATACTCTTGGGTAATAAAAATAAATAAATTGTGAAATAGATAGTTTCCAATTGATAAATAGATAGTCTTAGAGAGCAAACTATACCATCTACGTCAAAACTTTATTAGTCCATATTCATTTCGTGAACATCCAAATACAAAGAAGAATAAAAAGTCAAACTAAGACTAAAAGAGGTTGAAACGCACGTTTTTTGAATGTTAGTTTTCTACATATACGGTGACTCTAAACCAAACCATAAGAGAAATCACGATATTGTTAAGAATGTTTAGAACTGAAGAAAGAAAACTAACATTCAAAAAAAGACTATAATTTTTAAATTTAGAGCCAAAGTAGCATTTAAGTCATCTCGTTCTTGAATCTTTGTTCTTGGAGATCCACCAAATATTGAATTGAAGAAGACTTTCAGATCCTGTAATATTCATAGGTTAGTGTTCTTTCTTAGACGACTATATACATATCCACATACCAAACAAAATTTGCGGTTAAAGAGACCATTTAATAAGCAATCCTAAACAACACGTTTACACTATAATATATTTGCTCTATGCACGTCTCTTTCAAATCCCTTTTGACAACTCCATTGATATCAATCATTCTAGTATTTAGCAAAGAACTTACCTGTTGAAGGGCCCGACCCTCCATAATAATTTTAGACACCAAATATCCCCTTCATAACGTTCGACATATCCATGATACCAACCATGTTTCTTTTAAGATAGAAACTGATACATATCGCCACCATGGAAAATAATATGATTAAACTCCATTCCAGGAGTAATTACCTATAGTAACTAACATAGTGAATAATTATGCTTAGATGACATTTTAGTTAACAAAAGAAGGGCAATGCTGATATGAAATTATAATTAACAAAAGAAGGGCAATGCCTATTTTGACACGTACTAAAAGTGACCCATTACACTACCTTAAACCTGGTACATTAATTTTATTATTTAGCTAACAGTTTAAGAATACTTCAATCACCTTGAATTGATTCTATAGTATTTATCGATTGGAATTCAATTGCAAGATAATGTGAAGCATATTTATGCAAGAGGCTGAATTTTGAGGTGGTTCATACACATTTTTTTTGCAGCTTTCCTGGAAAAAATCAACAAAAAAATGTATTTGATTGAACCACTATGCAAGAAGATAAAAAGAAGTCACCAAAAAACAATTTACATGTACGGTTACTTACATTGTCATGTGACCACGTCTTACCTTGTGACCGCATTTCTATGTTCATTAATATTAAGGAAAATTACAACATAAAATCCCATGTCCACTTAAGGTAAGACTAAAAAGTTTGTAAATGGATAAAGTTTCACAGGGGTTTTTCACTAAACTGAAAGTTTTCTCACTTTTCATATCCTGCAAATTCCCTTATATAACCATTTCTATAGTCTACCATTGTCACTAATGATTTATATACCTTTTATCCCAAATGGGTTCCATCAGAAAGACGTGTGTCACAAAACTGAGATCAAGGCCAAGGCCTGGTGATCCAATTCCATACATCAGAAGAGCCATACAGTCATCATCATGCTGGAAGGTAGCCAACGATTTCACCTATATAAAATGCAAGTGACTTAAGATTGCCATTCAAACTATAGACCCATTAGATGTGACAAATTCATTTTCAATACTTATGAACGGGTCGATTTGGGTTCTGTTATAATTCAATCAGGTATAAAGTCGCGAATTAGACTACCAGAAATCAATAACGCCTCATATTTTGTTAACTTTATTGTAATTTTCAGATGTTTTTATATCAAATCCTACGTGGCATTGCTTATTGTCATTCTCAAAGAGTTCTCCATAGATCAGACTTAAAGCCTGAAAACCTTTTGATCGATAGACGTACCAATACTTTAAAGCTGGCACTATACTACTGTTGTTGATATGTGGTCGGTTGGTTGTATATTTGCTGAGATGGTGAACCGACAACAATTCTTTCCTGGAGACTTGATATTGATCAACTATTGGATATTTTCAGGTGATCCTTCAACAGACACACATACCAGTATACCAAAGGGAAAGAATATTGTAGTAAATTAGACGATGTTACGGAACCAAAGAAAATTTCTTAGAACAAAGTTAACTTTTGCATATAATGGCTCTTAAATTTTGTTTAAAGAGCAACAAAGTGATTTTAAAATATAAGACCAACCTTGATATGGCTGACATGGAGCATCTAGTGATCTCTTTACAATTTATGTCCATTAGATTAGTTTTGTAGTTAATCTCCACCGTTCTAATTCCATGATTATCCAATCCAACAAACTAGAGAAAACTATGGAGATCAAAATAATATATACGTGTGCTCAATTTCATATCATTGCCGTCAAACCATATAGTCTTAGTTTCAAATTTTTTAAAGAGAATCTCAATTAATTTTCATAACATAAATTGAAAATAAATTGTATTTCCCATATTTGTTAAACTCTTACAACTTGTCTTTATATAGAAGTCCAAAAAATCATATTACATTTAAAAAGCCCATACGATCATAAAGTAATGGAAGTAATATAATGCAATAATCTAATTGATCTTTTACATTTCAAATTGATGAATTTTAACTTTTAATTTATCCACAGAAAAACAAATCATAAAATGAGTTCACTCTCACCGTGTCATTCATTTATATGCTCTGCATTTTCGCCTTGTATACTTCTTTACTTAAACATTCCAACATGTTACCTCATCAGGGCCGTCCCGTGAAATTCGGAGGCCCTGTGCCATAACTTTAAAATATGCCCTTTAAGTGTGAGAGTCAAAATATTACTAGAATTGACTTCCAAAATATAAGGCTGGACGCAGTAAGGCTCCACGATCGACGCCCACAATCGATTCATAGTTGATCGCCTTTTTGTGGTGATTGTCGATCGATCGCAATTTGATTCCACTTGGTCGAGTAGGCGATCGACTGAAACAACAAACAAAACACACTTTATTTCATCTAAACAAATATAAACCTTACTGGGGCACCCAATCGCCTTAAGGTCGCAAGAGAAAGAAAGCTGACATGACAAGAAAAATTGGAAGGATTGACTTGCCTTACTGGGGCAGCCTAAAGCATGATGTCTCAACCTTATTTCTAAAATCTGTTAAATATGAATGTTTTCTTGATTGACATATTTCAAACTGGGAAATAATTTTTTTGTTGTGAACGTTCAAATTGTTATAAATTTTTTCATAAGATATTTTGAATCAAAAATATTAAATTGAGGTGGGGTTTTAAATGATAGGTTATAAAAACAAGAGGGTCTTATTAGAACTTTGAAAAAACAATAGAAGTAAGTAATAGACAAATTGCTAGTTAGGGCCCCACTTGGGTTGTCTTCTCCAACAAAACTAGATCTGATGTTCTTCCATTAAAGTGCCTCAAGCTAAAAACAATTCTCTTACAAAAATATTCGTTTTTCTATCCTAAATCATATGTCAAACACTATTAAATCCTCCAAAAATGATCTTATACTTATACAGACGTTTTAAAAGTTAGAGGCCCCTAAAAATCGGAGGCCCTGTGCGGTTGCCCATGTCGCACATGCTCAAATCCGGGCCTGTACCTCATGCTTATCAATTCATATTTAGGTGCTTTACTGTTGATTCATATCGCCTTTTGTTTATATATCCTACGTGTAGATTGATCATCTATAATTTATACTAATTCTTTTACTCCAAACCAAACTGCCGAAAGATCTTGAAAGTATATTTTAAGCGATTTTCCAAAGATTTAGGGAGAAAATTCTAAAACCAAAATGATATTGTTCAATTTATATATGGGAGTGGTTCTTGTCAGTGGCGGAACCACGAAAATAAGATGTGGGGGGCAAATTATTATTATTATTATTATTATTATTATTATTATTATTTTTTACAATAGCAACAAAATGCGGAAGAAAAAACTAGATTTGAAATGATAAATCGAGTATTGTTACTTTAAGATGAAGGATTTATAAGGTTTTAAAGTGTTGAATGTTGAGTTTTAGTATGTAGGTGGGGGCAATTTGAGTTTTGAGTGCGGGGCACTTTCGAAAAAAGATCAAAATTAAGAAAAAATTACATTAGAATCGCAACTTTTTCGGCTAGCCATGGAAGGCACCGCCACCCCATACCACATACATAACTCCGCCCCTGGTTCTTGTTAAACTACATCTTAAACTAAAAAAATCGTAGGACACTATTTTTTACATGACTAGATTGGCGGGTTGTATATCTCAAATTTCCCTTGCATATATAGTTGCCTTTCTTTAGCATCACCATGATCAAATATATGTAAATGATAAAAATTGTATTGCATCTTCATGTATGTAGAAATAGTTGAATACCATTGTCACATGGTATCTTGATATGTTTTTCATCAAGTAAATTGCAAAAAGCGTCCTTGGTTTATTCAAATTGCATTCGTAATCCTTACCTTTTGGAAAGGGCAGACGTCGTCTTTTTCAGAAAACCTTTGGTGTAGATATCGTACATGTCAAAAGTGAAATGACTAAAATGCCGTTGCCTTTAGTGAGACTTTGTCATTTCATTTGCGAGAATTTTAGTCATTTGAATTTTAGGAAGGGACGATATCTGCAGCAAAGATTTGCCGCAAGGACAACCTTTGCACGTTCAAAAAGGTAGAGACTGCGGCTTCAATTTGAAAATACGATAGGCACGGCTTTTGTAATTACATGATACTTTTTACTGTTGAATTGATGTGCGACGTTTTTGTTGATTTTTTTAAAGCATTTATTTTGATAAAATTCATCATTACAAGGGTAACTACGATGAGAGTTTCAAAAAAAGTTCTAAAAACAACAATAAGCTTTATCTTTAGTTTAAACATACTGTTGTTTTAGTTCATGTCTATGTGACATGAATAAGTTTATATTTTTAATTTAATACTTGTGTTTTGATGGAACATTTTATAAATATCTAAAAGGTTTATACGTAACAAAAGTAGGTTAATAAAATCAAAAAAGGTTTATAAGTTAATGATTTTCATGACATGTAAGGTTTATAAACCATTAAAAAGTTTCATCATTGTCAATGCTTTAATATATTTATATATCTATACTACTTTATAATGCATTTAGGACTTCTAAAATTAGAAGGCTTAAAAATTCAGACTTTTTTACTTGCTTATTATGGAAAGAGTTTTTCTAACCAAAAATTAAGATAAGGAGATCCAATCATGAGATGACATGTATCACTTCTTAATAAACTCCAAGCCTAACTTCTAACAAACTCCAAACCTAACTCCTAACCATTAAAAATTAAGATAAAGAGCTCCAATTATAAAATGACATGTGTCATTTCTCAACTAAAAATTCATCTTTATTTTTAAATTAAAATATATTTTCATCTACTTATTTTTTTTATAATCTAATTTCACCATATTTTCTAAAATTTTATGCTCTTTAATTCAACATCCATTTTGATATATTTTTATTAGTTTTTAGTTTTTATATTTTTAATGGGTTTATTTTATTTTAATTCAAATTTTACAACTTTAACCTTTATTTCATTTATTTCAATCAATATAATCTTTATTCGTCAAAATCATATACTTTTGGGGTAGTGTTTGACGCGTAAGAGATTGTGAGGGTATTTCTATATGCGGGAATAATGATGTCGCGGGAAAGCTACGGGTAACCCAAACAAACACTTACAACTAACACATATATATTCGAAGTGTTGTGAAACGAATTCACTAAACGGGTAAGCAAACACATATAACTATACTTATCGCTTCCGCTGTGCGCGAGTACCCGGCTAGTATATTTAAATGTATCAATCTGGTCTACACTCAAAATAAGTTTCTAAATATAGTTTAGAAATTATTGCATCCGCTAGACCCGAGCAACGCACGGGTATTGCACTAGTTTACTAATGGCCAGGCGTTATGGAATTATGTATCCCGCAAACTACAGGCCCTTCAATGTCATATTTGCACCCATGTTGTGTTAATAAATAGAAATATAAAATTGCTAAAGTTGGCTCATACCCATATTGAAGAAAAGTTTTATCATAGAATTTACTCTATAAATGTTAAGTGGTTTTACCAGGTCATGATAACAACACATAATCAGAGCAAGGCTTGCATCATTAAATGAATAGATAACAACACATAATCAGAGCAAGGCTTGCATCATTAAATGAATAGAGAACATCTAAAGACTATAAACAAAATAAGTAATATTTGGTCATATAAGGTCATATATTATTTAGATTATGTCAACAATAATGACATACTGAGACAACATTAATGACATACGGAGATAACACATTTGTTAAAATGCATGTAGCAATTGATGCTAAAAGCAAACATGGTAGTTACAGGAGTCATGTCATCCATAAAGTACAAATCATGATTTCATTTCAGGTATGGAAATGTTACGGCCTTCTTGTAGTGAACTTGCAAAAGACCTGCAAATGGAAAAAAAGTTTCTCCATATTCTCACACATGTTAACTGAAGTTCAGTCTATTAAAAAACACTAACGACTAATGCATAACAACCTGGAACAATCAAAAGAAAAAAAGTTAACCTAATTGGCTATTAGATTCAATTTATAACGAATAAAAGGAATACATAACCTTCTGAACATAATGCAGAACATGGTGATGCCGACTCTCTTGCAATGATGGCGATGCTGAGTCTCTTCGAGTGAAGGACGGGATATTTCGACATCTCACCAATCTGTCACACAGCTATACACCATTCAGCCACCTGCTAATCACACTAATCAATTCACTCACATCTCATCGAAACAACCAACATTTCGAATCAAACAAATCAAAATCTGATAATTCAAATTAACCCAGCCTCACCTCCTGCAACTTGTCTGAAATCCACTTACGTATCATTGCCTTCACATTATCCCGTCACAACAAAAACATAGCATCCCTAAATTACTGCAAACCAATATTTATTCAGATCAAATGACATTAAAAACCACAAAACTTACCCCAAAACTATTATCCTAACCTTTATTGGGTTAATCCCAATCGACCCATCTGAATACCCAATCGACCCAGTCAACACCCACAAACGACCCGGTCAACGAAAGTCAAAGTCAACATGGAAAAGTCAACTCGCTGGAAATAACTGCCAAATAGCAGTTACAAAACGGTTATATGACAGTTACAAACATAACTGCCATATCCTTTAACCAACACAACGGTTAACTATGTACTGTTTCACTTTGTATAAATAGAGTAGAACATGTATCGATTACAATGATGACAGATTTATAGAAAATAGAGATTATTTCATATTTTGGTATATCGTTGATTAAAGATCCGTAAATTTGGGCCAACAATTGGTATCAGAGCCAAAATCATCATATACCATTTTTCTTTTTAGTTTCAGAATCAATAAGAACAAGAAACAGTCTCGATAAAACTTTTTTTTTCTGCAAAACAATTTGAACACAAATCAAGATATCATCCTTGTGTTCTAAACGTTTGTCACATCAAGGGGAACAATCACACAAGCGATTACTCCAACCCGGCAACAAACTTATTTGCACCTTTCATCGAAACTGATTTTTATCCACATAGGATAAGAAACGAATTTAAAACCGGTTTACAAATTGATTCAAACAAAAACTAAACGAAGTCGTCATCAATTAGGCGAGAAATTAAAGATTCAAATTAGAACAAACACACGTTCGAACCAAGAATCAAGCCCTAGAACGTTAATTAAGCCACCAATTGACTTAATTAAGTCTCCAATCTTTCATATCACTCACGGATTAAAAACCCCAAAATCAAACGAAACCCTAAAATTTCGATTGAAGGGATCCGGTGTTCGCGAAGATCACCACGTACCGGAGAAGATAAGAAGGCTATTCAACCTTATCATAGGAGTTTGACCGAGTAGATTTGGAGAAGAAGAAGCAGATTTCAAACCCAGAACAGGAGAGAGACGAAAAACAGTCTCCAAGAGAGATTTTACTTTATTATCTCAAAACAAGAGATATAAAGGAAATAAATATACGGCGCACGTTTTATCTCTCAAAGAGATAAAATAAATATACAAATAAGGAGGCGTTAGTATTTTTAAGTAGGCAAAGGATTTTATTTTTATAAGGCATCGGGTTAGACCATCAACCCATTCAGGTTCCAAAATTTAACAACACCACTCTTTCATTTTTTATATAGTATATATTCTTCATTTTAGATATATATTATTATTATTTGATAAGTTACTTTATATATACAAATTTAGTAATTCATCAAATTTTTAGATATAATAACCTAGTGATTACACTGCTTATTATATTAGAAATAACTCTTAAGGAGTAATTAACCTTTGGATATTTCATTTAAGTCTTTTAAAAATCTCCCTAGGATAGTCTTTCAAAACTAGTCCTATAAAAGTTTTATACACCTTTAAGGAAAATAAAACATTAGAGCTCATTAAAAATTAAGAAATTTCAACACACATCGTGTTAAAATTTTCTTGGAGATTTATTGTCAATATCTTTAAGATATGACGAAAGAAAGTGGAAATAAGGAACCTAGTACTAATTTTACAAATAGTACAACTCAATTTCAATGCCCAATCCTAAAGCCCGCGAATTACTCATTATGGGCAATTCGAATACAAATCATTCTCGAAGCAAGTGGTTTATGGGAAACAATAGAGCCGACTGAGTCGACTCAACCTAATAAGACAAAAGAGAAAACGCTATTGCTTTCCTTTATCAAGCCTTACCCGAGGAACAATTACTTCAAATAACAAAGCACAAAACTGCGAAGGACATTTGGAATGCTTTGAAAACTAGACACGTTGGCGAAAAGGGAGTCCAACAAGCAAGACTACAAACACTCAAATCTGATTTTGAGATGCTACAAATGAAGGAAGACGAGACAATCAACACCTTCACCACAAAACTCACAACTCTCATAAACAAAGCCGCTAGTCTAGGACACACCATAGAAGATGAAACCTTAGTACGGAAACTACTAAATTCTGTACCCAATAGGTATCTGCAAATAGTCGCATCTATAGGACAATATTCCAACCTAAGTGAAATGACTATGGAAGAAGCAATTGGAAGACTTAAGACCTATGAAGAAAGGATTAAGTTTAAGAAGGATAAACAAGTGAACAATCAAGAGACTTTGATGTTCACACGACATAAAGGACAAGGAAAACCTATTAGAGAATATGGTCAGGGAAGATTTAACCAGTCTCGAGGCCGAGAACAAGACAAGAACAATTATCAATCTAAAAGGGAAGATACAAGAGACAAATCTCAAGTCACATGCTACCGATGTCACAAACTTGGAAATTATGCATATGAATGTCAAAATAAACGCAAGAATCAAGTCAGAGAACACTCCAATTTTATTGAAGAAGACTTAGAGCCAACATTACTTATGGCGGCTATAACTGAAGAGAAATGATACAATGAGAAACCGCATTGATTGCAATAACAGCAGAGATTGCAGTAACAACAGAGATTGCAGAAACAGCAAAGATTGCAGTAACAGCAGAGAGTGCAGAAACAGCAGAGATTGCAGTAACAGCAGATATTGCAGAAACCGCAGAGATTGCAGAAACCGCAGAGAATGCAGAAACAGCAGAGAATGCAGAAAGAAGCAAAATGGAGTTATGTGAGACGACTACAAAAGACTTAAAGATCTACGTCGCAGCGATTGTGATTAAGGGGGAGAATATTGAGTTAATCCCAATCGACCCATCTGAATACCCAATCGACCCAGTCAACACCCACAAATGACCCGGTCAACGAAAGTCAAAGTCAACATGGAAAAGTCAACTCGCTGGAAATAACTGCCAAATAGCAGTTACAAAACGGTTATATGACAGTTACAAACATAACTGCCATATCCTTTAACCAACACAACGGTTAACTATGTACCGTTTCACTTTGTATAAATAGAGTAGAACATGTATCGATTACAATGATGACAGATTTATAGAAAATAGAGATTATTTCATATTTTGGTATATCGTTGATTAAAGATCCGTAAATTTGGGCCAACAACCTTCTCAACCCAAGGTTCTTTAAACTCGACAATAAACGGATGCCGAATCCGCGCATTTAAAGGCAAGTAAACATCAAAAAAAAAGTACCTTGAATCTTTAGCAAGATGAATCTTTAGTAACCTCTATATTTTCTTATCTTTTCTTATTCAACGCAAGGCTTTTGCAGCTACTTTTTGATCACGTATACAACATTTTTCATTTGACAGGTGAAGACCACATCAGAAAGACCTTAATTCATGCATCATTAGCTTAAAGTCACCATGTGATTTCAGAGGTACCAAAGGAAGCTACATTTATTGCATCATTAGCTTAAAAATTAAACAATCTATGCATGGTGTCTTTGGGTTGGGATTTCGTATTTGCATATAAATAAGCAGATAGGCATAGCGTTATTCATTAATTACATGCTGAAAAACAATATGATAAGGAGATTTACACGTGTTTCGAATTGCTTATTTTATTGCTTATATGCAATAAAGGAAGTAGCTTCAAGTGTTTAACAAAAAAATGCATGTGATTTGGTTGTTTAGATGAAAACAAAATATAGGAACCTCTTATAAGAACTAAAAAATGTTGAATTATGATAAGGCCCTTAGAAGTTTTTCAATACAAATAAATTTCATCCTATCAAATGCTGTCACCGCTTCACATAGTCACAAAGAACATGAAGGGAAGTTTAGCCATGCAAAATGTTCTTGGACAAAACTGGAATAAATGAAACGACCTAAATACTTGATTGGCCAATTATATTTAAGTTTAAGCAGTTTGATACCAATCAAATCTCGAAGGACCACTGTAAAAAAATTATTCATAACCAAAAATAATGTAACTGATATACTAATAGTGTTCGACTAATTCTGATTATTCAAGAAAGTAAAAGATAAGATAATAACTTAATAATAGTAAATAACTAAGTTTACATTATGGTTTAAACTAATTATATGATGGCTTATTTTAATGTGATATTTAAACCACTAAAGCTAAGCAACCACATTGTTCACATTATTTATCATCTATATATTAGGCTTTTTTACAGCATAATCAGAAAACAATAAGCAATCCAGAGTCCAAACACCCCTTAATCGTAATAGCATAATCGCTTATAACCTATATTAAAAACCAACTAAAAACACTATAATGTGCATACAAGTTTCTTGATTCTTAATAACAGTTATGAATAACCAAATATCCAAATAACTAAACTAAAAGTCACATGCGCGGACAATAAACTAACACAATGAAATAGTAAAACTAATTGCATATTTTGTCTACCTTATAATGAAGGTTGAGGTTTGTATCTAGCAGTCCGATATTTCTGCAGACAAAACCAAGCATTTTCGACATCACATACTCATTCGGCTATTGAAGCTTCCACCACCATATTATATATCAGATTTTAAGTTTATTTGTGACACAACAAATAATTGGGTAAAGAAAAACAAAACTAACTTCTTATATATCATGAGCAAAGTATACACTAGTGGAAATGCAATACATGTCGGGTAACTCCAAGCAAATTTCTATTTAACTCCATGAACATTCATATATTTTGAGATAACACAACACGCTATAGCGCAATTATCAGATACATGTATAATAGGACCATAACATACCAAGAAAGTGTGCAAGACCATGTGCCTCTAAAGGATCACGAAAAGCTTTCCATCCCAAATACAATTAAGCAACTCATATTTGATCAATTCTATAGCCAAAATTAAATAAAAAAAAAACACATGATAAATCAAATCATAACAAAAATAAGGAGAAAATTGAGAACCTGATTAGAAAAGGAAAAAAAATACTTGGATAGTCAATGAAGGCTGTCAATGAAGACACGCTCCTTATGTGATGTTAATGGTTGTAATTGTGATTACGTATTATGTTTAATTGAAGATCGTTTGAATTTAAGATCTAATCCATTACCTTTGAACAAAAACCGACTTGAGCTATCAGATTATTTGATATGTTTGGTCCATGTTTTGGCTATTCTTCACCTACATCAACAATTAACAAATAAAAAAAAATTAATTAATTCTCCATTCTCAAATCACAACAAACAGGAGAAGCAATAAATCAAAACAATTGAAAAATCAAAATTGAAAGAAATGACATCGAGATTACAAATATAATTGAAGAAGGAGCGTACCACTTTTTCACTAAATTTATATGAATCTACAAGACGCTCCTTTTTTTCAATCACATCATAAACATAAAAAAAATCAGCAATAATACAAAACCTAATAGATTCAATACAATTACAACTTACCTAAATTATTGAATTGTTAGTGTTAGGAATTGGAAATTCCATAGTGAAGTGTCGGTCACCCCAAATATTATCTAGCATAAGTTAGCTCGTAGACATATCTTTTGTTACATTATTTGTTAGTTTATTAGTTAGTTATTAGCGTAGTTTAGTGTAGTGTAACACCGTGGAGGAAGGACGGGTCTTTACCCACTGTATCCCTGATTCACAGCCCGTCAGGAGGGTGTTTAGCTTGTAACTATAAATACACCCTTCCCTCTAAGGGAAGGGTGGTGCTTCTCATAATCTAACCTTTCATTTTTGTATTACAAGTCTCTAACAAGAACACCCTCTCATCTCTTTCTCTCTCTAAACCATGGCATACTTGATTCATCACCATCCAAGGCCACCCGAATCATCTATAACACTATATTTAAGATCCTACAAATGGTATCAAGAGCCATGGTTATTGTGTTGTGTTGATTTGTGTGGTTTCGTACCATGGTTACTTTGTTTAATGATTTATGTTGGTTTTTGATACTTGTTTTAAAACTGATTGATTACCAATTTTGTGTGTCGGAAAAGTTTTTTTTCCTACTTTTAAGTAATATCAGTTTTTAAACAACTTTGTAAGTATCCTGTATTTGGTCTAAAACAAAAAGTCTCAGTCTATTATCTGTTGTGTCATTTTGTGTCCAAGATTATCTTTTCTATTTCTATGACTTTTTGTTACCAAACTCGTGAAGTCAAAGTGGTCATCCGGTCAGATTTGAATGGTCAAACAAAAAAGAAGCAGTTTTTAGTCATATTTCTGGGTTTATAAGAAGATGGTCAGAAACTTGGTCGGAAAAATCGTCGGGAAAAAGTCAAAAAGTCAAAGGCGACTTGTCTTGACAAGTCGTCCAGATTCTATGTATCTGGTCAAAGCGATTTGAGGTGTTAAAAACAGAAGCGACTTGTTTTAAAAATGATAGGCGACTTGTGTCTAACCAATGTAGCGACTTGTTATAAATCTTTGAGTTTTGACTCAAGATACAATATGTGAAGCGACTTGACTAAACCGTTTTACTGTCGGAAGCGACTTGTTGACCAAATAATAACCAAATACCATCAAGACTAATCGACCTCATGTTCTAATCCATCAGTCCAAGGAGGTAAATGAAAACGAATGAAAAAAGCTACATCAACAGATTCGTGTCATTATCTAATTCACAAGATCCGAATCAAAACCAATCATCACCACAGACAAATCTAACCTACCTCAACACCTTCAACCCATCTCATATCCAAGATCGAAAAAAAAAATAAAAAAAATTAAATAATAATAATAACTCACTATCTCAGAATATGTTCCATTGTTTATAATCCTTTATAGATGTTTTGTGGAACTTACTTCATCACTGATCTATATGAATACCAAGCTTCATGTTAATATCCGAACGTCTTGAGAAAGAACAACACGAATTCGTATCATTCTTTCTCTTGCTCGTTTAAAGTAAACAAACGGTCAACAATCAAACCAATTAACACCTACCCGAGACCAATGTATTGATATTGAAACCAAAACTTGGTTGTTGTTCTTCATTCGTGGTGTATGTCATTCGAAATGGTCTTCAATATATTAGGTGTGGAGGCGTATGAAGATGAGATCCGGAGATGAGTTTGAAAAGCTGCGTTTTGGAGATGTGGTGGTAGGCGATTATTTTTGAGAATGTGAGATTAGGTTAATACTATGACCTAAAGATTAGGATCATTTATATATATAACCGGTTATAGACTTGGTGTATTGGATCTGGGATTTTTTTTTACAAACAGGCCTAGGAATATTGGGCTGATAAGGTTTTAAAATGTACCTTTTTGAGGGGTCGTTTAAGCCCTTATTTGATCACTTTTGTATCTGTTATTACTTAATATCATTCCTTTTCACTTTTTAGGTCTCTTGAAGGCAAATTGCTGGAATGGCACTTATTTGGACGGAAAGGCGCGGATATACGAAGAAAATGGCCAAAGTCAAGAATCGAGACACTCAAGATGCTGAAATACAAGGGGACGGCGTCACTGCTTAACTGCGACGCCGTCGGAGCACTTCTGTGACGGCTCAGTAGCCAAATTGCTTATTTTCAAGTGACGGTGTCAGGCTTTAAAAGAGTAGGCCGTCGCAACTCAGACGGCCTAGATTTGATCCAGACGGCGTCATAGACTGAAGGGGACGGCGTCACAAGCATAAGGTGACGCCGCCGCAAGACTAACGTGGCCAAGACGAAACCCTAATGACGGCGTCACAAATCATAAGGTGACGCCGTCGCGATTGTAATCTTATATATAGAATCCGAATTTTTCAGTTTTAGAGTGTAGTCTTTTGGAGTAAAAACCTAAACCGAACCAAGGCTGTCTTGTACAGTAATTCTCACAAGGGATAAGAAATTTGCCGGGGTCTCCTAACTTTTCGGGAAGTTTCTTGAGGAGCACCGCCGAGCAATTCTCATTCAACGGTGTTTTTGCTATTTCTGCCAAATTTTCCTTATTACTCACTAAATTCTTGATCATAGCAGCAAATTTCGGCATGAGGAGTAAAGCATCGGTGAAACTGATGTTAAAATTCAAGGATTGAATGATTTCAACAAATTTCTCCATTTGGTTTTCGGTTTTATCACGAATCCTTTGATCTTGAAGTCTAGACGGATAAGGAAGTGAAGGTTTAAGAGTAGTCTTCGGAACATCGGGTTCCGGAATCGGAGTCTGAACGACCGGAGGTGGGACGGGTGCAGGCTGCACATTTTCTTCAATAACCACGGGTTCTCGTTCCTCCTCCCTCACCAGCGGAGTAGGAAACGATGGTTCGTCATAAGCCTTACCACTCCGTGTGGTTATAGCTTTCAACTCACCCTTCGGGTTGGGAATGGTATCACTCGGAAGAGATCCCGAAGTTGAGGGCTGACTGACCTTACACAAAACAGCATTCAACATGTTTTCGAGTTTATTCTGTGAAGCATCCATGATTCGTTCCAAATCGTCAAGTTTTCTCACACAAACCGGCCACTTGTGAATGGCCGACCGTAAGAAACTTAAAACGGCTCAGAAACGAATGCAATGAAGATCTGGGGAGTATAGTGTTTCCCCGGGTCGTTATGTCCCAGCGAGCTATGCAATGGATCACCAAACGTATAGTGATCGAGAAATTTGAACAGAAAAAGGGATTTGTGATTATTATAACTACAGAAAAATCAAACAAATTACAGAGGCTTAAATGCAAATTAAAGGAAATTAAAAAGATAAAAAAATATTAAATAAACGCTATCACTATTTGCAAAATGATGTTTTTGATTTTATGTTTTTATAAAACTGAATTAAAAAAACTACGTAACGTACAAAGGAAAATGTGAAACTTACACAATATTAATCCTAAAAATATGAAAATGATATTTTTACAAACCTAATGATAAAAGAAAGTATTTAGAAAAAGAAAATTATTTTTATAACTATTAAATTAATTATTATTAATTAAAAACTATTTTTAACTATTTAATATTAGCCTAAAATGCAAGAAAATAGGAAATAAAGCTAGAAAAATAAAATTATGACTTAGAAAAATCTAAAATAACAAAATAGAATTTTCAAAACTATTTTTGTATTTTTCTGAATATTTTTCTATTTTCTAGGAATTAAAAACTATTTAAAACTAATTAAATTACTTAAAAATACAAATTTAACTAAGAAAAATCTGAAAAAATATTTTTTTGTCTTTTTATATTTATCTTAACTTAAGAAAAATGAAAAATTATTTTTTTGAAACTTTTCTTAATTATTTGTATTAAATGCTAATTAAAAAGGCCTAAAAATTGATTTAAATCAAGAAAAATACCAAACTGACTTACAAAAATCTGAAAAATTCAAGATAAGCCTAAAATAATATTATGAAACTAGGAAAAATAGAAAAACAGTAGCTTGTGTACAAGAAAATGAAACTGCAATCTCAAATGCTTATAAATAAGCACTTTTAATAAGCCAAAAGACACAATAAGCTACCAACTGATAACAAAAGCTATAATATGCTAAAAGTACTAAAATGCAACAATTCTCAATTGCTCTTAACCTCTGAATAGCTGATTACACAGATTTGGCTTATTTTGAGAATAAGTGCAAAGAACAGTTTCTGGGTACTACTTTGATGATTAAAAATAAGCACTTAGATAAGCTTGAACTAAAAACCAACTGAAAGAACCTAAAGTAGACCTGGGTGGGACCTTTTAAACCAAAATCCAGACCTTGGCAAGCTCTTATGAGCTCTGAGCAATCCCTACACAAAACTGAGAAAACTCAGTTTATGCTGAGTTTTATGAACAGGGCAACTAAGACCCAAAAGACAAGCTCGTTTGGAGCTTTTAAAAAAATTGTAAAATTTCACAAAAATGGTGATAAGAAATGAGACCAGCTGAAGTTTTTAAAACAACAAGTTTCACTGAATTTGGTCCAGAAATGAATCCAAGAAAATTCCTCTCAGTTTGGCTCAAAACAGGTTTTTCATGTTTTTGACTTTTTGAGCAGTTGAGAAAAGTTGACTTTGGTGAGATTTGCAATCAATTGTTGGACAGATTATGATGTATAATGATGAAATGAAGCTTCTGCAATCTATGTCTATAAATCTTAAATACAAAACAAGTCTTTTGATTTCCAAAAATCCAACAGTTAAGCTTTATAAGACAGATTAAAGGAAATTTGACTTTGAGCTTTAGCAGATGCAATATTGAGACAGAGATTAGTATATTTGAGCTACACAAACTTAAAACAACAAGACTCAACCCTTGAACAAACCTTAAACTCAGCTTATCCTACTGATCCAAACACCCTTAAAACCAACTGATATGCAATTAAAATGAGATAACAACTGACTTAGCTAAAGCAAACAGTTAAAATGACTTAAGCTAACCAAAATAAAACTTAACTAGCAAATAAAAACCAACATAAACCACAAGTACAGATTTTGCAATAATCCTAGAAAATGACTTACAAGGGGTCCTTAGCCACAATGGCTTGAAACAATGAACCAATGAACCACTACCTATTCTAAACCAACCCAATAGCTCTGAACTAACCCAAATCCATTTCTGAACCAACCCATATCCATTTTTGCATCATTTTTGCCCCATTTTGACTTTTGTTAACCAATATCCAAAGGTACTTGAAACTTGAATATAAGCTTGTAAAAAGCTATAGTAAGCTTATAGAAGCTTGTTTTAGCTTACAACTAAGCCACTAACAGCTTTGACATAGGAGTTTGAGAATGGAAATTTCAACAGTGAACATAAAATATGGAATTTGAACATAGACTTGAATTGATACTTAAATAGAGTTGCAATACATTGAAACTACTAAGTTTGATACAAAATAACTTGATATTACAATTGAAAAACTATTTAAGACATGAAAAGCTTTAAAACGACATACATTTAAGAAAATAAACTAACTACTCCTTTATTTGCCTTCTTTCTTCCTTTATTTATACTCCACTGAGCTTCTCTCTCATCTCTGAATAGTTCCCAGCAGTTATATGGGCCATTGGATGCCTAGATATCATCTTGGCCGTTTAAGTGGTTTTGGCGCCAAAACTGTTTTAACAGCTGGGGAGGGTAGAGTGTTAGGTTGAAGGTGCATTAAATGCATTCTTGGAGTGGGGTGAGGTGGAGGGTAGGGTTGATGATGAAGGAGTGTTGCAGGAAAGGTTGCAGGGGGAGGGTGATGATGGATTGTGGTATCTCGTGACTGGAGGGAAAAAGAGAGTCAAATGAGTTTGACTGGTAATATTAAAAGGGAAAGGGTCAAATGGCAGGGGTCACATGGGATTTTGACAAGGTCCAAAGGGTGTTTAAAGGTTTAATATATCAAGGACCTTTGTTGCAAATTATGAAAGTTAAGGGACCAATGCTGCCATTTTATCAAAGTTGCTCCAAGGGCTAAAAGTGACAAGCTCCAAAAGTACAAGGACCAAACTTGACATTTTCCAATTTTCCAAGGACCATTTTTGCCAATTTTCAAACTTGAAGGACCAATTTTGTAATTTCTCAAAACTTTTGACATTTTTCACCAAAGGACTAATTTTGACAAGTTATGATTTTAAAAGAACCTTTGGTGATTTTTCTTTTGAAATTTAGCTCAGGGACTATTTCTGACAACTTTTGAAACTTGGGGGACTGAAACTGCCAATTATGCAAACTTAGCTCATTTTTCATCTGATTTTAAACATTTTGCATCTGAAACATATAAAATGCAATTTTGGAATATTTTCAGTATTTTGATGCATTTCTGAGCATTTTTAAACGTTTTGCAATTCAGATTTAACCAAAAATGATGAGTATTTACACACTCATCAATCCAATTTGTTGTTCTGAAGTCGAATCTCATTCCTAAACTCATTGCTTTGTCTAGTTAACGAAGATTGAAACTCGTTCCTCAAACTTGTAATCTGATTTTGCATAGTGTTGATGGTAGAATTGTTGTGTTGAACGTAAGTTGTGAATTCATTTGAAGGCAAAGGTGAAGCTTGATAGCTTGAAGCTTGATATCCTTGATTGTAATTGACTCCTTGATTCGGGTATTGATTTGGTGGGGCTTTGAATTGGTTTTGAACATTTGGTCCACGAACTTGATTTTGATTAAAACGAGTCTGATTGTTCGATTGAGAAAATCCCGGAGGTACCATTTGATTACTAACACGAGGGTTTGGTTCAACTTGAGAACGGTATTGGTTACCTCCGGTTACGGCATTAGCTTCGAAAGGATTTCCATCGGTGGCGGTACAATTGTAGTAGGCGTGCGGGCCACCACAAGTAGTACAAGTCGTTTCCACCGCTTTGACTTGAGCGGGTGGAGAAGAATTAACCTTAGCGGTCTTAATCTTAACCAAAGCCTGAATCATGTCCGTAAGCTTATCAATCTTAGCATCGGTGCTAGACGTATTTTCGTAAGACGAGGACGATGGTGTAACACCCACTCGGGCAGCAACCGATTTGCTACGTGAGGTACGAACTTTAGATTTGTTCTCAATAATTGACAAGGCATCTCTCGTTGATCGGCTCAACAAATTACCACCCGCGGCGGCATTGAGAGAGTCTTGATCAGTCTCATTCAAACCGTTATAAAACCTGTCTCTTGGACCAATCAGAGGGCAGCGTTTGAGGTGTGGCACACGGATTGATGACCTGGCAGTCACGTGTGTCAGGTGGTGTCAGGGAAAAGTACCAATCTACCCTTAATTGTAGTGAATTTGACCAATTGAGAGCGTGGGTAATTAGGGTTCATGAAGTCTGGGTAAAAGGGGGTAAAAAAGGGCGCGTTTGGTTTTTTTATATTTGTTTGAGTATGTGTTGACCGGGTAAGTGGGTTGGGATAACGGGTTATAGGGGAAACCGGGTAAAAGGCTTAGTAAACCGGGTAGATAGATTGGGCTTGGTTTGGTTTCTTTGGGCCAAGGGTTTTTAGTTTGGACTTAGGATTAACTTTGTACCCATTAAGCACATTAAGGACCAAATGTGTATAAACTGAAACTTCAGGGACCAAATCTGTAATTCTGAAAATCTCTGTCAAGGGCCAATCTTGTCATTCACAAATAATCCAAGGGTTTATTTTTCACTTTTGAAACTTGAAGGGTCTTTTCTGTCATTTGTTGAAAGTTCAGGGACTGTTTCTGAGATTTCATCAAACTTTGATCAAATCTTCACAAATCATCCTCAGAGATTAGAAATCTTCATAAATGCATAATTTAGACCTTCCGGCTCAGCTTAAGCTCTCTTAATCTCTCGTGCTCGGATTTACGTCTGATTTGGCTTCTTTTTGTGTGTTTTGACATATCCGTACCTGCACATGCATAAACTCAAGAAACCAACATATATTAGCAATAAACGGCTCTTTCTTGGTTATTTTGGGCCAGTTTTGATAAACAAAAGATATGTGTTTAAGCACATATCAAAATACCCCAGACGAGACCATTGTCGTGTCCCCACGCAATGCAATCAACTCACGCTTCTAAAATCAATGATTTCAATCTCTTTCTACTAAACCTATGAAGAAGTAGCAAAGATTCCTCAAAAGAGATTAAGAAAGCCTTAATTCTAAAAACGCCCCGTTTACCTTTTAATTCACATGTATAGATATTACGATTAAACACATTCCGATTATGAATGACGGTTTGTTGAACTTTCATGTCGATCAATAACTCCAACATTTTTCAAAAGACATTTTAGGATCACGGAGTAAGAAACACAACACAGCGTGAAGTGACCATACGGATAGAATACATCGTCCCTGATTTTTCACAAGTCCCAAACTAAACGTAAAATCGAAATCATTGTTACATATGACTCTAGATGCTAACACTACCCATGGAAGTTACTTGTGTAAATACTTTTTGTTCCCATTTTCCTATTTTCCTCTAGATTTTTTTATTTTTGTGAGAAATGAATTTCTTCAAATTTCTCTTTTCGATAACTTTTATTCCGATAAAGATATAAAGCTAAGTCGATAATTAGTTGTCCGCCTTCTCTCAAGAACCATTGTCCCAAAAATGAGGTCCACATCAAGGAATTTTTATTCACTTATACTTTTGATTTTTTTTCATTTTCATCATTTTTTTTTCACTTATACTTTTACTTATATGAGCTATGAACTACGGAGCTTCACGGGGTAATTCCAAGACTATAGGCTTCATGAAATGAGAATCCCGGCTGGCTAGGCTAAGACCTCACTCAATCCCGGCTAAAGATCCAAGGGTCCGATCTCGACACCGCAGCTCATAACTTTACTTATTACTTTTCACTTATCACTTATTGCTTATTTATTACGGATCCTTGATGTGTACCCAATTTTTAAAACAAATATTCTTTTAAGAAGATAAAGAACTAACTATCGCCAAAAACTCAACATCTCTAATTATTGTTTAGACAGATATGGGGTGAAACAATTTTGTAGGAACAAAAAGCCATAAGTACCTTCGATGGGCTCTAAAGAGAACCAACTACTCCACGCTTAGCATCTAAACTCATAAGTAACTCTATCATTTCTCGATCTCCGCAAATTTAAAATCCCAAATAATGAGATCCGCGGATGCTTAGCCGATAATTTTTAGATTATCTATGGTTAAGGGAACAAGCTAGGGCTCAACACGCCCGGTCAAGTCAGAATTCTATTCCTACTCTCACCAGCGGAAAGTCAACAAGGTGTCAAAACATATATTAACTTAGCAAATGCTTCGTCTAAATGAAATCAAGTAATGCATATTTAAAATCACTCAGGGAAACTTGCAAATTCTTGGCCTTGTGAGCTAGAATTCGCATTTTATAGCTTCTTGTCTAAGAGACTAGCAAACTTTTCAATCAAAAAGACTTAACAAAAGCTTAAAAATTTTAAAATTTTCTCATTTTTGCACAATTTTTTCATTTTCTAAGGAAAAACGAGGTTGCGAGAGAAACACGACAAAAATAAGCAAGTGTGGTCAAATCAAATCGAAGATTACCCTACCCCAGACTAGAACGAAACATTGTCCTCAATGTTTAAAGCAAGGGTATCACGAAAATCTAAAAGCCGTTTATAAAGTATGCTAGAAGATAAACGTTAGTCGATAAGATTTCGGATATCGGATTTCCATCAGCATCGATCATGAAACTCGAGTAGAGAAAAGACAAACTTCGAGCACGAGAGTCTTCATATCGGGAAAATCCTGAACACAACATTACAAACAACCAAACACGAGAAATCGAAGAGGCTAACCCCTTCACGTCACTTATTAGAAAATAGAAAGAAAATAGAAGGATAAGCATGGGGTGCCTCCCACGAAGCGCTATTGTTTTTCTTAAACGAGTCGCTAGCCTGACTCGTCCCCGAATTCATTTGTCCTTGGGGAAGAAAGTGGTAGAGATACCAGGGTCAAAAACGGTGTCCTCATTCCCGAAAGAATGAGACTGGGTGGGTTGGGTGGAGAAGAAAATGAGTGGATAAGGCATATGATGTAAAAAGGATCCATCATCCGGTGGTTTTGCGGGCGGACGAAAGGATGACGGATAGAAATGAGAAAACTCCAAGAAAGACGGGAGCTCATGGTAAAAGATAAGAGGTTTAGGCTCACAAATGAAGGCATCCATCCGAGGATCCTTATCTCCAGAAATGATTTTAACAAAAGGCTCATCAATGCATATCCCGGGTTTAAAAATTTTGTCTTCACATGCGGGCTCAACGGGATAAAGGATGGTGGACTTGTCAGAGAAAGGGGAGTCAATAAAACCATCAAGAACAACCATATCCTCATCAGGATCATTCACAATATCCTCAATACCCGGTGGTATTGGGTCATCAAAAGTGAGAGATGAATCAGCATTCGCAATGATCGGATCATTCGTCGAATTATCGGAAATATCGTTCAAAACCTTGCTTATATCAACCTCGAAGTAGAATTGCTCAAGAATCGGAGGATAAACATCATCAATAGTGGGGCTGCCACTAATCTCTTCATCAAATCGAAAAGTCTCAAGTTCGGGAGAGAAATCACTATCTTTAACGGAGATAGGAGGCGAACTCGAATTATCGTTTAAAGCTTCAATCTTTGAAATGAGAAGATTAACATTCGACAATGTTTCACGTAATGCTTCATCCTCGATCTTTATATCATCGGGCTCAATCTCTTCCTCTTCTGGCTCAAAATCATTCTCTTCTTCTATGTGAACGGGCTCAGACGGTAAATCGTCGACAAAATCGATGTCTCCATAAGAATCATCTTCGGAATCGGAATCGGAGAACATCTCATTATGATCGCTCGAATTATCAAGAGAATGCTCATCACAAATATCATTAACAACCTCGGACTCTCTTGGGATTGGGATAAGGATCTCAACATTAGACACTTCCGTTTCCGGAATAGTATTAAGATGCTCATCCCCCATTATGAGAGAATCAACGGGTTCAACGATGTCCGTAGAAATATGATCATCGACCTCTTCCAAAACGACGTCACTTCTCTCAACCGGCGTGAGTGAAGGGGAAGGGTCGGAAATTAAAGGCTCAGAAACGGGAGTGGGATTGCCACTCGGAAGAGTATAATCGTCATCAGAATCAGAATCGTAATAATAGGTAGTTGGACGATGTTGGATCACTTTTGCGGCTTCTTCAGCTAATGATTCACGATAGGTCTTCTGATGAGGATCTTCTTTTCCGTGGGTAAATTTATCAAGAAGATTCTTAAGATCACTCATCATTTCCAGAAATTTTTGATTAAATTCTTCAGAACATGGTGAAGGTTGTGGTTGAATTTCTTGGTATTGTGGAGGTGGGTTATAAGAATAATCGTAATTGTCACAAGGAACTTGCTCGTAAACAATCGGATTCTGCATCTGACAATCGGAATTAACGTGCGGACCTCCACAATACTCACAACAGTATGATTGTTGTGACGAATAAGGGTAAGGTTCATAACCAAAGGTTGAGTTGTTAAATTGAACTTGTGTTAGGATCCAAATATTATTGTGTTGATGATTCGGGTGGTCTTGGATGATCAAAATACATGTTTGCCATAGTTAGAGAGTTAATAGAGAGAGAGGGTGTTCTTGCTAGAGGTTTACACAAAGTATGGAATATTAGATTGAATGAGAAGCACCACCCCTTCCATGGATGGAAGGGGTATTTATAGTTACATGAAATACGACCTCCTATCGGCCTGTGGATCAGGTATACAGTGGGTAAAGACCCGTCCTTCCTCCACGGTGTTGCACTACACTATACTACGCTACAAACTAATAAATAAACTACTAAATAACGTAACTAACGACAAGTCTACGAGCTAACTTAAGCTAGATAACATTTGGGGTGACCGACTCTTCACTATGGAATTTTCTAATTCCTAACAATCTCCCCCTAAGGGAGGTCACCCCATGTTTTACATTTTGAATCCTAGCATTCTATTCTTGACTTTGTTCTTGAGCTCGTAGACTTCAATTCTTCAATTCCGCAATCTTTGTGCATAAGCAGTGCAACTTCAAAGTCCGCATAGATTTGTACTTTTAGTGGAGGCCTTTAACTGATCCACATCTTTGATGATCTTCGAGCTTTCTTTGAGATCATCAGCCACAGTAAATCTCTGGATCACCCATTGTTGTGTTGCCATCATGTGAAGTTGTGACTTTCAGATCGACATGCTAACATTTTTGGATCATGACATCTTTCCATCAGAGTAGCGGAAGCTTTACTGGCTCATGATATTTGCAGCAGCGTAGCAGAATCTTAGTATAGAAATATCAGAGCCAGGTTATGTAGATATGCACCCGTCATGATTTCTTCAGATTAAGTGTGGATGCAGTGAGCATGCGGCTTTGGATTGACTCCTCAATTCTGATCAGCTGCAACCGTCCAAATGTACCTGCAAACAACAGTTAGCAATAAAACACACGAAAGTGTCTTTGATCACTTTCGCTGAATTGAGGTACACGGCCCACGGTTCCCCGTTGATCAGTACAAGTACTGCTTGTGATTAGGTAGGATTCCTAAGAATCTCCTTGACAGGGTTTCACAGCTGTTCTAGCTGTTCTCAAACCGGAACGTCTCAAAGAAGACAACACGGAGTGAGTGAACCAGCGAATTGAGATTCATTGATTGATGAAAAATGATTTGAAAAACAATCGCGTATTGCTTGAAGAAAGAGTTTTGCAATACGACGAAGGTTTTATGAGAAAGATCAATTTTCAAACAAAATACTTTTTGTATTAGAGAATGAGTACACATTCGACGTGCTAGCAAAAAGAAGAGATTCGCACATCGAACGGTTTTTCTTAAAGTATTTTTCCATCAGAGATACTTTTTGAATTTGAAATGAATACACATTCGACGTGCTAGAGAAAAGAAGGTTTGCACATCGAACGGTTTTTCCCAAAGTATACGTCAATTCCATTCCTGGACCAAGGTTGATTCACGAATGAATCGCCCCATCGTTTCTGTCCAGTTGTCACAAGTTTGATCTTTAGAAAAGATCTCACATGTCACCTACCAAGAGCTTGTTTGATGTTGGCTCTAGAAGGCTTTCCATCTTCATCGTGAATATTGTCACATATCACTCGAATGTTCTGGAAATTACCACAAGGATAACGCGTAGGACTCTTAATATATTCTTACTTTCCACATTATGTGAAACAGCAAGTCTTCAAGAATTTAGTGTCCTAATGAGATATTGTGGATGATCTCTTGGCTCTAGACTCAATCGTGCACATTTGGTTCCTATGTCGGAGACTAGGGAGAGGGTCTCCTTCTTCAATATCAACAATCTCTAAGAGAAAGTCGATAGATTATGTAGGTTCCCCGTGAGAATGAAACAAGTCCTTTTAAGATGAACTTGAGTAGTTTGGGAAGTTGTAGTGCAGTGCATCACTGGGTCCATGATGTCTTGTCTTCAATACCAGTGTTACCTTAGTAAACACCAGTAGCATATGTATTGAACCCGGTTTCTGCCCTAAGGTTGAATTATTGGAGGGCTATTTCATTTCACCCTTTATCACATTCAATTCTTTTTCATTCTTCAACCCCTTCAGTGCTTACCGAGACTTCATAACTAGAACCTTGTTGGGTTTATTCCAGTACTAGCTCTGTCTCAGTCCGCACTCTTCCCGTATCTCACTTTTCTCCTTTTTTCAATATACCTAAGGACTCTACACTATCTAGTGGATTGTCCCTGGGTAGATCCCTCCGGCTTTGGCGGGATCGTGGGAACAAATACCTAACCTAACCATCCTTATAACACCATGCATAAAGTAAATTGGTCGGTCTTTTGGTATTGTTCTTTCCTTCTCGAAACCAATTGAAAAATCATTTGGAAAAACAATCAAGGTACTTGTGATACGAGATCAAAGCGTTTTGTACCTTAATAGTTTTGATCATTTAGAAAACCTCCCCCTCAACATGTGCATATGATTTAGAAATTGTTTAGCACATGGAGGCAAGAGGGCTTTGAAATATTTTCTTTGATCACAATTTTCATACGAAAAAGCCATTTGATTTTCATGGTAAAATTCTCCCCCTCAATATGTGCATAGGATATTTAAAATCATTTTATCACATAGAGGCAGGAGTTCTTTTGAAGTACATCCACGATCACAAAAGCCATTAAGAAACCATTTGAAAACTCAATCAAGGTACTTTATAAATTTTAAAAATCTTTCGTACCTCGATAGTGTATTTGCTCCCCCTCAATATGTGCTTCGAGATTCGAAAGCGTTTAGCACATATAAGAGAGCAGCCTGCACAATTAAATAAAAAACGATCACCTTTTATCAAATTTCATTATTAAATCACAAATTCTCCCCCGATCAAAAATATCAAACCCTTTGAGATTTTGGATCCAAGTGATTTAATTAGGTTTAGAAAACATGGGAGAAAATGTGGCCTGGTTTAAATACTCATCTGGTTTTTGGATAAATCCTCCTCCTCAACATGTGCATTGTGTATTTGAAATCGTTTGGCACATGGAGGCAGGAGTGCCTTAAAAGGACTAAAACCAATTCCATTTAAACAGATAAGAGATTTAACTCACGATCTCTACCCCGATCAAAATTTCAAACCTTTTGAGATTTGTGATCCCAATTGATTTAAATCATTTAAATGATTTTGGGGAAAGACGTGGCTTGATTTAATTTTGAAAAATGACAGATAAGGACCATTTTAAGACATTAAAGATTGTTAGTGTCAGGTATGATTGTTTTAAGAGATCTTTTAGGTAAAATAAAACAATTTCACAATCAAACAAGAACAGAGAAAATTTCATTTTGAAAGATCTTGATTCTAAAGAAAAATCATACCATGACATAACATTAAATCTTTAGATCACCACTTATATAGTACAAAGCGGAACTTTTGTGAAGAAATATCGTTTGAAAATATTTTATATTAAATCACTCTCCCCCTCAATCCATGACAGAAGTCAATAATTGAGTGACTTAGGTTTTGATAACATGAAGTCCGGTGATTTTTAAAATTTAGTTCAATTTATTTTGAAAACAATATTTTTCCATTTTCAAAACAATTTAATCAAATTATTCAAAATTGTTTAAAAATGGTATCCTGCACAAAGATACGTTAGTGGTTGAGAAGCTTCCGTTGTTGTTGCTGTAGGGTTTGGAAGAAAAACCATCTGCTGATGCAGTGAGACTTCTTCTTACGTTGCATTTTGAATGCCAACTGAGGTCAAATTAAGCTCCGTTTCTTCAATCACTTAGAAGAAAACCATCTGCTGATGCAGTGAGACCTCTTACGTTGCATTTATGCCAACTCTCCATTGAAGTCCAATTAAGCTCCGTTTCTTCATTTGTCAACCCAAGATATAGTTACCCTTTCCTTGCGGCATCCAATCATCATATTATGTGGGATCCGGATCGGGAACATTCTTATACCAAAATACCTGCATACGTTAGTGAACACAAACAGATATATGGTGGTCGACAACACCCAAACAGCAATCGACTAATAAAAGTCAATTCAACATATCAATCTGTTCATATAAAGCATGGGAATAATGTTCATCAATCTATAATCATCTAAACCTAACATTCACATCCTAGAAACCTAGTCCTTCAACATAGGCAATTATATTTTTCAAATAAGCACGTAGGATGATTAAGAAAGCCCGTTAGATGATGTAAATATGAAAAATATTCTTCCCCTCAACCAATGACTCTTTTTCTTGAAAAGTTTTAAAAGCGCTGAAGTCATAGATGAGTTTTCAAATTAATAGAACTCTGAAACTGATTGATTTTCAAGCAACTCATTTTCCACCATTTTTGAAAACAACAAATATTTTTCTGAAGAATTTTAGACGGAAAAACATTTGTGTAGGAACAGCAGTCCTTCGACATACTTTCCTCATTTTTGTTTTTAGGATAAGTGCACGAAATGTTTGATAATTGGTTTAGTGCAGCACTTTCCTTTCATGAAGAGCGGGTTGCTATCTGAAATAATAGCAAACCATAGTTTAAGCGCGGGTCACAGTCTGAAGAAACTGCAAGCCATATATTGAAGCTCGGGTTACAGTCTGAAATAACTGTAAGCCATCATTTGAAGCCCGGGTTACAGTCTGAAATAACTGTAAGCCATATTTTTTAGACATGTTTAAAAAGAAATATTTACACCTCCTGCTCGAACTTCATCTAAAGTCCCGTGCCATTATTGAATGACATTTCTAAGACCGTAGATGTTATCGATACCAGAAGACATGTCTTGAGAAAACATATTTTTGGTCTTTTTCAAATTTTCTGAATTTTTATGGATTTTTGAAGATTTTATATTTTTCTATTTTCTTTTTGTTGGTTTTATATTTTTGTATTTTGTTTTTTGATAAATATTTACAGATATAGAGAAATAGTTTAAGAGGATGATGATACAAGTACCGCAATAAGGAAATCGTTCAGCACTTCGTAGAAGATAGAAGTCATCATCTCTTAAACTTTCACCACCAAAGCATTCGAGGCTCTTGAATCGTCAAAAGAACTTGAGCCTTCAACAAGTGAATCTTTGGTAGCTTCCCCTCAAACCGACAAACTGAGTATAAAGACCATTTTCCAAGAAGTAGAAATGAATGAAAACAGTCTCATTGAATGAAGCTCTGCACCCCGAAGAACACGAGAACACCAAAGTAACAAGTTGAAACATAGATCGTATCAGTGGTTATCAAATCCGGAATAACTGATGAATTTTGATCACATAAACCTGTTGTGCGTCTCCGATGTACACATTACTCTTCGAGATTGACCAGTTGTCTATTCAGGGGAACAATACATCAACATCTTCATTTTTCCAAATGCATTCCAATTATCTTACATATAACCAATCAGCCCATGATGTACACATGTACCCAACAAGAGTAGAGACAATGACATTCAAGTAACATGTTGAGTCACTGATCATCTCTGCAGATGTCAACTCCAGAATAACTGATTAAGCCCGATCAGGTGAACATGTTGTGAGTTCCAGATGTACCCATATCTCTAACCCATGATGGTTGTGATCTTATCGGAATCAACATAATAATGTGTACAAGAAGGAATAATAGGAAGCACTTTACCATTATTCATATCGAAGATGTCGATAAGCAATATCATCTCACGAACCAAATATTCTTCTCATATTTCCTTCTACTGAGGGCTGAGTTAACACATACCAAAAGTATCCAGAGACCACTTCCTCCCAAATGGTTGGAATAATACATCAAAGGTTATGAGTAAACACTGAGTTTCTCTACGGTTATGACATTTGTCTTTCCCGGGATTACTTCAACAGAAAAGAAGTATTAGGTTCATCACGTGTACTCGTTGTGTGTTTAGATGTATGTCTCCTTCCCCCTTGATACCTCAGAATCAGCAACACATTATACATACCAAATATTCTTGAAATAGAGAAGAACAAAAATTAGCTCAAATGAATCTTGTGAGAATCAACTGCTATAGAAACTCTCTCCGACTATCTTTATCAACCCATTCGTAGACAATTTGAAGTGACCACTGATGAAGAAAACCCGATGTACCAAACTTGAAACTGAAGTAGTATTCCCCGCATTTGCATCTTAAGCTTGCACTAATGTTGGAAGAACGGTGTCGAGAATTTATGCTCCAAGCAAATCTCCAAGTACTCAATACTCAACGAAAGTATGAGACATTAACACCTCTTGCGATTATCCACAACGACATAAGCGTGTGTCACTGAGTAAAACAACGTAACTCCTTGAAGTGATAGTTAACCAGGTCTTCAACCATCCAGCCCGACTACTGGTAACTAGATAAACCAAGTCTTTAACTTAAATTCAATAACGAGCAAGTTATCATTGAAAGTCATGCATCCAACCATCCCCGACTTCAAGATAAAATAAGAAAACGCCTTTGTGAATGTCAACTTCAATCTCAAATAAGTGATAAATGATTAACTTCGAAGTAATCAACTTATTTCAAATACCCAACACGTGAATAAACATACAATCGGATGTACATTCACTCACTGAATGAACCGGAACAAATGATGCCTCAACATCAATGCATTCTTCCTAAAAGTATACATGTAGTGACTGATCTGGAAGATTCACCAATAATGTGTTCGACCGGATGAGGTAGTCATTTTCCTTAATGTTCATGTGGTTGATTTATAGCATGCACAATGAGAGGAACAATAATCCGTGAAGATTTGGTGAAGGAATACCAAAGAGCGGATCATTATTCATGAATAATAATCCGTGAAGATTTGGCAAAGGAATACCAAAGAGCGGATCATTATTCATGAGTGCAACTGCAATATTATGATAATCATTATCAACGCCTTGAGGAATAACTGGAGATTGGGCTTCTTGAGTAGTCTGAGTTGTACTTCTTCGATGATCAACAATTGCAAGCGGTTGGAAATACTCGTCAAACATATCTTGAACCAATGAATCCCAAACAATAAATCCCATTTATCCTTAGTAAGTGAAATATTAGGCGTTGGAGGAGAGTCATCAAACTTTAAGTCGTATAACCATTATTCAAACATCCATCATCATTTAGTATATTCACTCTTCTCATAAATCCCATTTATCCTTAGTGAGTGAGAGTCATCAAACTTTAAGTCGTATAACCATTATTCAAACATCCATCATCATTTAGTATATTCACTCTTCTCCCCCTCAAAAATTGCATCCGAAGTTGCCAATTTTTGATTTAGCAAGTGAATAAGAATATACATTAATGAATGTAGATCCACTTGATGACTGAATGAGCATGGGAGAAACATGAAGCTTGTTGATGAAGAATGTCGATGAGAATGGTCATAAACATGAAGATTTCTCTTTTTCTGAAGATAAAGCGCACTGAAGCGTACACTTTTCTTTTCTTTGAGGAACGGGGCCTGAAGTGTTATCTGCAGACGCCATAATGATGAAGAACGAGGCCTGAACTGATGTGAACAAACGTCATAGCTGATTGAATATCAATGTTGAGTAACTTGAACCTGGAGTTATGAGATATCAATCCTTTTGTTATCCATACTTTAAGCCAGTCCATGTATTGAAGGATCGAAGTATCTGCAACTAAGTAAGGACTACCTGCACTAATATTACAAACTTGATTGCATATATTTTGGTTAGTGACATCAGTATCCAAACCCTTTGGGGTTTCACGGTCAACATTGAGAATGCCATTGGTAATCATCTTTCCTGTAGGTATCCACCTAAGTCCAGCATCCTTAAACATTCTACCAGACGGTATCCAGTTATGGCAAGGTCTAGGATTGTTAGGCTTCTTATGCATAGTGAAAGACTTATCCTTATTCCTGGTTTCCACGGATTTAGTAGTTGGTATCCATCTGGGCGAAGTTTTAGGTTTGTTTTGCATCATAACATGTTGAACCTTAGCCATGTAGGTAGTCTTAGTGGATTGTACCTTGGCATGTGAATTAGGAAAATGTTTCTTATGTGGAAAAGACTCAGAATTTCTAGTTTTGTTTTCTACATGCTTAGCATTCTTATGCACATAGCTGCTCTTAGATGCACGCCAATCCCTAGTCTTTTGAGTGTTCCTAGGTAGTGGTTTACAACTACTAGCAGTGCCTTGAAATCTCACCCTAGGTCTTGCACCTAAAATTCCGTCTTTTCGAATCTGTGCCTTTTTCCTAGCTTTTTCTAGATAATAGTTCTTCCACAAGTCATTTATATCATATGAATTCTGGGTTTTAATGCTTGGTTTTGATACTGTTTTCGAACTAATCCTAGAGGTGCTGGGAGTAGACGTAGCTACGCGTTGAGAGTTAACGGAGCTAGAAGCCTTATTCTTAGGTAACTCTGGTGAAGTGACTGGTTTTGACAAAACTTGTTTCTCATCAACTTGGGAGGCAAACCGTGTTTTTGAAAATTTTGTTCTTTCAGATTTAAATGCAGTAGGCTGCCTAACAACGGACCGGTCTCTAGTGGGATGAGAAACTGGCTTCCCCAAGGTTGATGGTTTTGTAAACTTAGTGTTCACACTTTTCCCTACGGTTTTTCTAAGCTCATTCTTTAAGGCAACAATGGTGAAATACTTTTCCTGAAGTTGAGCTTTGAGTTCATCAATCTTTGCTATTAAAGGGTTTGTTTGTTCCATTGAATTAGTTCTAGCTTCATTGACAGAGTCACTTAGTTCTATGTGATGCTTTCTCAAAGACTCATTTACCTTTAGTAATTTAGCCACATAAATTGACAATTCATTATTTCTTGTTATAGTAGCATCAATGTCTTGTGTATTCATGACTAAATTACTTTTCTCATTCAAGACAGAAATATGTTTCTTCAAATTGTAAATGGTTGAGTCTTTGTCATGAAGCTGAGCTTTCAAAGTGTTAATTTCAAAAAGTTCACGGAATTCAGGAAGTTCCGGATTTTTACATGGTTTGTTAAGTTGAAAACTTTCTTCTTTACTCTGTATCGCAATTTCAAGTGAAATGCAATGTTTTTCAAGATTTGAGAATTTGTTTGAAAGTTCATCAAAAGCCTTTTTGTCAACCATATCTTTTGTTTTGAAACACTTAATTTCAGACTCAGCCTCAGTTACAGAAGATTTATCAAAGTCATGTTCAGCATCATGATCAGTTTGTTTAAGTACTTTAGCAGATGCATTGTGTTGAACAGTAAAGGGTACCTCATTACATGACTCCTGTTCAATTTCTAGTCTGATATCTGCATCCACATCATGTGTAACAAGAGTCACTGAACCGCTGGCTGTTTCAAGCTTATCTGTCTTTGAGCCTCTGTATTCAGTGTCAACTGATCCAACATCTGGTGCCATACCGGTCTCAACACAACAATTCATTGATTGTACTCGAGATTCATTCACCTTTCTGATCACAGCATCCACTTCTTGTGTGACATGAGTTACTGAGCAGCTGGTTACATCATTCTTTGTTGTTTATGATATTCTGCATTCAGCAACACCCGACCTTTTCTGATACATCACCCGACTTATCACAAATATCTCTCAACTGTACCCGACTCTCATCTACATTTTCATCTTTCTGAGTAACTTCCTCAATATACTTCTCCACATTATCCATGAGATGGATAAGTGTCTCCGTGAACACGCTAATTTCCATTCCAGTGTGTCTCTTGAAGGACATTTCAGTCATGTCTTGATCATAATCAGATGTGAATTCCCTTCTAATGAATGACTGAAAGTGTTTGTAGATCACTTGAAGTGCAACGCTGGAACTATCTTTATGAACCTTCTCTTTGTCAAGTTGTAGCTCCAATTGCTCTAGGTTTAACAGCAAAGTTCCTGTTAATGTGGATAAGTCCTGACGGAAGAGGGCAATACATGTTCGTTCCATTGATGTGGGAAGAAGTAACATGAGGTGAGAGTGAAGTTGTTGATAAGGTTCAATGCTGCTTTCCTTTTGCATGACATTCTGTATCCTGAATAGGTGCAAATCTTTCTCATTGGACTCGAAGCATGAAGAACTCAAATCATCATTGATTGATTCCATCATCTGTAACCGTTCAGTATAGCTAATATTCTCATGGTTGTCTACAGCATCATACAGTTTGAGTACTTCTGAAATCACTGAATCAGGAGTGTAAGACATGATGTTGATGAATCCACGGGATTTTACAAGTCTATGATTTAAACCGAGAAATAGAATCTTTCGCGGGATTTTACTAAAATCAAGACCAAACCGTTAAGCAATGACCAATGGAACGTGTTAAGATGACTGATGGATTGTCAAAATGATAGACAATTGTGTGTTAGGACATATAAATGTTTGTAGGGTTAGCAGAGATGTTGTTTGGTTGAGATTTGGATTGGTTTATGCACGATTTTCCCGAGAATTTTAGGTCTAAAAACATAAAAACCTCAATAACTTCTGTTCAGAGCGGATTTAGCCCTCGAAGGTTGACCCGAATGAACTTTAGGCGTGACATTCTAGTTCATTCGGCGTGACATTCTCCTCGTTCTCACGGTCGTTTTGATAGGTAGAACGCTGAAAACGGAGTTACGGATCAAAAGTTATAGCCGTTTGAAGTTTTGTCGGGAAAAGTCAACAAGTCGCTAAGAATTCTTGAACCAAGTCGCTAAGACCAAGTCGCTAGGACCCAAGTCGCTGGACACAAGTCGCTAAAGCACCAAGTCGCTACACAGTCAAGTCGCTAAAGAGTAACTCGCTAAGGTCCAAGTCGCTAACACTAAATCGCTAAGCAGACAAGTCGCAAAAGAACAACTCGCTAAGTGTCCAAGTCGCTAGTATTAAGTCGCTAACAACTTACACTACAACTCGCTAACAATTTCTGAAGCAAGTCGCTAACCTCACCAAGTCGCTAGCCGTAGTGGAGAATCCACTAACTTGTACTATTTGTCGGCTTGTCTCAATAGACAAGTCGCTAGGACCAAGTCGCTACCAAAAACAACTATAACTCGCTACCTTTTTACAAACCAAGTCGCTACCAAGAAAAGAAGTCCGTAGCTCAAGTCGCTAGCTAGAAAAAACTTTAAAAAACACACTTTTCAATCCAAAAACAACCCAACCACGATGATTCAAGCCTTCCAAATCAAAACCTAAACACTTGTGATGATCCTAAACACAAAAGTACAATCAAAATCCAAACTTTAACACTAGAAATCCACCAAATGATGCAAAAACCAGTAAACTTTCTCAAACTCAAAAACCACCTAAAAACCACTAGAAATCCAAAGATATGTAAGAGATGATCTAACCTTGGCTCTTGATACCAATTGTTAGATATTGGATTTCATAAACACATAACAAACAATAATATGGGTCGAATTGTTTAGAGGTTTTAGAGAGAGAAAGTGGGAGCCTTTCTAGAGAGAGAAAGTGAAAGAAAACATAGAAGGTTAGATTAAGATGAATGAAAGGTCCAACCCTCTACCTTGGGAGGTAGAGGGTATTTATAGTTACAAACATAACGACCTCCTATCGGCCTGTGGATCAGGTATACAGTGGGTAAAGACCCGTCCTTCCTCCACGGTGTTGCACTACACTATACTACGCTACAAACTAATAAATAAACTACTAAATAACGTAACTAACGACAAGTCTACGAGCTAACTTAAGCTAGATAACATTTGGGGTGACCGTCTCTTCACTATGGAATTTTCTAATTCCTAACAACTTGACATTGAAAACCTTGGTGAGGACCACCACAGTACTCACAAGAGTATGATTCCGGCTCATGGTACAAAGGTTGGTTAGGAAAATCGGTTGTCTCGTTGTAAGGATTGTGGTGAAACTCGGTTCCAGATTTTCCATTGCTACAAGCGGAACAATTCCAACCATATTCGGGTCCTCTGCACCATATGCACAAAAGCTGATAAATCGAAGAATTATCCGGATAAGAATTAGCTATTTCCACCATTTCCGTGACAGGCTCTGGTTCTTGAACGGGATTCACCTCTGGTTCAGAAACATATTCCATTTCCCTCACCGGAGAGGGAGTAGGAATCGAGGGTTCTCCAATTAGAGCACTCTTTTGTTCTAGCCGTGCATAAAGACGAGCGAGATCTGGATTTGGATTGATAAAATTCTGGCATACATCACAAAATCCATTCCGACAATTATTTCCGCACCAATCACATATACATTTCAAACATCGATATTGATTTTCTTTCATACGGCTTTGGCAATGAAGGCAACGACGATAAGAACATATCTCGGGTTGTGGCGGATGGTCAGAAACATTTTTAGAGTCATCTCGAGATTGTTTGTCGGCTAAGTCGCACCAATAGCAAGATTTTTTAGAACCGGGGTATCCACATCGCTCACATACACATTCTGGATTCAAACAACAATACTGCTCTTCTTCCATACGGCCTTTGCAATGAAAACAATGACGATAATTGATTGTTTCCATGAGAATTAAACATATAGAGGGTTAAGGAGAAAGAATTATCGGGTTAGAGGATAAAAGAAGAATATTTTTTTTTTTTTTTTCTTTTTTTTTAAACAAATTTTGAAAAGGAAAATCTTTTTGGGTTTTTATAAAAATTGTTGAAAACACAATATTTTTGTAACCTTCACGTCAACCGGTGCTCGGTAGCTCTCAAAAGTACGCGCAGCGGAGCGGGAACGAAGAGTGGATCGTTCTTCAGTCTGCAATTTAATGTCAAGACTTTCCTTATACCCCGTGTATAGGTTGTACCTTCAAGGTGAGCCGACGTAACAATTAACGTTCGGGTTTGTTTTGTTGGTTTTTTACTTTTTATGTGGTTTTGCAAACACTCTAGGAAGAATGTTTTGGTTTTTAGATGTTTTTTGGGTTTTTGAAAAAGATATATATACAAAAATGACGGTAACTTCACTCGGGGAAGGATCTTCAAATGCACGCGATTCGAGACGGAATACGAAAACTCGCTACAAGCCCTCCCCGGCAGCGGCGCCAAAAATTGATTCGCAATGCCAAACTGTCAAGTTATCTCACACAAGCTAGCCACTTGTGAATGACTAACCGTAAGAAACTTAAAACAGTTCAGAACCAATAATAGAAGAGAAGTGTAGTATGTGGGTAACTCAAACGTGTTAGGTTTGAGCACCGAGATCGTTCCGAACGAGGGTTGAATGGAATTTCCAACTCACGTCGCGATTATCGGGATTTGAATAAGAGAAGGGGATAATATGATGCTTTCTAAACTACGAGATAAGAAAAGTAAATGGAAATAAAATCTATGGGGAAAACCTAAGAATTAAGGCAAACTACGCAAATCTATACTAAAGTGCAAATACGGGATTAAAAACGAAACGCGAATAAAATGCAACTACGTCAAATCTAAATCCTAAAAATTACCTAAAATAACTTTTACTCTAAAAATAATATTTGAAAATTATTTATGAATTAAAACTAATTTTTAGGATTTTTCTGGATTTTATTAAAATTAAAAACTAATTTTTAACTATTAAAACTAAATTAAAATACTAAAAATTAGGAAAATTAAGGAGAAAAATATGAAACTATTTTTATAAAATCTAAAATATCCTAAGAGAATTTTCAAAACTAATTTTGTATTTTTCTGATTATTATTCTATTTTCTATGAATTTAAAACTAATTTAAATTGTGAAAAATACCAAATAAAAGGGGAAAAATAGGGAAAAATATTTTTTATGCTTTTTATATTTTTCTTAAACTGGGAAAATTGAAAAATTATTTTTTGGAACTTTTTCTTAATTATTTGCAATAAAAGCTATTTAAAAATGCCTAAAAATTGTTTGAAATTGAGAAAAATAGCAAATAGTGACCAAAAATTATGAAAAACTCAGGAAAATTCTAAAATATTAATCTAAATATATAAAAAATAAAAAATCATAAGATTATGTGTGAGATATGAAGGCTGTAGTGTAAACTGAAATGAAATAAGCACTTTGAAATAAGCTAAACAACAAAATAAGCCACCAAACTTATACAGAAGCTATATTATACTAAAACTACTCTAAATCAACTAATTACAGCTACTCCTAACACCTAATAAGCAGTCTACCTAGATTTGATGCTAGCTGCTACTCTAGCAAAACATCTACCTGACCCCTACTGTTTGAGCATAAGCACAAGCTTATTAATAAGCTCAAAGGGAAAACCAAAAGTGTGGAACTCAAGCCCACCTAGCAAAGAGCTAACAAACCAAATTTCAGACCCTAACAATATGAAATGAACACTGTGCAAGACCTGCAAGGTTTGATGAAAAACTGCTTTGAGCAGTTTTGACTTTCAGAGACAGTAATAAAATGTTGACCAAAATGAGTTTTAAATCCTTGAAAACAGATTATGAATGATGTAATATGATGGAATAAGACCTAATTAAGCTAACTCTAATAGTTTAAAACCTAATATGCAAGTTATTGACTCCTACATGCATCTGATATGAAATCAAATCAGTCTCAAATGAATGTTGACTGAAAATTGTATGCAAGTGCAAAATAACTACTGACTTGAGTTTATTTAAACTAAATGAAGTTTTACCAACTGCTTTTGTACACAAACCAATCCTCAATCTTACTAAAGCTACCTAATCCAAACACTAGCTATGCTAACTGATATGCAATCTACTCTTAAAATCCTTATAGCTAATCCATGAGAACTACCAAATCAGATCTAATATTAAGATAACAACTTACTGATGCAAGACTACAACTATATCTATCAAATTTAAGCTTATGCAGATTATCACAATTATGCAAATGTGAACAACTGCAATAACAGAAGAGTTAACAGACTATGCAACAGCTGATTTAAAAGCTAAAACTACATAATTATCAACTAAGCAATGAAACTAAATTAACAAAAACTAACTATACTGATTCATGAAAGCAGAAATGGTACTCACATCAGTCCTTTTCACAATGACATGCTAAAGAGATTATGTAACCACTATCCTAACCTGTTCTCAACCCCAAATCAAAGCTAAGCTAACCCAAATCCAAATCCATAGCAGCAATTCAGAGCAGTTTTACCAATTATTTAGAACTTTGACTTTTATTTGACCAATGAGAATTTGATAGTAGGATCTGAGTGAAAGAGTAGATAAGACTTAAAACAGTTATCAGTAAGATTAAAAGAGCTTTATAATATCATAACCAACTCTGAAATAAATTTGAAAACAGAATTCATATTTTTTTTTATTTTTAAAAGATTTTTCTGATTTTTTATTGATTTTTCTTAAAGTAAATAAACAAGCTGAAATGATGAGTCACAAGCTTAAATCACTTTAATGTAATACTGATAAGCTAATTGAAAAACTTAAATCAACAATGGTATTTAAATGAAATTGAAACTAAAACTATTTTATTACTTCAAAATCACTGAATACAACTATGCTTGAAATACAGAAATGAATTTAATAAAATGAAAACATTTATAAACTATAATCTACTCAGAGGAACTACTACTATTCTACTTCTACACTCCATCATTACAAAATGTGATCAGGGGTATATATAGCAACCGAATGAGCTCATAGAAGGATCTGGAAACAAGCCTTGTGCTTTCTCTTGAGCATTTGTGTCCCTAGGATCAACTAATACATAATCCCATCAATATCCACCCTAGGATCAACATTACCACGTCTCTTGGACCAATCAGAGGGCAGCGTTTGAGGTGTGGCACACGGATTGATGACCTGGCAGTCACGTGTGTCAGGTGGTGTCAGGGAAAAGTACCAATCTACCCTTAATTGTGGTGAATTTGACCAATTGAGAGCGTGGGTAATTTAGGGTTCATGAAGTCTGGGTAAAAGGGGGTAAAAAGGGCGCGTTTGGTTTTTTTATATTTGTTTGAGTATGTGTTGACCGGGTAAGTGGGTTGGGATACGGGTTATAGGGGAAACCGGGTAAAGGCTTAGTAGACCGGGTAGATAGATTGGGCTTGATTTGGTTTCTTTGGGCCAAGGGTTTTTAGTTTGGACTTAGGATTAACTTTGTACCCATTAAGCACATTAAGGACCAAATGTGTATAAACTGAAACTTCAGGGACCAAATCTGTAATTCTAAAAATCTCTGTCAAGGGCCAATCTTGTCATTCACAAATAATCCAAGGGTTGATTTTTCACTTTTGAAACTTGAAGGGTCTTTTCTGTCATTTGTTGAAAGTTCAGTGACTGTTTCTGACATTTCATCAAACTTCGATCAAATCTTCGCAAATCATCCTCAGAGATTAGAAATCTTCATAAATGCATAATTTAGATCTTCCGGCTCAGCTTAAGCTCTCTTAATCTCTCGTGCTCGGATTTACGTCTGATTTGGCTTCTTTTTGTGTGTTTTGACATATCCGTACCTGCACATGCATAAACTCAAGAAACCAACAGATATTAGCAATACACGGCTCTTTCTTGGTTATTTTGGGCCAGTTTTGATAAACAAAAGATATGTGTTTAAGCACATATCAAGGGACAAGTGTCCAAACATCATTAGATACAAATTGATTTTATTCTTCTTGCATAGCCGTTACCCAACTCTCATCTTTTATGGCTTCTTGTGTATTCTTAGGTTCTATGGTTGAAACGAAACAAAACAAGCTACTTTGGTTTTGAACTTGAGACCTTAATGTTCTTTCGTTTAGCTTTCCTATGACCTTATCTACGGGGTGATCTTTGGACTCTTTAATGTTTATGACTTCATCATTTAAAGGTTCTTCTTCTTCATTTATCTTTTTCTTTATTACTATAGCTTCACTTTCTACAATCTAGTCATCGACAAGAGGTGGAGATGGTTTGGGTGGATTTTCATCAAATTTTATATTTAATGACTCTTCTACCTTCATTGTTTCTTTGTTTAATATGACGTAAGCTTTGCTATTTGGAGAGTAACCTAGAAAGATACCTTCGGTTGATTTAGGATCAAATTTTGTAAGGTAATCTTTAGTGTTAAGAATAAAACATTTACTACCAAAGACTCTAAAGTGATCTAACATAGGCTTTTTGCCTCGGAATAACTCATATGGAGTTTTACCTAAGATTGGTCTAATTAAGACTCAATTGAGTATGTACGTTGAAGTATCAACGGCATTACACCAAAACTTTTGAGGTATGGATTGTTCATTAAGCATGGTTCGACTCATTTCTTGTAGGGTTCTATTCTTTCTTTCTACTACCCCATTCGATTGTGGAGTGCGTGGAGCCGAGAAGTTGTGAGTAATACCATTAGCGTCACAAAAGGCTCCAAATTGCACTTCATTATTGAATTCCCTACCATGATCCGTCCTAATAGACACTATAGGACTTCCTAGTTGTCTTTGGATCTTTTTGCTTAATATTTCAAAATAATTAAAGGTTTATGTTTTGTTCTTTAAGAATTTTGTCCATGTATACCTAGAATAATCATCCACTATGACCAAAGTGTAGTAGTTGCCTCCATAACTTTGGATAGCGGATTGACCAAATAAATCCATATGTAGTAATTCTAGACACTTAGTTGTAGACACCATATTTTTAGCTTTATGACTAGAATGAGCTTGTTTTCCTACATTACAAGCATCACAAAAGTGATGTTCATATTTTAACTTAGGTAGATCTCTTATTAGATCTTTGGATGATAGCGATTGAAGAAGTCGCATATTGGCATGACACAATCTTCGATGCCATAAGGTCGAAGTATCATCCATAGAGGTAAGACATAGTTTGTCTTTAGGTTCATTACCGATTTTAATGACATAGACTCCATGTTTCCTAATACCTCTTCCTATGGTTATGCCATTTTTTAATATCTTACTACTGGTTTCGGTAAAAAGTACATTGCACTTTTTATCACATATTTGTCCTATACTTAAGAGGTTAAAGTTTAGGTTTTCTACGTGACACACATCGTTAATGGTTAGAGATTTGTTAGAAATCATACCTTTACCGATGATTTTACTTTTGCTATTTCCAAACACCACATTACCTCCATTGAAGGATTCATATGTGGAGAATAGCTCCTTATTGCCGGTCATGTGCCTCGTGCACCCTCTATCCTTGACCTATTCATCCGGGTCTAGGTCGACCTTTAAGCACACCTAAGAAAACAATTAACTCAAAAGTTTGGTCCCCATTTGTTCATGGGTCCATTAGTGTTAAACATTCCATTCATGTTAGACATGTATGGATAAGATGAGTATGCATTCTATGGAGCAAAGTTTTGAAAAGGAAAACCATTTTGCATATTTGGGTTCCATCCTATTTGATGGTTACTTCTTGGGTAAACATTATTAGGTCTCCTAGATGGATTAGGTTTTGAGAAAGATGGATCTTTGTTTCTTGCAAAAGTAGGATTATATTTTGGAGGTTGTTGTCTAGTGGTGACATGAGTTGGTTTCTTCCTATTAACGATAACAAACTCAGTTCTAGATGAAGAAGCTACGTTATTACTACTGTTTGCTACAGCAGACCCACGGATCCCTGGCTTATCACTAGCCGGTTCCCTTTTGATGGGATCCGTGAGATCCGCCACAACAGTGACTGGTTTTTCTAGTGCCTTAACAAATTGTATTTCTTTGTTTTCACTAGTTGATGGATCAAGTTGTTGAATACCTAAACCTTTTTGGTTGTTGCCGGTTTTAACACTATCTAATATCATATCTAAAGTGTTCGTACTCATTATAGCAATTTCATAATCTAGTTGATCAACTAGTGTTTGAAGTTGAACGCAAAGTTCACATTCACCACTTGCTATTTTACCCTTTTCTAAACGTTTTAGTTTTGCTTTTAATTCTATGACTTCTTTATCTAAACGTTGGTTTTGACTCTTTAAAAGCTTGTTTTTGTTAATTAGTTTTAAGCTAATATTGCATAGTTTGTCATATTCATTATGCAATGAGTCGTCATCAAGTGATGAGCTACTATAGTATTCGTGACATACCTCGTCATTTGCCATGAGACAAATTTCTTCGTCCTCCTCGTCGCTCATTCCCCACGTGCCGCTCCCGAACACCTTTTGATCATCCTGTTTGAGACACTTACTAATAAAGTGGTTTAGGTCCCCACATTTAAAGCAAGTACGATCATCTTTTGGCTTCTCGTCCTCTTTGCTTTTCCGAAAGCCTTTCTTATCGTCATACGGTTGTTTGACGTATCTTCCCTTCCTTCTAAAGAACTTTTTAAAGTCCCTTACCGCCATAGCGTACTCCTCGTCGTCACTACTCAAAGAGGAGTTATCTTCATCGCTTGAAGCCTTTTTGGCTTTAAGGGCAAGAGATTTGAGTTTCTCTTTCACCTTTGAGGCTTCGGAGTCTTTAGCAAGGACAAGCTCGTAGACTTTTAGGTTGCCTATGAGTTCATCAAGGGTGAGGATTGTCAAATCTTTTGACTCTTCGATCGCCGTCACCTTGGATCTCCACTTCGATGGAAGTGCCCTTAGATATCTCCTAACATGGTTACGGCTAGAAAAAGATTCATCAAGTGCTTGTAAAGATGTAATAATAGTATTAAAGTTAGCAAATGAATGATCTATAGTTTCCTCATCCGATATTGAAAATTGTTCATATTGTTGAACAAACAAATTAATTTTATTATTTTTAACTTGTTGGTTGCCTTGATGAGTTACAACTAAAGAATTCCAAATTTCTTTAGAGGTTTTAAGCATAGAGATTCTTTCGAATTCCTTTTTCGGTAAAGCATTATATAAAACCATTTTTGCTTCACTATTTTTGAAAGCTTTTTCTTCATTTCATCATTTAGTTTATCATGAGGTATGTTAACTAAATTCCCTTTATCATCTTTTGAGGTAGCCTCAAAATCGCCTTCAACAATAATGTACCAAAGATCAATATCTTTAGATTTCACATATGTTTCGAATCTATTTTTCCAATATATAAAACCATTAGTTTCAAGTAGTGGTGGTCGTTGCATAGATTGCCCTTCCTTATAATTTTCAGAACCCATAGTGATCGAAAAGTTTTTAAAATACAATTTTACTTTAAAACTTTTAAAAACTTTTCTCTGATACTAATTGTGGAAAACTAGAAGGGGGGTTGAATAGTTTTGCCGATTTTAAGTTAGTTTCAAAAACTTTAGATTCGTTAATAAGTGAGATCTTATGGATGTTGAGAAAGTATAGATCTAATGATAAAGCAAGTAAATAAAGTAAAGCAAAGGGATAGAAATGACACAACCGATTTATAGTGGTTCGGCTACAAGGACGCCTTCCTTGCCCTACTCCACTCCCCGAGTCACCTACTAGAGAGTTCAAGCACTATGTCAACAAACTCCTTCACTTGGCGGAGAAGCCTTCACAACGTTGCTTACACCTTTTTCCGGTACGAAGCTAAATACCGAGTCCGTAACACGATGGACCAAACCAACACGACTATTACACAACAAATATGTGAAACATCAAATACAAGATCTTCGCTACAGAAATCTTGCGGAGTGACAAATCAATCAAGGACCCCTTGCTTTGATGACTTGTAGAATGCTCGTGATCTCGCCTTAGAGAAGGACCTATATGAGAATCACAATAGAAAGAAAGAAGAACAACTCTCTAGATCAAGTGATCTATATGTTAGAAGAGAATGAGAGTGTTTGAGAGATTTAGTAAGAAGAGGGGTGAGTTAGAATGAAGAAATGGCTCTCTATTTATAGGCAATTTCTTCCACTGTTCCCTGGATCCCACGGATCCCTCCCACTTGGGATCTGTCTAGTGTAATCCTAGGGATCCGTGGGACGCTCCTCTTTGCCCATGGGTTTTTTGGTTATGGGTCATGGGTTATGGGTTGGTCCATGGGTTTTCCTTAGATTCAATGTATCTAAAGTATACATTGTATCTAGCCATCTTGGGTATGGGTTATGATCCATGGGTTATGGTCCATGGGTTATGGTTTTTACCCATCCTAATAACTATTACAACAAATGATTAATTACAACATTTTTGTATTAAATGGCTATATGTAAATGCTTTACAAAAATAACATGTATCCTTATAATTGTACTTAAGATAACATTATATTTGTTATCAACAAAACACAAAGAGATCGCAAAATATTAATAAACGTTTTTACGGTTTATTTGTATTAACACGCTACATGTTCCCCTAAAACAGATATTTACCGAAACCAAAGTTGTCATAACACATTCAAACTGACATTGTTTACGGTTTTGTCTTGATTTTGTAAAATCCCGCGAAAGAATCTATTTCTCGGTTTGAATCATATACTTGTAAAATTCCGTGACAATGGATACATCCTGGTAATAGTAAAGTGCATTTCCGGATTTATCTTACGGTTTATTCTTGGTCTTGTAAAATCCCGCAAAAGAAATTATTTCTCGGTTTAAACCATAGAATTGTAAAATCCTGTGATGATGGAACCATCCTGGAGAAAGGAAAGTGTATTTCGAGGCCTTATATGATGCTGGTGCTACAGTTTCTTTTCAAAGAAGGGATAAAAGGGTATACTTCATGAATTGGATGTGTGTTTGGATATTCGTCATGGCAGTTTGGTTATTATATGGTTTTACGGGGTTATGTGTTTTTAACCATGGTCGGGATAAAACCATTATCATAGCTCACTTAAAACGTCAAAGGAGGCTAGATTTGAGCTTTTAACCAGAAGATGTGACAACGGCGTTAATTCAGTATTATCTATTTGAGGTTGAAGTGAAATGTCACGGGCAAGTGTTCTTAGTATCTGAAGGTATCGGGGATGGTTGGATGAAGATTCTTCATGATCCGTGTTCAAGCTTATGATTAAAAAAATGAAGACATGGAAATCTAGTTATTGTTGGGTGACTTTTTCCTTTTCTTTTACCACTTGAGGGAGTTGGGCTCATACCACCACAAAATAACTATCACTTTAAGGAGTTACGTTGTAGTGCTCATTGTCACATTCAATTGTGGATTTTTCAAGAGGTGATGTACGTCTTATACTTGATTGTTGGTTGGTTGAAGAGTATAGAGTACTTAGAGAGTACTTAGAGATGCTAATGGAAATCGGCACCGCTCTTTGTTTCATATGTGCAAGTTTAAGTCACGAGTTCGGGTTAGTTTACTTCAGGGTCAAATTCATCATATTGGGTTTTCTCCATCAGCTGTCACAACAAAGAGCCTACTGAATGATAATGGGGTGATTACAAGTTTTGCCAAGAGATGATGAAAAGAGAGATATTATGACGTTTGAACACAACAGTTCAAGCCTCGTTCTCTAAAGAAAAGAAAAGTGTACGTTTCAGTGCGCTTTATCTTCTGAAGAAGAGAAATCTTCTTATGACGTTTGAACACAACAGTTCAAGCCTCGTTCCCTAAAGAAAAGAAATGTGTACGCTTCAGTGCGCATTATCTTCGGAAGAAGAGAAATCTTCTCTATTATGACCATTCTCATCAACATTCTTCATACTTTTTCCATGCGCTTTCAGTTATCAAGTGAACTGGATTATCGTTGCTAGTTCTCCTATTGCACTTGCTCAATTAAAATGGCGATGGCGACATCATTTGCAACCTTTGAGGGGGAGAAGTGTGAAGAGACTACATTTTAAAGATATTCACTAGTTTAATCAAGAATGGCATCTCCGTATGCAATTCTTGAGGGGGAGAAGAAGTATTATAATTCTACATGTTGAGTTATATCTGAGAATAAATGGTCAAACGGCTCCAAACTCATGTAAGAACCAAGATTCTTCTTATCGGGTCATCTTCACATGGAGTTTTCTTCTAAGAGCCGTTGGTTAACATTTCACATGGGCTGATTTGATTAATGACAAAATGCTTCTAGTTGCTGGGCTGATTTCTTGATAAACATCTTTCTGTTCTTGTTTGATTGGGAGGGATCTTAGTTAAGGAAATTTGCTATTTGTATGTTAACCGGAATGCATTTGGTGAGTTGAAGATGTTGACTTTCTATTCCCCAATTGGACAATCTTGAAGAAGGTCGAGTCTACAGTCGGTTCTACATTTTCTGCTACATGATAGAAGACTAAAGACGAGTTGCATTTAACGATCTAAAGACTTCTTCTTTATTCAAGCATTCATCATAAAGATTGTCAGTTTAGGGGAGAACACTAATTAGGGGAGAGTGAAATGTCAGATTCAATCCCCAATTAGACTTGCTCACATTCTTCTTCAGCAAGTTGATTCTCACAAAGATTTAATGTGGTCTTCTCTAAAAGATTTCAAGTATTTGGGCTTATAAGATGTTGCTGATTCTGAAGTGTCAAAACCAGCAAGGGGGAAGGAGACTCACATCTAAACACAAAAGCGAGTAAACTTGATGAACTTAATTCTTCTAAGTGATTGAAGATATCCCGGGAAGACAAATGTCATGACCGCAGAGAATCTCAAGGTTTTACTCATCAAGGCTTTTAGTGTCATTATTCCAACTACGAGGGGGAAGTAATGTAAGAGAATGTTTCTGTGATAAAAGAGGTACACAAGTGTGTGATGATTTCGATGTTATCGCAATCATCAGGGGAGAGAGAATTGTGTACATTTAGGGCGCTCAACTATTTCACTTGAGGGCTTAATTAGTGATTCAGAGATATAATCACTTATTTCGGAGCTGACATCCGCATAGATTGTCATCCGCAGAGATAATCAGTGATTCGGCCTGCTTCTTCATTATTATCAGTTATTCGCTCTTTGGGCATTCGGGTTCTTTGGGTTCTTGAGCTTCATACACTTTCTTCAGGGGGAGAGAAAAGTATACATCGGGGTTATTCTTTGGCTATCGAATTTAATCTGCTACTTCGATGGTATACGTTTCTCTGTCTTAGGGTATATGTGTATTCGGGTTCGTGAGCTCTAGTCTAAGAGACTGACTGCATCAATTCATCTACTTGGTGGAAGTGGTCTCTTGACACCTTTTGGGGATGCATCGCTTCAAACTTCAGTGGTAACGAAATATGAGAAGAAATTTAATGAGTGAGATGATACGGTGCTGTTCTTGTTGATGATATAACCTCGAACGAAGAATCAATGATCATTCTTAAAAGGAGCAGCAAGATCGATGATAATGGTGTTCTTCTTTGTGCACCTGGCTAAGGGAAGCTTGAAAGAAAGCTTTGAATCAGCTCAGCTAAAGGATTTTTGGTTTGGGGGGAAGCTGCCAAAGTCTCACTTTCAGATGGTTCAATTTCTTTCTTCAATGCAAGAGCCTCGAAAGCTTTGGTGGTGAAAGTTTTAGGGATGATGACTTCTATCTTCTACAACGGGGCTGCTCGATATCCTTATCTCGGTACTCGTATCATCATCTTCTTAAACTATATCATCTAATCTATCTGTGTATATATTTATCAAAAAGCAAAACAGAAAAATAAAAAACCTGCAAAAAGAAAATAGAAAAATATAAAACCAACAAAAACCCATAAAAATCAGAAAATTTAAAAATACCAAAAATATTGTTTTCTAAAGACATGTCTTCTGGTATCTATAACATCTACGGTCTTAGAAATGTCATTCAATAATGGCACGGGACCATAGATGAAGTTCGAGCAGGAGGTGTATATATTCTTTTCCAAAACATGTCTCTAAACATGGCTTGCAGTTACTTCAGACTTTAACCCGTGCTTAAACCATGGTTTTCTATTATTTCAGATAGCAACCCGTTCTTCAAGAACGGAAAGTGCTGCGCTAAACCAATTTTCAAATATTTCGTGCACTTATCCTAAAACAAAATGAGGAAAGTATGTCGAAGGACTGCTGTTCCTACTCAAATATTTTTCCTTCAAAAATTCTTCAGAAAAATATTTGTTTTCAAAAAGGTGGTAAATGAGTTGCTTGTAAATCAATCAGATTCAGAGTTTTCGTAAAAATTGAAAACTCGATCAATGACTTCAGCGCTTTTAAACTTTTCACAAAAATGAGTCATTGATTGAGGGGGAGAATGTCTTTCAAATTTACATCATCTAACGGGCTTTCTTAATCATCCTACGTGCTTATCTGAAAAATATAATTGCCTATGTTGAAGGACTAGGTTTCTAGGATGTGATTGTTAGGATTAGATGATTATAGATTGATGAATACATTATTCTCATGCCTTTTATGATCTGATTGATATGTTGAATTGACTTTTATTAGTCGATTGTTGTTTGGGTGATGTCGACCACCATATATCTGTTTGTGTCCACTAACGTATGTGTTAGGTCACAAGGTTTACCACGCAAGCTTATAAGAAAGATAGAGAGGCGATTGAACAAGTATCACACACACACACACACGATATAATGAACACGGTTATGCATAGAGTATGTAGTGAAAGAAAACTTGAACAACCAACCTTCAAATGAAGGTTTACATAAGGTATTTATAGGCAAGGAGCTAGGGCAACACTCCTACTCCTTCCCTTTCACCTATGGGCTTGGGCCTAAGCTCATGGGCCTTCTTCATAAGCTTAAGGCTAATAACAAACATAAAGGCCATAATAAGCTAACTATTACATATGTGTAACTAACACTTGAATAAGGTTTAGGAGCGATTCCAACAATCTCCCCCTCAAGTGTTATTACATATGAGTAACAAACACTCAAGTGTTGGTGATGAAAAACGGTGAAGGCGTTGATTTAATAGTAGCTTTGACGTCTTCTGACATTCTTCTTTCTTGTAAGAAGAATTGCCTTGATTTAAACAATCTCCCAGGTGTAGAGATAGTTTACTTTGAACGGTTATGCTTTAACGTCATCTTTAACTTTGTTCTTTGATCATTGTTCTTTGTGATGAAAGTGATAGTATGTGTTGTCTGCGCATCATGTCGCCTCAGGTCTGCTTCGCTGCTACAGTGTCTCCAAGTCATTCTTCAACATGCTCACACGCTCTTTGACATTGGAATTCAGTACTGACGAAGTTCTTTAAGTCTTAAACTTTATAGATTCTTTGAATTGATGAAGAATCATTCTGACTGTTGTGTTGCTCTTGGATAGAACTTCTATTAGTAATGATGTTGGCGTGAGCATGAGAAGAATCTGCACGATCATCCCGCTCCGGAGCTTCCATAAGAAGAAAACATTTAAACGGTTAGTAATAAGCGGATTCCGGCACTTACAAGTTTGAATTTCGAGAGTGTTAACAGCATAGTGTGAAAACACAACTCTAATTCTTACAAAGGCCGTTCCTGAATCGGAGTCCCACAAGTGAGATAACACGATGTACCGAAGTACACCTATGATTCAGATGAGTCGCTGAGGTACACCGAAGCATCACCTCACGACTGTAGAGCGTTTGAGACCACTAAGCGCAATCCACGAGGAGTTGCCGAAGCGACCTGCTGTCAGGGCTATTTGATGTTGACCCTGGCAGGAGTTTCCATTCAATCACTGAGGATCACAATTGTGAACCTCTCATAAATGTTCTTGACAGATTGCTAAGATCTGTTAAGGACTCGATAATGTATCACTGAAATTCTTATTGTTGAATATCAAGTGATGAAATGTCAAGTGTACCTAAGAGATCTTTTGATGAATCTCGTGGCTCTAGACTCAATAGTGCGTTTTGGTTTTCCTGAGCGGAGACTAGGGAGAGGGTATCCTTCTTCAATACCAGCAATCTTTAAGAGAAAGCCGATAGTTTACGTAGGGTTCCCAGTGAGAATGAAACAAGCTTCTGTTGAGAGAAACTTGAGTGGATAAGAAGGTTTAGTGCATGCGTCACTGGGTCCATGACGACTTTTAATCTTCAATACCGGCGTCACTAAGTGACAACCGGTAACATATGAATTGAACCGATTATGCTGCCCTAAGTTGAATAATCTGGAGGGCTATTTCTTTTCACCCTTTTCTTTGCATTTCTTTTTAATTCTTCAACTCCTTCTTTCTCCGATTCTCATTTTCTCCTTTTTACAATCACTTAAGGACTTCTAAATACTAACTATTTGTGGTGTCCTTGGGTAGATCCATCCGGCTCTGGCGGATCATAGGACGGTTATTCCTAACCTTAGTCACCTTATAACTCCATGACTAACCTATGTTGCCATAAAAACCACTGATGTGAAAAATCTCTCACAGTGTTTATGAATGAAAAACATTTTAGTACCACTGTTCAGATAAGATTTTGCATAAATACTCCCCCTCCACATGTGCTTAAGAGTTTTGACGGTTAAAATGCACAGTGAGGAAAGAGCGCGCACTTTTTGAATTGATTAACTCAAGATAGACATTCCCCCGCGAGACACAGTTACGTGGCATAGTTAAAGAGTTGCATTGTCAGCTTTTAGGTGACAACTGGCTCTAGTAACTACCTTGAAGGTGTAGACAATCCTCGAAAGGTCGTCAAACCCGTCAGAGTTCATGTTTATCAAGAGTTTCTCGAATGGTACATTCTACTCAGACAAGTCCTTTGCGAGACACGTTTACATCACTAGCGAACCAGTTTGAAATTATTACTCGGCGGACAAGTCTTTTCGAGTTACTAACAGTTAAGCATCGTCAATTCGTTGGTTAAGTCTGAAGCACACAGATTCATTTGCATTTTACACAACATATTTCTTATCACACATTTTCTCCCCCTCAAAAATGGCATATATGATGTTATTTTTGAAAAGTTGAGAATAAATATGACCATTTTGAGTGTTGCGGGAAGAATGACCACTGTGAACAATTTTTGAACAAAGTTTTAAGTCAAGTACTCCCCCTCAACGAGTGATATAAACGGTTGAGGTTTTGAAAGTCATAAGGGAAAGTATTTGTTCTTTTGAGCAAAACCTTGAAAAGTGAAAGGTTTGATAGGTTTTACTCAAAAGTAAGAAGCTTTCGCTCCTTTTCTAAGGATTGTGGCACTGAGGCGTACCACAGGGTCCTTTATTTACTAGTACGGGTTGTACACTGTAATGTGTGCACAAGCCATAAACATAATTAATCAAACATCCAAAATGATATGAAGAAAACAATTCAAGGGGTACCAGGAAGTGCAGTGATGTTCCCAGGAGTGTGCACAGGGCGTTGAAATCCGGTTATGTTTCTCCAATCTTCTGAACTGATCCCTTCGAAACAACCGTTCATCAATCATTGTGATGATCCGTCTCACATCCCTCCTTTCCTGAGAATTCCGGCGCTTAGGAGACCCAATTTTCTGGCGTATATCCTTCAACATGTATGCCAATCCATCTCTAACCAGCTTCAAGGTATGATCCCCGAACTTGTGGAGTTCGCTACACGCCATGAAGCAGTTTCTTTGAAGTTCACTACGGTAAACAGCCGAAAGGTTTCTTGATGAGTGTATATTGAGATAGCTGGTTGATATCGGGAAGATCAAGCTTTGGAGATGTGAAGTTGACACGCGTCTGATAAGATTCAACAGCCCGCTGGAGATCTTCTACACGTTCCTTGATGACAATGCGTCTTATGAAGATGAGAAGTGACTTGATAAATTCGCGTTGTACTGCAGTTGAGAATTGTCTCATGCGAACCTGTACCTTGGCAAGGTACATGTCTTCGATGTCATTGAGAGACAAATTCTCAAAGTCAACCTCAGAGAAAGCATAGTCCCGTTCATCTTGTCGTTTGACTACGATCTTCTTTAGGAATGTGTAGTCCCACTTAGACGAAAGGTCAACGTGTATGATGCAACGATATCTTTAGAACTATGCACAGCATGTTGAGACTTCGAACTGACAGCTTCTATAGTAGATTCGTCGGCGTTCTAGCCAGTGATGAATCCCATACAATGCATCTCGGGCGTATGCTTCCACTGAGTTGGAGAACAAGTGATTGGCACGTTCCTCAATGGCTATGCAGTTTGAGTAGACAGCTGCTGGGAATGGAAGTGTCAATGATGTATCATATTTTCTTGAATCATCGTCACCGTGTAGAAGAAAATCCAGGTCTTTATTGAAGAAGTATCTGAAAGGAATCCGTGGTTCAGCTGGTTGGCCAAGTGTTGGTAGAGGTTTGGTCCAATCGGTGTAGTATGGAGGGTTGTCCCTTTGTGTGAAGTCAATGCTTGCTTCCGGGTTGAGCCAATCCATGTTGTTAGACATAGCTCGAGCAATGTTTTCAAGGTGATATTCGACCTCGAGGGCACTTTCAGAGCTGTCTTTTAGAAGTTGAAACGCTTCATTCTTTATTCGCTTCAACTCAGATTTCGTCATTTTCTTCACATGGAACTTTTCTTGCAGAATTTTAGCATGCTCCAATGTAGAACCGTCTACCAAATCCTGACCTTCTTCAGGGTAGGGAGTGTTGTTAACAAGATTAGCAAACCATTCAAATTCCTCTGTTTTATCGTCATCTAGCCATGATACGACGTCGATCTGAGGCGTCTTCTTCTTCTTCTTTTTCGAAGGCCTAGATGATGATTCTGGTTTTTGAACTTGTTTGGGAGAGGTGGGTTGTTGTAGGGGCTCAAGGACCTCTTCATCGTCACCACCCGTATACTCAAAGTGATCATCGGTTTTCTGAGTCGGGGGTGGTAACTCGGAATCGTCCTTAGGTTTTTCAGTAGAGAGAAGCGAGGAGGAGATTTTTGTTGAAGCGAGGGCCCGTTGTGGAGGAGGTTGCATCAAAGAAGATTCACCAGATTTATCGGCGTTTAGGTGCAGAGTCTTTATCCTTATCCTTGTCTTCATCGTCTCTAGGGCGTTTAGACTTTTCAGCTTCAAATCTACAAGCTTCTTGAAGTTGGTAGTCAGCAATGCTTGAAACAACTTTCCTTCATCAGAAGTAAATGTCCCAGATCGTGGAGACATTTGTGTAACAAGCTTGGCCACCAATTCATTAACCGAGAAAACTATCGGATCGGTTGGATTGATTGTGACGGTTAAGGGCGTTGATCGAATAGTTTGCTTGGCGGTCTGCATAAGATTTGGATAAAGTTGTTTGGTGAACAACTCCTTTGTGACTTTAGGACGTACTCCAAGGTACTTTTCGTGTAGCCTTCGATCATTTCGTTCAGTTCCTCTTGACGGTGATTTTCATGAATTCCTGAACAAACTTCCTTTCTCCTTTCATCTTTTCATGCTCGTCATACATATGTTGTATGTGATCAGCAAAGAAATTCAGCTTTTTGTTGAGCACGTTTTTCTTTCTGACTTGTTTGAAAGCTTTGGTAATCCGTTCATGAGCTTGAGAAATCCAAGATTTAGATGGTTTCTTCACGGATATGGATGATGATTTGGTGACTTCTTGATGGTGGTGGCGAGGAGTGAGAAGACGAATCTGATGATGAAGAGATATGAGGAAACTTTGGATCCTTCGGAGGTTCAGAGGTTTCTTCCTTTGATCGCGCAGGACTATCTAGGAGAAGTATCTATATAAACATCTTTATCTTTTTCGGACTTCTCAGTTTCCGGTACCTCAAACTCATATTCGATAGTATCCTCCACAAGCGTTTGTTGTTGCACAAGAGTGGTGGCACCAGCTCCCATATCGGGTTGATTAACCGCATCAGGAGATGGTTCAGAGTGGGCAGCACCACTTGATCCTTCGGGACCACCCATTTGGTCTTTAGCAAATTCTACAGCTTTGTGTTGGTGTCTAAGAATTTATCGTCTTCTTGTATACATTTACGGTGGCTCTTCATCACTTCCGAGCTTTCATCATAAGGTACAAGTACAGGAGTCTTTCCTTTGCCATGTTCAGCTATGGACTAGGAGGTTTTGGTACTGATGGAGAGTCATCCTTTGCAGTTTCAGAGTAGTGGACCTCTCTCGATGGTTTCTTCAGAGCTCTCGTCCAGTAGCTTTCTTTGCGGTTCAGGTGTTGGAATAGGTTCAGCTTCCTTTACGGGAACAATCCTTTTACGAGGAGGATTCCTTTTGGGAAGCTTCCTATAAACATCTGTACTTGTGACACTTCCAGCACTGCCTCTTTTGGTCCTCCGAGTAGGTGTACCAGAAGATCTTTCATCAAGATGACCAACTTTGCCTTCTTTACGGCTAACCGTACCTTTATATGTTTCAAGCTTTTTGATTTCGGTGGTTAGAAGGTGATCAGGTAATACCGTACCCTGTTTCTTTGTTGACGATTCTTTGATTCTGACAGATAATATTGGTTCAGTCAATATGTCGTGATTATCTGGGTCATTGAGCCTCATGGGGATGTCAGGATGAAGTCCAAGTGCTCTCTGGATCAACAGTTTGGTGTATCTGACATAAGGAATCTTGGAGCCTAGCTTGTGAACAGCATCATGTCTTCCCATATCAGTGCTTCGATTTCAATGTCCTTCTTATTGATCAGAGACCAGAAAATCTGCAGTTCCATGAGCTTGGGATGCTCATATCCACTGTCACGACCAGAGACCGATTTGGTGATGATCATGTATAGTGTTCTCCATGGTTGAGGAATATACTTCAGCTCCACGTGAGAGTGCTTAGTAATGATTCCTGAAGCTTCATCATAACCAATATCTATCAAGAATTTCAGGACTGTCTCTTCAGTAGGGGTAGCAAAGAAGTCGGTTGGAGCGATGTCAGGAATGATGACAACAGCCCGTAAGTCAGCAGGAGTGATAGTGACTAGTTTGTGATTAAGTGTCACATTCACTGCACTTTCACCAGTGATCCTCTGCATAGAATCCCAGAATTGTTGAATGTAGACCTCTGGAACTGTGGCAGAGTGTGAGAGCATGTTCTGGTAGGGATGATTCCTAAGAATATCCACTGCAATGAGACAAGAAGATTCTGAGCATGTGAGGGTGTCAAAGTCAACCCTAAGGTTGTTCTTTCCAATCTTTCTCAGATAACCCTCTGGAAAGATATCAGCAATTGTAAGAACTTCTGATGCATCCACATTCATTTGTTCAGCCATGTCGTGATCTGAAATAACATTAGCCAAAAGAACCAACATATCGAAAGACATAGTGTTAGTCAACAGAAGGTCTTATTGTCTAGCTATTGAATGTACAGTGTCAATGATTGTTACGAGTCCTAAGCCACTTGTTTGTCCATTGGTCTAATGACGTCGTGAAATGTTTCGTGAGTTAGTTAACTTTAAGTTTTAAAGTTTATGTTATCACTTATTGTTCACAACATATCAAACGATTAAGTTTATTAGTGACATTGTTGGATTCGTGACGTTATGATTAGTTTATTTACAAGTTTGTACACGTAACAATTCATTATGAAGGTCAATCCAGGCTTAAGTGTAGTTTTGGCAAAGTTAAGCGTAAACAGTGATGATATACGCGTAGACGAAAGCTTACGCGTAGGATCCTAACTTACGCGTAAGAAATGTTACGCGTAGGAAAAGGGAACCTTATGCGTAGAGCTTACGCGTAGGCGTATATGTACCTTACGCGTAAGGCTTACTCGTAAGAGTAGACCTTATGCGTAGAGGTCACTGTTTACGCATATCCTTCACAGGATACGCGTAGTCCCATTGTATAACCTTATGCGTAATGGTTATGCGTAGAATTATTCTTACGCATTAACTTACTACGCGTAGGGTAATCCTTATGCGTAGAGTTGCAAATGACCTTGATTCTGAATATTAAGCGTAGCAAAGCCTGAAATAAGTTCATCAAAACATCAGAGTTAACACAAAACATCATTTTATCAACAATTTATGGCATGAACATTCATAACACAGTTACGCGTAGAAAGTCATACGCGTAGGTCAAAACCCTAAGGGTTAAGATTTACGCGTATGAAATTTAACCATGGGATTTGCACCAAACAAATTCTGGTAGGTCTAGAGTGTTGTTAGAGTCTTTAGGCCAAGTATTAACATCTAATTCGCTGTGAATCGAAATTACCCAAAAGTATGAACTTTAAACCCTAACTTCAAATTGTTAAACAATTAGTGTTTCTGGGTGGTAAACAACCATGGAAATCATCAATTCAACAACATATGACCATAACCCAACAATCTTTTAGACCAAAACACTTCACATTTGGAAAAACCCAAATCGACTCATAAACCCTAATTTTCAAAAATCATTAATAAGTGTTTCTGGGTGGGTTTTAATGGTTAAACTGGTGTACTTGATGTATAAGAAACGTTTTGACACTATCCATATAACCAAAAACACACACATAATGATTATGTGTTCATACGCTTATGCGTAGAACACATAATCACGCGTAACACACTTTTTAACCGTAGGATTTGCATGAAATTAAAAACCTTAGCTTAAAAACATGTTAAGATCGTTAAACCACTTACAAAATGATGATCAAAGTAACGGATTTCTCGAATGAATCTTAGGCGTAGATGTATAGGTTATGTGTATTAAATGTGAAGTAAAAGGTAGGTGGGAGGTGTTTTTATTAAAAGTAACTTTAACATTTTGACAGTTTTGGTCCCTCCACCTTTTCCTTTTTCATACAAAGCCTTTTAACTTCCATTTTGGTTACCAAAAAAAGATTTTAAGAAAGAAACTTTGACGACACTCCCCCTCAACTTAATAAATGATGAAAGGTTATAAATTTTAGTCCGAGGAGTGTCAGTTTAACCAAAAAAGTTTACCACCAATGATAAAAGAAACAACCGGGATATGACCACATGAAAGTACACGGATGATTTGACACGGTTAAGTATTAATTTTCTCCCCCTCAACACTAGATCGAAAAAATATTGAATTTTGAAAGATTATAGTGTTGAAGGAAGAAATGTACTTGCCATGTTGAAAGATTGTAGATTAGAAGAATATTTTAGTTGTTTTTATCAGGTTTTATATTTTTGTATTTTGTTTTTGAAAGATTATTTACAAAAGAGATTTTGGTGTTTGACAGGTTTTTAAGACTGTTTTAGGAGTTCATCCAATCCTCTTGAGTCAAACACCTCATACCAATCCGGTGGACCAACTCATTAAACCTAGGGTGGCAAGGTTAGTGAGAAGATCTGCCAATTGGTATTCTGTACCCACAAAATATAATTCAACAGTACCCTGTTCCACATGGTCCTTGATGAAATGATATCGAAGATCGATGTTCTTTGATTTCGAGTGTGAACGGTTGACGAGATTGCAATGGCACTCCGATTGTCGTAGTACATCGGGATTCTGTCAAATACGTAACCATAGTCTTTGAGTTGTGTTCTCATCCAGATGACTTGAGCACAACACGCCGACATGGCTAAATATTCTGCTTCGGTGAGGACACGATGTACAATCCTGTTCTTCGATGCCATGACACCAGTTTATCACCAAGAAATTGTAAAGCGCTGAGGGCGGTACTTTTCCGTGAGTCTAAGCATCCTGCGTGGTCAGCGTCTGAAAAAGCGATTAGTTCAAAACCAGAATCCTTCGGATACCAGATCCCCAAGGTAATGGTTCCCTTTATGTATCAGAGGATTCTTTTAGCCTCAGAGAGGTGGGTTTCAGTTGGTCGCGACTGATAACGGGAGCATAGATAAACAGCAAAGACAATATCAGTTCTGCTAGCTGTTAGATACATGAGAGACCCAATAATACTATGGTATTTTGTAGGGTCCACCAATTTCCCATGTAAATCAGCGTCTAGCTTCTTGGTATGAGCCATTGGTGTGGCATAGGTGTCACAGGTTTTCATTCCAAATTTGTTTAACAATTCAAGGGCATATTTGGACTGACTCAAGAAAATACCACGGGGTGATTGATGAACTTGCAGTCCTAGAAAGAATGTGAGTTCACCTATCATTGACATTTCAAAATTTTTCTTCATTAGTTTTGCAAAAGCGATTGAAAACTTTTTATGTGTAGACCCAAAAATGATGTCATCCACGTAAATTTGAACAATTAAGATATGTGCCCGTGATATGTGTATAAAAAGAGTTGGGTCAACCGAACCTTTGGTGAAATTATTAGCAATGAGGAAGGATGATAGCTTATCGTACCATGCCGAGGAGCTTGTTTGAGACCATACAGAGCTTTGTTCAGTTTGTAGACGGATTCGGAAATCAGGATCAACGAATCCATCTAGTTGGTGACATAAACCGTTTCTTTAAGTTTGCCATTGAGAAAACGCGGTTTTGACATCCATCTGATAGACCGTCATATTCATATGAGCTGCGAACGCTAGAAATATCCGAATAGCCTCAAGACGAGCAACCGGGAGCAAAGATTCTTCAAAGTCTATTTCCTCTTCGACGATAACCCTTAGCAACGGAAGGACTTATTCCGGATAACATTTCCTTCAGCATCCAATTTGTTTTCCAAATCTATTTAGACAATGACGTAGACTCCTGTTGGTCTTTCACCAGTTCCCATACTTCAAGAATTTGAATGGTTGAGTTCTTCTTGCATGATTCATCCAGTTGTCTTTTGTCATTGCGTCTTTGATGTTTTTAGGTTCAGATTGGCCAGACGGGAGTGCATAAATTCAATGTTCACGTCTTGTGAAGACGTTGTCTGTAATGAATGGTGGATTCGGGTTGCCAATAATGTTTTCCAGAGGATGGTCTTTCGTCCATCTATGTGTGGAGGGTTGATGTTGATATACATTGTGCAGAGTCTGAGGATTCAAATGTGTGCTTGAAGATTCCGCGACATCTGGTGCAGCAGTCTCATTAGCAAACGGGGTTGAAGAACGCATTTGGATCAAAATCTGCAGGTGGGGTTACTACATTCAGAATATCATCAGCAGCTCATCATTGTTGGAAGCGGTTTGTTCAACTGTTGTGGTGGAGTCAACTGGTGTAGGTTCATCTTCAACAGTAGTTGTTGTAGCAGGTGTATCAGGTATAAGAGTATTATCAGGTTGAGCAGCGGAAAAAGCGGATACACCTGGAGCACGTTCATAATACGTCACTGAACAGCGGAGGAGCAAATAACCTTTCCATTTGTTGACGAGTAAGCTGGGGGCTTTGTTCAGCTGATGATGAGTTTGGGGGAAGTTTAGCGGTTGTGTCCGGGTTCCAAGCTGTTATATTCAGAAGCCATTTCCGTAAGTTCATCAAAATGAGCATGAATAATCATTTCCATCACCCTGTTTACGACAATCCAGATTCGGAAACCTTTGAATATCACTATCCGATAAAGACTCCAATGTCAGCTTTGGCTTTGAGCTTTCCAAAGTCATCACGATCATTATTCGGATAGCAAAGAGATCCAAATACATGAATGTGTTTTAGATTCGGTTTTTCTGTTTATGGACGAGCTCGAAAGGTGTTTTGTTGTGGCGTTTTGTAATCATAGAACGGTTTTGAGTATAGCATGCAGTAGATATAGCTTCTGCCCATAAGTAATATGGAAGTTTAGCATTGATTAACATTGTTCTTGCAGCTTCCATAATGTTCGATTGCTTTTCTTTCGACAACTCCATTTTGTTCTGGTGTACGTGCAATAGAT